>CM049859.1:4564341-5164341 GCA_027422415.1 Schizothorax lantsangensis
ATGGATTTCTCTTTAACACATAACTCCCTTTCTTTGAGTTTTGACAGATGATGCAAGTTGCTGGGTGAGTGCGCTGGTGCAAGAAACTGTCATACCTTGTGTCTGAAGGTCATCTTCAATCTGGTGGCAGCTGATAGAAGTGCTTTCTCCACTATTCGAATAGTCCCTCACTGCGATCTTCTATCAAGTCTTCTTATGTGGCTATGTCCAGTGCTGTTGGCTACAATGCCATGAACCCTAAACATCTTGCTAACATGAAGTATGGTGGAAAGAGGAATATCGAGATCTCTGGAGCTGCACTTGTAGCCTTGTCCGTGGTTGGCTATAATCTTGTACATGACCTCAGATAGTTCTCTGGTTTTCTTTCTTTTGTTCATGCTCATTGCGGTACACAGTAACACAAACAGGAGAATGAGTCATTTTCTCTATTCAGACTGGCTGAATGCATGATTATTATACTGCAGGCACTTTCATCTCGCCACAAAAATGTTCAGTTGCAAAGTAATTTTTTTTAAAAAATACATCTAATTATTTTTAACTACCTCTAGAAGATGTCAATAATATTGACCAGGCCATTTTAGGATTTTTCTGTGGATTTAGCTAATTTCGTTTTGTTAAACTGCACACTTACATATATGGATAACAAATGTTTTAATTTCATCAGTTTTTTGGAAGACATTGTGCAAGGATGCCAACATTTTTGGCCGTGTACTGAAGAGAAAAAAAGAAGAATGGTTTGTCCTTTCTTCTTCTGGAAATCTCACATTATCTTCTCACCAAATGTTACTACCTCTGTTTTCACACACACAGAAACTGGTCTATTAAAATAAAGAATAGAATAGAATAGAATAGAATAGAATAGAATAGAATAGAATAGACATGTATATTCTCAGAATATGCATTACTATTATGAAGTAATAAAAAAACACATAATGTGATTGAATTGGTCGGCTGTTGACAGACTGACAGAAAAACTGTTAGCTGCGATGATGGATCGCTTGCACACTGCATTGTTTAAAAACCCATTAAAACAACAATGCAAGTACAGTAGCTACTATTTGAAGCATATAACATGATGTGTGCCTGGCAACACGGTGTAGGAGGTGTGCGGCTGCCTTCAGGGTATATCACTGCCACCTACTGCTCTACTTGACTTTCAGCTTTTACAATATCAGCTTCCAGGAAAAAAAACCTTCCTTTTTCAGCTATGACAATCATACAACAATCACCATTTGTGAGGAAATTTCTTTTAAAAAAAATGACAAATGCATATAGTACTCCAGTATCTTCAGTCCATCACAATCCAGTTGTGTATATATATATTTTTTTTTCATACAAACCCTCCAGTTCAGTTATTTCAACTTATTTTCCAATAACAATAAGAAATGAAACAGCATTTATACCCACATTGCAAAAACAACACATTTTTAACATTAACTATGATTAAACTGACCAAAAGTGAGAAAATTCCGCCTCATCTCTGATAATTCCTACTTATATAATCTAACATGACAGATATTAATAACGGCACAACGGCTGTATTTGGGTACTTAGGGGTTTTAATACTGAATTTGCTCTTAACCTCAACACAGCATTCACTAGTCACCATTAGCGAATGTCATAAGTGCCCACGTATTTGTCACAAATGAAAACGAGTGATTGTTAAATGGTAAAAATTATGTTTGACTTGGTCCTCAAAAGCAACATATTTGTTCTTTACAGACTTATTAATGACTAATTAATGAGATCATTCACGTCTCACAAATATGACATACACCCTCAAACCTAATAAAGTCGCCCTTTTGCAAATGACTAAGAAATGACTCTACAGACCACATACTGACAATAAATCTACGATAAATTGACACTCTACACAGGTCTATAACCTAATGATTGCTTAAAATCCCCAACCTATATTATAGCAAACTGTTTGTTGGACTGAGAACTAACCTACCCCGAGTAGACAGCTTCTTTGTGTTGATGATCTTTGCAGCATACTCTTGCCCTGAGAGAACTTTCAGACATCTCCGCACCACAGAAAACGCTCCCCTAAAAATCAGAAGAACATGGAAGCAAGGTCTATATGTTGAACATTTAGTGCACTGTGGATGTAAACTTCAAGAAAAAGATGCAGGTTTACCTGCTAGGCAGGCAGTAATATATTGGATTATGCAATATTTCAATGTCTGAATTGAATTGCCACCCACAAATGCAATTATGTAAGCGTTTGACTGCCCACAGAAAAAGACGTGTGTGAGTGTGTGTGATGTGTGTGTGTTCAGTATGAGGGTGTGTGTGGGAGTACAGCAGTGGGCACAAGGCCAGATGGAGTTGAAGACCCATCTCTGTAGAGGTGTTACATGCTCTCAAATCAAGAAAACAAGTATACAGGCACTCGCTCAGGAAAAAATGCTGTAGTACAGAGTGGGTGGATGAAAGAGGGAAGCAAGCAGATTTTTTTGTACTTCTGCCTCAACAATTCACAGCATTGTTACTGGCACTATATGCATCAACGTACAGGTATCTGAATTTAAGCGTGTAACATTTATGAACATAATTATTCGTAATTATAAGCTGGCTTGTTTCATTGTATTGTACTGTGAGGTGTCTTGATATATATATATATATAAATATATATATATATGCGTGTGTGTGTGTGTGTGTATATATACAGTATATATATATATACACACACACACATTCATATACATATATACATACATACATACATAATGTATGTTCTTACAGATCGAGAATTTGACAAAATCCATTGGGGTTGTTGACTGCAGTCTAAACTGTGACTATATTTATATTACAACTTGTACTAATACTCCACATTGTGATTTTTTTTTCTCTCTCTCTCTCTCTCTGAAAGCATGCGGTTGTTTTAATGCACTGTTAATGGCATAATGTTGGAATCACTCTTCAGATCTCACCGCTGAACTTTTAAGTAATTTCCTCTGTGGATCTCCTCCACCCAGTGTCTGCTTGTTATGTAATGCAAGTTGCATTATGTGCCTTCTCAAGTAGTACATACTGATCATTTCTACACATTCTGATTCCAGTGATTTCATATTTTGCTACATTCAAACCAAACCCTACCAGATTTGCCTCACTACCAGTTTCAGATGAAACTCATAGTGGATTGCAGTTCTATCTATTGGGGATATTTTCCAGCTACGTTGTCCTTATTCTTTAATGGACAAGCTGTCTGACAGTTCTAACGCTCTTAACATGAGCTGATATGTTACAAAAGCATTGCATTGGAATGAAAATAACATCTCGGGCCATTTGCAGCTCAAACATACCTTCACATTGGTTTAAAGAAATGCAGCGATTAGAACTTACTTTCCCAGTTCCTCAAACAGCTGGTATTCCTCTGTGAAGCGCGTGCAGGTGATGGTTGCCATCCTGTAAGTGTGTGCGTTTCCTGCGTCTGATGAGAGTGTTGTGAGGTGAAGCGTTTGAAGCGTCAGGCAGGAGGGACAGGAGCGCGATCAAACACCTGGTCTGGAGATCGTTTTCTATATCGAGAAGTGGAAGTGGAATGAGGAAAAAAGGATAGATCTTTCTGTGGCTGCCTGCAACTGGCTGCTGTCCTCCATACACAGCCCTTGTTACCATGGCAGCCGCATCCTCCTCCTCTCCTCACATGCTCACACACATGAAGCCATGCAGACAGTAAAACACACCCACACACCTTCAGTGTGCATCACACTGTTAATTCACAGCAGTCTGCATGTACTGTATGAGAGATGGCCAAAATAGCTATTTTAATTCTCTCAGATGAAATGAAGCCTACAGTACTTCTTTAAATTTGCATTCAGTCAAAGTCCTTTCATTCAAACGCAAGCATTGCAGTGTAGGTTTTTACCTATTGGGATGGCCTGTTATTGCCTATTGCTATTAGTAAAATTCCCTTGCATGTGTATTTAATGATGTCTGTCTTCTTTTTCTTATTATAGAGGAAATAATAGAAGAATCAATGCACAATTTACCCAAAGTGGCTCATAGGCTTTACAGCTCATTAGGGACAGGTAGGGACCAGTGGCATCTATGAGAGTCATCTGAGAATAGGGCTGGGTGATAGACGATATATTGAGATTGGATAAAATTTATGTCGATAATGAATAAGCTCTGGACATTTTTACTCTATGATTCATCTAACAGCAGAAATAAATGCAACAACAGCCAGTCAGTTCATGTATCTAATAACGCTGCATGTTCTGCAGGTCTCTGTGTAAATGAATGGTATAGTATCTTCTAATACACAAACTCAAACGTATGTGACCTTCATGGTGATTTCAGCATCTGCGTCTCAATATATGAGACATGAACATGTAAACTTCATCTCTAGAGCTGCTCTGAGAGTCACTTTACCAGCTTTACAGAAAAACTACCATCAAATACATTGAAACTCACAGATCTTCAAGACAAACCGATAAAATAAGAGTTTGTTTGAACTTGAAGAAATTATGAAATATAGTACTATTGTATACTAAAATGTACTTTTCAAAGTAATAATATTAATAATAATATTTTTAAGAAATATCATACAACCAAGATATTTGTCATTCATGTTTTAGTTTATACAGTTCTGTTGTGCCACACCTTATTTAAAAAATAAATAAATGTTACATTTATGTAAACTAATGATATTTTCTTCTGAATACATTTTTAAAGACTAATTCAATTGCTAATGTTTTATTAATTCATTTCATTAGACACTATTTTTGATGATAAATTTGTATTACATTATAAAATAAACAAAAAATAAAATAAACAAAATGGAAAACACAGAATTTAGGGGAAAATGTATTTCATGGAGCCCTAAATTAAAAGGTATTTTACTCTGTGGAGTTTAATTGTGAACAAACAAGTTGCATTTAAATTAATTCTCAAGGTCTAACAAACATGTGGAAAGTATTTCCTTCTCTATTAATGGTAAATAAATATCATGATAAATACTGATATTGTTACGGAGTGACTGTAGCGAGAGGCGTGCGGATCCTTCTGCAAAGCTTTATTCTTAAACATGGTCAAAACAGGCAAGGGTCAGACAATGGCAAACAGGTATTTAGAGGGCAAGACAAAAGAGTACTCCAGCAAACAGGCGTAGGTCGATCGATGGCGAACATAATCCAAAGGATGAGGCAAGCGAATAATCCACAGACAGACAATAATCCAGGTGAGGTACAAACAGAGTCCAAACGACAAGACGAGAGAGAAATTCAAGACAGGCAGGAGATCAGGAAACAGACAATCAAGCAAAACTAGACGTGACTAAACTGGACTAGATCAAGGAACTAGACAAAACTCACTAGAAGAGCGATAAACGCAGACAATACTCAGCGATTTGAGAAGGATCTGAGTGGGTGTTATATAGTGTGTGTAATTGGCTACAGGTGAGCATGTGATTAGTGAAATGGCACATGGGAAATGTAGTCCAAGGTAACGTGAAACAGTCTGTGTAGTGTGAGAGTCAATATAATGGAAGATAATAAAATAAAATATTTTTTAACAAAAATAAAAAATACCTGTGGCTCCTGACATTATATTGAGGCTGGAAGCTAAACGATCAGTCTGTGAACTTTATTAACAACAATATTACCTATAATCTTGAGCCTCAGGCAAACAGACCGGAGTGATGTCTTGATCATTGTTTTGAACCAGTTTTTTTTTTTTCACACACAAATCAAAACTCACTTTTGGATGCCTGACAGTCACTCCAACTCAAAATCTCAATATCAAAACAGCAGCATTTCTGATCCTATGATGAATGAACTGATTCAGTGCTCCAGTTCCTCCAACAGTCACTGAACTGAGGAAACAGTTCGACTCAGACCAAGGACTGATGAGCCGCTGATATGAGCATGCATGAACCGAGCCCTTGAATGAAGGGGCTAAATGAACGTTTTATGTTTTCTCATTGTTTATATAAAAAAAGTAAGCTGATGAAGACTAGTTTATGCACTTTATATGCTTTAGCCATGTAAAACATCCATGTTTCACATCATTATTGGATGCTTTAATAATTAATTGTTGTATATGTGATGTCATTGTGTGGTTACATAAACATACTGGTAAATCAGTTATTAGAACCAGTTCATTGACATATACTGTCCAAAAGAGCCAGTTCGCGGAAACAAATTGGTCTTTCCCATTTGTCCAAGGCTCTGAATTACAGGTAATATTGTTGTAAATAATGTTCAGTTTCTTGCACAGACCAGTCGTTTCACTTCATAAGACCATTGCTCTCACTGATAGTTTGATCAGAGAGTTCAAGCCAGTGGCTCCCAAACTTGGAACCCTTTCAACACTGCACATGTTGAATCCTCTCCTCTTTTTTGTCTGACACACTCATTTCAGGTCTTGGAAGCTCTACACAGCTGATGATCTGAATCAAGTTAATTAGGGGGACATGCAAAATGTGCCCTGTTAAGAAGCAGATCCAGGAACAGGGTTTTGCACAGCTTTCAATTAGGGCGCCTTCCACCAATATGTATAATAATGAGGGGAAATCTTTTTATGCTCTTTACTTCCTTGACTCCACATTGCTCCTCTTCACACATAAGCCCAATGATTGTGTTATTTTCTTTGCTGCTTTTATCACATAAATGCAAATACAAAAGTTACAGTATTACAGACAAATTAGAACATCATTAGCATCAAGTTCTTTGGTTCAATTTTCATGGAATGCGTGAATGTTTAAAATCTGTATCTTAATGCAGTGCAAGCCAGTTTATATAAAAATGTCCTCCAAATACATACATGTATATGTTTCTTCGCTTCCAAATGACCCCCTGACAAACACACACACACACCACACACACACACACACACACACACACACATCACACACACACACACACACACACAACACACACAACATCTAAATTATTCCAAAAACAAGGATTTCCTTGCCTCTGCTTTTGATATCCCACATTCTTCTCATTCTTTTTTAATCCCTTGAAGGAACATTTTATCCCAGTTTCTGGTCAAATGGATGCCTTTCTCATTTCTGACAGTAGAGGGTGACTTTCCTACCAGCATATTTAAATATGTGATTCTTCCATGGGGAACGGATATACTGAATGTTATATCGAAACTCAGAATGGCAGCAACTTGAATCCAACCAATTTCACTATCTGTACCCACTGTTTTGCAATCCACAAAATTGTAGCCCCTCCTCTCAATTAAAAACTCTCCGCCTCCGCTGTAGCCCCTCCTCTCCATTTAGAAATATCAGCCTCTACTGTAGCCCCTCCTCTCAAATTAGAAATCCCTGCCTCCGCATAAACTCACATAAACATGTTGACATTATTCATAGATGAACTAAGAATTATTGATTGTTTATTTAAACAAAATGTAGATATACAGTATTATCTTAAATGATTACTGTGATTTCATTAGTCACATTAGGATTATTATTTCTGGTGTACTTGTTATTAAACTGTATAGTCAGAAATTCATTCATTTAGCAGATGCTTTTATCCAAAGACACCTAAAAGTGAGAAATTTCTCCCATTTGCCTGATGATGAAAAAAAAACAAAAAACATATTTGCCCATATCATCAAGCCCCCTTCACTCTCAACAAAACTAAAGCTGATTTTTACAAGAAAAAAAAAAGGTAAACAGGTTAAGGTTAATTTGTTAACAGACTGTATATAAAATGCATTGTTTATTTTCTTAAATGTTATTGAAGCCTTCATTAAAACTTGATGGTGAGTTAAAACATTAGTATTTTTTTGCACTACAGTTGCTAAACCTCACACTTTCTTTGATGCACAATGGGTTTAAGATTGATTAAATCGACATATTTGGTAACACTTTATAATAACATTCATTAATAAATCATTAACAAACATTATATAATGTTTAACTTATATTCACATATCTAGAAATATGAGATAATGTGCTTGTTAATGTTAACTTATTAAGCATTACCAAATGATTAACAGGTCATTATTTAATGTAAATTGAAATGCTTACATATCATCAAACTTTTAATTCATATGATCATGCATTTAAAAAAAAAAAAAAATTTTTCAAACGATTTTAACGATTTGACAGATGGTTACAATGATTAAAAGCTTCATTAATAAATCATGAACAAATATTATATAATGCTTAACGGATCATTAATGTTCACAAACGTCATTAAACTTTCAATGCATTTTAAAAATCTACAAATGATTTTAACAGAAATTATACAATGATTACAAGTTTATTTGTTAATGTACTTTTGAATTCTTACAAATGTCATTAAACTTCAGTTCACACATTAGCTAATGCTCATTTTTACATTTACAAATGTTGTGAAAATATAGCTTAATTAGACATTTTCAGCACTTCACAAATTATTCATGTTAATATATTCATTAAGTCATAATCACAGTCTGTGAAGGTCATATATTTGGTCTTTGTTTGTTGTGTAGACTTCTACTTTTACTTAAATCATTTATTAATTATTTGTTAATGTTTTTGCAGTATCCAATCTAAAGTAAATCATTTGTAAATGATTATAAACCTTTACTAATCGTTAGTACATTTATGAGCAATCATTTTGATGGCAAAAAGTGTCCCAAATATCAGGAATTCACCCTATTTTCACATCTTTACAAATCATTTATTAATCATTTGTTCATGAATTTGCAGTATACCCAATCTAATGTTGAGACTATTCATCATTTGTAAATGTTTATAAATTCTTCATTTATCATTTATCAAAACAATGCAATATAAACAGATTGAATCGTGTTACCTTATAGTAATCAAATTGACCCCTGATCACTTACCCAACCCTTAAACCTAAACATAGTAAGCATGAAATGATGAAACTGTGGGCAAAGATTAATGGATCTCAAAAACTCCTATGTGACCATATGGGGCAGTGTAGAAAAGAGAGCAGTTTGGGCATTTTCTTTATTGAACATGAAATGGATGCAATATTTGTCAAATAAACAGATTTTGAGCTCATGTAGACACTCAGGGAGAACTGTGCTGACTGAGTCAGATGGCTGTTATTGAATTGCTCTTGCCGTACTTTGATGACGTTACATTTGATATGTTTACATGCTCATTTTCTCAGTCCAAATGAGTCCAATGTAATTTCTGATTCTGAAAGCACAGTGTATGCACCCGCTGCAGTCATTAAACTGTGCATTACATTCATACAGAATATCGGCATGTGTGCCATTTGCCACATGCAGAAATGGAGACAGCCAGTGCTAGAATTACAGTGGAAGTAACTGCATGCATTATTGGCATTTTGCCTTGCTGACAAATATACAATATATATATACATATATATATATATATATATATATATATATATACAGTGGGGATTTTTTTTTTATCCCCTGCTGATTTTGTATGTTTGCCCACTGACAAAGAAATGATCAGTCTATAATTTTAATGGTAGGTTTATTTGAACAGTGAGAGACAGAACAACAAAAAAATCCAGAAAAACGCATTTCAAAAAAGTTATAAATTGATTTGCATTTTAATGAGTTAAATGAGTATTTGATCCCCTGTCAATCAGCAAGATTTCTGGCTCCCAGGTGTCTTTTATACAGGTAAGGAGCTGAGATTAGGAACACTCTCTTAACGGGAGTCTCAGCTTGTTACCTGTATAAAAGACACCTGTCCACAGAAGCAATCAATCAATCAGATTCCAAACTCTCCACCATGGCCAAGACCAAAGAGCTGTCCAAGGATGTCAGGGACAAGATTGTAGACCTACACAAGGCTGGAATGGGCTACAAGAATTCTCATTAATTTGCAACTACATGTCTACTAACTCTCAGAATAGACTGTTAGGTAGGTTTTTAGGTTAGTAGAATAAATTGACATTATATTTAAAGTTTTCATAAGTTGTGTTGTATACTGGACCCATCAAAATAAAGTGTTAGGACTTAGAAGTTATTAAGCAGACAGTTACTAATACTCTAATGACTGCTAGTTGACATGTAGTTGCAAAGTTACTTACTGTTAGTAGAATGTCTAAAGTGGACTATCGAAATAATGTGTTACCCATTGTTTTTATGCCCAAACTACACATTCTGATTCTGACATTCCTAAATTAAATATTTTCAATAATTTTTATTTTTTACTTAATTTTGGCAATAGATGAACTGTTAAATGAATGTTCTTGAGATGAGTCCCTGTAGTCCAATTTGACTCTCACATGCTGATGTAATATAATATTACTATATATAACTTGAAATGTGATTTTTATAAAAATGTAGTTTGATCACTATCTTCTCAGTTGTTTAAAATATTAATGCAATTATCAGTTTGATAAAATGTTGATAAAACTTGACTCATGCCTTAAATTTTCCAAAAAAAAAATATTAATTTTTACATTTGATACGTTTAATTACACCTTAGCAAATTTTGACTCGAAAACACATGGTGCATTTATTTGTGCATTGAATTACACATATTTTTGAATTTTCGGATTGTACTGTTGTGACATTCATCTGGTGCGTAGATTTGTGAATTAAGCATATGTGGAGTCGTTGCATGTATTTTTGGCACATTTAGGGATTTGTTGTCTGCATATGTGGGATGACTAGACATCATAATTTCTGACTAAACATCATTATCAGAGAGCCTTTACAAGAAAACCTGGATCATTTCATGTGCATACATGCAGCTTCATAAATATCAAAGTTTCTGTTATAGAATCTGTACAGAAATTCCACTGCACCTCATTCTGTCGGCACTGCAGTGAGGACACACTGTCACAGAGACACATTCGGCTCCAGGCATCATGGCCATTCATGAAAGTCAACCTTGTGCAACCACAGACACAGACGATTCATACCACACCACATTTATGTGCCGGCCGAACTCACCTAGCTTTTGCAGGATATAGTGCATAATAGATAGAAATCCTCTTCACTGACCTAAACATTCTTATCAAGATTCTTATCCTTCAAAATTGGTATCCATTAGGACCCCAAGCGATCTTTAGCGCCTGATTACAATTCCTACACAATCACTGTAGGAAATATGTAGTAAACCACATTATAATGACAATAAATGTCTGTTTTAGTTAGCTTATGTTCTAGCATAGCATACAGAACTGATTAGCCTGATAGCTTAGTTTATATACTGCACATTTGAACTTACCGTTTTGTATTCACAACAATCTTTAAGGTAACTAAGTGTATAGTTCAAATATTTCAGTTATTTATCATTTGATAAAATTATTATTAACAGTTTATCAAGTGTCCAGTTTTTTTTTATTGTGCACTTTATTAAGCAATTATATACATTTTAAATTAATGCCATTTGCATGATTATAATAATTTCTCACAACACTGTGCTGCCTTGAAATTTACTCTTCAGTGAGAAATATATGACAAACTAGTAGAGATAACATTTTAGTATATTAGATGAAAACATAATCATGACCAAATTTGAAACAATCCATGCTGTGGGTGCTGTAGATATGGTTGTGCTGGTGTCAAATTTCAACTTTGCCTCCTAGTATCCTGTGGCTCCCTCTAGTGGATAACATTAAATTTAAAGCTATCATTTGTGAATCACAGTAGAGTTATAACCATCCCTCCAAACTTGGGACCTTTGTGATTTACGGTCTCTGTGTACCCAGATGCTCTTAAGACAGAATAATAATAAAAAAATACAATAATAAATAAATATAGCAACAAGTGGCAATTATCATGGTCCAAAAACACAAGTAACACCAACAGCAAAATGTGATATAATTGTCTTTACTTTTAAATATGTTTTACTCCCAAGTTAACCATCTTGAAGCTAAATTTAAAGTTTAATGAAACAGCTTACAAAATGACATGCTCATTCCAAAAGGAAATCACTCACCCTCATGATGTTCCAAACCTGTCTGAATTTCTTTCTGTTGAACACAAAAGATATTTTGAAGTGTTGATAACCAAATAGTTGCTGGTAGCCATTGACTTTCTTTTTTTTTCTACACTGTGGATGTCAATGGCTACCAGCAACTGTAAGACTCAACCATTCGGACACAGAGACACTCTGAAACACCTGTATCTATGGGATTGAACTATATATGGTATTGATAGAAAATGAAGATTACAAAAGAAAAGTTTGTTAAGAACCAGAATCTAAAATTATATTAAGATAGGCCTCATAATAATTTGTATGTTACAGGCACTAAAACTTAATTTTAAAATAATATATTTATGGCCCACAGACAGGTAGGCCTACTGCAGTTTGTTTAGGGAAACAAGATTTCTTGTTTTTTCAACATATTTCATCATCCTTTTTTTCTAGTTTTAACATCCATTTGTTTTTCAGACATATCTCTTTAAAAGAAAAAAAGTGTATTATGCCTACTAGGTAAATAAACATCCATGGCATTTAACTTTTAAATTTGATCTGCTGGGGAAGTTTCTGGCATTTGTTTGATTTAACATGGAATGACCCTATAATAACTGCTAACATTATACAGAAATATTTCTTCCCCTAATAAATATTTGACTGTGACCTTACAGCAGGGGTGTCAAACTCAATTCCTGGAGGGCCGGTGCCCTGCACAGATTAGATGCAACCCTAATGAAACACACCTGAACTAATCAAGTCCTTCAGGCTTAATTGAAAACTGCACAGTTTGTGTGTTGGAGCAGGGTTGGAACAAAACTCTGAGTTTGACACCCCTGCCTTACAGTATACGATTACCTGGGTCTGTTTCATTCTCCATGTAATGCCATAAATTCGTTAAAAGTTTGCCATATTCTTTGAGGAAAGCCATATCTTTGTCGTAGTATTCTGTTAATGGGATTTAACACATACAGTAACTGGCGTCAGCGCTGGCCAATGCAAGTCAAGCGTCAGTTTCAGCGTTACCTTTCCGACACGTTCCTCGGCTGAGCCTTGTAAGGTGGTGTGGAAAGTTCAGATAACACTTAGTTCGTTCCTGAATGAATCAGTAGTTTGAGTAGAGACAAGCGGAGTGATACAAACTGTTAAAAGTCCCAGTGCTGGTATTGGTGGAATAGAATTATTCCTAACAGGCCTCTCAGCCAATCAGATAAGAGGACGGGAACTGGTGTATTTCTGAATCTTCATGTAATTTATTCAATATTCTTTTTTAAAATATTTTTTCTTTCTTTTACGGTTTAATCTTAATGTTGTGTTCTGTGTTGTCTTCACATAGCTAAGAGAAAAGATGATGATAATGGATGTCTCTATTTCAAGGTTTTTAATGTCACAGGACAATCTTGTGAAGCATTACCAATGCATTTTCCTTTATCTGGTATATTAGCTAACACTTGTTGAATTTGTGCTGGTCAGACAAAGTTAGACTGCAGCATTAAAAACGAGTTCAATAAAGTTATTCAATAAATACTCAGTTCTAGCATAATTTTATACCCTAACTTCTCTTCGTTTGCCTGCAGCGCTTGGGCTGACAGAAGAGTTAACATCACAAGGTGCTAATTTTCTGACGAAAAGAGAGGTCCTATGTCCAGATATAAATAAATAAATAAATAAAAATAAATAATGATAATTATAAAACATGGAATATGTTTGACCACCGGGGGGCGTCGTTCCCAAACTTTACACCTTCAAATTATGTCGCAAGTGATGCATTATGCATATCAGGTTTCCTCTGGATATTGCTGACCTCAAACTGCTCAGGTAGCCTACCTCAGGGAACGATGGTGATGATGACAAAAAAACAGGTGATAATACAAATATGTCGATTCGCTACATGAAAACAGTTGCTATTGACTCCAGCTATAGAATGCTATTGGCTCCTGAATGCTATTGAATTCAGAAAGAAAAAAAACAACAGAGTACAAGTAAAGAAAAGCTAAGAAAAAAGGTGTCTATGCACTAATACCAACAGGTCTCTGCCTCAAATAAGAAGAAGACATAAAATAGTGGCCCTTCAGTGCTAAGCCACTAATAGTTTTAATTAAAATGTTAGTTCCCATCCACCTGCACTATAGCTGTTGAAATGTGCGTTATTAGTGGTAAGTGTGTGACATTTGAGGTGTTTTTTTTGGTCACGTGGCTTTTGGCTTTTGTGGCAGGTCAGAGCTTTATGTCTTGTGTTCAATGGAAATCTGCAATCACACTTTGGTTTTTACATGCAATATTACTGAAGAGCTTTCAGCACAGCAAACCATTCCGCTTCCAGTGCTGTGTGTTATTTCATTTCATCCCAGAGATCAGTCTTACCTTAGATCCTCAAATGCTCAGATGTGTTATTGACGAAACTACTTTATCGTGTTTACGTTCCTCTCCCATACAGAATGAAATGAAGTTAATTATAGGCTACCTAAAAGTGGTTGTAATTAGGTATTAGTGCATTAATAAGCATGCATGAGCATGAGAACAACAGGACATCCCACTTCGTGAGCGAACAACTCTCTCTTTTCTTTTAAGAAATGCTTAATTGTATTTATTCGTGCATCGCTGTTTCATGTTCTTTTTATCTATACTTCATTCATCTGATGACATCATCTGATCGTGATAGCAATTCATCTCTGGCTCTGGTTAAATCAAGCGACCAAAATACATAAGGATAAGAAGACATAGCCTAATAGAAGCCTAGCTGTTTGTTTTAGTATTCACAAATCTTTTATTTGTATTATTATTATTTTTTTACAGTCTTTACATTTTTATTTTATTGACAAGAGACTGTAATGTATCAAGTAATTTGTTTAGATTTAGCTGCATCGTGAGGTCATATAGGGCTACATTAAAGCCCACTATCTTCCATTGCTTGAAAACAGCGAAAAACAATTCAATTTAGTAAGGATCAGGAACACTTTTCTAACGTGCATCACAGCACTCCTTACAAATGAATGACTGAACAGCTACTCTAATGTGAGAATAAGTAGGCTACTGTGTGTGTGTGTGTGTGTGTGTGTGTGTGTGTGTGTGTGTGTGTGTGTGTTCAGTTGTTGGATGAATATGATTATTGTTTGTATCTTCAGTGTTTTTTTTTTTGTTTGTTTGTTTTGTTCTATGAGAAGCCAAATTAGATTTTTTACATTGCTGGATAATAAAGTTAAATCAATCAATCAATCAATACAATTATATATATATATATATATATATATATATATATATATATATATATATATATATATATATATGTATATTAGGGGTGGCACGTTCATACTGGCATCTCGGTTCGTGCATGAGGCTTTACTACGAATACAGGCAATTCACCCCAATCCAGAAGGGGGCGCCCGCAGCAATGCAATGATGTTTGATAACCACCAGCAGAAGAACAGCGAATGCCAACGGTGACACAGAAGCGGGCGCGCTGATGTTTGGCTCACTGTATTTTATTTTGATAAAGTACCAACTGGCTGTCAAGTTAGCAATGCTGGAACTGATGTGTGTGTGTGTGCGCGCGCCCCGGCGCGATCACTTCAACTGTTTCCTTATACCAGCAGAATCAACTTTAAACACTTATTGTCTGTCACGGTGCACACAGCAGGGAGGAACAAGGACACGCAGACGAGGACGTAACTCAAATAATCGTCTTTAATGTAGACATCAGGGCAAGACAAGGCAAGACAAAGCAAGGCAGACTCACAGAAACACCAGGGAGTAACGAGTTGACCAGACGAAATCAAACTGAACAGACGGGACTATAAATACACAGGTAAATCATAGATAATGAGACAAACACAGCTGGACAAGAATTAACTAATGATCACATTAAACGAGGACAGGAAACAATCAAAAATAGGGAAACGTGAGGCAGGAACACATGACACACACGACAGAACCCTGACATAGTCTTATTAATAATCACTGTATAAAGGTCTGCTTTTATTTGTGTACACTCACAATGAAAACAAAACAGATTTTATATACAGGTGCTGGTCATATAATTAGAATATCATCAAAAAGTTGATTTATTTCACTAATTCCATTCAAAAAGTGAAACTTGTATAATGTATACATTCATTCCACACAGACTGATATATTTCAAGTGTTTATTTCTTTTCATTTTGATGATTATAACTGACAACTAATGAAAACCCCAAATTCAGTATCTCAGAAAATTAGAATATTACTTAAGACCAATACAAAGAAAGGATTTTTAGAAATCTTGGCCAACTGAAAAGTATGAACATGAAAGTATGAGCATGTACAGCACTCAATACTTAGTTGGGGCTCCTTTTGCCTGAATTACTGCAGCAATGTGGCGTGGCATGGAGTCGATCAGTCTGTGGCACTGCTCAGGTGTTATGAGAGCCCAGGTTGCTCTGATAGTGGCCTTCAGCTCTTCTGCATTGTTGGGTCTGGCATATCGCATCTTCCTCTTCACAATACCCCATAGATTTTCTATGGGGTTAAGGTCAGGCGAGTTTGCTGGCCAATTAAGAACAGGGATACCATGGTCCTTAAACCAGGTACTGGTAGCTTTGGCACTGTGTTCAGGTGCCAAGTCCTGTTGGAAAATGAAATCTGCATCTCCATAAAGTTGGTCAGCAGCAGGAAGCATGAAGTGCTCTAAAACTTCCTGGTATACGGCTGTGTTGACCTTGGACCTCAGAAAACACTGTGGACCAACACCAGCAGATAACATGGCATCCCAAACCATCACTGACTGTGGAAACTTTACACTGGACCTCAAGCAACGTGGATTCTGTGCCTCTCCTCTCTTCCTCCAGACTCTGGGACCCTGATTTCCAAAGGAAATGCAAAATTTACTTTCATCAGAACATAACTTTGGACCACTCAGCAGCAGTCCAGTCCTTTTTGTCTTTAGCCCAGACGAGACGCTTCTGACGCTGTCTGTTGTTCAAGAGTGGCTTGACACAAGGAATGCGACAGCTGAAACCCATGTCTTGCATACGTCTGTGCGTAGTGGTTCTTGAAGCACTGACTCCAGCTGCAGTCCACTCTTTGTGAATCTCCCCCACATTTTTGAATGGGTTTTGTTTCACAATCCTCTCCAGGGTGCGGTTATCCCTATTGCTTGTACACTTTTTTCTACCACATCTTTTCCTTCCCTTCGCCTCTCTATTAATGTGCTTGGACACAGAGCTCTGTGAACAGCCAGCCTCTTTTGCAATGACCTTTTGTGTCTTGCCCTGCTTGTGCAAGGTGTCAATGGTCGTCTTTTGGACAACTGTCAAGTCAGCAGTCTTCCCCATGATTGTGTAGCCTACAGAAATAGACTGAGAGACCATTTAAAGGCCTTTGCAGGTGTTTTGAGTTAATTAGCTGATTAGAGTGTGGCACCAGGTGTCTTCAATATTGAACCTTTTCACAATATTCTAATTTTCTGAGATACTGAATTTGGGGTTTTCATTAGTTGTCACTTATAATCATCAAAATTAAAAGAAATAAACACTTGAAATATATCAGTCTGTGTGGAATGAATGTATACATTATACAAGTTTCACTTTTTGAATGGAATTAGTGAAATAAATCAACTTTTTGATGATATTCTAATTATATGACCAGCACCTGTATATAACATGTAATAATATGTAGTGTTTTCACATCTAGATGGATTTTTTTTATTTGCACTACTGTCTGTTCAAAATAAATGAAAAGAAACCGAGCATTGTAGATTTCTTTTTTTTTCATGTTGTACCGAAATCGTGTCGAACCATGACCCCCGAACCGAGCTACGTACCGAACCATGACATCTGTGTACCGTTACACCCCTAATATATATATATATATATATATATATATATATATATATATATAATTATTTAGAATTTCATTACATTTTCAATGAATTGGCTGACTATTTTTATAGACATTATTAATTTATACACAGTATTACTATATTAAAATAATGATAATATAATTATTATTATTATTATTATTTAAAAGCTGTAGTCTGCTCTCATTCAGGTTTAAATGTACAGACCTGGATTGTTGCTATGACAACAGCTCTGAGATTAGTTTTGAAGAAGGAAGGATTGAGTCTAAATCAAATTAAATCTAGATAACGCAGTAATTCATGTAAGAAGAATGGGGCCCAGGTCTTGGATGTTCAGCTTGTTGACATTTGAACTTTGACACAGGAAACATTCGAAGCATTAGTCAATTTAAAATACTGCACCTGAAGATGAATATAGAGCAGTTATTGTCTTTTCTTAGGCTATATGGCATGACCTGCAACCCTTTAACTACATTTCTAATTTGAGCTTGTGATATTGCAGTTGCTGCTACTTTTTTAAACATGATTAAAGATTTGGTTAAAAAAAAAAAACTTTACAGTAGTCCTGTGAAAATTCTGCTCAGAATGACAGTTGAAATCATACTGCTATTTTATTGATGCTAAAGTTTACTGAGCATTCTGTGTGGGTTAATCATTCACACTTCACGTCTCAGGAACTGAGGTGTGTTTCTTGCACGTCTATCTTGGATTGACAAACATGAACTTGTGTTGACATCAATACATTGTCATGTTGAAATGCTCTAAATTATCAACAAAGACAAAGGTTGATTATGAAGGTGAAGGATGAGGCCTTCAAAGCGAACCAAGGAAATTAACTCACTATCAAATATCTGGTATTTGATATCAAGATATACCACAATGATGCAATTTATTAATGTATTTCATGCTCCCTCTGAGCCGTTCGTCACTGTTGACAGATATTGTGCAAGAACAATGGCCTGATTTATTGCACTTCCGTTTGTTAAAAAATAATTTTAAAAAATATCTAAGAAGACTGTCCACAGTTTTTTCCAACAAATTGTTGTTCATCTTAAAAATGTTATGTAATATAATAAAAAAACATAACTGTTACCAATAAAATCAACACCTGTTACACATGTTTGTATAGGTTTTTGTTTGATAATAATAAGAATTGGTAAAAACATGGCCAGCACAGGTATTTCGTTGAGTATGTGAGTAAATTCCGCTGGGTTCAATGAAAAGGTGTCATAGGCACTTAACCATATCTGCTATTTATAGAGAGTCACTAGAATCATTGCTTTACAGCTCCAGTGTTTATGTAGAATTATTTTCGCCATTATAGAGATTATTAGTGGGTATAACTATTGTAATTGGAAGTTTATGATACAATAGCCTCGTAAACAACCAGCTGTATAAGTAATAGATAGACTAGACGGGTAATGAGTTTGTTTAGTGTTTTAAATGAAGATAGACAATTGGGTATACCTTGTTTTACACTATTTACCCTAAGTAAAAATCTATCAATTATTATTATAATTTTTTTATAGCAGACATAAAGTAGTTTTAAGATTGGGGGTAAATGTTTTTTTTATCTTAACTTCAAATTAGGACTGTAAGAAAATCACTAGTAATCAGTAATAATGTGTTAACCAGTTTTCTGTGCCTTTTTCATTTACCACAGGGTTCTTCTTCTGAATCTGAATAATTTAGACACAAACAACTTTAAATGCATCAAGAAATTATAATTAATATTTGGGCTTCCTAATAAAAAGTTATCTTTGTACTTCATATAGAATTACATATGAAGAACATTACCGACATGTTTTTGTTACTGTGGTGAGAATATGTTTACAACATGCCCCCCCAATAAACTTTATGGCCTCAGAGGCAGCTATCAGCAAGCTTGTTTATACAATTCTCCTCTTACCAGAAATAGAGCAATGATAAAGAAAAATGGAACAATACAATTCAACAAGACCTCTTTAAGCCTCTTTATTAGTTTTATTAAATAGAGCACATTAGAATGCTTTTGTAGAAATATGGTATGCCACTATGGTATGTCTCATAGGCTTACTCATAATCAGAAGAAAAAAACAAACACTTATGAGAACTCACAGTATATTGGTTTTGTAACTTGATCCATTTAAAGTCATCAATATGTCAACATAATTTAGGATTAGACAACAAAAGTTCAAGTTCATGATTTGGTGTTATCACAGTACTGAATTTTTGATATTAAAAATGTAATAAAAGTGGTTGTATAAACATGATATACACTGCAAAACCGAGTTATTCTGCTCCTATAAGCATTAACACATTAATTATATAGCTAAAATGTGCCATCGTTTCAAGATAGAACAATTCTATGTGTCTAACAGAATAGAATTTCTATTTCTGCAGCATGAACATGTGGTGGCCATAAAGAGCTAAAGATATTAATCACAATATCTTCTCTAACCTAAATATACCGTTCACAAAGATGAAGATGAAGGTTCAGTATGGACATATGGACACTGTCTGTGAAAGGACATGTATGCAGGCAGATGCATATTGTTTGCTCAACAGTCCCTTTCGCCTCGGCCTTTGGACACCACACCCTGGCTTTGTTAACGTGGTCATAAAACAGGTCCTGTTGCGGCGACACCGTAGAGGAGATATGTTCTGCCCGTCAAGCTGAGCTTCTCTGTCACACCATTGATAAGAGAGTCCAGAGTGTGCTTGATAATGAAATAGCTCACAGTTTCTCAGCGTGCACTCGTCTCTTATCCAGCGATGCCGTTACACTGTGCAA
Source organism: Schizothorax lantsangensis (assembly GCA_027422415.1). Classification (NCBI taxonomy): domain Eukaryota; kingdom Metazoa; phylum Chordata; class Actinopteri; order Cypriniformes; family Cyprinidae; genus Schizothorax; species Schizothorax lantsangensis. The sequence continues at coordinate 4,584,781 of CM049859.1, forward strand.
ACAGCACCAGCTCCTGCTCGAGTGCCGTCTATTCACTCGCACGCTAGCAGTTCTTCTCTGTTTCCATGAAGTGCAGATAAAACACATCTGACATTTTCCTCAATGTGTTCCTCAAGTGAATATGAAAACACCTTCAATAAACCTGACAAATCAATGCTGATATCTGTGGGAAGACACGAGTTAACAGATATGAAAATGGATGGCAAGTCTGAAATGAATCACTTTGCCACAATAAAACATATATTTTATTCATACAAATTACTTTAGAAATATACAGTTATTTGAATTCACTTTTACAATCTCAAAACATATTAAAGTTTACAGTGATGAACAAAACAACAGCAGTAATAAAGTACTAGAATAAAGAAACCGACATGAGCAGAGGAATATTACACAACCTTTCAGATTCATGTGTGCTTCAAATGTTGCTGCATTACTTTTCAAAAGTTCTTGACTACTTTTTATTAATATTTTTTCACAGTCTTTGTCACGGTTGTCACATTCGTGTTGTGTTTTCATTGATGGGTTGATTTGAAAGTACCCTGTGTGTAAAAGTGTGAAAGGGCTCTTTATAAAAACAGCTAACAGTCATAGTCTGCACGTCTTCAGTACTCTTCTTTGATAGTCATTGGCATAGATGGTGATACCAGGCCACCGCTGCTGCTTGTGACCATGGGAACATTGCCTGGCAGAGCTGAACCAGGTGGGGTTGGTGTGGTTGTGGATGCTGGCTGCGGCTGTTGCATCTTCTTTTTATTGACTTTCCTCTCTTTAGCACGCCGGTTCTGGAACCAGATCTTCACCTGCCAACAACATGCCATAAGTAGTACTGAAAAAACGTTGTTCCTGGTAAAAGTTGTGTTGTATGTTTCATCTATGCTGCATTACACACCAGTGATCCCAATCAGCTTCTACACACTTAAAAATAAAGGTTCCCAATGGGAGGGTTTTACAGTGTTGCCATAGAAGAAACATTTTTGGTTCTCAAAAGAAGCTTTCAGTTAACAGTTCTTAAAAGAACCATTTTTTTCATTTTTTGTGTGGAATAAAAATTTACAGAAAGGCACTTCATTGGCATCTTTGGTTCTGTGAAGAACCTTTAACATCCATGGAAACTTTCCATTCCACAAACGTTTCATTATACTGGTTCTTAAGATTTTTTAAATGTTCTTCACATTCAAGAATAAAATGCGTATTTTAAGAATGTTTCACTAAAAGTTTCTTTAGATAACTTTTGGGGGTTTTGAAACCTTTTGAAACCTTTATTTTTTAAAGTGTACCATGGATATTAAAGGCTCAGGGAACCAAAGATGCCAATAAAGAACCTTTTTTACAGTATAAAGAACCATTTGTACATTAAAATGTTTCTTTGTGGAACAATAAATTCCAAAAAAAGAACCTTTGTTGTTAAGAGTGCATGAAGAATCTTTAACATCCATGGAACCTTTCCATTCAACACAAGGTTCTTTATAATAAAAAAAAGATTATTAAAATGTTCTTCACATTTAAGAATGAAATGCTTCTTCTAAGAATTGTACTTTGAAAGGTGCTTTATGGAACCCAAAACCCCTTTTGAAACCTTTATTTTTAAATGTATACCATGGATGTTAAAGGTTCTTCATGGAACCAAAGATGTCAAGTGACGAACCATTTGTACATTAAAAAGATTCCATGGATTTTAAAGGTTCTTCATGGAACAATAAATTCCAAAAAGAACCTTTATTTTTAAGAGTGCACGAAGAACCTTTAACATCCATGGAACCTTTCCATTCAACATAGGATTCTTTATTGTGGAACAGGTTCTTTAGATTTTTAAAGTGTTCCTCACACTAAGAGAAAAAATGGCTCTTTTAAGAATTTTTGACTGAAATGTTCTTTGGGGAACCAAAAGTGATTTTTCTGTGGCTTCACTGCAAACCCCCGATTGGAATATGTATTTTTAGGAGTGTACATGAAGAATATGTTGTCTAAGAACATGATGACTGAAGACCGTATTAGAGCAGCTAACCTGTCTCTCTGATAGACCGAGTGTTGTTGCCAGTTCTGCCTTTCTTCTTATTGTGATGTAACGGCTGTAATGAAATTCTTTCTCCAACTCCAGACGCTGGTGATCCGTGTACACTACCCGGTATTTGTCTTTTGTTCTGGTCTTCCCTCCTAAATGACAAACGGCATAACAAATTCATTTTTCATTATAAGTCAAGTCAATTTTAAACAAATAGTTGTGAATTAGTCCTTTTCTACATGACCCTTTCCTTTTCACAGTAGGCTCTGATGAGTATTTTATCACACGACGGAATAATTATTTTAGTGTACTTTATTTATTTAGCAACAAATTGCTTGGCATACATGTAAATGTATTCTGCGTAAATCTGGTTCCTTTCAAGGCTTTTCTCCATTTTTATTTTAAGTAGTTTTTTACTCACTAAACGTACAGAAAAAATATGACTATAATTAATTATAATGTGATAGAAATGAAGAGTAATTTTTTAGTTAATGTCGTTGTGTTTATCTTTTCTATTAAAAAGTAACTATGGGAACACAGTGTTTGCTCCCTTAATCAAGCCAATCGTTAAGAGCACACATATATAAAACACCAAGATGTCCATGTTATAAAGGTCTTTGGAATCATGTCTCTATATTTCAAACTTAGTTTACCCTGTCAGCGGCAAGAGTGGACTTAAGTGGCTACCAAGTTAAATATTAAAACATGAACAGCAAAGGGAAGGACAGCGCCTGTCTAGGGCAACAGCCACAGAGGGAGGAACTCCAGATAATTAGGCTTCTCAACCATAGCATCTTCACTGAACATCTCACTAGAGGCCATAATCTCTGGGTATCATTAACCCGGCCTAGTGACTCTCACAATCCTCCATTTAAAAAGACAGGTATTTCATTGTGTTATATAAAATACATCTTAGTGGTTGGAACTTTAAAGTAATAGTGACAGTGAGCTAATAACATCATTTGGGCTTGGCTCCAGACTTCTCAATAAGACCGTCTGGTTACTGAGTTGTATGTTAATGTGTGGCAATTAAAACTACTGTTTTGAGGAATTGTCTCAAGATTGTAATTTATGGCATATCCAATTTTTGTATTAGGCCTTATAAAACTAAGTGTGAAAGTGTTTGCACAGAAATAGGTCTAACTAAATGTATAACTTTTCTCCAGCTTGCCTGTGATGTCATGTATGGCATACATATGAGGAGGAATTGAGAGTTAATTGTTGCTCCCTGTTCCAGTCATAATAGAGAGGATCCTGAGCTGACAGAGATAAAATACCTTATTAACAATGTGCTGAAATATCAGAAGTTTTTTTTTTTTTTTTAGAACTTGCAGTTATTACAATAATTCAAAATCTCATTGGTCGGAAACATTAGCCCCAACTGTACACTGTAACTGTAAACATTACATTTTATTTTCATATTTTTGTTCAGTTTTCACAATCAGTGGTATCCACAGAATTTAAGTTTTAACAGCAGGCTTTTGGTGACATTTCCTCCAGTCCTGTGAATTGTCTTATTGATTTTTTTTTCCTGTTACATATTGTGTTGTTTTCTAAAAAGGCATAATCCTATAAATAATGAATCTTTTTGTTTCTCTTTTATTTTCTATAAAAAAAAAATCGTTGATTCATCCTTTCTGCTATTTTATTAGCTACTAAATGTTAATTACACATGCGCATCCGTGTATTCAACAACTTCTCGGCATCCGGACAAAAAAGAACAAAGAGTGACATCAAAGCAAAGAAACTCACACAAATCACTATATTAGCATGACAAACAAGTGAATACAGAAGAGTTTGCTTCTAAACCATTGCGGGACCGAGCTTAGCAGTGGTTTTCACGTTACATGTTCATAGCAGGCCTTTTTTATTTTATTTATTTCTTTATTTATTTTTTACCTTTTTATAATTTACCTTTTTTTGCGATCACGATAGTTAATATTCTCTATAATAATTATTATATTGCATTTTTCAAAATATAATAATTTCATTTATAGATTTCAAAAACGCACCTGAGTTTGGCGGCGGCGCGCTCCGACGCATCCAGTCGTAGGGGTTCCGTCTCTGAGAGTTGGGCGACAGCTGACCGACTGATGTGTTTAAGGAGGATGGAAGAAGGCCAGGCGCTTGAACAGACGAAAACTCTGGAGGACTGAAGCCCAGCTGACCAGTGCTCGAGGTCGAAGCTCCAGTTCCCGGCCCGTAAGGTGTCCATTCCTCTCGCGGAGGAGGGTACGCGGGATTCCAGGCTCCTGTTTGGCTGTGGTGAGGGTCGTTGGTAATTCCAGGGACGTGATGGTATCCTGTGAAGTCTGGATACTGAGGAGGTGCGGGAACAAAATTCTGAGGGTTCAGGTTTAGGCTGGGGTGTCTTACGGAATTCGGGTACATACTGGTGTCCTTCTCCAAGAGATAACTCACGTACATTTTTCCGCCTGATGACTCCAGTGCATAATATGCACCCAAACAATTGATCTTGGCTCCTTAGACCCAGGTTTCCCTATAACCCGACGGTTCCTCTACCTGGCCAGATTCTCTGAACCCTCCAGCCTCGGTGGCTGCTAAAGGTTGAGATGTTGACGTCACTTTTATGATCATGATGATCACCCTCCCACGGTATCGAGACTGCCTTGGTGATGTTCCAATTCAGAGCGGCCCACGAATGAATGCCATTCAGAATGTAAACCTATTAATACAGGCCTACACTCTAAATACATTACTACGTAGGAAAGTGTAAAAATGCCATGAAATTTAAAAAGACAACACGTATACATTTACTGTTGTAAGAAATGTTTTTAAAAGTAAAATATGATTTAGCTCATTACTTGCGTATAAAATATAAGTAAGCATATTGTTTTCAACAAGGAATCATGTATAGCTGTTTTTAAAGTAAATTAAGCTTTTGATATTTTTTTTTCTTTTCAGAAATACAAATGTCAGCTGGAAACGGGAATTCCCAAAATTCCTTGTGCGCACCATCATATTTGATTCGATTTTATTTCAAGTTCAAGTTACTCTTATTTTTGTTTTGCTAAGATTGGTGGTTGTAATATATTTATGTTGTTTAGTTTAGTGCCATTTTTGCATTTGTCTTTTTTTATTGGAAACATGGCAGGAGCTAATTATCATGAACTTTAATTCTTATGTAGCCTTCCATTTTGCCACATGTTTTAATTTCATTTTACATTAAAAAAGAATAGCCCAAAATCATTTGTATACTATTTTATGATTTAATGACATGAACTGTAAAATATAGGCTACTATGACTTAAATACCGTGCCGTAATACAGTGTCACTGTATTTTTATGATATGATGGCAAACAAAACTACCAGTTTTAGCATAAATTTAACAAAACATTATTATTGCAATCTATATACATAATGTTACAAGCATGTATTAGTTTACACACACGCACACGACATTCGATTATCAGTTGATTCAAAACAAGGAACAATGTCTACAGTGTGAACACGACAAAGATCAAGATTCTCGGTTTTACGGGGTGCATGTTTTAAACGTACATTTTTAGACAGATTATATGCAATCACATCTTATATATTATTAATACAATGAATGCTATAAAACTTACATGTTATTGTTATATGTATTTTTGTGAACTGTACACATGGAACAGCCATCGGCGCAAGACGAAATGAAAGATTAGACATGATTATGTTATAGTAACACATTAAATATTATAATACATTAAATACTATATATATATTTAGTATGTGTTGTTAAATTACGTAAGCATGGCTGCATTTGAAGTATCTGTCTTCTGCACGGAAGACCAGGACCACAATTTCACCTGGACTTTCAAAGCATTTCATCTGAGACCGTTTTCAAGAAGACATTGGACAGAGATAAAACTAATATAGCCTACCAAATTATTTCAGGATGTCTTCTATCAGCTCTTATGATATGAAAACATCTAAAACACACGGCCATAAAATTATGAGCTGTCCAAAAAAAAAAAAAAATGAAAAAGAAAAAGTTGGTCTAAAATGAAAACATTTGACACCTGGACAAAAGAGATGTAGCCTAAACCATGTGAGAAAACCTGAAATGTGTGACCTCGTGATGCTGCTCAATAGTAGCCTATTTATGATTGTGTTCATGTTGTAAAGACTAACAAGTGTGTGTTTGTGGGCTATTACATTTATAATCGTAGTAGCTTTTATTTCAGTGTTCGGCTAGAAAACGGTCGCCTGTTGATAAGATAACGACGTGGAATATACTTTCTTACATTTTAAGTGGTTTACATCCTATTTTTATTGTATTCAACCTTTACTGACCTATATCTTAAAATGAGTTACTTAAAATAGGCTACACACGATTTATCAAGCTATTAATCAAGTTATTCTTCAGGATTCAGTCATTTCTCACTGAGGAGAAATATTAGTTTATAGTTTGACTCATGTTTTTCCTCTTCACTTTAAACATTACCACTCTTCTCCTCTCTTCTCTTCTCTTCTCTTCTCCTCTCTTCTCTTCTCCTCTCTTCTCTTCTCTTCTCACAGGTTAATGTCACCATCACCATCTACAGTCCATTATGCACACCAATAAATAAACATGTTTCTCCGATCCAATGTAAAAGACTTCGAGGAAACAGAATGATTTTGGTCAGTTCAGAAGGAGAAACGGGGTTCAAAGCGATCTGAGAGGATTTAGATGTGTGGGGTCACATTTCACATCCAAGTGTGACTTCCTTGTAATTGAAATGTGAAGAGCTTTCGGGAAAGAGAGAGAGAGAGAGAGAGAGAGAATATCGACTCTGAGGTGATTGTTAATATAAAATAAAAATCTACATTTTATTAATATAAATACAAATCTATTAAGAAATAGGACATATGTATTTTAATGTTGATTCAATTGTTCTGTACACTGTAATTTCTGTATTTTTACAGCTGTGGAAGCACTTGTCTTTCTTAAAATAACCATCGAGTGTTTGTATAGAAAATAAACCTAAACAGAGCAAGAGTGTAATGGTTGATAATAATGCGGTAATGGAGCTCGTTGCTCTTGTTAACAGTGCTGATGTAAAAGTATCATTACATTTATACGTGCTTTTACAAGGCATTTCACTTTATTCCTTCAATCATTCGAAAGAACGAGATCAGCGCTCTGTGCTTCCATATTTTGACAATACGAGGTCAAATTAAAAAAAGGGGTGAGAAAAAAACTATGCTTGTTTAAATGGGTAGCCTATGCGAACAACATCTGAATGTGTTCCTTCTTACCAGGAGCATTTACTTTAGCAAATTAATAAAAACGAAATGCCTATATTTGACTTGCTTTAGCCTATTAATCGCAGTAACTTGTTTTTATAACAAGACAAATAGCTACAGTAAAGTATGTCGTAACTTTTGAAATAATATTTAAAATGTAGGCTAATGTAGTAACTTCATTTAAATGTGCTAATGCAGGAGATGGTTGCATTTGTATTTTACTAAGGCTGTGTTTGCACAATATCGTAGGCTTAAGTCGTACTATAGAAACGATCATATGAATCATTTTAGAATTATGACTGTTTTTAAAAAAATGATCGTAACGTTAGTAGTGGTTGAAAGTCGTTTTCGATTTCGTGCCAAGCAGACAGTCTCATGCAGTCACCTGCAGGACAACCGTGAAATCACACCTAAACTAATCCTGTGTCGATGCTTTTTATTACACAGGGGCTTTATTCCATTTCTGTGACTTTATCAATTTAAGTCCATTTTGTTATTTATTTAGTCAGTTCAAAAATGCATAGAATGAATGCATAAGATAATTTAATAAATACATAAGTAATTTAGCTGCAAAATAAATGAAAGATTAATAAATTTTGCCAAAATAAATCAACCTTCACTGTTTTGTATTTAGTTTGTGTTTGGGTACATAATATATACAAATGTATGAACAGTTTTCATAGCCCTATTTACTTATTTACACACACACACACACACACACACACACACACACACACACACACACACACACACATGGATGAATGTTGATAACCAAACAATTGCTGGCATTGACTTCCACGGTATGTTATGGAAAAATTATGGAAGTCAATAGGGACCATGAAATTATTTGGATACTGACATTCTTCAAAATATCTTCTTTCATTTTTTTGGCGCTGTCCCTTTAAGAAACTTCTGCTACATTTTTCCAAATTTTTTCCAAAGAAAGTAATCTTTAATGGTCTGAGGGTGAGGACATTTTGAGCATTTTTTATTTGGGGGGGGGGGGGGTGACGGGGTGACTATTCCTTTAAGACAGTCTTGTTTTGCCAGGAAGCAGAGGCACATCATGTTCTTCTGAAAGCACATGTGGATTGTGCGAGGGCTTGGGTTTGTGTCATGCATGATAAGACTGTGCTTCTGTACTGTGAGAAGCAGGCTCCAAATCAGCAAGCTCCAAAACCTACAGCTTCCTATAGAATTCCCCTTTGTTTTTTTCCGTATTGTTTTGTGTAGCCAACTGCAGGTGAAGCATGAATGCCTTCACCACTGCAATATCTGCATAGTGATAAAGAAAGAGAGAACACCTTCTGAAAAACACGTGCACTTAACTGTACTGAATGTGCACTTTGTAATCACATCAAATTAGAAATTTTACTTTAAGGTATGCTCTAAATCATTATGTCGCAATCATCTTTGTTTTTAAGTGTTGACTAACATACTAAAGCAGGTGAAAAGTACTTGGTTATAATTTTCCTGTTGTGTTACTTGGTGTTACATTTAAAGTTAATATAATTTACTAAATTGCAACTTCATTATTACAAAAGTGTAATTACAAATATATTTAGAATTGACCCTCATTTTAAGTTGTAATAGAAATTAAATTAAAGCATTAATTAGTAGGCTACACTGAAATACTAGTACACATCGTATTTAGAAGAGAAGTCATTGTGAAAGTACTAAACTCCTACTTAAGTGAGTCAAAAAGCACTCTTAATTTCAACTATTGCCTTTAATATAAAGTATAATGTAAACTATAATACACTTTAATTTAATTGTAAAAAAGTGTCTGAAAACATTACATTCGGTTCTTTTAAAGTTCTTTTAAAGGTCAGTGTAATAAGTAGTCTTTTTAAAGGTCAAAAATGCACATCTTTTTCACAAGGGGGCAGTACTACTATCTAGTTTTGCAAAGCATTGAATATCCAATGAGGCCATCGGATACTTCCATTCATATACCCTCCATATTTGTGTGTGAAGAACAATGAGGCATATTTCAAAATGATATATTTCAAATGTAAAACAAACAACATAAAATATGAACACCTCTGCACATTTTTTTTCCAGCACCACTGAATTTGAAAGTGTAGCAAGAATCAGAAGTCATTTTTTTCTGTTTATTGTCCGTCACCTGTTTACACCCTTCAGAGGGCAGGGGGTGGTTTGTGGAAAGCTTTGAACAGTCACACAGTTCCACAAGGAGGTCACTAAATGGTATTGGGCCTGACCCCAAGATCCACCAATGCCATGTGCTACAGGGGATTGCCTTCACACTGTATAATAAATGAAATATCCAGTCGGTCTGAACAAACAGCTTGTACTCGTAATAAAGTGTTGAAATGTAGTGATGTCTCTTCATGGTCTCCTGGTGCTCAGCAGCGCAAGCATTTGAATTCTGCATTACAGTCTGACACAAATAGGATGCAAAAACAGTTGAAACAATAGAGGTCTGTATGTGTTCAAGCAATTGCTGTAATATTGTTTCACAGTTAATATAATTTCACCAAATGTTGTAACATTGCATTAACATGACCTTTTAAAACCTTATAAAACAGTACAATTAGAAAAACAGTAACCTTTGTCAGTACAATTGTAGTATTATTCTTATACATGCAGGTTTTATAAGCTCACCTAAATTGAGAGATATTTGTAGTTTTAGAGTTGTTATATTACAGAACTATAGATGTTAGCTTTAAAAAAAAGGTACCACGTAAATGCTTCTGTTGAGCTGTATCTTTTGTAAATAAAGACATCTGCAAACAAGAGGTCATGAACTAAACCAAACGAGCATTTGTAGTTAAAAAGTATATAATTTATTTATCAGCCCTTATTGCATTGATTACATTGAAGCTGTCTAAATGTATTTTGGAGGACTGTCGAAAATAGTCTTTGGTGAGCATGTTTTCCTCCGAAACCTTTCTCTTCGCCTGAGGAAAGAAAGTCATGTACATCTTGGATGGCCTGGGTGTACTATTCCTTTTTAAGTCTTAAACACGGTCAGCAGTTAAGTTTATTATTGTAAGAGATGTCCAATAGCAGAAGAATCCTATATTTGTTTTGGCATGATCTTTAAATTGAACTTCTTGAAGAACGATTGTAATTTGCAGAACCTACATTTCTTCCTTTTGCGATTCTTCCCTCTCTTGTAATAAATTCCATCCCAGTTTTCCTCCTCTTCGTCGTCGCCCACCCAAGGTCTCCACGCACCTCCATTCAATCCGGGGTTAGCGCGGGCATCGTCTGGCGGGTAGCGAACTGGTATCGCTGTGCGATTGTAAACCACAAGCCGTGCTAGCAGCTCCTTGACGACATCAGGCCTGTGCGCTGCAAGGTCATGCCGTTCACAAGGGTCGCCTGTAACATTAAAGAGCCAAACTGATTTCCTTTTATTCTCAATCTGTCGCTCCAGGTGCCACCAGCTGCTAGGGAAGTTTGTAAGCACCTGAGGCGGCACCCAATCCCCGTGGCCAGGGTCACCCGTCAAGAGCTTCCAGTCGCCCACTCTAATGGCCGCTTGCATGGTGGTGTCCCACAATCCATATCCATCCTTGAACGAGCCTTGACTGTGCCGATGAAGAGGGTCGATGTTGTGAAGAATTTCCAGTCGTGGGGATTCCTTTCCTTCGCTGATGGTAGGCCAAACATCAAACCCATCTAACCCCTGATGCTGCGACACATTGCCCCCAGCAAGTCCAACTAGTGTTGGATACCAGTCAGTAATGTGTATAAGGGCTCTGCTGACCCTTCTTCGATGTCGTATTAAGGGACTGTGCACAAAACCCACTCCTCTAATGCCACCTTCCCAGTATGTTCCCTTGCACCCTCGTAGGGGCCAGTTACTGCCCCCTGTTAATGGCTGGGCTCCATTGTCAGTGGAGAAGATGACGACGCTATTACGGTAGAAGCCATACTTGCGCAGTGCGTAAGTTATGTTCCGGACCGCCTCGTCAACGATAGAAACCATGGCCGCGTATTTCCTGCGGGGAACGTTGCTCATGCGGCGGTACGGATAGATGTATTCTTTTGGTGGCTTTAGAGGTGTATGCACCGCCTGAAGGGAAAGGAAGATAAAAAGAGGCTGACTGGTTGAGTCGTGCGTTGCTAAGATTTTGCGCACTCTCTGGGTGTAGAGGTGAGTTGAGTACTTCCCCCCTTTCCCCCATGCCACTGACTCACCTTCGTGGAGGTCAAAGCCACACAATGACTTGCCGTCGCATGAGCCGTACGTATAATAGTCTACGCTGCCGGTCAACGAACCGAAGAAGGTGTGAAAGCCACGACGTGTGGGCAAACAGTCTTTCCGATAGAAGCCCAAATGCCACTTCCCCACCATGTGAGTGGAGTAACCGGCTTCCTGTAAGCGTTGAGGGAGTGTGACCACATCCAGAGGGAGGCAGCTGGGTTGACGTGGTCTGATGATGGAGTGCTGGAGGCCAGTGTGAATTTGATATCTAAAGAAAGCATAAATAAATTCCCAATGCTTAGACACAGAGGAAAAAATATAAGAATTTAACAATATTCAATAAGGTCTAGTTTATGGCTGTTATAAACAAAAAAATTACCCTGTTTACTTCCTGATTAAACATCCTAATCTAAGGGGTTGTTCACACAGAACGCATCTTTGTGTCTAAAATACGAGACACGGCGCTCAGGAATGTTTTTAAAAAAGCGCACCACAGAATGCTTTCTCCGACTTGTTGCCGTCAAATACAACAGTTGCCACGCCACCTTGCTACTTAAAAACAAAAGCTTTCAATGCTTGCCCTGCCTCCGGGGTCTTCTGATTGGTCCATTGTTTTGGAACTGACATTGATGTTGAGCGGCGGTTAGTGTAAAGTTGAAATTCTTTTAACTTGACACGATGTCTTAAAAATGTGGTGCTTATGTGCGAGATGCGAGTACAATGGTCATACAAGTCCATCTAGAGCATGTTTAGAAAAAATGGAATGGAAAAATGCATTCTGTGTGAACAGCCCCTTATGGTGCACAGTCGATCAGTGAACATTATTGTGTGCCTACATACTCGTTATGCAATAAGTGTTACATGCACATCCCTCCGTTTTGACCAATCTCCCTTTATTTTTTACAATCCGGATGGATAAAATCAATGCCGTCTCGGAAAACAGCAAAGGACTAAAGTCTTTCCAGCAACATACAGCTTAAAAAAGCTTTAAAAACAAAGCACAAACATATACATGCACAAGACTTCACCGACCATTGGACGTGTGACACAAATCAAGTTGCAAATCTGAAGTTCAGTTAATAAAGGTGCTTAACTAACGCAATGAACACTTGATATGTAATGCTTACACTGAGATTAAAACGTTGGTGCAAAACATTTGTGTGGAAATTTTTTGCTTTTGTGATGTGATTTGAGATGCATGTTTATAGCAATTTTGTTTTCAGTCTCAACCAAGTTAGTGGTCTTTGTCTTTGTTTTCACTCTGAAAAGCTGCTGTTTGCTTTCAGTGGATATTCTCTAAAATGGCGCTACGGTGACACGGAGGAGACAAATTGTTGTCTTTATAAAGTCATAATTTTTATTTTCTTTGCATACAAATACAAATTCTTTCCCTCTATCATGCTATTAATTTTTTCAGTGGAAAAAAATGTCTCTTCTGAATCAGAAGAGAAATATGCACAGATCAAGCACTGTTTACAAGCCAAAACTGTTCTAAACAAATATGTGGTGGATTTTGATGTGAGACGACAACAGGAGACTGACGTGTTATTATAGCTGACTCATATTTTAGCCAGAAGCAATGGTTTATTAAGTTAAAAATAATGATGGATTTGTTTCTTACAAACTTGCAGCTTCTGTCTTCTCAAGATGTTAACTGATGGACTGGAGTGGTGTGGATCACTTGTGGATTATTGTGATGTTTTTATCAGCTGTTTGGACTCTCATTCTGACGGCACCCATTCACTGCAGAGGATCCATTGGTGAGCAAGTGATGGAATGCTACATTTCTCTAAATCTGTTCCCATGAAGAAACAAACTCATCATCTACATCTTGGATCATCTGAGGGTGAGAAACTTTAAGCAAATTTTAATTTTTGGGTGAACTATTCCTTTAAAATTGATCGTCTGTTTTATTTAGGCTCTTAACTGACCTATAACTTACAGATCCAATATATGTTTTTTTTTTCTTTTCAGTTATGTTTTTTAGTGTTCTATGTTACAATAATGTTGTTTAATGCATTGTTGTGGTGTCATGTATGATTGCGTTTGTGTGTATGACACAATTATACACACCATCTATAGGCTATATTACTATTTATCTCAGATTTTGGAAAAGCTACTTGTGATGCACTTTTGATATTCTGTGTAAATAAGCTGATGAGGTGAATGACCTGCCTGTGATGAGCTGGCTGCGGGACGGAGTGCACAGCGGCTGGACATAGTAATTCTCCAGGCGCACTCCCTCTGAAGCCAGCTTATCCAGCGTCGGGCTGCGGATGTCTCTACTGTGATATCCGATGTCATTGAAACCCTGGTCATCTGTCAGTATGAAGATAATATGTGGAGGTCGTTTGGGTCTGAATGCTGAAGCTTGTTCAATCCGTAAGCGCTCGACGTCTTCTCTGCTCGATCTCAAGTCACCGCAAGACGCAGAAGTTTGTAGACTCAGGATGAAGAGTCCGAAGAGCACGAGTAATGCCATCCACTTCAGGAAGAGTTCAACTCTCTCAATCTTTAAAGCTAACAGCAGAATCCTCGCGCTTTGCTCAAAGCCTTCTTGCTGTCAGCGCGACGTGGCGTTAGAGAGCCGCTGCTGGGTGGATTCTACCATACGTCTCCAAAACCCAGTCGACCCACTGACCAACAAACCACGTCTCACCTATGGAACGCAAAATATGTCATATTGTGCAATTTATGGACAGAAATGCCGTCAAAATCGGCGTTTTTTAATCAAGCAAAAACCCCGTTCATTTCGTAGCGCGGTAAAGTTAGTTTTAGGTTTGATATTCGCCGGATATTCGCCTAGGCTGATTTAGGGACCGTCTGCAAATGTACCTTTCAATACAAAACGAAGTCCAATAATTAATACAAATGATGTTTACAAATCCATAGTAAATGCCTTGTGGGTAAACAGACTGAACATATTTCATCAATATGTCGCCTTAGACAATACCTCCCCTAATGTATGTACAGTACACAAATATTTTTAGGGGAAAAAATACAGTAATTCATCGAAATGGTTTTTCATGTTCCAAAGGTTGTATTACGTTTGTAGTTACAAGACTGATTAACTACAGTTGAAATTTTGCCAATATCTCCCTTACTGTATGTACAGTACACAAATATTTTTAGAAAACAATTACTGTAATTCACCTAAAGGGTTTTTTCATGTTCCAAAGGCTGTAGTACATTCCTAGTGGCCAGGCTGACGTACTACAGGCAACATTTTGCCAATATTTTCTTTACTGTACATACAGTGCATAATTATTCTTAGAAAACAATTACTGTAATTCACCAAAAGGGTTTTTTCATGTTCCAAAGGCTGTAGTACGTTTGTAGATGCAAGTCTGAATTATTACAGGTGAAATTTTGCCAATATCTCCCTTACTGTATGTACAGTACACAAATATTTTTAGAAAACAATTACTGTAATTCACCTAAAGGGTTTTTTCATGTTCCAAAGGCTGTAGTACATTCCTAGTGGCCAGGCTGACTTACTACAGGTAAAATTTTGCCAATATCTCCCTTACTGTATGTACAGTACACAAATAATTTTAGAAAACAATTACTGTAATTCACTTAAAGGGTTTTTAATGTTCCAAAGTTTGTAGTACATTCCTAGTGGCCAGGCTGACGTACTACAGGTGAAATTTTGCCAGTATCTCCCTTACTGTATGTACAGTATACTAATATTTTTAGAAAACAATTACTGTAATTCACCTAAAGGGTTTTTTAATGTTCCAAAGGCTGTAGTACATTTGTAGTTACAAGTGTGACTTACTACAGGTGAAATTTTGCCAGTATCTCCCTTACTGTATGTACAGTACACAAATATTTTTAGAAAAAAAATACTGTAAATCACCTAAAGGGTTTTTTAATGTTCCAAAGGTTGTAGTACATTCCTAGTGGCCAGGCTGACTTACTATAGGTGAATTTTTGCCTGTATCTCCCTTACTGTATGTACAGTACACAAATAACTTTAGAAAACAATTACTGTAATTCACTTAAAGGGTTTTTTAATGTTCCAAAGGCTGTAGTACGTTTGTAGTTACAAGTCTGACTTACTACAGGTGAAATTTTGCCAATATCTCCCTTACTGTATGTACAGTACACAAATCATTTTTGAAAACAAATACTGTAATTCACCTAAAGGGTTTTTTCATGTTCCAAAGGTTGTAGTACATTCCTAGTGGCCAGGCTGACGTACTACAGGTGAAATTTTGCCAGTATCTCCCTTACTGTATGTACAGTATACAAATATTTTTAGAAAACAATTACTGTAATTCACCTAAAGGGTTTTTTCATGTTACAAAGGTTGTAGTACATTCCTAGTGGCCAGGCTGGCTTACTACGGGTAAAATTTTGCCAATATTTTCCTTACTGTACATACAGTGCATAATTATTCTTAGAAAACAATTACTGTAATTCACCTAAAGGGTTTTTTCATGTTCCAAAGGCTGTAGTACGTTTGTAGTTACAAGTCTGACTTACTACAGGTGAAATTTTGCCAATATCTCCCTTACTGTATGTACAGTACACAAATAATTTTAGAAAACAATTACTGTAATTCACTTAAAGGTTTTTTTTAATGTCCCAAGGGTTGTAGTACATTCATAGTGGCCAGGCTGACTTACTACAGGTGAAATTTTGCCAATATTTTCCTTACTGTACATACAGTGCATAATTATTCTTAGAAAACAATTACTGTAATTCACCTAAAGGGTTTTTTCATGTTCCAAAGGTTGTAGTACGTTTGTAGTTACAAGTCTGACTTACTACAGGTGAAATTTTGCCAATATCTCCCTTACTGTATGTACAGTACACAAATATTTTTAGACAACAATTACTGTAATTCACCTAAAGGGTTTTTTAATGTTCCAAAGGCTGTAGTACGTTTGTAGTTACAAGTCGGACTTACTACAGGTGAAATTTTGCCAATATCTCCCTTACTGTATGTACAGTACACAAATATTTTTAGAAAACAATTACTGTAATTCACCTAAAGGGTTTTTTAATGTTCCAAAGGCTGTAGTACGTTTGTAGATACAAGTCTGACTTACTACAGGTGAAATTTTGCCAATATCTCCCTTACTGTATGTACAGTACACAATTATTCTTAGAAAACAATTACTGTAATTCACCTAAAGGGTTTTTTCATGTTCCAAAGGTTGTAGTACGTTTGTAGTTACAAGTCTGACTTACTACAGGTGGAATTTTCCCAATATCTCCCTTACTGTATGTACAGTACACAAATATTTTTAGAAAACAATTACTGTAATTCACCTAAAGGGTTTTTTCATGTTCCAAAGGCTGTAGTACATTCCTAGTGGCCAGGCTGACTTACTACAGGTAAAATTTTGCCAATATCTCCCTTACTGTATGTACAGTACACAAATAATTTTAGAAAACAATTACTGTAATTCACTTAAAGGGTTTTTAATGTTCCAAAGGTTGTAGTACATTCCTAGAGGCCAGGCTGACGTACTACAGGTGAAATTTTGCCAGTATCTCCCTTACTGTATGTACAGTATACTAATATTTTTAGAAAACAATTACTGTAATTCACCTAAAGGGTTTTTTAATGTTCCAAAAGCTGTAGTACATTTGTAGTTACAAGTGTGACTTACTACAGGTGAAATTTTGCCAGTATCTCCCTTACTGTATGTACAGTACACAAATATTTTTAGAAAAAAAAATACTGTAAATCACCTAAAGGGTTTTTTAATGTTCCAAAGGTTGTAGTACATTCCTAGTGGCCAGGCTGACTTACTATAGGTGAATTTTTGCCAGTATCTCCCTTACTGTATGTACAGTACACAAATAACTTTAGAAAACAATTACTGTAATTCACTTAAAGGGTTTTTTAATGTTCCAAAGGCTGTAGTACGTTTGTAGTTACAAGTCTGACTTACTACAGGTGAAATTTTGCCAATATCTCCCTTACTGTATGTACAGTACACAAATCATTTTTGAAAACAATTACTGTAATTCACCTAAAGGGTTTTTTCATGTTCCAAAGGTTGTAGTACATTCCTAGTGGCCAGGCTGACGTATTACAGGTGAAATTTTGCCAGTATCTCCCTTACTGTATGTACAGTATACTAATATTTTTAGAAAACAATTACTGTAATTCACCTAAAGGGTTTTTTCATGTTCCAAAGGCTGTAGTACGTTTGTAGTTACAAGTCTGACTTACTACAGGTGAAATTTTGCCAATATCTCCCTTACTGTATGTACAGTACACAAATAATTTTAGAAAACAATTACTGTAATTCACTTAAAGGTTTTTTTTAATGTCCCAAGGGTTGTAGTACATTCATAGTGGCCAGGCTGACTTACTACAGGTGAAATTTTGCCAATATTTTCCTTACTGTACATACAGTGCATAATTATTCTTAGAAAACAATTACTGTAATTCACCTAAAGGGTTTTTTCATGTTCCAAAGGTTGTAGTACGTTTGTAGTTACAAGTCTGACTTACTACAGGTGAAATTTTGCCAATATCTCCCTTACTGTATGTACAGTACACAAATATTTTTAGACAACAATTACTGTAATTCACCTAAAGGGTTTTTTAATGTTCCAAAGGCTGTAGTACGTTTGTAGTTACAAGTCGGACTTACTACAGGTGAAATTTTGCCAATATCTCCCTTACTTTATGTACAGTACACAAATATTTTTAGAAAACAATTACTGTAATTCACCTAAAGGGTTTTTTAATGTTCCAAAGGCTGTAGTACGTTTGTAGATACAAGTCTGACTTACTACAGGTGAAATTTTGCCAATATCTCCCTTACTGTATGTACAGTACACAATTATTCTTAGAAAACAATTACTGTAATTCACCTAAAGGGTTTTTTCATGTTCCAAAGGTTGTAGTACGTTTGTAGTTACAAGTCTGACTTACTACAGGTGGAATTTTGCCAATATCTCCCTTACTGTATGTACAGTACACAAATATTTTTAGAAAACAATTACTGTAATTCACCTAAAGGGTTTTTTCATGTTCCAAAGGCTGTAGTACATTCCTAGTGGCCAGGCTGACTTACTACAGGTAAAATTTTGCCAATATCTCCCTTACTGTATGTACAGTACACAAATAATTTTAGAAAACAATTACTGTAATTCACTTAAAGGGTTTTTAATGTTCCAAAGGTTGTAGTACATTCCTAGAGGCCAGGCTGACGTACTACAGGTGAAATTTTGCCAGTATCTCCCTTACTGTATGTACAGTATACTAATATTTTTAGAAAACAATTACTGTAATTCACCTAAAGGGTTTTTTAATGTTCCAAAAGCTGTAGTACATTTGTAGTTACAAGTGTGACTTACTACAGGTGAAATTTTGCCAGTATCTCCCTTACTGTATGTACAGTACACAAATATTTTTAGAAAAAAAAATACTGTAAATCACCTAAAGGGTTTTTTAATGTTCCAAAGGTTGTAGTACATTCCTAGTGGCCAGGCTGACTTACTATAGGTGAATTTTTGCCAGTATCTCCCTTACTGTATGTACAGTACACAAATAACTTTAGAAAACAATTACTGTAATTCACTTAAAGGGTTTTTTAATGTTCCAAAGGCTGTAGTACGTTTGTAGTTACAAGTCTGACTTACTACAGGTGAAATTTTGCCAATATCTCCCTTACTGTATGTACAGTACACAAATCATTTTTGAAAACAATTACTGTAATTCACCTAAAGGGTTTTTTCATGTTCCAAAGGTTGTAGTACATTCCTAGTGGCCAGGCTGACGTACTACAGGTGAAATTTTGCCAGTATCTCCCTTACTGTATGTACAGTATACAAATATTTTTAGAAAACAATTACTGTAATTCACCTAAAGGGTTTTTTCATGTTCCAAAGGTTGTAGTACATTCCTAGTGGCCAGGCTGACGTATTACAGGTGAAATTTTGCCAGTATCTCCCTTACTGTATGTACAGTATACTAATATTTTTAGAAAACAATTACTGTAATTCACCTAAAGGGTTTTTTAATGTTCCAAAGGCTTTAGTACATTTGTAGTTACAAGTGTGACTTACTACAGGTGAAATTTTGCCAGTATCTCCCTTACTGTATGTACAGTACACAAATATTTTTAGAAAAAAAATACTGTAAATCACCTAAAGGGTTTTTTAATGTTCCAAAGGTTGTAGTACATTCCTAGTGGCCAGGCTGACTTACTATAGGTGAATTTTTGCCAGTATCTCCCTTACTGTATGTACAGTACACAAATAACTTTAGAAAACAATTACTGTAATTCACTTAAAGGGTTTTTTAATGTTCCAAAGGCTGTAGTACGTTTGTAGTTACAAGTCTGACTTACTACAGTTGAAATTTTGCCAATATCTCCCTTACTGTATGTACAGTACACAAATCATTTTTGAAAACAATTACTGTAATTCACCTAAAGGGTTTTTTCATGTTCCAAAGATTGTAGTACATTCCTTGTGGCCAGGCTGACGTACTACAGGTGAAATTTTGCCAGTATCTCCCTTACTGTATGTACAGTATACAAATATTTTTAGAAAACAATTACTGTAATTCACCTAAAGGGTTTTTTCATGTTACAAAGGTTGTAGCACATTCCTAGTGGCCAGGCTGGCTTACTACGGGTAAAATTTTGCCAATATTTTCCTTACTGTACATACAGTGCATAATTATTCTTAGAAAACAATTACTGTAATTCACCTAAAGGGTTTTTTCATGTTCCAAAGGCTGTAGTACGTTTGTAGTTACAAGTCTGACTTACTACAGGTGAAATTTTGCCAATATCTCCCTTACTGTATGTACAGTACACAAATAATTTTAGAAAACAATTACTGTAATTCACTTAAAGGTTTTTTTAATGTTCCAAGGGTTGTAGTACATTCCTAGTGGCCAGACTGACTTACTACAGGTGAAATTTTGCCAATATTTTCCTTACTGTACATACAGTGCATAATTATTCTTAGAAAACAATTACTGTAATTCACCTAAAGGGTTTTTTCATGTTCCAAAGGCTGTAGTACGTTTGTAGTTACAAGTCTGACTTACTACAGGTGAAATTTTGCCAATATCTCCCTTACTGTATGTACAGTACACAAATAATTTTAGAAAACAATTACTGTAATTCACTTAAAGGTTTTTTTAATGTTCCAAGGGTTGTAGTACATTCCTAGTGGCCAGACTGACTTACTACAGGTGAAATTTTGCCAATATTTTCCTTACTGTACATACAGTGCATAATTATTCTTAGAAAACAATTACTGTAATTCACCTAAAGGGTTTTTTCATGTTCCAAAGGTTGTAGTACGTTTGTAGTTACAAGTCTGACTTACTACAGGTGGAATTTTGCCAATATCTCCCTTACTGTATGTACAGTACACAAATATTTTTAGAAAACAATTATTGTAATTCACCTAAAGGGTTTTTTAATGTTCCAAAGGCTGTAGTACGTTTGTAGTTACAAGTCTGACTTACTACAGGTGAAATTTTGCCAATATCTCCCTTACTGTATGTACAGTACACAAATATTTTTAGAAAACAATTACTGTAATTCACCTAAAGGGTTTTTTAATGTTCCAAAGGCTGTAGTACGTTTGTAGTTACAAGTCTGACTTACTACAGGTGAAATTTTGCCAATATCTCCCTTACTGTATGTACAGTACACAAATATTTTTAGAAAACAATTACTGTAATTCACCTAAAGGGTTTTTTCATGTTCCAAAGGTTGTAGTACATTCCTAGTGGCCAGGCTGACGTACTACAGGTGAAATTTTGCCAGTATCTGCCTTAATGTATGTACAGTATACAAATATTTTTAGAAAACAATTACTGTAATTCACCTAAAGGGTTTTTTCATGTTCCAAAGGTTGTAGTACATTCCTAGTTGCCAGGCTGACGTACTACAGGTGAAATTTTGCCAGTATCTCCCTTACTGTATGTACAGTATACAAATATTTTTAGAAAACAATTACTGTAATTCACCTAAAGTTTTTTTTCATGTTACAAAGGTTGTAGTACATTCCTAGTGGCCAGGCTGATTTACTACAGGTGAAATTTTGCCAATATTTTCCTTACTGTACATACAGTGCATAATTATTCTTAGAAAACAATTACTGTAATTCACCTAAAGTGTTTTTTCATGTTCCAAAGGTTGTAGTACGTTTGTAGTTACAAGTCTGACTTACTACAGGTGGAATTTTGCCAATATCTCCCTTACTGTATGTACAGTACACAAATATTTTTAGAAAACAATTAACTGTAATTCACCTAAAGGGTTTTTTCATGTTCCAAAGGTTGTAGTACATTCCTAGTGGCCAGGCTGATTTACTACAGGTGAAATTTTGCCAATATTTTCCTTACTGTACATACAGTGCATAATTATTCTTAGAAAACAATTACTGTAATTCACCTAAAGGGTTTTTTAATGTTCCAAAGGCTGTAGTACGTTTGTAGTTACAAGTCGGACTTACTACAGGTGAAATTTTGCCAATATCTCCCTTACTGTATGTACAGTACACAAATATTTTTAGAAAACAATTACTATAATTCACCTAAAGGGTTTTTTAATGTTCCAAAGGCTGTAGTACGTTTGTAGTTACAAGTCTGACTTACTACAGGTGAAATTTTGCCAATATCTCCCTTACTGTATGTACAGTACACAAATATTTTTAGAAAACAATTACTGTAACTCACCTAAAGGGTTTTTTAATGTTCCAAAGGCTGTAGTATGTTTGTAGTTACAAGTCTGACTTACTACAGGTGGAATTTTGCCAATATCCCCCTTACTGTATGTACAGTACACAAATATTTTTAGAAAACAATTACTGTAACTCACCTAAAGGGTTTTTTAATGTTCCAAAGGCTGTAGTATGTTTGTAGTTACAAGTCTGACTTACTACAGGTGGAATTTTGCCAATATCCCCCTTACTGTATGTACAGTACACAAATATTTATAGAAAACAATTACTGTAATTCACCAAAAGGTTTTTTCTCCACCTGTTTTTTCTGACCCTGCTGACCCAATGAGCAATTTGCAGTCCAATGGTCATGCCTTAACTTTGCAATTTCTGTAGTGCATTAGTTTTGAATATTTCTCATGGGCATTTAATAATTTTTTTAAATAAATCTCTCTTTTTTGCCTCATTTTATCGGTAAAAGAAAACCTACCTAATAATTACACACACCTGAATATATTAAGTTTTTCACTTCCAGCCTTCATGGACAATTATATTTCACTTATAATTTATTTTTTATACAAAAATAATTGTAGTTATTAAGATTGATGTGGTTTGGAATTGGTAAAAAAAATATGATCAGAATATCAACTTGCCTAATAATTATGCACGCACACACATGGACACGGACACACACACACACACACACACACAGCTACGTAATTATGAGTGATGTATGTTTTTGTCACAATCAGTGTTGGGGAAAGTTACTTTTAAAAGTAATGCATTACAATACTGTAAAAAAAGTAATTAAAGTAACTAATTACGTTACTTAGTTACTTTTTACATTACTTTTGCATTATTTCCACGTTACCTTTTAAATATGAGCAGGGCTTGATTGTTTGTTTTTAATATAAGAAGTTCTATTTATAGCAAATATAAAAGCCCTTTCACACCAAAAAGTGTAATGAATAAACCTCAGAAAAGTAAATGCACGTCTGTACAGTGGAACACAGGAGAAGAAGGTTCAACACTCTTCAGCAATATAAAACAATGAAGCACAATTGTTAGTTTATCTAAAGTCATTTTTACTTATTAGTATGGTTGAACTGGATCATCAAAGGTCAGCAGCAAAGACATTGGTTAATAAAAATGGGATTAGATACATTTGTGTTATTTAACATATTTAATTATTGCAAGTTTGCATCATATTCTGAGTTTGCATTTCACTGTTTTAATTCATTTTGATGAATACTAAATCTGTTTTGTTTTTTTGCAAGTGAGATGAATTAATGCACATTCACATTTAGTCTAGAACTACAGTAAGATCATGTTCACACAGAGCACACAACACCTCTGTGCTTCCGATTTTTCCCAACATGGGAACAGGAGACTTGTCAGTCAATAAATCGGAAAACAAAGTAACTGGTGTTACTTTTTTGAAAAAGTAACTCAGATATTTTCTTGTAAATTAAAAAGTAACGCGTTACTTTACTAGATACTTGAAAAAAGTAATATGATTAAGTAACTTGCGTTACTTGTAATGCGTTACCCCCAACACTGGTCACAATCACCATACACATACACTCACACACACACACATGCACACATACAGTATCTCACAAAAGTAAATACACCCCTCACATTTCGGCAATCAATTTAGTATATATTTTCAAGGGACAATACTATAGAAATTAAACTTGGATATATTTTAGAGTAGTCAATGTTCAACTTGTATAGCAGTAAAGATTTAATGTTCTCTGAAAATAACTCAACATACAGCCATTATTGTCAAAAAAGCTGGCAACAAAACTGAGTACACCCTAAGTGATAACAGCTATACATCGTTTAACCATGCAAAGCCACATGTCCTATTCATCATGTTCATGTTTTTGTCTGCTTGACAGGACCATACAAATTCGTGTATCTTATTTTAGAGCAGTTAAAATTGGGTTCTTTGAGTACATTTCTCTCATACTGACCACTGGATGTTCAACATGGCCCCTCATGGCAAAGAACTCTCTGAGGATTTGAGAATTAGAATTGTTGCTCTCCACAAAGATGGCTGAGGCTATTCGAAGTTCGGTAACAGCCTGGAACCGAGTACACTACAGTAGAGGTCTTCTCGGGTCCTAAAATCCGTACCCGACCCGAATAGACCCGAATCACTTCTTACCCGAACCCGACGTGCATAAATAATAAAAAAAAAAAGATAAACCTGACCCGAGACAGACCCGATGAAATTAGTCCCGAGTCCGACCCGACCCGGCCGCATTTATTTTCGAAACCGACTGGACCCGAACATAAATGGCATTGACCTGTGCATCTGATTTGGCCTCTGCTCCATTACTTTCATTCAGTTTATTTACTTATTTATTAGCCTATTACTTTATATTTTTGCCTGATTGATACATGTTATTTATGAGTTTGACTTTCAGTTGTAACCAGTGGATTTGAAATATAAACGTGATAGTTTTATAAAAATTAAATCGATAGGTTAATAAATCATGGATTTGCTAGTTTTGTCTGCAACGTTATTTACCTCGTCTCCGGTGAAGGGCTTCTGCACACAAAAAAAGAAAAGCCTTGCATTGACACACAGTGTAATGAAGTGAGTGGATTTTTCCTGATGGATCTCATATCTATAAGATGGATTTCTGAGGTTACAATATGTTCCTTTTTTACGTGCGTTTCTCAAAAATGAACTTAACATGAACGCACAAGTAGGCTACACATCCGGGAAAGTTTAAAAGAATTTGGGTCTAATCGGCTCCTTTTGGGAAAAACACATTTATTTTAATTACCTGAGACCCGAGGCTGCTAATACCGAACCCGAACTGTGTCCGAGACACTCGTAGAAGTTTTGGACCCGAACCCGCTCGGGTCTCAGGTCGGACCTCGGGTTTTCGGATCCAAGTGGACCCGTGAAGACCTCTACACTACAGTACAGTGGCCAGGGTCATACAGATGTTTTCCAAGACGGGTTTCACTTGGAACAGGCCTCGCAAGGGTCGATCAAAGAAGTTGAGTCCTTGTGCTGTGCTTCAGGTGCAGAAGCTGGCTTCAAAAAAACAGGCTTCAAAAAACAAACGCATGAGTGCTGCCAGCATTGCTTTAGAGGTTGCAGAAGTGGAAGGTCAGCTTGTCAGTGCTCAGACCGTACGCCACACACTGCAACAAGTCGGTTTGCATGGCCGTCGTCCCAGAAGGAAGCCTCTTCTGTAGCTGGCTCACAAAAAAGCCTGCAAACAGTTTGCTGAAGACAACCTGGTCAAGAGCATGAATTACTGGAACCATGTCCTGTGGTCTGATGAGTCTAAGGTAAACTTGTTTGACTCAGATGGTGTCCAGCATGTGTGGTGACGCCCTGGTGAGGAGTACTAGTGTTGCTTTCGTCAACGAAAATTATGACTAAATATCGTCGTCAACGAACCTTTATCACGTGACGAAAACAAGACAAGACGCAACGTAAATGCTGGTCATGTGATGATGACTATAATTTACATTTACATTTACATTTATGCATTTAGCAGACGCTTTTATCCAAAGCGACTTACATTGCATTCAATTACAGTTTTACATTTGATCAGCTCTTGCTTTCCCTGGGAATCAAACCCATGATCTTGGCGTTGCTAGCACCATGCTCTACCATTTGAGCTACAGGAAAGCCATTATACAATTAAATGTATAATGCAATATTGTTGACAAATAAAAATGAGACTAAATGTGGTTTACAAAATAAAACTATGCTAAAATGTCTCTTCATTTTCGTTGACCAAAACGAGACGAAACGAAATGTTATAACGTTATTCCATCTCGTTTTGTCGCGTTGTTATTATTATTTTGCAGTATTTCTGTCTCACTTCAGGGGCTGACAGGTTTGCGCAACAAAACCCGCCCAATTGCTACTCAAAACTAGCCCTATCGCATTTCGAGGGGGGTTCCCCGGTAAAGTTTGCATTCCAGGGGCATGTTATCGGGGTCACTTCAACCCGCGGACATGAAAAACAACCCGCGGCAACAGTGTTAAAGTAGTCCAATTCTACGGGAAAGCCGCGGACATGGCAACACTCTGCGCAGACGCAGGCGACGTCACTTTCTCAAGCTCCACTCGTGGCATTATTTAGAAGATGCCAACAAACAAAGTTAAGTATGACACAGAGAAAGGGACGATGGCCGGCTTCATCTGACTTCAGTTTACAAGCAATACAAGTAACAGACGCACATTTTATTTGCACTTTTTAGTATGTTATTGTAGCTCGAGCATTCAAGCACCTTGTTTCTCTTTGTTAAACTTGAATGTATTATTATTTTTTCTGGCATTGTCATGTGATGCTATTTTATTTATTTTATTTTATTTAGTGATTTTATTTATTTAAATTTATGTGTGTGTACTTCTAACATGTTTGGTTGGTAAAATAAATGTTGTAAATTCAAATCAGAGCGTCTTCCGTGTCTGGAATGGATGTATTCCTGAGTCTATAAGGTAACAATAATATAATAAGATAACCTTGTTTGAAATGGGTTTGGCTAAAAGAAAATTTTGGTTTCGTCTATACTACTAGGTACTTATACTATATTGACTGGGTTAAATAGAATTGCATTATTAAAAAGAGACTAAAATACAATTTTCATTGACTAAAACTAGACTAAATGTCATCAGTTTTTGTCGACTAAAACTAGACTAAAATGTCATCAGTTTCCGTCGACTAAAACTAGACGAAAATAGTCATGGATAATTCTGACTAAAATAAGACTAAAATGCTCAGACTTTTAGTTGACTGAAACTTGACTAGACTAAAAAGAGTATGAACGTGACTAAAACTAATAAAAACTAAAATGACAGCTTCACACAAAGACTTTTATTGGATTAAAATTAAAACAGGCTGCCAAAAACAACACTAAGGAGTACCAAGAAAATTATGCCTTGCCTACAGTCAAGCATAGTGGTGGTAGCATCATGGTCTGGGCCTGCATGACTACTGCTGGTACTGGGAAGCTGCGGTTCATTGAGGGAAACATGGATTCCAACATGTACTGTGACATTCTGAAGCAGAAGATGATGACCTCCCTTCAGAAACTGTTTTCAAACATAACCACCCCAAACACACCACCAAGATGACAACTGCCTTGCTGATGAAGCTGAAGGTGATGGTGATGGAGTGGCCAAGTATGTCTCCAGACCTGAACCCTATTGAGCACATGCGGGGCATCCTCAAGCGGAAGGTGGAGACGCACCATGTGTCTAACATCCAACAGCTCCGTGATGTCATTATGGAGGAGTGGAAGAGGATGCCAGCAACAACATGTGCAGATCTGGTGAATTCCATGCCCAGGAGGATTAAGGCAGTGCTAGATAACAATGGTGCCCCTACAAAATATTGACACTTTGGACACAGTTTTGACATGTTCACTTAGGGTGTACTCATTTTTGTTGTCAGTTATTTGGACAATAATGGTTATATGTTGAGTTATATTTAGAGGACAGTAAATTTGTACTTCTATACAAGCTGCACATTGACTACTCTAAAATATATCCAAGTTTAATTTGTGCAGTATTGTCCCTTGATAAATTATACTAAACTTTTTGCTGAAATGTGAGGGGTGTACTCACTTTTGTGAGATACTGTACATACATAAATAAATATGAATATAAATAATCTGCTGTAGAATCCAAGGCCACTAGGAGCGTACTACAACCTTTAGAACATGAAAAAAAAAAACTTTTGGTGAATTTGTTT
This sequence comes from Schizothorax lantsangensis, assembly GCA_027422415.1. Lineage (NCBI taxonomy): Eukaryota > Metazoa > Chordata > Actinopteri > Cypriniformes > Cyprinidae > Schizothorax > Schizothorax lantsangensis. The sequence goes on from CM049859.1 coordinate 4,612,598, forward strand.
TTAATGAAAATATTTGTGTGCTGTACATACAGTAAGGGTGTTATTGTCAAAATGTCACCTGTAATAAGTTAGTCTGGTCACTACAAACGCACTGCAACCTTTGGAACATAAAAAAAAAACTTTTGGTGAATTTCAGTATTTTTTTTCTAAGATTATGTACTGCATGTACAGTAAGGAAGAAATTGGCAAAATTTCACATGTAGTAAGTCAGTCTTATAACTACAAACGTACTACAGCCTTTGGAACATAAAAAAAAACCTTTTTGTGAATTACAGTAATTGTTTTCTAAGAATAATTGTGTACTGTATGTACAGTAAGGGTGACATTGGCAAAATTGAACCTGTAGTAAGTCAGTCTTACGTACTTACGTACTAGTAAACGTACTATGACTTTTGGAACATGAAAAAAACCCTTTTGGTGAATTACAATACTTTTTTCATTAAAATATTTGTATACTGTACATACAGTAAGGAAGATATTGGCAAAATTTCAGCTGTAGTAAGTCAGTCTCATAACTACAAATGTACTACAGCCTTTGGAACATGAAAAAAAACCTTTTGGTGAATTACAATACTTTTTTCATTAAAATATTTGTATACTGTACATACAGTAAGGAAGATATTGGCAAAATTTCAGCTGTAGTAAGTCAGTCTCATAACTACAAACGTACTACAGCCTTTGGAACATGAAAAAAACCTTTTGGTGAATTACAGTAATTGTTTTCTAAGAATAATTATGCACTGTATGTACAGTAAAGAAAATTTGTGGCAAAATTTCGCCTGTAGTACGTCAGCCTGGCCTCTAGGAATGTACTACAACCTTTGTAACATGAAAAAACCCTTTAGGTGAATTACAGTAATTGTTTTCTAAAAATATTTCTATACTGTACATACAGTAAGGGAGATACTGGCAAAATTCCACCTGTAGTAAGTCAGACTTGTAACTACAAACGTACTACAACCTTTGGAACATGAAAAAACCCTTTAGGTGAATTACAGTAATTGTTTTCTAAGAATAATTATGCACTGTATGTACAGTAAGGAAAATATTGGCAAAATTTCACCTGTAGTAAGTCAGCCTGGTCACTAGGAATGTACTACAACCCTTGGAACATTAAAAAAAACCTTTAAGTGAATTACAGTAATTGTTTTCTAAAATATTTGTGTACTGTACATACAGTAAGGGAGATATTGGCAAAATTTCACCTGTAGTAAGTCCGACTTGTAACCACAAACGTACTACAGCCTTTGCCTTTGGAACATTAAAAAACCCTTTAGGTGAATTACAGTAATAGTTTTCTAAAAATATTTGTGTACTGTACATACAGTAAGGGAGATATTGGCAAAATTTCACCTGTAGTAAGTCAGACTTGTAACTACAAACTTACTACAACCTTTGGAACATGAAAAAACCCTTTAGGTGAATTACAGTAATTGTTTTCTAAGAATAATTATGCACTGTATGTACAGTAAGGAAAATATTGGCAAAATGTCACCTGTAGTAAGTCAGCCTGGCCACTATGAATGTACTACAACCCTTGGAACATTAAAAGAACCTTTAAGTGAATTACAGTAATTGTTTTCTAAAAATATTTGTATACTGTACATACAGTAAGGGAGATACTGGCAAAATTTTACCTGTAGTACGTCAGCCTGGCCACTAGGAATGTACTACAACCTTTGGAACATTAAAAAACTCTTTAGGTGAATTACAGTAATTGTTTTCTAAAAATATTTGTGTACTGTACATACAGTAAGGGAGATATTGGCAAAATTTCACCTGTAGTAAGTCAGACTTGTAACTACAAACGTACTACAGCCTTTGGAATATTACAAAACCCTTTAGGTGAATTACAGTAATTGTTTTCTAAGAATAATTATGCACTGTATGTACAGTAAGGAAAATATTGGCACAATTTCACCCGTAGTAAGTCAGCCTGGCCACTAGGAATGTACTACAACCTTTGGAACATGAAAAAACCCTTTAGGTGAATTACAGTAATTGTTTTCTAAAAATATTTGTATACTGTACATACAGTAAGGGAGATACTGGCAAAATTTCACCTATAGTAAGTCAGCCTGGCCACTAGGAATGTACTACAACCTTTGGAACATTAAAAAACCCTTTAGGTGAATTACAGTAATTGTTTTCTAAAAATATGTGTGTACTGTACATACAGTAAGGGAGATATTGGCAAAATTTCACCTGTAGTAAGTCAGACTTGTAACTACAAACGTACTACAGCCTTTGGAACATTAAAAAACCCTTTAAGTGAATTACAGTAATTGTTTTCTAAAGTTATTTGTGTACTGTACATACAGTAAGGGAGATACTGGCAAAATTTCACCTATAGTAAGTCAGCCTGGCCACTAGGAATGTACTACAACCTTTGGGACATTAAAAAACCCTTTAGGTGAATTACAGTAATTGTTTTCTAAAAATATGTGTGTACTGTACATACAGTAAGGGAGATATTGGCAAAATTTCACCTGTAGTAAGTCAGACTTGTAACTACAAACGTACTACAACCTTTGGAACATGAAAAAACCCTTTAGGTGAATTACAGTAATTGTTTTCTAAAAATATTTGTATACTGTACATACAGTAAGGGAGATACTGGCAAAATTTCACCTATAGTAAGTCAGCCTGGCCACTAGGAATGTACTACAACCTTTGGGACATTAAAAAACCCTTTAGGTGAATTACAGTAATTGTTTTCTAAAAATATGTGTGTACTGTACATACAGTAAGGGAGATATTGGCAAAATTTCACCTGTAGTAAGTCAGACTTGTAACTACAAACGTACTACAGCCTTTGGAACATTAAAAAACCCTTTAAGTGAATTACAGTAATTGTTTTCTAAAGTTATTTGTGTACTGTACATACAGTAAGGGAGATATTGGCAAAATTTCACCTGTAGTAAGTCAGCCTGGCAACTAGAATGTACTACAACCTTTGGAACATGAAAAAAAACCTTTTGGTGAATTAAAGTAATTGTTTTCTAAAAATATTTGTGTACTGTACATACAGTAAGGGAGATATTGGCAAAATTTCACCTGTAGATCAGCCTGGCCACTAGGAATGTACTGCAACATTTGGAACATGAAAAAACCCTTTTGGTTAACTACAGTAATTGTTTTCTAAGAATAATGATGTACTGTATGTACAGTAAGGGAGATATTGGCAAAATCTCACCTGTAGTAAGTCAGTCTGGACACTAGGAATGTACAACAACCTTGAACAGCCATTTGGGTACTTACAGTAGCTTTTTTTATGAACATAATTGTGTACTGTACTGCATATATGAAGAAAGGTATTGGCAAAATCCCACCTGTAGTAAATCACTATGAGTAATACAAGCTTTACAGTTTGGAAATGGTTTATTTTAAATGTTAAAAGTCACTTTAGTTAAAATACATTGGACGTTTTAAACCCAGTCGGTGGAATTGTCAGACGGTCCCTTATGCATCAAGCGCCGCTATAGCACGTCAAAGCTTTCTCCGGTTTAAATTTGCTGCTACAATACACTTAGGCTGTTTTTAAATAATATTTTCATGTCGATATAAAGTCGTTACATATTGTTAAAACTAATCGTGGTAGTGGTATCTTTGTAGGACTGTCGACTCTATATAACAGCAACACGCGAAAGCGAATGTCCGGCGAATATCGAACCTAAAACTAACTTTACCGCGCTTCATTTCGTACCACAAAAGGCTACACTGAGATTAAATGCGTCTTGGACTGACAAAGAGCATACAAAGTAGAGTTTTCTGTGATATTAAAACCAGCTCCTCCTTTCTTTTTTCTGCAGTCCAGCCCCATCATGACGAAGGCGGTAAGAACTGAATAGTCGATTGTCTATCTCTTAAAGCCTCTTGAGATTTGAGACGATGTCAGACTGATTTCATAGTTTCATACCTTATATGATTAGCTTGTATGAAGGCTACACACATATCCATTATTTAAAGGCATAGTTCACCCAAAATGAGAATTTTGCCATCGTTTACTCACTCTCAGTTCAAAACCTGTATGAGCTTCTTTCTTCTGTTGAGCACAAAGGAAGATATTGACATTTTTAAAGAACGTTCGTAGCTAACAGTTGACAACATTGATTTCCATTTTTTTTCTCCACTATGGAAGTCAGTGGCTACTGTAATTGTATATTAAAGTGCTGAGTAATATTAATTAACAACATGTACTTACTATTAGGTTAGGTTTGATTGCATGTAATTATGCATCATTTTCTGTTATTACTGTGTAACTACATGTGACATGCGACAAGGACACTAAATTAAATATTACCAAAGAATTGGCATAAGACTTGTGACAGTAACATGCAATTACCCATTCCACAATAACAGATAATTCATATTTTTTTTATCTTACTCTTACCTATATTTATATATATTCTCTTGTGTTGTTTCATTTTTTGTTTTATTTTTTTGCACTGTCCATTGAGGGGACCTGTCCTGACCTACATTTCACTACTGATTATACCCTGTATGATTGTGTATGTGACAAATAATAAAGAACCTTGAACCTTCAGCATTAATAAATGTGTATATTTGTGGAAAAACCTGCTTGACACAAATGTTCCAAGGCCACCCAGCATACATTTGCTCAAAGCCGTGCCCATACTTTTGCATTAAAACAGATTGTTAATCATTGTCATGTCACTATTCTTTTGCAACAGCACCTCATCATGAACAAAACACTTTTTTTGTTTTATAAAATACTGTAGTATTGTCTATATCCCCTTTGCCCTTAAAACCTTGCATATAAGCATACAGTGGCCCTTCAGATCAAAATAATAAATATAGCAAGCACAATCTTTAAGCATTCTGAAAATACAGCATTTCATGTGGAATGGGAAAAGCATTAAATTAAGCAAGCCATGTGCCCCCAAACCAAAATCATTGCTCATCATTACTTTATTTTTGTGCTATTTTAACCACCGCAATATATACGCATTTAAAAAGTAACACAAAATAAAAGTAAAATAGCACACAAAAAAGTAACAATATGATGGGATTTTCATGTCATCTCAAGGGGTGATATAATTTCAGAAAACCTCTGGAAAAACTTAGTTGTATAATGTCCAGTCTTTAAATTTTCAGAAACCTTCTGTTCACACCAAGGACAGTCACTGTAAAGATAAATATTTCAATATTAGCGTTCACGTCAATGCATGCTAATATTCTATTTTGTTGTCTGCCACTTTAAATGCTTCAGCTCTTCAAAGCAGGCTGGATTCTGATTGGCTGTCAATTTTTTTTATCATTCATCTGCTGATAAATTGCTCTGACTGAAAGTGATTCCAACTTAAAACTACATCTTTATTGCTACAGTTAGCGTGAATGGCCTGAACACTTTTGGAAGCAGTTATTCTGAAAATGTAAAAAATGTACAGATAAGGTAACAGTGAAAAACAAAATCGATTCTGAAAAAAATAACACTAAATATGGGTGCAATAAATATGTAAATGAAACAAAAATATACCACACTACATTAAGACTGCTTCAAAATGAAACATATTAATGATCATTTATGCTGTGAATGACAGATGAAAATAGATACTTTTTTACAATGTATTTGGGAACGGAGTCACATGAAACCTCTTACAGTACAGGTTATGAATGTTTGCCGATTTGGTTCTAAAATATTGTTAACACCCAAGTTATGTCTGGGACCTTAAATATGCATTTGGTGGTGCTGTTGTATGCCTGATGCCAGGCTAGCATACGCAATGAACAATGAACACTCATTCCTGACAGAAACACACAAAAAACAATCAAGATCTTTAGAATACACATTTATTTTCAATTTTGGACACAAATAACATTTACATTATTTTACATCAGGACATTTTCTTAGGGCTTTGCATTTACTACTGATTCAAGTGCTTTAGCCACTTGGTCGGTGTTCATGTTGTCCAGTGAAACGCTGTGTTCTTTGCCAAAACCTGAGACAGAGAGATGCATCCTTATGCTTATGTGGTCATTTGTATGAATATGCTTTAGTTTTCTGGAGTATCTTCCTACCATATCGTGCCCACAGCACAGGCTGAACTCCAGAGCACTCTCGGATCAGAATGGGGAACTCCGGGTTTGCCTTCTTCAATGTCACATAATGCTGCTCAATAAAATCCCTAAAATAAGAACAACAAATAAGAAATGCTAAGACATAAGAATAAAGGTCCTTGCTCACTGAGTCTGAAATTTTCATATGCTTTTTTTTGTTTTTGTTTTTTTTAATCCGCCATTCTTTCCTATCAAAATGCTTGCTACGGATGCGAAAACACAGAAAATCAAACCTGATCTGCATTTTTTTTTATGACAGACGAAAGTTTCGGAAGAAGTGTGTAAACATGATTGACAACGTCGGGTCGTATTTATTTTTTAACATGCGAAAAGACCTTAAGACTGGGAACTAGTTCCACTTTGAACTAAAAAAATTAAATCACAATGGTCGTCAGGCCACACAATCCATTTATCAATTTTAATAATTTCTAATATGCCGATTTGGTGCTCAAAAACATTTATTATTATCCTTGTTGAAAACAGTTTTTGCTACTTAATATTTTTCTGGAAACTGTGACACATTACAATTTATAAGCCATTGTTTAATATAAAATAAATTAATACTTTTTTTTTCCAGCAATGCATTAAACTGATTAAACGAGAGAGTAAAGACATTTAAAATGTTACAAAATATTTCTATATCAAATAAATGATGTTCATTAATCTTTCTATTCATCACAGAATGCTAAAAACTGTATCAGTTTCCACGAATATATATATAAAAAAATATATATAATTCAAGTAAAACTGTTTCTAATAATAACAAGAACCATTCATAAATAATAACTGAGCACCAATAATAGTCAAACACCAAATCAGCATATTAAAATGATTTCTGAAGATCATGTGACACTGAAGACTGGAGAAATGATGCTGAAAATTCAGCTTTGCATCACAGTTATAAATTACGTTTTTTTAAAAATATATTCAAATAAACTTATTTTAAATTGTAATAATATTTCACAACATCAATGCTTTACTGTATGTTTGACCAAATAAATGCAGTCTAGGAAAGCAGAAGATACTTCTTATAAAAACAATTAAAAAAACAACAAGAACAACTAAAAAATAATTTATTTATTTATTAATCAGTTATATACCGTTTTAACGTTTTTTTTTTTTATGTTTTTGCAGTTTATCCTATAGTTTACTCCAGAGATGTTTTAGCAATGTAACATCTGATTATTCACTGAACATTGTGAACATCTCGTGTTGTTCTGCACGTGTTGTTTATTTGATGACTGGAACAGTTCTTCCAATCTTTCAATAGGCTGGACAGAGTGTGGCCAATAATGATTTAAATGTAGAATTATTATCGTTAATTATAAACAGCCTCTTGAAGTTAAATCAGTACGAACCCTGTACTCTGAATTAACTTAACGATGGAGAACAAAAGCTAGTCGGTTTGTCGTAGACAGGTTTTCTGACAGTATTTATAACATACATAAACATTACTGCAAGTGATGCACACTGCCTCTATAGAGGACAGTTACTCTCCTACAAAAAAATACAACTCCATCAGTAAAAAGCGCCAGTACTGCACCTGGTTCCCTGACTGGCAGCTGATATCTGGCATAAATGCAGGCGGACCTCACGCAGATTTTTGGACAGATTTGAGCCGATTCCACGAACCACCGCTGCCGCCGCCATGACTGTCACCTTCACGAACGGAAGTGTTCTTCTTCTGTTGTTGTTTACCGGCCGCTGGCGAAACCGGCTTCATCTGCGTTAACGCCACCTACTGACTGGACGGGATAAGTTCCTGTTTCTTTCAGAAAATGCATCAGCAACGCACCCTCATGATTTTTTTCTTCCTTTAATTTTCTTTAATTTGTCTGGAAAAATGCAGTTACTAACAAGTGGCTAAATGGGACGTAGGTTGTCGAGGACCTTAAACAAGCTCATAACCACTTATCGCCAGTGTTGGGGAAATTACTTTTAAAAGTAATGCAATATTGCGTTACCCCTAAAAAAGTAACTAATTGTGTTACTTAGTTATTTTTTATGGAAAGCAATGCATTGCTGTTTTAAACCTGAGCAGGGCTTGCTTGTTTGTTTTTAATATAGCTAAAAAAGTTATTTTACAAAAGTAAAAGCCCTTTCACAACAAAAGTGAAATGAATACGCCTCAGGCTGAGGGAAATGTAAATTCATGTCTGTACAGCTCAAACAAAATGCATGAAGAATATGACTCGGGGGAAGAAAGTTCAACACTATTCAGCAATAACAGAAATGAAACACAAATGTGTCATTTTTGCTTTTTATACGGTTGAATTGGATCATTGAAGGTCAGTGGCAAAGACAATTGTTTACAAAATGGGATTAAATACATAAATTATATTTGTTTTATTTAACATATTTAATTATTGCAGGTTTCTATAATATAATATTGTTTTTATTCATTTTGAGGAATACTGAATCTGTTTTTGTGCAGGTGAGATAAATACGTTCATATTTAGTCTAGAACTACAGTAACATCATGTTCACACAACACCTAACTCCAGATTTCTCTCAACAGGAGGACAGGAGAGCTGTCAGTCAATACATGGGAAACAAAGTAACTGGCGTTACTTATTTGAAAAAGTAACTCAGATATTTCCTTCTAAATTAAAAAGTAATGCATTACTTTACTAGTTACTTAAAAAAGTAGGCCTAATCTGATTATGTACTGTAACTCGCATTACTTCTAGTCGCTTTCCTTGTTGTGTTTAATCACACTCTTGCAAACTATTCTAACTCAAACTTTCAGGGATAGTGTTCTTTTAATAGAGAGATTGAAAAAGTTGTCAGAAGCTTAATGATGGTGAGGTCATGTGACCGGGGTCTATTCAAAGGTTTCTGGGTCACAGCAGCTGTTTGTTTACATTCAGTCTTAATTCAGACTGTGGAACTTCATCTGATGGCACACACAGAACGTATTTTTTTTAACACTAAAAAAACAATGTATGCTCATGTTAAAAATGCACAAGTTTTACATTTCTTGATTATGTCTTGCCTTCTCGTAGCTATTACACACTTCTATAATTTGAGACACTTCAGACTAAACAGTCAAGCAAAAGCAACTGTACACCTGAAAAGAACAAAGATGTCTCACATTTTAAACCCAAACCAGAAAAAAATCATCGAAATGGTCAAAGATATCCATCTAGTACATGTGCACAAATAAGAAAACAACTGCTTTTGTAAAAATGCCAAAAGTATCGCCATCTATATGTTCATTTAGATGATGACAGCACTTAAAGCACATTGAAGGATGTTTGTCTGGCATGGACATTTTTATTCATACACTCAACAATCTGTTGTCTGTCAGTGTTCTCTGTTTTCATTGTTGCATTAATTGGAATTGCTCCTCTGGAAATAAAAAGGCAATGAATCTGCAAACTCCTTTGCATGAAATATTGTGAAGTAAGAGACCAGTGATACTGTTCACTGGCAGTGGAACAATTCAGACCACAAACAGATTTATTAACATGTTTGTGGGTTCATTAGACATGGGAAGTGTTATGCACAAAAAGTCTGAAATGAAATGCAGAATTTCCAGATGTATATTGCGCAATGAAATTGACAAAAGAACATCTTCATTTTGGTAAACAGTCTGAAAAAATTGACTGTGCATTAAAAAAAGCAGAAAATATACATGTCTGTGCAATTAATTTTACCCATCAAGACAGCAGAGAATAATTTTTAAATAGAAGCGTTCTGTATGGATTTTCCATGACGAGCAACTCAGAGTGCCCTTTGGGGTAGTTTTTCTCATCACCAGCACTTACTAAGAATCAGTTGGTGTTTGTGGTTACACTGCTGTGTTTGCTTCACTTCCTGAGAACACATGCAACCTCAGTGGCACCTTTCTATAAGAGAGGCCCACAAACTGAAATAACTAGTGATAATGTGTCATTTGTCACTTTCAAATTTAAGGAGTTTACTAAAATAGTTTACTTTTTAAAATATTAAAGATGCAATATTAAAACACAATTTTTGGCACAGTAACTATATAATAATTTGGCAAGCAGTCTGTAGATAGATATTTGTCTTCCTTTGGTCTTTTTTCTGAAGTATATGCCTACAGTATCCATAACGGAAAATGATGTGTTTCCTGCACACAAAGACAAAAATTGGCACCTTGGTAAATTTCCACACAATTTTAAAGGCCTTAAATACACATACTGTATATCCATTTTGTGTGAATAAAAATACCAGAAAACATTCTTGGTTTCTAAGAAGTGTCATCCGTGTTTCATTTAGTTGCCTGTGTTTGCCCATTGTACTGTATGCATCCACCTTTTTCCTATGCCCCGTGATGCTTTTCGTGATTTGTGGGAGTAACATCCATTAAACTGTAAACAATGAGCCAGATTTTCTCTATATGAACTGAATAGTAAGCACTGTTATTCAACCTTGTTGTTATGAAGGATGTTAACAAGCTGACTAAATATGCTCACAGTGATTGGCTGTGCATGGGTCTCCAGGCAGCAAAACACAAATTTGCAGTTATCATTTTATGTTAATATTTTGTGATAAATCATACTCTATATCAGGGCTGTCCAAACTCGGTCCTGGAGGACCGGTGTCCTGCAGAGTTTAGCTCCAACTTGCCTCAACACACCTGCATGGAAGCTTCTAGTATGCCTAGAGCTTGATTAGCTGCTTCAGGTGTGTTTAATTAGGGTTGGAGCTAAACTCTGCAGGACACCGGCCCTCCAGGACCGAGTTTGGACAGCCCTGCTCTATACGTATATTGTATTGTTATTTGGGGTGTAACGGTACACCGTTGTCACGGTTCGGTATGTACTTCGGTTCGGGGGTCACGGTTCGATACGATTTCGTTACAACAGGAAAAAAAACGACAAATCTACTATGCTAAGTTTCTTTTAATTTATTTTGAACAGACAGTAGTACAAATTTAAAAAAAATTCCCACCTAGATGTGAAAATACTAAATATTATATTAAATTATAATGTTATATATATATAATCTTCAGTGCATATATACATACAAGGAATAAATACTTGAAATATATTTGATTTAGTTAACAGATAAACAAGGGAAAAAAACAGTGCGACACACAGTGTTGGGCACGTTACTTTAAAAAAGTAATTGGTTATAGTTACTAGTTACTTCTCACAAATAGTAACTGAGTTAGTAACTGAGTTACATCATTATAAAAGTAACTAATTACCAGGGAAAGTAACTATTGCGTTACTTTAAAAAAAAAAAAAAAAAAGTCAAATAACTTGGATGCCCCAATATTAAATATGTTAAATGAATGAAATGGACACTCAATAAAATAAATTATTATTATAAAACATTGTACATTAATCAACACTATTTATCTACTGACACTTAGCATCAGTTAGTCAAGCATTATAATATGATATTATGATAATTTAGCACTGTATGATGATATAACTTTAGTAATTAGAATAACCAAGTATGAATTCATATTTGTCATGTTTACTGAACTTAGGACTGGTGGTGGTGCTTAAGATATTGTTTGTCATTTAGTATTTCTATAAAAAAATTGATAAGATAACAAAACTACTACGAATTATACCACTAATAACAATATAAAATGCACTAAGGATAAAGGAGCTGCTGGGTTCATGAATATTAATCATGTTGTATGGATTCGCTCGAATTGATTCGCTGAAATCAAAACAGGGATGATAATAGGTGAGCGCCGGCCAATGAGAATGTCGTTTGCGCAGTAGCTCCGCCCACTACCGGAGAATCCGGCAGTTCTTAAAAGCTGAAGAATTCCAAAGGAACTCCGTTATTTTGACAGGAAAATACAACAAAGAATATCGTTTACATGTAGCGCGTCAATTCTGCATGTTATGAAAGACTCTCTTGCTCTGTATCTTTCTTTGCGCGCGCGAGTGTGTGTGTGTGTGTGTGTGTGTGTGTGAGAGAGACAAAGCTACGGCGAGCCGTGTGCTTCACACTAGAGTTTACGGTACGTCAAATACAGCTACACTGCGCATCCATTCAGATGAACTGAAAAATAAAATAATAATAATATTATAATAAATTATAGTAACGCCGCATTTTATTGTCAGTAACGGTAACGGCGTTGTAACGGGGGAAACAGTAATTAGTTTGATTACTTGTTACTGAAAACAATAACGCCGTTAGTAACGCCGTTTATTTATAACGCCATTATTCCCATCACTGGCGACACATAACGTAGCCTATGCTGAGTTTCAGTTCATTTTTGTGATGCTTAATTTGTTCACAGAAAGGAAACTCAAATAGCAGAATGCGACATCCTATTTGTTTTCTTTATTTTACAAAAGCACAATGTTTTGTTTTCATTGTGAGTGTACACAAATAAAAGTAGACCTTTTACAGTGATGCATTATTAAAGGGATAGTTCACTTTGTAATTAAAATGTGGTATCTATCAGCTTACACCAAGGGCATCCAAGATGTAGGTGTCTTTTTTTCTTCAGTAGATCCAATTTTGATGTTTTTAGGTCAAACCGTTCTAGTCGGTCAGTCATATAATGGCAGGTATAGGTCACTGTCTCTATAAGAGGGAAAAAGAACATGCACAGAGAAATCCAAATTAAACAATTCCCCATCGTAACTACACATTGATGGCCTAAGACACGAAACGAGCGGTTTGTGTGAGAAAACGAACAGTATTTATATCGTTTTTTACCTCTTGTACACAACCATGTCCAAGTGATCTGAGTGCGCACACGCATCCGGTGTGTGACGTGTGTGTGCGCGCGCTCTGGCTCACGCTGCATTCACACGGGGCATCGGCGTCAACGCTTGACGGAGGGCGTGTCTGAAGCGTGGTGCTGACGCGCCGTCATAGTTACAACAACCGATCACATACTTCTCTGGTGTTGCATGAACGGGATTGGGTATTTGCATGAGGTGATCTGATTGGCTGACGCCTCCGTTGGCGCTTGAAAAGTTGCGTCAGCACCACGCTTCAGACACGCCCTCCGTCAAGCGTTGACAGCCCCTAGATGTGGATCCAACCCCGCCCCCTGGATCTTTGTTCTGCAGTGAGGGGCTACTGGTTTTGTGTCAGCCGCACCACACGGATACGCTGTTTTAGTTCAAATCAAAGCGTAAATAAACGTAGAATCCTTGTGGTGCGGCTGACACAGAACAGCTATTTGCATCCAGCGGATACTCTCCAAACCGCTACGGAGACGCTGAGGAGATGAATTATTGAATAAAGTCGTTATTTTAGTTTTTTTTTTGCGCAGAATTTTTTTCTCGTCACATCATTAAATTCAGATTGAACCACTGACGGCAGATGGACTATTTTGACGATGTCTTTCATACTTTTCTGGGCCTTGACAGTGTTATTTACTTGGCAGTCAATAGGACAGTCACAAGCCTCCCGGTTTTCATCCAAAATATCTTAAATTGTGTTCCGAAGACGAACAAAGCTTTTACTCGGAATTCTCGGAATAATTCCAGAATTCTCCCGGTGCTCCCGATCAGCCAATCCAGGCCTGGATCTGAAAGACGCATACTTTCAATGGTCGCTCTAGGAGGGTTACTTTCGAGGGCACGGCATGCTAGAACTCAGTGCTCCCATTTGAGCTGGCCTTTGAGCCCCTTTTCAAGCAGGCTGCGAGTCTTCTTTTATGGACAGATCATCACCTAGTCTCCATCAGAGCGCAAATCCCTGGTCTCCTAAACCATGGAGCGGACATTCTTTCGAGGAATAGAGTTCCTCACGGTGAGTGGAGATTGCATCCTAGCTCGGTTTGGATGACTTGGGGCCTCTTCTGGAAGGCGGAGGTGGATCTGTTCATGACGAGCGAGAACACACACTGGCCGCTGTTCTTTTCACTATCTCACTCCCCACTGATGGGAAACACTCTAGACGCCATGCTGGCCAAGAGCCAGACTTTATGCATTCCCACCAGTGAAGATTTTGCCTCTGATATTATGCAAAATCAGGGGAGAGAGAGCATCAGTGATCCTCATTACCCCGAACCGAATCAACCTTGGTTCCAGGCCTAAGAGAGAGGCTGGTGGTTCTGCCCTTAGCGAATCCCCCACAGGAGGTACCTGCTGTCTCAAGCGAATATGGCACCCCAGCCCAGCGTTGTGGAGCCTTTATGTGTGGATTGTATGCTCTTAAATGGGGAGTGTTTGTGAAATTGGTGATGCGATAGAGATATCGACCCTGCGATCTGTCCTGTGTCTGATGTCTCACGTTTTTTGCAGCACAGTCTAGATAACGGGAGTCTACCATCAACTCTAAAGGTTTATGTGGCCGCTTTTGCTATTTGCTACTTTCCATTGTTTTTCTATGTAAACACATGCTAGACGGACGTGTATGACCATTGCGCTCGCGTCTTGCATCTTTTGCAGCATCTTGCACATGAGCGCCATGTTTTTAAGATGCCAATCAGAAATCCCTGGGGGCAGGTCAAGCATTGTTTACAGTAGAAAGTTGGCATGGAAACTGTTTTACTTGATGGCAACATGGTGGAGGAGGCATTTTGTGCTGTGACTTTTTTTAAAACATTCTTGCGTTTTTAGAGGCAAAGACGCATTCTGTGTGAATGGTGCCTTAGTGTGGTTTATGTTTCTATTGTATTTCTCCTGTGATCTCCTATGTTTTTTGTTTCTTAATAAAGAATATAATTATTATGAATTTACCTTGTTATCTTCTTCCGGCATCTTGACTAAAAGATCGCAGATAGAGGATTGGTAAAACAGCTTATTATCTCTAGTACTGGTTGTTTTGGCTTATCATAATACACAAAGTCCTGAAAATGGATTGAGTTATAATTAATATTAAATATACTTTAATAATAAACTTTAATAAAAAAGTCTTAAATTACAAAAGTAAAAAGTAAAAAAAAAAGCATTTTTAACAATATTTACAATAAGTATGCAGGCCCCCAATAGTGTAGCTTTCAATTTGACATCCAGGTTGCTTGGAAACCTCAGCACAAAATCTGCACCTGTATTTAGTACACTGCATGAGAAAGGTTTGACGATTGTGCCAAATGGTCCGTCTGTCACTGCCCCATTCAAAGACACCAGCTGTGGTCACAGTATAAGAAAGGCAATTACAAAACACATCAACACATTAAGTATTGACACAGGTTACTAGCTGCGTTTCACAATACACAATAAAATCTGATGATGTTTTGGGTCATATTTCTGCAGAAACATGACCCAAAACATCCCCATATTTTTTTACATAACTGTGCATTGCAAAAGTATGTGAATCTTTGCTTTCAGTATCTGGTGTGACTCTCTTTTTCAGCAATAACTGCAGGTAAACGTTTCTTGTAAGTGGTGATCAGTCCTGAACAATGACTTGTAGGATATTTAGCTCATTCCTCAGTACAGAACCACTTCAACTATGGGATGTTGGTGGCTTTCCTTCTATGAATGGCTTGGTTCAGGTCCTTCCAAAACATTTCAATTGGATTGAGGTCTGGACTTTGACTTGACCATTCCAAAACATTAACTTTGTTCTTCTTTAACCATTCTTTTGTAAAACGACTTGTATACTTGGGGTTGTTGTCTTGCTGCATGACCCACTTTCTCTTGAGATTCAGTTCTTGGAAGGTTGTCCTGACATTTTCGTTTAGAATTTGCTGGTATCATTCAGAATTCATTGTTTTATCAATGATGGCAAGCCGTTCTGGACCAGATGCAGTAAAACAAGTCCAAACCATGATACTATTGCCACCATGTTACACAGATGAGATAAGGTTCTTATGCTGCAATGCAGTGTGTTCTTTTCTCCGAACATAACGCTTCTCATTTAAACCAAAACGTTCTATTTTGGCCTCATCTGTCCACAAAACATTTCCCCAAAAGTCTTATGGTTTGTCCACATGATCTTTAGCAAACTGCAGACAGGCAGCAATTTGCTTTTTGGAGAGCAGTGGCTTTCTCCCTGCAACTCTGCCATGTTGTTCAGTGTTCTGCTGATGGTGGACTCATGAACATTAACATTAGCCAATTTGAGAAAGGCCTTTAGATAGCCTTTACCACACCTGGGGAGGGTAACAGTGGTCTTGAATTTATTCCATTTGTACACAATCTGTCTGACTGTGGATTTGTGGAGACCAAACTCTTTATAGAGATTCAGGCTGATGAGCAACAGCAACTCTTTTTCTGAGGTCCTCAGAGGTCTCCTTTGGTCGAGCAACTTCGGCCTCATTTACACTGTCAGTTAAATGTGACCCAATTTAGATTTTTTGCTCATATGTGACAGAGATCGGATGTGTTCTATGACCGTGTAAGGAACAGGAAAACAGGAAAAAAACATGCATTTGGATATTTCGAGATCGGTTTCAGGCCTCATTCATATGTGGCAATAAATCAGATATAAATCAAATATGTGCCAATGCGACTGTCATGTAAACAGGCAGATCGGATTTTCTGAGGCATTGCATTCTGTACATCATTAAAACTGCAACAATTTGGTACTTCTCCAAATGACAACAATGCAGGAAACATGGAGGATGTATGGCAAGTGTAAACACATGAATTGGATATGGTTCACAAATGAAAGAACATGTAAATGGACATCAAAACCTGCAGTGTAAACGAGGCCTTCCGCAAACACGATAAAACAGGGCAGGCAATGACACCTGATAGTCCTTCCACTGACTGAAAACACCTCTGAACTGATGGACTCTAATTTTGCCTTCAAATTAACTGCTAATTCTCTAGATTCACATACTTTTGAAATGCACAGATATGTAACACTGGATCATATTTCTCAATAAATAAATGACAAAGAATCCACGTTTTCCTTTACTGTAGACATCAAATTTCCCCAGAAATGTAACCTGAAATCACCTACAACCAATGTGGGTCAGGAAACAAGGAAAATGGCTTGATAAACAGACTAGCAGAGTAAAAATCATAATCTAAAAATGCTAAAAGGTTTACGTGAAGGTTATGCTACAGGTTAAATAATAGAACATAACTTTAATTTAAAATCATTTAAAATTTAATAAAAATCAAATGGGAAATTGTAACTTGTATCTGAGTGCATGTGCATCACCTCAAAATTCTGATCCATACAGCAGGTAAGAGGTACAAACGGTCCCTCAATCTTAACTTCCGGTTCACCTTGTTTATTCTCAGCTGTGAATTTAGGCAGGCAAACAGACCAGTTTTGTCGAACATGTCCAATGACAAAGCCTGGTGGTGACTGAACCTCCAGCTAAAATATACATAGAACATATAATATACAGTACAATACGCTCAAGGGCTAAACAAGAGAAGGATAATATTCATACCTCATGTCTTCTGCAGCTGCTGCTGCAAACAAATGGGTGCACCAGTCTGATGACCTCTTTATTATATTCATTAATAACATTCATTATGAAGGAGCGACCTGGATATATATGCCTGCTACAATAATCATTGTCCTCAAGAATACTAAAAAGAACATTCCCGACGTCATCCTTCACCTTATATCTGTTGTCAGCCTTTATTTCACAGCAAACTGTAAGAATTTAAAAGGAAGGAAATTAGAGTGTTGCTTTTTTGATTTCACCATATTTCATTCATGAAATGCTGATGAACGAACCTTCGTCAAAACATTCATCCGGGTGAGGTTCTTTGTAGACAAACAATTGATCAATCTAAAATTATAGCATAGAAATAACAGAAAATAACTGCATTTGTCAGAGTAACATACATATGACAGGGCTCGATGCTTACTTTTTTCTCCCAAGGAGCACGTGTTCATAATTAGAAAAATTTAGGAGCACATTAAAAAACTTGTCAAATAATTCCTGTTCAAAACTGTATTTAATCATTTTAATTTAATAGTTAAATTGTAGTAAACAGAGTATTGTGTCAACACTAAAATATTGAATAATATGTGTTAAATAGGCCTAATGTTCTTAGTAGGGATGCACCGAAAACACTTTTTACAGAACGAGTCCAATAGCGATACTTTTAATTTTTGGTAGCCTAATCATTGATAGCGACACCAATACCTGTATTTTTATTTGCATTTGTAATTAAAAAAATATACTAGGTACAGAAATCAAAAGTACAGTACAAAATCCATTGCACAGTTTGTAATTGGATCTGTGTCTCAAACTGTTTCATACTCTACATGGGCCAGTCTGATTTGGTCTAGTTCACTAAAAGCACTGGTTCAAAAGAATTTGTTTGCGAACAGGACATCGCTCTGGACCATTTGCCTGAGGCTCTGGATTACAGGCAGGCTATAATGTTGTAAATAATGTTCAGTTTCTTTCACTATCCCTTTAACTAAATGATAATGATCCTGGTACTGTATCTGTTGAAAGATGCCAAGTTGATCTCTAAACAGTGTTTTTGCTGAAGTAGTGAAAAATCTTTGCTGAGAAGAATGTGACAAAAAACATCCCAGCACCCTTCATATAAAGAAGTTGATCAATGCATTAATATTTGCACAATTAATTGCAATAGCCAGATAAATGCTGAATTTATTATAAACCACAGCTTCTTGGGGCTTATTGCTTTAATTAATAATAAACATATCCAGTCTTATCTGACCCAGGTCAAGGGCTCCATATGGAATGGGCAGCACGAGTCTGGGCAAGGCACTATTGGGGTTTCCTCTAGTGGAGCATAAACAGACATGAGGATGTATCAGACAGATTTATTAAACAAGTTATTACACGCTGAAATCTAAATGGATGTCATCCTTCCTACACAACATACAATCAGGTTTATTAACTTCATAAGTTTTTGATTTAATACACTGGTTTAAGTTGTTTTCAAGTGAAGTGAATTGAAGTGCAATTAAATGCACTGAATATGCACATGTAGTGTACTTTAAATCTAAAAAAGTGTATTTTAAAACAATACACTTACAGATAATAATAACATTAATGAAATAAAAGACCTCTGAAGAGTACATAAAGAGTCCACTGTTTAAGTACACTTAAAAAGTACACATATTTTAGATTCATATTTAAAGTTGTACTAAATTACAACTTCATCATTACAAAAACATACTTATATGCATATATGCAAGTTTTAACTGAAATAACATTGTAGTTGACCGTAATTGCTTATCAGTACAATCAGCAGTACATTTTAACCCTTAAAGCAATTATGAAATTACATATAAATATGTACTTAGATGCTATAAGTGGTTCAAAAACTCTACTACTACTGCATTTAAATGTAAACTATACTACATTGTAAATTGCATGCAATTTATTCTTATTCTATTATTTATTCTTTGAAAGTATGTTATTTCTGTAATAAGTACTCTTTTTAAAAGTATGCTGAAGTGCATGTCTTTTTCACAAGGGGTCATATCTTGCTTTGGCTATAGAGTAGTCAAATAAACAAAACGGGTGTAGATAAACATCCAAACAAACTCACCTGACAATTCCATATTTTTATCTGCAAAGAGTGAATAAGTAAATAAAGTTTAGTGTTAACTGTTCTTCTCTTTCATTACCTTGTCAATAAATAAATGGTAAAGACTTTATACAAATACACATTCATATATAAAACACAAAATTAAAACATGATTTTAAGTTATCATATTTTGAGAGATATATACATACCAGTGATATGCAAATCGTCTGTTCGGCAGTTGCACTAAAAAGTACAGTAAATGTTTCTCTCATTACAGACAATCTTAAGTACCTTTTTTTCCTGCATGATGTTTGTGGTTGAACGGGTTTGACCCACTTTCAAGTTTAGTTACTGGCCTGGTTTTTCAAGTTAATTCTGGTAACTTCATGTAAGTAAGTAAATATGCCATAAATATTTGCAGGCATTTTTTTCCTTTGATTAATTGTTTGCAACTCTGGATATTTGCTTTATGATATTTCTTGATATTTTTTGCAGTTTGGACCTCAGGTTATAAGGAAATTCACAGTTTTTTGTAGGTGCTTGTTTTCATAAGTGTGTGTGTGTTTCACATCAGCCTCTCTAATTGTCACTTGTCACTTCACAAATGACCTTAACACTTCATAACTCTTCAACTGCGTACAACAGCATAGACTGCTTTTTATTTTTAGGGGTCAGAGCGTTGAAGTGCTGAAAAAGTTTCAGGTTAACCCCTTTTTCAGTGTTTCATTTAGTGTGCCACCCTAGGATTAATATTTCCTAGACTTTCAGTAAAATGGCATCATAATGTCTCTGTAATCATTAGCCGCTATAGTAAAAATAACAAGGAGAATATCAACGTGCAGAAAACGGTAAAACTGTTTGCACTACAATCCAGTGTGATCATAATTAAGATAATACATTAAAATAATATGATAAGACACACCAATTTTCAATATCAAGCAGCAAATCAAACTGTTTTGTACAGCTAAATATAGCTGGATGTGGATGAGACCGGAATAGAATTTACAAATGGCAATACGCCATATTGCCCATTTTTATGGCAAGAAAAAGGTGGATTTCCATCAACTCTGTCTTGTAGATTTGTCTTGTAGATCAGTCAGAATTTTGCCTCGGCCTCCTCTATTTTGCCTAGTCTTTATTTTACAGGACGCAGACCACGTGTTGGGTCATACAGTATAATGCTTCCTTGATGAGCTAAATCGAGTCTGTAGAGCTGATGGTGTGACAGTCTGATAATGTGCAGTTGCTCAAATAGTGCAAGCATGATTTCAGGCCCATCCACAGTTTAACATCATGTATTTCCCCCCATACTCCCCTTTCCTTAACCTGATTGAAGAAGTTTTCTCCACATGGAGGTGGACGATATACATTTTGAGTTTTATGTATAGAGTTTTGAAAATTGATACCAAGGTTCAGAAAATGGTGTCAAAAACACTGATTATTTATTTCTCTAAATGTGACCCTGGAAGACAAAACCAGTCTTAAGTCGCTGGGGTATATTTGTAGCAATAGTCAAAAATACATTGTATGGGTCAAAATTATTGATTTTTATTTTATGCCAAAAATCATTAGGACATTAAGTAAAGATCATGTTCCATGAAGATATTTTGTAAATTTCCTACTGTAAATACATAAAAACTTAATTTTTGATTAGTAATATGCATTGCTAAGAACTTCTTTTGGACAAATTTAAAGGTGATTTTCTCAATATTTTGATTTTTTGCACCCTCAGATTTTCAAATAGTTGTGTCTTATTGTCCTATCATAACAAACCATACATCAATGGAAAGATTTATTCAGCTTTCAGATGATGTAGAAATCTCAATTATGACTGTGGTCCAGGGTCACACATGTCTGCTTTTATTGCCACATTTTCATCTTTTTCATATCATTCCGTCCTGATCCAGGAGAAACAAACCTTCAATAAAGTTTCAGAATGGAATGCTTTCTTTGTCTTTCTCATTTTGTTACTTGTGTGTTGTCTTGTTTTCTCACATAAGGGCTACATATAGAGATGGTGTTGAATTGGTGTTATATACAAACAGAAATGCAAAGGTGAAAATTGTATTTATTTTACATATAGAGTTTTGAATTCTATAGTGAGAGTATATTTACACTAAAACATGTTTGCGCTCATAATAAACACTGCAAATAGAAAAACATGGCTGTAAATTTGTCTTTTTAATGCCACACTTATTTACTGATTACAGCCATGTGTGAAAACATTGATTTAGGCTACATCATTTGTTTATTTAGAAATCAAAACTCTTTTTTTTAGGTAGAAATAAATTACTTACCCACTTGCGTTTCTTTAGTTTAGCCTATTAATATTCCTAATTTGATCACTTAGAAAGCAAAACTCTATGTTTTGAAAAATAAATAATTTTTTCACCTTTGCATTTCTGTGTACTTTGTAATTATAACACCAATTTAATAAATCCAGTCACTGATTTACAGTTGTTCGCTGTTTGTTGGCTACTTAGCAAACAACTGTAGCCTAAATCAGTGGATTTATAAAACGTGGAGAAATAAAAGTTTTTTAATCGTATATATTATGAAACACGCTCGTTTATGTATATTGTTTAGTAACTTTTATTTGTAATATTTTCGATACATTTAATATTTGAATGTAACTATGGTAACCGATATGAGCGCTAAAAGCTAACAACCGTTGAACTCCGCCGGAAGATACAACAACGAGAATGCTTCTCTGAGATCTGCTACACAGCTATTTGTTAAGGTATCGTACATTTTACTAGCATTTTTATTTCTTCAAACCGCAAGGAACAGCAACAGAAAGTATGGCGAAGTGAAGCGTTATGAACCAATGAAGCTTTAAACCTAATTGTATCGGGAAAAGGTTCATTACTCGAAGCTTTTTAAAACGGTTCATGCTGTGGTCATAAAAATGAATAACACCTTCCAAAGTGCTGTGATTCATTACAGCTGCTGCTTTCACATCTGGTTCTACTGATTCCTTGTTTTAATGTATTGTATAAACATAATGGCCATTGTCAAAGTCAAACTTTGAATCTGGTCTGCATTTCCTAAAAGCATCGTAAGTTTAAGTACATCGTAAACAAATGGAGCTACGATCAACTTGGTCTTACGATGCTTCTGGGAAACGCAGCCGTGGTTGAACCCATAATGTAAGTTGTTTGTCTCTTTGAGAGGATGTGGAAAACGTTGCTGGACAGGGCTCTCCATCTGCATCAGGACCTCCTTCGCTTCACTGATGTCTATGAGCACATCATGCTGCTTGTGCTCCTGATGAACACTGGAACACAAGTGGCAATGACATTTGAAGGACTTGCACCAGGTAAAGATCACTGCAGCAGCCCAGCAGACTAGAAAACACACAAAGTTGCAACCATTCAAAATGTTTTGTGTTTAAAAGCATGTACACTTACATTGCAAGAAAAAAGGTCTGAATTTTGAGGAAAAAGTGGCACTTTTTTTTTTAATGCAGCATCCATGCCATTAGGCGACAACTTAAACACAACCTAAAAATGACTGTGTGCATGTTTAATATCTCTGCTGCATTCATCAACTTTCCATTAGAAGTAACAGCACCTGCGTACAATATTTTCACAAATGTGGAGTTGTTCTCATCAGTACTAACATATGATATTTCCTGTTTCTTTCTTAGCTTGGGTTTATGAAACCCTGGAGGCAGTCTTCTTGGCTTTTTATATGATAGAATGCGTGTTAAAGCTCATAAGTTTTGGCTTAGAATACTTCAAAAGCCTGTGGAATATTCTAGGTGAGCTGGCAAATCTGTTGTTTTTCGTTTCGTATTCTTATTTAAAGCATAATTCTTGTGAATTTCTTTCATGCTTAATGCAAGCGAAAACTATTTGTCACTGGGGAAAGAAAATACATAATTCATTATACGTTTTTTGAGAACAAGTCTTAATATTTGATGCAGTTTTGTTTTATTTAAATAGTGTTTTGTCCGCTTTTCCAGTAAAATAAATGATGCAAATAATTTTTTTTCCAGTGTATAGGAACTAACATAACATGTTCTTTGGTTGTTTATTTCTCTAGATTTCTCGGTCACTTTGGTAGGATTGGTAGACCTTTTTCTGGACAGCAAACAGTATGATAGTGGGCGTTTCACCACTTTTTTCCACCTCCTTAAAATGTTCAAAGTATGTCGAGCATTCAGGATCTTACGCACCCTGCGGTGAGTGTTTCAGTCTTTAACATCAAATGCACAAGCTGTTGTTTGAACTACCTAAGGTGGAATAGCGTGGAGCTGTTTTGCATCCTTTTTGTCCCAAGCATAAACAGGATCTAAGAACTGTGTCTTCATCTCAGGTTTTTCAGTGGTCCCAAGGTCATCATGAAAGTAATAGGAAAGTCTTTGAAGATGAATGGAATCATCTTCGTGCTCATGTTTTGCATCTTCGTCATGTTTTCCATTCTTTTCCGACAAAACTTAAGCAAGTCCGACCCAAAGCGATTTGGTTCCATGCTCAATACCATGTCTACACTCCTCCAGCTGTTGACACTTGATGATTGGATTAGCGTCTATTACACCAGTCGAGACAATGGTATGCTACAGAAACATGTTCACAGGCTTATATTTTTGCATAAGAGAAAGCCAACCTACTGATCTACTATTTAAGCTTCTTCTTCTGCTTCTTCTTTGTCCTCTTTAACCAAGTTAAAAACGTTAACAACATGCTATCATGCCGGAAACATGCTATCTACATGCTAAAACATGTTAGCAACATGTTCAACATGCTAAAAACATGGTAATCATGCTAGAAATATTTTAAAACATGTAATTGTGCTAGAAATATTTTAGCAGCATGTCAACAACATGTTAAAACATGCTAAAAACATATTAGCAACATGATAATCATGTTAGAAACATGCTAATATGTTTTTAGCATGTTTTAACATGTTGTTGACATGCTAAAAACATATTAGCTTGTTAATCAAGTTAAAAACATGTTAACAACATGCTAATCATGCTAAAACATGCTAACAACATGTTAAATCGTGATAGTAATGTGCTAGGAATATCTATATAATCTATCTAAACTTTCTAGGCTTTTACAGCTGCTTCAAACTTTCAGGCTAGGCTTCGTCAAGCCAGTCTCAAAGTTCGTTCTCAACTTTATTCTTCTAGTTTTAAATTAAAGAAGACTACTTTTTTGAAGACAGTTCTTATGTATGTTAACAGGTGCACCCGATGTTATCATCTTCATCGTCTTGTACATTTTGACTGAATACTACATCCTTTTGAGGTAAGTCAAGAAAAGCAATAACAGTCCCATATCCCCTTCAACAATCAGCAGTAAGGATTTATCTGTGGCCTGGGCCAGTAGTTCGGATTTGTAAATCACCATGTTAATGTTTTCATTGGCCTCACAACAATAAAATAAAATAATAATAAAAAATAAAGGTAATAATGATATAAATTTTATATAATCTTTTAATCATTTTCAACATATGGCAGATTGGGTGAGTGACAGTCCCTTTAAGTGTCCTGAAACCCTCTGGTTCCAGGCCATCCTTATTGTTGATCCCAGTTTTCTATGCATCATGACTACAAGTATTTTGTAAGACAATGTGCTCACAAATTGCATTATCCATTTTCCCTATAAAAACCATTGGTGTAAGTCTGATCTATGCAGTGACGGTGGACACCATCCTCAGCAACAGAAAGGTCAGAGGCCATCAATAAAAACACTTGAAAACACAATTCTAATCCTACATGAAGGGTTTCACTGACAACATTCCCTCTTACTGAACATGTTCACATTCAGAGCATGGTTGAGGAACACCCGCCGCCGATTGAGACGACAGGTGAGAGCTTTGCCATTCACTGAACACCTCATGTACATATACAGCATGCATGAATTGATCAAACAGATTCTGTATCTTGAATTCATTGTGAGTTGCTTTGGATAGAAGCATCTGCTAAATGCATAAATATCAATGTATGTAGAATAAGTCCATGCCTAGTAGTGATGGGCGCTTTCCAAACACGGCTACGTGAAGATTACAAACCTATGCCAATCATTTGTTTTGAACCAGTGATTATGTATTAAGCTGCCATGGTCATGAGATTGAAGTAAACGAGGCTTCGTTACATTGTTTCCAAATTTCAATGGTTCGCCAACAGGGGAGATTCCTGTGAACCCATGAATCAGTGTCCATATGGTTTTTATCTGATCTCGAATCCGTTTTATAAATTTGCAGACATTTTAATGACACGTTTGTATGATAAAACAGAAGAGTAGCAGGCATCAAATTTGAAATGAGCTCATTTTGTGCAAAAAAATTGCACAAAAAATTAAACATTTTTTATGTCATCCATGTTCTATTGTGAATAAAACATTGGCTCATGTGATTTGAAATTTAAAAAACATCCCAACATTTCCGGAATTCAGGTTGTATGTGTCTGGTGGTATTTATTATATGTGTGCACTGGAAACTTCAGTACAAAGTTAAATTCCTTGTGTGTTCAATAAAGCTCTTTCTGATTCTGATTCTGATAAAAGGTGTTTCTATGCATGTTTGAGGGAGTTTTCATTGCATTCCCTCCATTCTGTCACCAGCATGTGGCATTTCTATTGCTTCCGCTGTTTTCAACATAATAATTAATGTTTTTTTGAGCAGCAAATCAGAATATTAGAATGATTTCTGAAGGATCATGTTGTTCAGTTGACTGAAAGTTTGGAAAAACTTTGTTTCTCCCATCACTAATACATCATGCAGTAACTTTGGGGGTTTTGTCTAAAGCACTGTTATTAGGAGTTTATGTACTGCATTTAAAAAAATATATAATTTATGGTCCATTTATAATGTCATTTTTTTTTTTAGAGCAAATCAGGAGTGAGCCGACTGATGACCAGATGACCAAGGTTGCCTTCTCAGAAAACAATTTAATTGAAGGGTAAGAAATGGAAGTAGATGCAGCTACAGGTTCCTCTTTATTTAGTGGATATTCACAGATATCCAGTTCCAATATGGTCAGGCAACCCAGCACTGATTCATCTAAAGATACTTGAGTGATTTCAGCATAACTGACAACTTGAAGAGGCCCTATCATGGATTTTTCTTGAATGAACACCAGTTCACGCAAATCATTTAATGAAATTAAGCATCACTTGTTGTATACTTGACATTTGCACATCAGCAGCTATTCAATATTCCGGCCTGCCTTTATGAATGTCAGTGTCTACAAAATAAATGGACTTAAAAAATAAATGACTACAACGACCATGTTTTATTGCATTATTCAAGTGGCGCAAAAGAATCGTTTTGAAGTTATTATTATTGGCATTTTGTTTATAGGAAGAACATTCGGATGGAACACTGTTTGAGAATTCTGGAAGCTCTGGAGAAGAATCAGCAGTTGTTTCGGAAACGAACCAATTACCTTTACAGGCTGATTGAGAGCACTGAAATGGTCAGTCTCAGCTTATAAAGACATCTTTACAAGTTTGAAAACAAGTGTCTTTTGGGATAGTTATAAGAACATGCAACAACATCATTTAAAGCTTTATTTATATATATAAAAAAGTTATATAAGTTATAAAAGTTCAATATTGAACAGACAGAGTGTGTTGGTTTACTTTGAGTTTAGCAGGTAAAATGAGCCACAAATGTTCACAAAGGTTCAGCATTGCTATTTTAGGGACACTTGCATTGATTTAATACTGTTACTCTACACAAATACAATAGTACTATGAAGAAATCATCCAGACAAGTCGTTTTTTTGTGTTTAGGGACCTTCCTTTTACCATAGAAAGGAAGCAGATGAGGATGAGGATGAGCTACAGGACAGCCAGTGAGAAGATGGTCTCATTATAATGTAGTATATGTGTAATATATTCTTTATCTCCATTATAATATAGCATGTGAGTGTATATATATTCTTTATCTCCATTAAAATATAGCATATGTTTATATATGCTCTTTATCTCCGTTAAAACATAGTATATGTGTGTCCATATAATCTTTCTTTAGTATATATGGGATTTTGAAAATTCTGTTTATATAACAGTTAATGTGATTGAATTTGTGTGTTTGAAATAATTAAAAATAATCCGTTCTATTAGTGTTTAGTATAAATTAATGAGATTAAAATCATCTGTTTGAAATGATCAAAAGTAGTCGGTTCTGTTTGTGTTTGTTCTCCTCGTTTGAACTAATGTAACTTTTTGCACAAAATAGCTCAAATATCCCCTAAAGTTAAACCTGATTTTTCTGGATCTTTATACATAATAAAAATAGTTCATCTAATGAACAAAGTTCATTCAGTTCCAAAAATGCTCCGTTTTTCTTTAGCTGGCTTTTTCATTGAGATTAAATGTGTGTTTGTGTGTGTATCTTTCATGGCTCTCCAACCGAGAGCTTGTGTTTATGTGAGTGATGAGCGTGTTTAGCGTGTTTGCTGCTCTACATCAGTATGTGGGAAGCATTGATTTCAATCATTTGCTGTAAACTAGTAGGTAAGAGAGTCAACATCATTCATATATATCTTCACAATATCTTACAACCCTGTAAAAACACTGAGATAAGCGAGTTAAAGGACTGAGTTGACTGCATTATTACTAAGATCACCTGATTGGTATATTGCACATATCAAATTATACAATTAGTATGTTATTATATAAACTTTATTGTCAGAATGAAATTTTATTTTATTTATTCTTTTTTTGTGTGTGTGTGTGCGACAAAAGCCGGGCTTACATTACAGGAGCTTTGGGCCGATTTATGCCTGATTTACTCCAGAAAATCTGAGAAAAAATCTTGTCCATTAGCTTGATCTGTTACCAGGGGTGTTTCTAGGTCTTGAAAACAAGGGCTGTAATTCTATGTAACTTTATCATATTCATATATGTTCATATTTATACGCCAAAGAGGGACTGTACATTTATTATTAATTATTATACTATTATTATAATCAATAATTATTATGACGACTGTATTAAAAACATAATTGATTCAATGCAATTAACCAAAAATCACTATTAAAAAAATTGTAACCATTGCAAATAGCAAACATATCAAATTATTAAATTATAACAAAATTATGATTAAAAATACATTACACAAATAAAACCGTAAATAGGAGAACATATGAAAAGTACACCTGTATTATTTTTTTTCTAATTGTGTTCAATATTGTTATTCTCAGAAACTGAGTATACTGTTTCCAGTGTACTGTGAGTATACTGTTTCTTTACTATCCCTAATTAGGCTCATTATGTTAAGCAATAATTTTGAGCAATTATGTGCCTTCTGCAAATGTAATTGCAGAATTGTTGAATAATCGTTTGGCTGTTTCTTTTTTTTACGTACAGGGTGTACTTTTACATATGAACTTTGGGTAACGTTAAAAACCCTGTTCAAGCCCTGCATATGGCAAAGAGTAGGCCTATTGGTTAGTTCATGCTATAAGACATCTTAAGTGTAATAAATCACCTGCAATGATGGCTCTGCAGTAGAAATCTAGAAGCAATTTACAGACATTTTTGCCTCTTTTCTTTTAAATATCTTTATTGAGAGTATCAAAAACCATAAACTTCCTCATAGCTTATCTCAAGGAATAATATTGCTCATTCTCAAACAGAATAAAGATTTTTTTTTTTTTTTTTTGCAATTGGCGCCCAATAACAATTATAAAATTCTGGCTCTTATATCTTCCAAATTAAATTCTGCAAGTTACGTTTGGATCACAAACATTATTCTAATTCAAGACGACTGAATTTGATGATTGAAACCAAAGTATAAAACAACTGTTTGAGAAAACAAGCATTTTCTGGACTTTTGAGTCAAAATCTCATAACTGACAACTAGCCCATTCTCCCCTATATATGTGGTCTATAAATCTAATTGTGAATAAAATAAACATCTAAATGTTTTTGTGTGGAAACTATGGTGTTTATCATTGAAAATAGATGTTTAGTTTGGACAGAAGGTAGTAATATATTATCATCACATACAGTTTTTTACGATCGTTATGAATTTTTTTCAATTGTCCTAACAATTTTCCTAAACTCTTAACGCACCAACACGCCTACACACAATTGGCAAAACGGTTTATTTCATGCTCAAAATCACGCATTGTAAACTAAATTCCAACACTAATTTTCAAAATACAATAATACACTAACACAATACACAATCCCCCGGTTTCACAGACAATGCTTAAACCTAGTCCTAGATTAAAATGTAAGTCTGAGCTGTTTCAACTGAAATAAACGTGCTCTGACTGATCTTAACTGTCAGTGCCTTTGTTTTGTCTCAAGATGCACACCAGTAATGCTTTTTTCTAAGCATGTTTATAAAAATTACTTAAATGTCCTAATTGAACTATGATCTAATCCTGGCTTAGTTTAATAATAAAAGTCTACCAAAAAACTACACCGCAAACCTGTCTCAAAATCAAATAATTATTCCAAAACACTAACAAATGTTCTCTTCCAACAAGAACATTAAGCCAATCATAGCACAATGTCATAAAAACACTAACATCAGACAGAATTACAGAAACTGCATTATTTTATGTCAGTGCCCTTATACAGTGGACAGTATATTGTATTGTGTTTTGCACTGCAGCTTCCTCTACATTTTTGTTTTGTTGGATTTAGTAAATGCGTGCATTGTTTCTTTTGCTGCAGAAATTCAATACAAAAAATGTATGACCCATCTCAGATAGCTTTATAGAATGTACTGTTTATGAAAAAAGAAGACAAGAGACAGAAATGCTGCAGTAAATAATTTATTAATTTGCAACAGGACATTAATGCAGGATAACAAAAATATGCAATACAGTTGCCATTTATTATTTGAAAATATAAAATATACAAACAGAAAAAGTAAAAAATAAAGTAATCTGCAACTATGGGCAGCTGTTGCAGAAACCTTCGTGATGTTCAAGGCAGGAACTTTTTAGAACCTCTTGTATTGGTGCAGCCAAGAGTACTGCAACTGGGTGGTCTTTTCAGGCACTTCTGGTACTCAGAAAACATCACACTGAGTACAGAGTTTGGGACAGCCATGAGATGCAGCCATAACAGAAACCTCTGGAACAGCCATGAGAAGAACATCTAAGACTTGACCGAGGCATGAACATCTCTGAATGGCCATTACTAGAACCTCTGGGACCCAGCTAACTTTGCAGGGACCTCATTGTCCAGGACAAGCTTTTGAGAGATCAAGTAGCCACTACAGGAAGTTCTGGAGCACCATGAGAGGAACTGCTGAGGAACCAGGGCAGTGGAGCTCTGAGACGAGGGTGCCATTACATGCCTTTAAGCTGGCCATGGCAGGAACCTCTTGTGAGCAGTGCAGATGAGACAGGGACCTCTTGGACTGATGAAGTAATGTTGTGGAGGCAGAAATGGGACAGTGACATACACATCCCCAAGCGAGCAGTAATGCCAGATGCAAGTACTGCTGCTTCAAGCCATGCTGCAAGACTCAACCATGGCCTGCCGGCCCCGCAAGATGCAGAGGCTTCATGAAGGGATGGAAAGTCTCAGCCCACAAGACACAAAGCTGACAGGAGACTGGGGAAATGTCTGGGGTTGGAGCTCCTTACTCCACGACTTATATAGGGATCTGTAACAAAACAGAATGTGAAATATTAGCCTAAATACATTATAGCCTACTTACCAATATAATTTCTTCCCATTCAAAATTAACATCAAAAGCACATGTGTAAAAACTGGCTGATCTTAGGCTCGGTACCTGAAACCAGTCGTGGTGAAGGATCTTCCCCAAAACCAGCCCCCGCTTGGTGGAAGAGGCTCAAACGGCAGCATTCTGTGCAGAATCATGGGAGAGACATCTGATTATAACATGAAGCCTTTACAGTTGCGCTATTTAGTTGTAAAATCTAATCTGGAAGAACATTTGTATGATGATTGGAATCAGACTTTTTTAAATGAAGATCATCTCGCCTTTTGACAATCCAAGTTGTGGGAAAAAAACTATGTACATATACGCACATCCCCAAGCGAGCAGTACAACCAGACTCAAGTACTGCTGCTTCAAGCCATGGCGCAAGAAGCAAACATGGGCTGCCGGCCCCGCAAGACGCAGAGGCTTCACGGAGGGATGGAAAGTCTCAGCCCACAAGACGCAAAGCTGACAGGAGACTGGGGAAATGTCTGGGGTCGGAGCTCCTTTTCTCCACGACTTTTATGGAGACCTGAGACAACACATCAAACAAAACATTAGCCTAAAAACATTACATTACAAAAGCAAATGTGGCTGATCCTTAGCTCAGTTCCTGAAACCAGACTGAGCCGCTTAGGTTTATGCTGCAGGAGGCTACAGATCAAATGGCAGCAGACTGTGCAGAAACACATAATCAATATCTGATTATGAAGATTGAAGATTGAGCATTTGTATCATGATAATTGGATTCAGATTTCTTTTCTTGTGATGAAGAGCTCACCTTTTGACAATCCAGGCTCTGACCAAAGGTTTAGTTCGGTCTTGTGCAGGTCCACGGCCACACAGCATCGAGAACAAGATGACCCCAAGAGACCACGGTATTACAGACTTCGCATGGTACTTGCCCTTGACTCTGTACTCAAGAGGGTAGTACTCCATGGTGCCTGGAGGAAAGAGATTTCATCTTGTATGCAAGTTTGCATTACCAAAGCATTTTCTCTGTCAGCTTTGAGGAATAATACATACCATACAATGTTGCGTAGGCAGACTTTCTCATGAGATCTCCACACCCAAAGTCAATCAATCTGACATCTGACCTGCTGGGTGTCCTTGCTCACGTTGAAGTTTTCCAACTTTATGTCACCATGGAATATGCCACGGAGACAACATGTGCGGGCCACCTGCGTTGCCTGCCGCATGATGGGCCGAACTAAACCTTCATCGAACCTGCCTCCGTGTCCCTCCAAGAAACTAAGTTCTCGCAGGCCGACGGACACTCGAGGACCATGACAGTTGTCCCGTTGGTCCTGCCAGTCCAGCAGCTTTATAATTCCTGGCGCGCTGGGTCCCTTGTTGGTCAGGAGTGTCAGGGCGATCTCCACAGGTAGGGGGTTTGGATGATCAGGCTAGAAGATGGACAGTTTGTGGGGGGGGGGGGGGGGGGGGGGGGGGGGATATACTATGGTGATTGATTGTACACCTCGCCATCATTATTTCAACCGCGCTCTGTAGCATCATAATAATTGATACTGCACTGTCTTAATGATGATGCTTTCCTGTCAGGAGGAATTTCTATATTAAAAGTATATTTAAGAAGATATTAAAATTATTATTATTGTTCTTGTTTTTTTCTGGCACAAATAGATTTTAAAAAGTTGTACCGTCACGTTGAAAGTATGTAGGCCTATGATATGTATCTTTGCTTCTCCCTGCAAAAATAATAGGATATTCCGCTCATTATTCAAGTAGGATATTGTTATACCATCTGTCAATGCTTATGGAGTAATGCAGGCAGCATCTGTTGGAAAAAGTGTGGATGCTTCCACATATTTTTTCTTAACCAACAAAGTAAAACATTTCTTACAAACTAATTTACAAATAGCCTACCCTGCAAACTATTATAACTATATGAAACAGTTTTAAAACGATATTTCCTCTTTCCTCTTGCTCTTTCATCCTTTTTTTGGAGTTGTCCATTTATCAAAAGTTTTTGGCTAGATATTTTAGGATTCCGATTAAAATTCATATAGCCTATTGTTTTGGAGTATTATGGGACATATTACAGCTAAGATTTTATATGATATATCCTATAGCTTAATAATGAGAGGTAAAATCTGGAAATCGTCTCAAAAACGATTACTGTACATAGCGCTGTATGTATCTATCTAGAGATCTGCTGCCTTCTGGTGGTTAAACAAAGACATTAGGTTTGACTTGATTTTTTTCCCACCAGATGGCACCATTCTGCCTCTTACGTTGTAATTTTGGCATGTTTTAACTTAATTTTAACTTAAATAATGCATTAAGTATTAATAATACATCTTTAAATATATTTGAATCATTTTAAATACAATTATAAAAGCTTCACTGAACACATCTGTTTATCACTGTACAACTCTCCCTTAGCAACATAATCCATGTAGGCTACTGTCAAAGCTACTGTTTATTTGTATTATGTATTTCAGTAAAAGGGTACTGTTCGTTACTTATTTGATGAAGTATGAGTGACCCCTGCTGGTGTTTTGTCTGCGTCATTCATCTTTAATTTTGAGGCTGTGTGAAAGCCCACAGTTTAAATACATTATGTGTAGTTTAGAGGTTAATATAGTCTAAATACCATAATTGTTGTAGTTACATTTTTTTTAGAGATTATATATTATATTTTCTAGCTATATTTAGCTGTTTTATACATTCAAATAGTTCAATATTTCATTATTCATCATTCCATGGCTATTCATTTTGGATGTTTATGAACTATTTAATATAATGCATAATATGTTAAGTTGTAATTTACAAAAACAGAAATATATTTTTTGAAACATGCATGTATTTTATGATGTTTTCTTTATTTCACATTTTGAGAATAGCTAAGTAATTAGATCGCCTAAATCTTGACCACATTTAGTGAGAGAATTAAAGTACAGGTGCATCTCAATAAATTAGAATGTCGTGAAAAAGTTCATTTTTTCTTGTAAGTTATTTCAAAAAGTGAAACTTTCATAGATTTTAGATTCATTACATGTAAAGTAAAACATTTCAAAAGTTTTTTTGTTTTAATTTTGATGATTAGAGCTTACAGCTCATGAAAGTCAAAAATCAGTATCTCAAAATATTAGAATATTTACATTTGAGTTTCAATTAATGACCATCCATACAGTATAAATTCTGGGTATCTCTTGTTCTTTGAAACCACAATAATGGAGAAGACTGCTGACTTGGCAATGATCCAGAAGACGAACATTGACACCCTCCACAAAGAGGGTAAGTCACAGAAGGTCATTACTGAAAGGTGTGGCTGTTTACAGAGTGCTGTATCAAAGCATATTAAATGCAAAGTTGACTGGAAGGAAGAATTTGGGTAGGAAAAGGTGCACAAGCAACAGGGATGACCGCAAGCTTGAGAATACAGTCAAGCAAAGCTGATTCAAACACTTGGGAGAGCTTCACAAGGAGTGGACTGAAGCTGGAGTCAGTGCATCAAGAGTCACCACGCTCAGACGTCTTCAGGAAAAGGGCTACCAAGACACTTCTGAACCAGAGACAACGTCAGAAGCATCTTACCTGGGCTGTGGAGAAAAAGAACTGGACTGTTGCTCAGTGGTCCAAAGTCCTCTTTTCAGATGAAAGTAAATTTTGCATTTCATTTGGAAACAAGGTCCCAGAGTCTGGAGGAAGAGTGGAGAGGCACAGAATCCATGTTGCTTGAAGTCCAGTGTGAAGTTTCCACAGTCAGTGATGATTTGGGCTGCCATGTCAGCTGCTGGTGTTGGTCCACTGTGTTTTCTGAAGTCCACAGTCAACGCAGCCATCTACCAGGAAATTTTAGAGCACTTCCATGCTTCCTTCTGCTGACAAGCTTTATGGAGATGCTGATTTCATTTTCCAGCAGGACTTGGCACCTGCCCACACTGCCAAAGGTACCAAAAGCTGGTTCAGTGACCATGGTGTTACTGTGCTTGATTGGCCAGCAAACTCGCCTGACCTGAACCCCATAGAGAATCTATGGGGTATTGTCAAGAGGAAGATGAGAGACACCAGACCCAACAATGCAGATGAGCTGAAGGCCACTGTCAAAGAAACCTGGGCTTCCATACCACCTCAGCAGTGCCACAAACTGATCACCTCCATGCCACGCCGAATTGAGGCAGTAATTAAAGCAAAAGGAGCCCCTACCAAGTATTGAGTACATATACAGTAAATTAACATACTTTCCAGAAGGCCAACAATTCACTAAAAATGTTTTTTTTATTGGTCTTATGAAGTATTCTAATTTGTTGAGATAGTGAATTGGTGGGTTTTTGTTAAATGTGAGCCTAAATCATCACAATTAAAAGAACCAAAGACTTAAACTACTTCAGTCTGTGTGCATTGAATTTATTTAATACACGAGTTTCACAATTTGAGTTGAATTACTGAAATAAATGAACTTTTCCACGACATTCTAATTTATTGAGATGCACCTGTATGTATTTTTTCATATCAAGTATTTGCTTATTTTCTTTTTATTATTATTTATTTAAGCAAACAAATATCACAGGTTTCTGGACCAATTCATGGCTGTCAGTGTTTTCTGATTTTACAGTCTGTGTAACTCAGCTTGACAAAACAACACTGTCATCAAGAAATGACTCCTACAATGGCAGGACATCTGCATAATGCTTTCTTAAATGTCTTTCCTTGTCAGCATTTTCAAAAAATGTCAGATAGTTCAGTTTCATTAGCAGCCTGTTTTGTTTGTGCTTTGCTGCTTTCATTCAACACAAATCATTTTACATATAAAATGATTTATATGTATGATAAAAATCATTTTCATATAATCATACATACCCTTTTTTTTTTTTTTTTGCTCTAGAAGTAATTTTGCATTCATTTATAAATGGTCTACGTAAAGAATCGGTCAACTGAAAACCACCACATCCTCCCTTCTTCGTCATCACTATCATAATATAATCAATGCAATAAACAGTGACAAAGTTTTGCATACATTTACATTTTTGGCATAAAAAACAGGTCACTTCAATATGAAATAGCAGTGTGCCAAATTATTTTGAATAGGCTACAAATACAGCTTATCTGTAGGTGTCCAAGCACAGAATTTTCTCAATATATATATATATTTTTTTTTGCACCATCAGATTCCAAATATTCTAATATATCAGCCAAATATTGTCCTATCCTAACAAACCATACATCAATGGAAAGCTTATTGAGCTTTCAGATTATGTTTATATCTCAATTTAAAAAAACAATTGACCCTTATGGCTGGTTTTGGGGTCCAGGGTCACAAATGTTCTAGAAAAAATAAAGACATTTTGACGTGGTATTAAATTCCATTATTTTTCTGGAAAAATAGTCGTCATTTTAAAATCCCCTAATATTTCTAGGGTTTCCATTGCCGTGTGGGTGTACGCGTTTAGACAGGGTGAGGACATTCCTATTGTCTGGTGAGTTTGAAAAAAAGAAAAGAAAAAAGAATGAGTGCAGACTCTAGACATCACTTCGGCTTGTTCGGTGACTAGAACATACGCTGTTCGGTCACAGACGGGATGCTGGGTCACGGTGCTCTCTAACAGCTCCACTCTTTCTCTATCAGGTCGAAGACTTGAACCAAGGATGACGAGACCATAAACGGATTTATACGAATAACAAATGCGGGTGTCTGCGTCCCTCGGCGGAGAAACGGCGCCGTGATAACGTAGTTCGTGAATAGGGAGAAATGCGTATGACACGCAGGAATCTGTCGTAAACTACGTCCTGGGCTCTGAACTCCGGCGTGAAAGTAGAGAATACTAGTCTGAGCGCTTCAGATGATCGCATAGGATATTTTCTCCACCGCAACCGAGCTAATGTTAGCAGCCGCGGGCGCAACACTCAGCGAGACCGGGGGAATCCGCGTCTGACGGAGGCCATGCTATCATGCCGCGCCAAAATGCACCCAAATAATCGGATGACAGCGCTCCGATCCGTCGAAGGAAAACTTTTGGGCTCGGTTTACGCGGCGGGCTTGCATTAAAACAGGTCGTGTGGCTATGGTGCTATCACGCACGCAGCGGAACCGCATCGACTGAAAGCCGCTCTGACTGCGTCGCTTCTCGGGTGAGGCGTGTATGGGTCCTGCGTACTCGAGGTCCCCACTCCCACAGAGGGAGACCTGACTCTACAGGCCATATATTTGCCTAGCCTGACTGTCGTTTCATGTATGGATGGACGCGTGCATGCTTTGACAGAATCCTGCGTGCATCGTTGCAGTTGGCACAGCGCATCCCAAGGAGGGGCTGTTACTCAAGCAAATACACATTGGGTCCGTTGAAGCCTTTAATTTGTCTCCCTAAGAACATTACGTAAGGCTGCAGCGTACGCTACGTCTTTTCGAAGGAAAAACATCGGGTGACATTGCAGTCTCTCCCCTCGGAGATATATAACGTAAGCTCCTCTCGGTTATTACGTCCGTCAAAGCAAGGGAAGGTGGAGCATTGTCCGTCGTACGTGCTGACGCAGTGGGATTTCTACGTGTGGTCTGCGTTTCGGCCCGCCCTTCCCGCGGTGACGGTGATGGGTCGGAAGCGGTGTGTCGGTGCAGATTGTTCGAAGATGGCGGCAGGGTGCTGCGGGGTGAAGAAGCAGAAGTTGTCGGGATCCCCCGGGGCTGGGGGTCCCGGCGGGGCGGGCAGCGGAGTAGTCGGGACCGGACATTGTGGATCGGAATTGGGAATCGGGTCGTCGTCGACTGTTGTGGCCGGGAACGTGAATCGGGTGAACGGCCTGGGGGGTCCGGGGGTTAGTAGTAGCAGCAACAACACCAATGCTCTGTCCCCAGCTCCAGGAGGCTACAACTCCATCGGCCTCTCCCCGACTCTCAGCACCGGCTCCGGAGCCAGGAAATTGGTCGTTTCGGCGGAGATGTGTTGCTTTTGCTTCGACGTGCTTTATTGCCATCTATACGGATACCAGCCTCCTCGAACACCCAGGTTTACAAACGACCCCTAGTAAGTAGCAAGATGGCTATTTTGACCCGCTTTGCTACAACAACAGACGGTGTGTTTCCTGTTCGCTGTGCTCGAACCGTGAAGTTTGGTCTTCGTGATCACGGGCGAAGTTTTGCTCGTGTCGGTAATGCCGCCGTTGTCACGATAATGATTTTGTTTTTGTGTCCATACCAAATGCAGTAATTAATAGTTGACTCGCTAACCTAGCTAATCCATGCCCTCTTGGTTGAAATAAATATATATATATATATATATATATATATATATATATATATATATATATATATATATATATATGAGCTAATGTCATGTTTCCAAACTCAAAATTTCTAATGTGTTCTGTATAATAAATGTTCATTAATACATACTCTCAAATATAATTGTATATATTAATTTTATTAATAGCTAAATTACTGTAGACGGTATACATATTCGATAAAAAAAAATTGATTATGTGGGCTTAAAAGTTTTTTTTAATGTATAATTTTATTAATAGCTAAATTGCTGTAGACGGTATACATATTCGATAAAAAAAATTGATTATGTGGGCTTAAAAGTTTTTTTAATGTATCATTTTATTAATAGCTAAATTACTGTAGACGGTATACATATTCGATAAAAAAAATGATTATGTGGGCTTAATTTTTTTTTTCAAATGTATAATTTCGAAGACTGAGAGTAAAATTAATCCATCATTAATGCGCTCGTTAACCGGGTATCGTTATCGTTAAAGCTGCGGTGTGTTTTTTTCTCTGAAAGAGATTAAATGGGTGTTAGCCTGCTCTTCTTTATTCAAGCTTCTCTGCAAGCTAACATGCTAACCAACGCTAGCCAACAAACACGATTCTCATTCGCCGAATATTTGCCTTTTTTCTATTTAGCTCTCAATTCTCTTTCTTTTCCCATTTAATAATATTTTTCCAAAAAACACCGAGTGATATTTCTTTTTGATTCAATTTGAAGCTGCTTTCAATGGTTAGCTTAGCTGAAGTGAGCTAGAAAGCTAACAAAGCCCAGGAGTTGGCTACTTTTCCCACAGATATTTTCATCCGAAACCTCTTACACAATTGTTCATTTAATTTGCAGTCACAAGCTTATGTGAAGGTACAACAGTAAAGTGATGTCGGGACACGAAATAATATTTACATGTTAAGTGTTAAAAATACAACGGTTTAATATTCTGTTATTTTGTCGCTCGCTAAACACCGAATCTTTGTTATCTAGGACATTTTCAGGTAAGCTTTCTCAATGACAACTGGTGTGTTGTAAATTATTATGTATTTGTACGGACAAACAAAGCGATTTACTGGAGCCACAGTTTGAGTGCTGGGTTAAAGGGATCTTTATCTTATCCTGTTAGTCAGGGATCGTCGAACTAAGCAACGAATGAATGTCTTCACTGCAGTTCCTCACTCTGCTTATA
The DNA here is from genome assembly GCA_027422415.1 of Schizothorax lantsangensis. NCBI lineage: Eukaryota > Metazoa > Chordata > Actinopteri > Cypriniformes > Cyprinidae > Schizothorax > Schizothorax lantsangensis. The sequence continues at coordinate 4,652,071 of CM049859.1, forward strand.
GTAACACTGCCCCTATTTGGACTGTGCACACACACACACACACACATACATACATACATACATACATATATTTAGGCAATGTATACAAAAATAAGACGTTGTTTTGTTAACACAGTGGTGTTGGCCATTTATGGACCACTGCCACGTTCTATATACTATGACTTTTTTGTTTGTTTTCACAAATGCCAATAAGTAACATTGATCATTTGTCATTTATTAATTTAGCTGACACTTTTATTCAACATGTTTTACAAATCATGAAAAATTTCATATTTGATAGAAATTGTATCATAAGAGCCAACAATATGCATTCCAACTTACAAACAATATCACTTCCTATAGATTAAAAGAGAAGTAGCTATATAAACGTAGCACTTTATAATAACTTCATTGATGATTCATTAACAAACATTATATAATGCTTAACAGATCGTTAGTTAATATAAATTAAAATTGCTACAAGTATGAAATATGCTTGTAAATGTTTACTAATGAACTTATTGAACATTACACAATTAACAAATCATTTATAGCTTTCATGAACAAACATTATATAATGCTTTACAGATCACTAGTTAATATATCCAAGTAGCTACAAATATGAAATTGTTTGTAAACCTTTATTAATTGGACTTTCAGCTATTGTAACTAAGTTTAAGTAAAGGATGATTCATTAAGAATATTTATGTTCTTGATAAAATGATACCAACTAACAACCACACACAATAGTAATTTGGGTGCCGATATCACTTTATTGCCTCAACACTTAGTGTACTGAAAACAGAGGATATTCTTTTCATCATACAGCAATATGAAAAAAATGAGAGTAAGGAAATACTTGTATGTATATAACAATAAGCTGCTAATCAGTGTATAACATCAGTTAAAATATTTTTCATAGTGTATGATCATAAATTAATTGAAAGTTTAATAACATTTGTATGCATTTTAATTAAAAAATGATGTTAAATTATGTAATGCTCAAATTCATTATTAAAAATAAGCACATTTCATATTTGTAGCTATTTGAATATATACTAACTAATGATCTGTTGTGCATTATATTATGTTTATTAATGGTGTTGTATAAATAAAAGTTATTCTAAAGTCCTAAATGCCCTCTGTAAATTTTTTTTACTGTTGTAAGATATGTGATCTTAGTACAGGTGGTGTATGTGTGGACTAAATTTAAATAAATGTTTTCATAGGACAATTTTAAATCAGTGTGATAGAATTGAGGTCAGCCTCCATCTTTTAGTTGATATGGCTGTTAGTTATATTATAGTTATATATTTTCGGTACTTTACTCTCTGTGTAATAACACAAACATTTATTTCAGTGAAAAAATAAGTCCAAAACTCTCAATTTCAACATTTTGAACAATAGGGCCCTACAATTTTTTTTTTTTTTTTTTCTTCCAGAAATTCTTTTTATTTTTTTCTGATAATCAAATGAAGGCATGAAACATTTATTTATTTTTAATTAAATGAAAATGAAACCCTTTTATTTTTGGCAAACAAACAGAGGTTTACTGTTAAAATTAATACATGGTAGAAAAATTGTGTGAATATTCCTTTAAAAAAGTTTTAATAATAATTGTATTTTTTCTACAATTAAGTGGTTAATGTAGTGGTAATAATTATTTTTATCATTTGTTTTATTTAAATTTGACAGTAAATGGAATATATAAAGACATACATTATACTGTACAAAAGTAATACAAGGGTAATATATTTCTGTTGCATGTTAAACCGCACTTTTATTTTGACAGGTTGCCGTGAAGTTTCTGTGTGTATACAGTAGGGCTGGGTATCGTTCACAAATTTTCGATACCGATACCTTGAGTTCGATACCGGTTCCTGAACGATACTTTTTTCGATACCAATTTTATGAAATCCATTTTAACAAGATATACATTATCTCAAAAATCTTTGGTTTTATTTTTTTCAGCTTGTTGACATTTATACAGACTCAAAGCCTCATCTCCTGAGCCACTGCACAAAGGAACAAAATATATCCAACACAATAAATCAGTGCAAATTATTTTAATACAGCTCAAATAGTTTTCAGTTTGCACATCTGTAAGGCTACATTTACACTAGTGCGTGTTCGTTTTAAAACGCATAGCTCAGACAGAATCATAATTTCTATTCATTTATTCTAGGTTGTTAAAGACTTCAATAAATTGAAAATCTTTATCCACTTTAATAAGTGGGTGTTTTATTTTCTTTCGCCATGTTATTAAATTCTTGTGTAGTATGTCTAATTATTTGAATGCATAAAAACTACTTAGTTTATTCAAATTTATTCTTAAAATAGCCTTATGAAATGTTTTATTTTATTGAAATTCTGTGTTCTGTATCTGGTTTTCAAATGAAGGCATAAAACATTAATTTCATTTATCTTTTAAATTATTGAAAATCAAACTTTATTTATTTATTTTGTCAAACAAAATTGTACTATTAAAATTAAAACATGGAAATGTTTTGTGATCATTACTTTAAAAAAATAGTTTTAATAGTAGCCTAGTAGTAGCAGTATGTACACTCTGCTGAACAATATTAATGTATTTCTGCCGCACTGTCTTCCAAGTTAAACCAAACTTTTATTTTGACGGGTTGCCATGAATACCTTTACAGTTCTGTGTATATGATATGACACTAGTTTGCTCATGAAGTGACTCTCAGAGCAGTTCTGGGGATGTTGTTCATGTGTTTATGTCCTCATTTAGACGGCAGACTGCAAGCCGCGAGCATCATGCACGCTTAGTTGTGTGTAGTAAACAAAACCTGCGATATAGAGAGCGACTCTCCTACGCTTTTGAATCGCTCTCGCGGATGTCAAACACTGATCAATCAGCGCCGCATGCTTCTAGTCAAACACACCTAGGCTGCGGCTTATTGCCTCACTGACGTTGATGAGATTAACCCCTTAGGTATCGAAATTTAGTACCGAACGACCAGACGTTTTTCGATACTCTGTGGTATCGAGGCAATTCGTGGTGCTAAAAAGTATCAACTCGTACCCAGCCCTAGTTACAGTATGTATGTGCTAGTTTTCTCAAATGAAATGGTGAATTTCTCATGAAGTGACCTCACAGCCTGTAAGTTCATGTGTTCATGTCGTCATGTAGTGAGATGCAGAGGCCGAAAATCACCGCGAGTTCACGTGTGCTTCAGTATTTGTGTAGTAAACAAAACCGCGTCTCCACCATTCATACATACCGAGGCTAACGGAACATGCAGGATTCATATTTAAACCGTCTTTTTGCGTTTTAATATTCACATACACAAGTTCATATCGCGATTCGAATTAAGTGACAGACCTTTTATTCATCCAAAATTTGACGAATTCTGTGGCATTCCGCGCTATAGAATAAATTCCGTTTTTATGAATGGACTCCGCCATCCTGTCCACATTTTCACGGAACCATATGACCCTAGAAATGTAAGCACACTTCAGAACATTTCGGTTTGCCCTGTGTGTAGTGTTTTAAAGAGTTGCAGGGGTGACATCATGTCACAGGGTCTCTCTCTTTCTGTCTCGCTCTCTCTGTCTGTCTCTCTCTCTCTCTCTCTCTCTCTCGTATGCGCCCAAATGCGTTCTCAGGTACTGAAATTTGGTACCGAATGATTTAATGTGAATCGGTACTCGGTAGTACCGACGCAATTCGGTATGTACCCTTAAAAGTACCGACTTCGGTACCCAACCCTAGTTATATGAGATATAACATGTTAAGGATTAAAGCAAGCCTGTTTGATAGGCTTTTTCTCAATATGCATTCTTCAGCGATCCTGCATCCTTGTGTTCTCGTACTACATCATCATCCACCGTCAAAGTTTAATTCCAGTACTCAAATATGCAAGTAAGGAGGACGCATGAAAGTACCCTGATATGTTCTTGTTATTGAGCAGGGCTGTCATGATTCCTCGATTCAATTTGAGCACTCGATTTAAAAAATCCTCGATTGCATTTTGCCTATGTCGAGTAACCGGCAAAATACCGGAAGTGGCACATTCCACAGACGAGAATCCATGAAATGCATTATTAGACCATCTTCCAAGGCTGCATGATATATTAATCCCATTTAAAAATCATAATAAAATGTAATGCTATTGTCAATTCACAAACGCTATGATTCACTTAAGTAAATAAATAATATTTACATGTGTGTAAGTTATTTACATGCGTGTATGTGCTCCACACGAACTGTTATCATTTACATGTGTGGAGCGTCTCAAACTCCATCTCTGCATATTGTTGTGAGTTTGGGTTTATTATAATGTTCATCTGGGAATGCAATGTGTCGTGGGCCATTTCATTAGATTTGTAAGGTAAATCATTTATAAACCTACACACACACAGGAGAATTCTCACTACTAAATGTTGTTCGCAATTTAAAAATAAAAGTTTAAATCCTCACTCTGAATTTACACGTTTTGGTGTCCACATATTCAAGAATTGACAGTGGCTGTAGCATTTCTGTCGTAAAGAAATGGCCAAATATTAAAGATTAAGTGGACATTTGAATTAAATGTGTAGTCCATATTAAACAAGGATTAGATTGTGCAGTAAAGTGTAAAAACAATCGTCAGGCCGTTGGTGCCCTCTGCAGTCATTTGTTATATGGTATGTGTAATGTATATTAGCTCTATTGTTCATAATACATTATTAAATCATTTTGTTCCAATAAAACCAAATGATAACTTGCTTTTGATACTTTATTTGAACTAATTGTTAATACCTCATTTGCTATTATATACAGGTGCATCTCAATAAATTAGAATGTCGTGAAAAAGTTCATTTTTTCTTGTAACTTATTTCAAAAAGTGAAACTTCCATATATTTTAGAGTCATTACATGTAAAGTACATTTCATAAAGTACATGTAAACATTTCAAGTTTTTTATTTTTTATTTTGATTATTAGAGCTTACAGCTCATGAAAGTCAAAAATCAGTATCTCAAAATATTAGAATATTTACATTTGAGTTTCAATAAATGACCATCCATACAGTATAAATTCTGGATATGTCTTGTTCTTTGAAACCACAATAATGGAGAAGACTGCTGACTTGGCAATGATCCAGAAGACGAACATTGACACCCTCCACAAAGAGGGTAATTCACAGAAGGTCATTACTGAAAGGTGTGTCTGTTTACAGAGTGCTGTATCAAAGCATATTAAATGCAAAGTTGACTGGAAGGAAGAATTTGGGTAGGAAAAGGTGCACAAGCAACAGGGATGACAGCAAGCTTGAGAATAGAGTCAAGCAAAGCTGATTCAAACACTTGGGAGAGCTTCACAAGGAGTGGACTGAAGCTGGAGTCAAGAGTCACCACGCTCAGACGTCTTCAGGAAAAGGGCTACCAAGCCACTTCTGAACCAGAGACAACGTCAGAAGCGTCTTACCTGGGCTGTGGAGAAAAAGAACTGGACTGTTGCTCAGTGGTCCAAAGTCCTCTTTTCAGATGAAAGTAAATTTTGCATTTCATTTGGAAATCAAGGTCCCAGAGTCTGGAGGAAGAGTGGAGAGGCACAGAATCCATGTTGCTTGAAGTCCAGTGTGAAGTTTCCACAGTCAGTGATGATTTGGGCTGCCATGTCATTTGCTGGTGTTGGTCCACTGTGTTTTCTGAAGTCCACAGTCAACGCAGCCATCTACCAGGAAATTTTAGAGCACTTCATGCTTCCTTCTGCTGACAAGCTTTATGGAGATGCTGATTTCATTTTCCAGCAGGACTTGGCACCTGCCCACACTGCCAAAGGTACCAAAAGCTGGTTCAATGACCATGGCGTTACTGTGCTTGATTGGCCAGCAAACTCGTCTGACCTGAACCCCATAGAGAATCTATGGGGTATTGTCAAGAGGAAGATGAGAGACACCAGACCCAACAATGCAGATGAGCTGAAGGCCACTGTCAAAGAAACCTGGGCTTCCATACCACCTCAGCAGTGCCACAAACTGATCACCTCCATGCCACGCCGAATTGAGGCAGTAATTAAAGCAAAAGGAGCCCCTACCAAGTATTGAGTACATATACAGTAAATGAACATACTTTCCAGAAGGCCAACAATTCACTAATTTTTTTTTTATTGGTCTTATGAAGTATTCTAATTTGTTGAGATAGTGAATTGGTGGGTTTTTGTTAAATGTGAGCCTAAATCATCACAATTAAAAGAACCAAAGACTTAAACTACTTCAGTCTGTGTGCATTGAATTTATTTAATACACGAGTTTCACAATTTGAGTTGAATTACTGAAATAAATGAACTTTTCCACGACATTCTAATTTACTGAGATGCACCTGTATGTATTTTAAGTAATTTTAAAGGCTATTGTTAGCTTAGGTCTATTGTTAGTACCACAAAAAAATGTAATTCTAATTATCTGATTATTCAATTAATCATCAGAATAATCGACTGATTACTCAATTACCAAAATAATCGTTAGTGACAGCCCTAATATCGAGGATGCATCAAATGCAGACTAGAGACAATCAAAATCTATAATTTCAGTAGTAATATGAAATAAATGTTTTATTAACTTATGACACTTGTTTGTGACATTATCAAGTATTTGTGCATTGGTTGCTGTTTATCATGTACTCAGATGGTTCAATTCTCACAAAGATGCATCTTCACATCCTTCTGAGTTTATTCTTTAGAGGTAGCCTGACAAGACCGGTCTCCATGAGTGCAAGTCCATTCTTTGTGTTCTTGGAATTAAAATTTAGTTTTTAGCCCTTAGGGTTCCAAAGTTATGACCCCCCCCCAAAAAAAACAACAACAACAAATTGCTTCATTTTCGTGCCTGCTAATGTCAGACAGAGTTAGGTTGACAGTGTCAGAGTTTGTTTCAGATTGTTTATTTTAAATTAAATGTAAAGTGCTCTCAGAGCAGCTCTGAAGATGAAGTTCTGATGGGATGATGAGATGGCTGATACTGATAACACCACAAGGATCATGTGTGCTTAAGTATGTGTAGTAGACAAAACTGTGCCACTAAAGTCCAAAGTTCACTTCGGTTACGCAAGAGTCACCATACAGTGTGTGACGCAAATTTCGTCACCAGAATATTGTGTGTACTGTACGCATGCCACCTGATTTTTGTAACCGCGCATATTTTGTACATGCACATTTAATTTGTTTTGTACCAATCAATGGTTCCACAAGGGGGCAGCATTGGCCCGGGCCAATGTGTCACAGTAGAAAATTTAACTAAAGTGACAGAACAACAAATAAATAGGGGCGACTGCAACAACAGACGCGCACACTATCAAATGAAGTGTACTATCAAAGGCTATGTGTTCGATGTTCGACTGTACGCGTATGCATACAAAAACAAAGTATACTTTGAGATTAATTCACCCTGACACGCAGAACTACATATAGCAAATAGCATTTTCAAGCTTAATATCTAATGCCAAGCATTCTCTTGTTTCAATCTACAATCTAATATATATATATTTTTTAAGATTTAGTTTTGCCGTTTAGTGCCTTTATTATGATAGAACAGTATAGTTGACAGGAAGTGAAGTGGGAGGGATCAGAAAAGAGCTGGGATTCGAACTCGTGAAACCCAAAGCACAACAGTGCTATATGTCGGCGTGCTGCCCACGGTGCTATCCTACAATAACTACTAAATACTAACTACAAAAAAAAAAAAAAAAATGAAATGGTACAACTTCAGGGTCTGAAGGTTTCTGAAATCCAAATAGTCTAGGTTACATAACAAATAAAAATCACAAATATGACGCTTGTAAATATCACTTATATATACAATATAATGGTTCTAAACGTTGAACATTATTTTAACTAAAATTGAAATCTATTAAAAAAAATTGAAATGCTTACACACATAAAGGTTTAGTTCAATAAATAACTCAATTTGTTTGGAGCTCGCACACTACCTTCAAGGCACTTTAACTAAATGTTGTAAAAGCAAAGTGTTATAAAGAACTAAAAGGACTTTCAAAGACTGAGGAAATGATAGGATTTCACCACATGCCTTACCTGTTTTTTTATTTTTGTGAGTTTTCCGTGTCATTGCATTCCACCGAGTGCTCTTTTTCTTAATGAACCTCAGATAATTCATTTGTTTTTAGAATGTTTATAGCGTTCTACATGTTTAACATTTTTTATTTGTCATCCCATTGTTTTTGTCACTACTCAGTTGCTACAAATACAATGTTTAACATTTTTTATTTGTCGTCCCATTGTTTTTGTCACTAGTACTCAGTTGCTACAAATACAATGCATTTATTGTTTCCTGCAGCCTCATATACTCATTGACTTCATTCTGTGTGTTCATGCCAATGCATAAAAAAGAATGGGCTGAATGAAAATACAAATTCACTCGCTGTCAGTGGGGCACTTACAGAAAAGCAGAAATACCCCGGGTTGCTACCTTAAAGCTGTATGCGACTTTCCAATTCTAACACCTGCTTGTGACGGAGATTAAAGTGGAAAAGTAATTACATGTTTTCAAACAGCTGTTCTTTTTTTCTTTTTTTTGCTCAAACAACACCACATATGAAATGGTCACTGGTTTGAAGACAAACCACGATTAAAAAGTCTAAACAGAGTTAGTATTGCGTTTTCAATTTTAAATGATCATTAAACAGTATTTGATTATCGCAATTTGAAAAAAACTTAAATAGGTTACTGCTCAAGGTTAAACTTTGTAGGAAATTGGACCCCGAGGGCCAGAGTTGAGAACCTGCCCATTTGTGTTTAGTGTGTGTAATGGATAGTGCTAATTGATTTAATACATAGAAGGTATATTGTAGGGTGTTTTTGTTTTGCAACATGCTGGAGTGTTTCTGAGGAACTGTCACTGATCTTCTGCTAGTTGTTGTTGTTTCCATGACAGCAGTGGCTTTAGTCTAACAACTGTTCTTTTATGCTGATCCCTATGAAAATACTACCTCAGACTAGGGCTGCACGATATATCGTTTCAGCATCGATATCGCGATGTGCGCATCCGCAATAGTCACATCGCAGGATGTGCGATGTTTAGTAGGCCTATACTTTTCGTTATATATATACTGATTGTTTTCTTTGCTCACACACAGACACTGCATCTACACCAGACGCGACAGCTGTACAGAGATATCCATTTTTAAATAAATTTAGTAGCAGAGCTACTGCAAGATTTCAGTGCTGGAAATCCATTTATCCTTTGCTGAAACTTCCGCGTTGTCGAGGAGCGCGCTGATCACGGTTGCTTAGCAACGGCAGAAGTCATGAAAGCGCAAGCTCCAGAGCGCTTTGGAAAGAAGGAGAAAGCAGCGCGGCTGGTGTTTTCCATGCATTTTTAGCCACGACATGTGAACGGCCGATGGCCTCAAAGTCTGTCTACACTGGACGCGACAAAGCTACTGTTACAAATCATTTGAACTTTTGTGTCAGTACATCATAAATAGAGCGAGGCATCAGTTAGAGCGGGGATTTAGACCGGGATTAGAGCGGGAATTTGTCGTGCCGCGCATGAATCCAGTGTAGACAGACAGCATCACTGATTATGGGTTCTACAGTATTTTGTGGCGTCGCGCGCGTCAGGTGTAGACAAGGTAAGAGCCAGGCAGATGCTATGGTTGTAATTTGTTTATTTTCTATGCTGATTTACTCACCTATAAAATCACCCCAATCATTTTTTTTTTTTTTCCAAACAGAGATATTAAAATCATGTTTTTTTGTTTTTGTTTTTTTTCTTCATATCGCAATATATATTGCAGAAAAACAATATCGCAATGTGAGTTTTTTCCAATATCGTGCAGCCCTACCTCAGACCTTTTGTCTCTGTCCAGAATTTGCATGTGCCTATTTAGCACAATATCTTCAAGGCAGCCATGACATTGCTGTATTTTCACTCAAATGATTTCGTGCTCTGCTGCTCTTTTCCAGACTTTAACAAAGGTTGTCATTTAAAAAAAAAATAGTTCAAACTAAAATGTACTCCTTTATAAGTCATAAAGGCCTGTTCACACCAAGGACGATAACTATAAAGATAACAATAAAGATATAGTTCTAAAAATCGTTCTCAATATTAAAGAAAAGCAGAGTCCACACCACAGCTATAACGATAAAGGCATAGAGCAACGATATCGTTGGAATCACTTCCAGAATGATTTTTTCCCTGCTGATGAATGATACAGACATTGACGCCCAATCAGAATCCATCCTGCTATAACGAGCTCGAGAATTTAAAGCAACAGACGCATGTACGCTTGGAATAAACAAACAATATTGTTCGCTGGTGTGGACGCTAATATCGTTATCTTTATAGTTATCGTTCTTGGTGTGAACGGGGCTTAAGGAGTTTGACAGGTAAGGCATGAATGGTGTCTATGCTCTTGGCTTGACCCAAGGAATCTTATCAGGAACAGATCCTTTACAAAAGACAAAATTAATCAAAAGCTATTAGCATTTTTATCATTTTTGACCACAAGGTGGTGCTGCCCTGAAACTTCTTGAGTATCTTCAGAGCATGGTGCCAAGGCATGGTACTGAGTTTCGTAACAATATGCCAATGCATTTGTAAAATATAGCATTTTTTGTTAAAATTCAAAATGGCAGATGCCCAAAATGGCCAATATGGGAAAATTGCCAGTTACAATGTACGTGCCCTTGCACCGAAGTCCCTTTCAAGGAAAGTCTGTTCACTCGGCGGCCATATTTGCAACGCGTCCGGGCAGCTTATACAAGACCAAGTCCTATCTAAATGAATGGGGGAATTCTGAAATCTCAAACCATGCTACTTTGCGCGAATTATGGGAGTAACTTATGTTACACTGTAAACAATCAGAGAAAAGTTTACAGTATGAATGCGATAATAAACACATTCAAAAACTGGGTACAATGAGGTGACAGTTTTTGGTGTTCTGTCCCCAACTAGAGCGGTCCCTGTTTTACTAATATAATGCAAAACAATCCTGACAAACATAAGCTCCTTGTTACCAGAGCAAATGTGTAGTGATTATTTTCACCAACAGAGGGCTGTTACACTGATTACTTGTCCACAAAGAACATGGACAAAAGTCTATTATCATCATAGTCTATTATTATATTATCACACTATTATCATCAATTATCAAGAGACAGTTAACTTTTTAAAGGTAGCCATATACTAACTAGTCCCCTTAAATTAAATAATTGGCCTACTGTTTGTATGTACTGTATAACAGAGCTTAAACAGGGTTTGTGGATTGTTTTGTACATAATTTTTAATGTTATCTAAAGTTCATGGGTAAAAGTACACCCTGTATAAAAAAAATTAAAATAATTACAAACTGTAAAAAATTGCTGCGATTATCAGAATGTAAAACAAGTAATAATGCCTTGTTTTAACTTAGTGTTCATGCTGGACTTAAAATTATTATTATTATAATTGTCACACTATTATAGTTAAGTTAAAACTTAATGATTTTTGTCTAATTTGAAGTTGTTTTAACTAATTGCAGCAGCATTTTTTACAGTGCACAAGCAACATTTCTGCAATTACATTTGTAGAAAGCTCTGGACTTTTTTATTGTCATTTTTGTATACACACCCCCTTGTACACAACTACAAATAAAAGCCTTTATATCTGCAATAAACACTCTTGTAGATGGCAAACTTAAAAAAAAGAAAAAAGTAATCTTGATGTTATTCTTGTTTTGCATGTCACCATCACAAATACTTTTAATTTCCTCAGTTATGCCCACTGATTCAGAATAAATGCTTGGGATGTCCAGGAAAAAGTGCTGCTCAGAGCCGCTTTGATACAACCTCATCTTTTTATCTGTATGATGTGTCACTGTCCCTGGATTTAAGGGTCAGGAGAGAATGTCTGATGCTGGCAAATGTGACTGAAAATCCAAGTGTGGATGGCAGATGGTTAGGTGGGATTGTGTTTATGCAACAAAACTCCTCTTTCATCCAAGGGAATCATTTTTAGGGATTCATTCTGCTATTCTTTGATTTATTGTTTTAATTATTTGTTTATGCTAAATGGGTAAAAACTGATTTTAGTACTTTGTGTATTTGTGTGCATGTGCTCACTGAGTTTAGACTTTACCCTGATTTTTCCAGCACATTAAAAGACTGTTGTCAGTTTGTTCCTGGCCAAAGGGCTTAGTCCTTAAATTTCCATCATGATCAACTGATATTCAACTGGTGCTTTAAACATTGGCCTAAATGTTCTGTCATGGGAGCAGTTAAATATTTACGGCGACCGCAGGCCATATATTGTTAATCCTTTTTCTCATTAACTCCACTTTAAAGATTAGAAGTCTTACTAGGATAGTAACCAATTGGATAGATTGTAAATGTACAGAAGATGGACAAGTTAGAGAAAAATGTCTGCCCAGCACCCTGCACTTAATATTTCATACCAAAGCAAGAGAAAAGAAAACAAACAGAATGCTTTAAGGTAAAAATGAGTGAGCTAGAATCAGTTGCTTATGTTTAATATCAGTAGTTCAAGTTTGCATCTCCTGAAAGCATTGTGAGGTACGTACAGACTGATATGCAGATGGAATTATAGCTCAATAGGGAAAGTGACTGGTATGTCAACAGCCTGTAACTGACTGTTGGGCCATTTTGAATTTAATGGTGCATACAATCATCTTGGCTAATATAATCAATAATATTTTAAGTGATCTCCGTCTATACTCTGCCTTTTACCATACTTTTAGAAGTTAATGAGCTGCATCAAAATGTACAGAATTTTTAGACATTTACATTTTTCTGTTGTTAAAGGGGTCATGAACTGCATTTTTCTGTATTTTGTAATGTTCCCTGAGGTCCACCTCAAGATTTTTTTGGTCTCACTTTAAGGTCTAATTCTGACTATTAACTATGACCTTGCCTCAATAATAAACTCTTATGCATGCTAATAAGCAACTAGTTAGTAGTGAGAAGTGGTCCTTGAAATAAGGTGTTACCCTTTTTTTTTTGCTTTTGTTTGCCACATTATCGCCGTCTTGCAATACTATAACCTGTGACGTCTCAGGGTTGGTTGAGTTCAGCAGATAACAGTAGAGACGGTTGAAGTCATACAGTAGAGGACAGAAACTGGAGAGCCACAGGGCTAGGGCTGAGCCTGTTAGCATAAGTCGCATACGGTTGTGAGTACTCATTTTGCAAAAAAAAACATTTTTGCACAATGTTTTTTTTTTTACATTAATCTTATGATGCCAGTGAACAGGGCTCCAGACAAAAAAATCGAGTAAGGAGCCATTGGCTCCTATAAGAAAAAAACTTAGGCGCCAAATAATTTTTTTAGGTGCCACAGAATAAAAGTGTTTTATTTTATTATTATTATTATTATTTTCCTACATTTTAGCATTTCAATCATACTGTAATGTGTTTATGTCTCATCTTTTCTTGACTTTATCAGCATTTTAATAGATGATCAGGTCAACCTGGGAACGAAGGTTCACTTAAAGTGGGAACTAAATGTCTTTTCCAACTTGAAATATACAGTCACAAAGAATTGTTCATTACACAGAATCTGTACCAATATCATGGATCATAAGCATCACTTGGCAGCTGAGTGTAGTTTGGGCTCCTCAGTGTATCCTATAAATGTTGTCATGTCTTTCACACTTTCAGTCTGTTTTTCTTCATTAGTAAAATGCTATTTTATAGGAGGAGTTGAATCATGTAGACAACAGATTAAGTAAAAATATGAATATGCAATAGCGCATAAATAGCAAAATGCTCCTTTATAGTTATTTTTCTAGCTGACTGATGAGCTTATGTTTATTCTGAGGTAAATGTATTATTACGCTGCAATGTTTACAAGCTTTACACGTTTTCCTCAGTTTGAAACACTGAATGAGCTTTTACATGAAACATTTCAGTAAGTTGTACTGTAGGATCTCTTATAAAATAGCCTAGCTTTTGATGTTAAATCATGTTCATTTCGTACTATAGTAGTAAATAGAAAGATATAATAGGTTCACTTGCCGTTTGAACTGAGGCGCTAAAGCGATCGCTCCTGCCGCATTAAAGAGCGTCAAAACCGTATCGTTTGAATTTCGTTATGAATTTGGCATAATTTTAAAGCAGATACTTTGTTTATTAAAAAGTAACAAAGCACAAAGCTTTTTGCGATTACTGGACGGCAAGTGTGCTACAAATAATATGAAGTTCACGTATTAACACAGCATATAGACTAAGATTTTGGTAAGAAGAAGCCATATTAGTAATGATTATAAATGAGAATTCTTAACGATATTGCCAATATCCACACAGCTGACAGCTTTAACTGTTGTAGTTTGTTGAAGTTGTGCACGAAATAGACACAGCTTTTCTGCACTTTCACCTCCACATCTCCGTCATTTCGCTCTCTCGCGCTGTGTTTAGCAGACTGTGTGCGTCAGCGCTGCTGTGCGGCAGAGACCAGGACTGTTTGAAACTTTTTTTTCCACTAAAACTTTGATGCGCATCGTCTTTTAATTTTAAGTTTAATACGGGAACATAACAAAAGATGTGATTGCAAAACAATTGCATGCAAATTTTTAAGTCATAACATGTAAATTTATATAGTCGCCAGTGGCGACCTCAGCAAAAACATCACTCGCAAATGAATATCTTTGGTCGCAAATGCGACCGTTTTAGTCGCAGTCTGGAGCCCTGCAGTGAAGTACAAAGCTTTGTTTACAATATAATTGGTTAGCAGCCAAATTTTACAATGTGGCCATGGAAACATTTCGATTTTTGCCGAAAAAAAGCGGTATGTGAGCACATACATTTTAATTAAGTCAATTTTCTGCTGTCCCAGACCAAAGATTGGCATTGTGAAACAATCGTGGTGATTTCTGTGATCGTGGCTCCTAATCAGTGCTCCTGTGTCGTACAGTGAGAGAGGTTCACAGACGGCTGTTGTCACGGTCTTGCGACCAAAGATAGCCTGCGATACAGCGTGATCATCGCACAGTGTGTTTGCTGCTACGACCCACGTTTACTGACCAACCAATAAAAATGCGACATGAAATCAACGCGACATGGCGCTAAAACATAAAACTGCTTACCTCAAGCTCTTATGCTTCCTCTTTTGCTGCTTCCACTTTTTTCAGCACACTATTCACACACACAAAAACTACAGCTGCTAAAATGTAATTCATCATGCTCTTTTTGTTTAGCACTAGCGCATGCTGCTGATGTTTTATTCTTCTATAGAAACGTGCGTCGTATCGTACGAGTCAGTAGGTGTCATCATCATACAGTCTACACATGTCGTAGCCAAGTTTATTACATCCATGTCGCACAGTGTGACATGCAATGATCTCATAGGATTGCTAAAATCGTGCAGTGTGTCTCGAGCTTTAGACAAGGAAAGGCAGTCAAGTTTATTTGTACGGAGCCCTGGACATGACGTGGGGGGAAAATGAAAGATAATGTGGCCATGGATTAAGAATTTGTTCCCTCATTTTATTTAAATCATGGTCGAACTATGAATTAGAAATTTCCACAAGAATGTGACGAGTATGCATTTTTGGATGCAGCCCCTGTCTTTATGAATGGATCACTGAATCATTGGCTCACTCGATTAGTTCAAAAACAGATTAATTTAGGAACAAAACACCAAAGTGTTTCCCTGAGATGCACAAATGCTCTGCTTCATTTAGTTTGAAAGCATTTCCATTGTCGAAACAGAGAAACAAACACACAATATTGTGCCTCAAATGTAACTCACTCAATATTAACTACTTGTTTGGTGAACTGTTATACTCACGCTTATATTTAGGAAAACTGCACTCTTGTTTGTGTGATTTTTACTTAATTATATCATATCTAATATATATAAAATACAAAAACCTATACAGGGATATTTTTGCTGTCATATAACTTGAATTATATGTACATTCTAACTGCTTTCTTATAGATTTTCTTTTCTTTTCCAACAGCCCACTGTTTGTCACTTGGAAAATCGGCCGGGACAAGCGGTTAAGGGGTTGTATAGGTACATTTTCTGCCATGAACCTGCACTCAGGACTCAGGGAGTACACCCTTACCAGGTATGCCACATCCCTCTTTGAAATTCTGCTTCTTCTAATGTGATATTATGATAATATTTATTACCAAAATATTAGGATTTCTTGTTTTAACACCCATTACTACATCTTGATTTCACTTTTCTTGAAAAAACTTCACTGAAAAAAAAATAACCTTTTTAAAAGTAATGTTTTTTACTGCACCTCTAGTGGCACCAAATGGAATTGCAAAAAATAAATACATTTAAAAAAATAATAATAAATAAAAATAATAAATAAAAGTCTCTAAACAGGTTTCCTACAGTTTTATTTCCCCCATCCATCTCCCTTTCTATTATTCAGTTAACACATTGTCCCACCCCAAACTCACACCATTGATTGACCCAGAATTTTATTTTTAAAATATGTTTTGAAGGCACCACAGTGTCTATACCAGGGCTGTTAAAGACTGTGTTCAGACTGCAGGCACAGGTGGCCCAAATCTGAATTTTGTGAGTTACAAATGTGACTCGGATAAATGTGAATAGCACAAACCAGATTAAATCTGACATTTTCTTTTCTTTTTATTAGTTAGAATTTTAAACCTAAATTTAACATGCAACAAATATTGTAGCTACATAATTTTTTTTTGATTTTGTCTACTTTAAAGTTTTCAGGTTAAGGCATTAAACTTGTCAATGTTTTGATGGTAAATTCTATTTAAAACAATTGCGAGTCTCGCATCCAGCATGCCATTTGGTTGTTTTTTGCTTTTTTGTAATTTCAGCAAAATTTCAGTCTGTACTGGACTGACACCAGTTTACACTTTTTAGGAAGAAGTCAGCCCTGCTTGAAGTTGCCTATGCACTTTAACACTTGTACATTCATTGCCTGTAAAGAACATCTTGGCCATCTCTTTCTCAAGCAATCGCTTGACCTTGCTTCCAAGCTAGTCATCCATCTCTAGAACTACAGCCACATTCTTCCCTCAGCAGGAACGGAGACACCAGAACAGATGTTTGGGTCTTGGCTCGGCTCAGCCCAGCATTTGCTGCCAAATTCCCACTTCTCCATCCTCTCGTTAACTTTGAAGCAGCTTATATAACCAATAACAATGTTGTTAACCTCCAGGCTTCCACATTCGGTTTGTGAATCAGTCTGGTGTCAGAGGTGGCAATGAATAAAATGATGAGTATAGTAATGCGTTGTTGTTTATAGAATTAAGCATCATGGATGCTGCTGCCATAAACTTTTTAATCCATACAATAAAAGTCATTTTGGTGCATGCAGATAAAATGTTGAAATTCTCTATTTATAATAATAATAATTTACAAACTAAACTCCATAAGGCCATCGATTGGCCAATCAGAACGAAGTATTATAACAAGTCTTGCACAAGCTCATGCATGTTTTCGTCACCTAGCATTAACATCCATTTCATATCTGGATAGTATTTAGATATTTTTATTTAGGATAACTTTAATGTGGTCTTATTTGATCCGATCACAAAAATGCATGATAATTCCAGTCGCAAATGAGGCCAATATGTGCAATTCCATGTTCAATTCGATTTTCAAAATCTTAGAATTCTTTTCCCATATTTTTTCCAAGCCCTGTAGGATATTTTTGGTCAGTCATTCATTATGTTTTGTTTTTATATCCTGCATGCCTATTTCCTGAATATGCCTAAATGTGCCAAGAGCTTACCAAACAGTCTACAAAAACTAAAAAAACTGTGCTGTGGATCGTTTTACATTTAGTGCTTTATGTCATGTTCTGTGCACACTCTGATGGAGAAATAGTGAAGCTTTAATCAGCTTAATTGCTTCTCATGGATAATGAAGTAGTGGTGAAAAACACAAGCAACGGTTGACATCTGGGAAATGTTCTCATGGGATCTGTCAGCATCAGGAAAGCTACATGGAGTACGGAGAATTTGATTTGAAAATAGGTGCGTTTTGGCACAGCTCTTCACTGTGTATTTGAGAATCTTAAAATTAAAAATTAAAATTTGCCTTTATTTACTCAGCCATGCCATACTGATCCCATGGTTGCTTGAAGAATGGCAGAGCACCCACGAAAACAAATCTCACATCGGGTCCCTACGTGTGGTTATACACATAAATGCATTTTTTTAGAGTGGCTAGTTAAGTTCGTTCTGTTCCCAAAATCAGTCACTAATCTTGAAAAATGCAAGCGTTGAATCAAACTTGTCATTATTAATGATATTAATCTTCAGTCATTTATGGAGGTTTCATTCCAAGATTGATGATCACATTAATTTTTATTGTGATCTTGATATGACATTGTTTATCTCCCAGCACTAATTCAGGCTATTTATAGAACGTGCTTGGCGGCAGACTCAGAGGCTACCTTTGCCAAAGGAAACTCACTTCCTTATTCCTTCTCTCAATATTGATCTTTCTTTGGTGATGGGTTTTCCTCATGGAGTATTCTCTTTCTGAGACATTATCACCTCGTCTTTTGTGTCTGCCAGTTTTTGTGTCTATGAATCTAGATCAACTCACTAGTCAGCATCACAACTAGTCATTCTGACCAATACCTATTCATACTCATAAATACTTGTTCGTTGCATTTTTTTTTTATATATTGTATCAGGCTGCTAGATTTATATCTCAATTCTTTTTTCATTGAATGGTGTTTCACACTGTACCCATGGTATGGCGTTGTCCTAAATCTTGCCTTCATGTCGTCTTCACAGTGCCCTTAAAGACAGTCGCTTTCCCCCCATGACGAGGGACGAGCTGCCGCGCCTCTTCTGCTCAGTGTCTCTGCTCACCAACTTTGAGGATGTTGGTGATTACCTAGACTGGGAGGTAAGAGCGCAGAAGCTATTACCATCTGTTATTTACTAAATTAAACTCTCTGTACACTTAAGTTTTTTTTTTTTCTGCAAACGTTTTAGTTCTAAATGCCACTTACCACTAAATCACTGTTCCCTGAAGAGATAAATAGGTGTCAGTTCACTGAATTATTTGCATGGGTTTTTAGGCGTTGTCAGTTTAAACATTTACGGTTAGTCTTATGTGGTCCAACAGAGACCACCGTTTGAAATGGGAAGTCTGAACCGCTAACCTGACCAGGCCACTAGAAAAAATATTTAGCGTTAACCCTAACATGGAATTTCACAGGGCTGGGTGATTTTTCCGATATTATCGATTAATTTGAATTTAATGTTTTGCCATGATTTTATTTTTCATAAAACAAGTATTCGTGATTTTGAATAGAAATATTACCAAACATTAGAATTAGACATGTTGATAATATGTTGTTGATAACAGTTAAGAGAAAAGAACGATCCAACCTCATGATGGTGCACGAGATGCGAGTGCAACGGTCAAACGCTTCCATCATGCACATTTTCACATAGAAGAAAAACAATGAAAAGCAGCACAGTGGAATAAAAAAAACTGTAAATAACTACTACTGTATGTCCGATATTTCTTGTTTGCATGATAGTGACAGGCTGAAACTGTTTATTTTGTTTATACAAAACACTTAAAAATAGTATACTGGTGTCTTACTTTTAGTCATTTTGAAATTGAATTGTTTACTTTTGAGGCTTTTTTTTTTAGCATTCTTTGATCTTATTTCTGAACATATGTTTGACAAGTTTGTACAATATGTGCCTTCATATTGCATGAATCTTTTTTGCTAAATATTTACATTTGCACCACGTTGAGCACTTCATGTGTGATGCACTTGGAATAGAACTTTCGGTAACACTTTAGAATAGGGAACACTTATTCACTATTAACTACGACTTTTCCCTCAATAAATTCCTAATTTGCTGCTTATTAATAGTTAGTAAAATTGTTGTTAAGTTTAGGTATTGGGTAGGATTAGGGATGTAGAATAAGGTCATGTAGAATAAGGCATTAATATGTGCTTAATATGTACTAATAAATGGTTAATATTCTAGTAATATGCATGCTAATAAGCAACTAGTTAAGAGACCCTAAAATAAAGTGTTACCGAACTTTCTTCAGCTAGATGGTTAATAAAGAAAGTGCTAATTGAATAATGTTGTAATTGCATTTTTAAGTTGACTAGATAAATGTAAAAAAAAAAACAACGCAAATTGAAATGGAGAATCTGTCAAATGTTCTATTTTTTATTAAATAAAAGGTAGTATTTAATTAAATAAATGCTGCTTAGTTGAACAAGTGTGACACTTACAAATGTTATGCTGATTTAAAGAGTCATAAATGAAAATATAGCTGCAAGCAGAAATGATGGGCACAAGCATAGCTTTAGGAAAACAATGCACAGTGGGCACATGCATTTAACCCTCTGGTAGTTTTTGGTTGTTAGTGATGAAAAAACATATTTTGTTTACGTTTTTCTAATAATCAGAATGGTATGATACTTCATGATTTTAGTCACACTTGGGAAAAGGCTAATTGGTCTTAAAAAGTAGTCGTACCTGTATTCTCATAGGTCTAACATAACCCCAATAGGAAATGAAAGGAAATGTATAAACATATGTTTAAACATATAAACAAATCAGGAAAGCAAGTGTTCACCACAGAGTGCACCGCAGCTCAGTCTGGAGCTCAAAACAACTTCAGAGGTGAGACCCTTTCACGATCTGCCTACATACACACAAGCACAGACCTCAGCCTACAATGTTGACAAATGGTCTGGCCACTGCAGGACAGCTTGCAAATTGCATGATCAGAGAGCGAATCTGGGATGTGCAGAATTAGCTACTCACCGCATACTCGCTTTCAAATGAAGCACAAGCTCACAGATTTAGCCTGGCTTTATACTGTGCAAGCTTGATGATTCAGGCCGTGCAAACATACATATGAGCACATACTGTCCTTAGTGACCTACAACAGCGCAGACAGAAATGCGCCTTGGGTGAGAAGTGACGATGATGTCTTGTGTATTGTGTGTGTATGTGTGTCTCTCTTTGTAGTGTTAGCAGTGTTTTTCCTTACTGTTAGCTGACTGAGACTCTCATGCAGAGTGCTGTGCTGTACTTGGCTTGCAGGCATTTAACAGCCACATCCAGATAATAGACAGTCCCACCTTAGGGTCACACTTTAGTTGTTTAGTTTAGTTGTTTAGAAAAACTAATCTGGCTTACGCTGCATCTTCCTCTTAAAATAGTTTGCTAGGATGTGTGTCATTCAGATAGCAGTCACGAATCCTCTTGCCACATCTATTCTGCGTTCTTTTCCTGTCTGTTCACACAACCATCTTTTGTTCAGATCCTGGAGATCAGATAGCAGGTCTTCATATTATGTAGTTCTGCTTGCCATTCTATGTGCATTCATCCCCAGTTCGGAGCTAGACTGTGTTTACACAAGCCCAGAGGCAAAGTAGTGAACCGGAAGTGTATCTCTGCTTTAGGAATCCTTCACTAGTGGTTTGCCAGTGCAAGCATCACTATTGCTCATACCTAGGGTTAGGGATTTAAACGGTCTGATTTCTTTAAGTGATGAAACAGATGAAAAATCCCATATAAATACACTGGCTGCATATTCTTGCACAAGAATACCCTGGAAGTATTCTGAACTTTTCATTATTCTGATTGTAAACATCATGTAAGAGCATTATTGTCATAACCAGATATATCCAATATTCCAATTTCTATCTGAATAAGACAGCAGGTTTATATTTATAGGACCATATTTTATATATATATATATATATATATATATATATATATATATATATATATATATATATACACACACACATACACACAAATGTCTGTTAGTGTTGTCAAAAGTACCGACCGCGACACCATTCAGAATTGAAATTTTAAAAACCTTTCCCGCTAAGGCCAATGATCATTGAAGCCAATCACAGTCGTATCTGTTGAGCACGTGAAAGTGAAGTGACATGTGGCCAAGTATGGTGACCCATACTCGGAATTTGTGCTCTGCATTAAACCCATCCAAGTGCGCACACACACAGCAGTGAACACACACACCGTGAACACACACCCGGAGCAGTGGGCAGCCATTTATGCTGCGGTGCCCGGGGAGCAGTTGGGGGTTCGGTGCCTTGCTCAAGGGCACCTCAGTTGTGGTATTGAGGGTGGAGAGAGCGCTGTACATTCACTCCCCACCTACGATTCTTGCCAGACCTGAGACTCGAACTCGCAACCTTTGGGTTCTAACCATTAGGCCACGACTTCCCCACAATGACCAATCAGCACTGTTTTAAGGATCTGCTCAACAGCGCTCAAATCTTAGCGGGAAATGGAGGTTTTTAAAATTTCAGTACCAAATTGTATCGTGGTCGATACTTTTGACAACACTAGTGTCTGTATGCATGTATAATAATGTAGACGTATACCGAATGAAGACACTGGTAGATGTAAACATCTGTTACAATGGTAGACACCGTAAACAGACTTTGTTGTCACACCTATGAATATGGGACGATTTATATAAACTTCTGGTGTTTTGTATGTACAATAGAATAATTGCAAGAAAAAGAAAAAGTGGAGATAAGGTTAAAAAGCATGAAGCTTGTGGTGTTAGAATGCCAGTATGAAGCCCGAAGCAGGACGCAACCCATAGTAACACATCATGGCAATGATATCTATTATCGTCTGATGCCAAATAAAAATAAACAGTTAATAAATTACTTTCAAGTGATTATTTTCAAAAGGGTGTATTAAATATCAGAACCGCACAAGAACAGACCTCATTAGTTCTTGAGCAGCTTTTTTTCCTTTTAATGGGGTTAGCAAAAAAGTTCATTTTTTCTTGTAACTTATTTCAAAAAGTGAAACTTTCATATATTTTAGATTCATTACATGTAAAGTAAAACATTTCAAAAAAATTTTTTTTTGTTTTAATTTTGATGATTAGAGCTTACAGCTCATGAAAGTCAAAAATCAGTATCTCAAAATATTAGAATATTTACATTTGAGTTTCAATAAATGACAATCCATACTGTATAATTTCTGGGTATCTCTTGTTTTTTGAAACCACAATAATGGGGAAGACTGCTGACTTGGCAATGATCCAGAAGACGAACATTGACACCCTCCACAAAGAGGGTAAGTCACAGAAGGTCATTACTGAAAGGTGTGGCTGTTTACAGAGTGCTGTATCAAAGCATATTAAATGCAAAGTTGACTGGAAGGAAGAATTTGGGTAGGAAAAGGTGCACAAGCAACAGGGATGACAGCAAGCTTGAGAATACAGTCAAGCAAAGCTGATTCAAACACTTGGGAGAGCTTCACAAGGAGTGGACTGAAGCTGGAGTCAGTGCATCAAGAGTCACCACGCTCAGACGTCTTCAGGAAAAGGGCTACCAAGCCACTTCTGAACCAGAGACAACGTCAGAAGCATCTTACCTGGGCTGTGGAGAAAAAGAACTGGACTGTTGCTCAGTGGTCCAAAGTCCTCTTTTCAGATGAAAGTAAATTTTGCATTTCATTTGGAAATCAAGGTCCCAGAGTCTGGAGGAAGAGTGGAGAGGCACAAAATCCATGTTGCTTGAAGTCCAGTGTGAAGTTTCCACAGTCAGTGATGATTTGGGCTGCCATGTCATCTGCTGGTGTTGGTCCACTGTGTTTTCTGAAGTCCACAGTCAACGCAGCCATCTACCAGGAAATTTTAGAGCACTTCATGCTTCCTTCTGCTGACAAGCTTTATGGAGATGCTGATTTCATTTTCCAGCAGGACTTGGCACCTGCCCACACTGCCAAAGGTACCAAAAGCTGGTTCAATGACCATGGTGTTACTGTGCTTGATTGGCCAGCAAACTTGCCTGACCTGAACCCCATAGAGAATCTATGGGGTATTGTCAAGAGGAAGATGAGAGACACCAGACCCAACAATGCAGATGAGCTGAAGGCCACTGTCAAAGAAACCTGGGCTTCCATACCACCTCAGCAGTGCCACAAACTGATCACCTCCATGCCACACCAAATTGAGGCAGTAATTAAAGCAAAAGGAGCCCCTACCATGTATTGAGTACATATACAGTAAATGAACATACTTTCCAGAAGGCCAACAATTCACTATTTTTTTTATTTTTTTTATTGGTCTTATGCAGTATTTTAATTTGTTGAGATAGTGAATTGGTGGGTTTTTGTTAAATGTGAGCCTAAATCATCACAATTAAAAGAACCAAAGACTTAAACTACTTCAGTCTGTGTGCATTGAATTTATTTAATACACGAGTTTCACAATTTGAGTTGAATTACTGAAATAAATGAACTTTTCCATGACATTCTAATTTATTGAGATGCACCTGTATAGAGATCGGACCTCTTGGAACTTTAATTGAATACCTCTGCCATAGATTCCTTACTTTGAAAGTAAGGGTACAAAGCTTCCATCACAAATAACTATTAAAGACTAATAAATTGACCAGGTGAGAGTTGCCTTTTCTAAACTTTTTTTTTAACACAAGCTATATATATGTAGATGGATCATTTCTGCTTTCATTTCTGGGTCTTGATTGTGCCTCCTCTGGGCTTCCAAAGTCTGTCCAGAGTAGAGCTTAAGGTGTGATCATGGCCCGAGGCAAAGATTATCATCATTATTATCAATTTCTCATTTTTTCAAATACAATTACCAGCTAATATCAACACTTAATGTTTAAAACCATTTTCAGCTAAAAACAGACAATGAGTGTTTGAAATAACTTGCATTCCGATCAGCTTGTGAGAAATATATTTTTATACAATGCTAAATGTTATGTATGCTAACCATTGCTGTAATACTAGAGATGCACCGATTGCAATTTACTTGGCCGATTCCGTTATTTATTTTTTGTAAGTGTGACCTGCCGATACCGATTTTTTTCCAATTCCGATTTTCTTAGAATTATAGTTGACAGCATATACAAACAAAAATCTACTTTTTCAATGCAAAAAAATATTTATTTACATAAGTAATTATCAAACATTACAATTCCCCCAATTTGGACAAAGTTACAGATGATCTCTCAATTAACTGCTGTATATAACAAAACAGATGTAATTTCCCACTTACATGGAAAAAGGTTTTTCCCCCTAACCTTATCAAATGTCATCTTTCACATCAAATTCTTACTTTGTTTCAATTAATTCAGTTAGAATAATAAGAAACTGTAGAGTTGTAACTATTCAAATGAAATCAGTATCAACAAACTCCCACCTTTCCACTGCAGGAAAACAGAAGCTGCATCTGAAGTTAGGCATTATTTACTCAGACTGTTTGAATAAGCTGAGGTGCCATAAATGCATTTATACCGCAAAATTGCAAGTGCATAAATATTTTTACAAGTTCAATGTTTTAAATATATTTTTTGAAAATACAAATAAGAAAGGTTGGAAAAATACAACAGTACTTTTATACAGTGGTGGCCAAAATTATTAGAACACTAGTATTTTCACCAGCTAAAAAATGGTTTTAGGTCAGTTATTTCGAGAAGGGTCTGGCTGCAGACATGCACTTGCATTTTCAGACTTGCACTCTGACACCTGCACTTCCGCAAGTGACGTCACTTGCAGTCTTTTTTTTTATTTATTTAATTTTATTTATTAATTATTTTTTTTAAATTGAATCTCTCAACATTTTACACAAGTAGCCAGGTGGTGAAGACAAGAAAAAAGAAACGAAATTACGAAGTCGCTTGCAATTGCTACTTGCACTCTTCGCTGCCTACGACGTCACTTGCAATCCACACAAATCGTGCATGTTGCCAATGGAGACGAGACACTGTTGTGGTTAAACAATTAAAACTAATTTAATATCATAACATACAGGGTCCTGCAAGTCATCTGTAAGAGAAAAAGACAAGACC
Source organism: Schizothorax lantsangensis (assembly GCA_027422415.1). Lineage (NCBI taxonomy): Eukaryota > Metazoa > Chordata > Actinopteri > Cypriniformes > Cyprinidae > Schizothorax > Schizothorax lantsangensis. The sequence continues at coordinate 4,677,824 of CM049859.1, forward strand.
CACAAATTCTCTTCATTATTAAAACATAATTAGTATGTACAGATAAGCAGGTGAGCCCAGAATAAACGCAACGCGGAACGTTTCGCGTTTTCCCATTTTGAATAAAATGTCGACAGCCCTTTTGTATCATTGTCTTTGTCCATTAAGCTACATTACGTGTTTTATTTTATAATTTTCTACGGGAGGAAAACGTTTAATGTGCAACTTAACGCATTGCGTTCTGGGCTCGTTTGCTTGCCTGCACGGAGTTGGTCCTTATAATATCACTTAATGCATTTCTTAATGCGCATTCATATGGTCTGTATAGTTTGCATTAACAATAAGAAATACTGAATTTGGTCTTTATCATCTTAGTCCGTTATTATGCCACATTAAAGGGATAGTTCACTTTGAAATTAAAATTTGGTATCTATCAGCTTACCCCAAGGGCATCCAAGATGTAGGTGTCTTTTTTTCTTCAGTAGATCCAATTTTGATGTTTTTAGGTCAAACCGTTCTAGTCTGTCAGTCATATAATGGCAGGTATAGGTCACTGTCTCTATAAGAGGGAAAAAGAACATGCACAGAGAAATCCAAATTAAACAATTCCCCATCGTAACTACACATTGATGGCCTAAGACACGAAACGAGCGGTTTGTGTGAGAAAACGAACAGTATTTATATCGTTTTTTACCTCTTGTACACAACCATGTCCAAGTGATCTGAGTGCGCACACACATCCGGTGTGTGACGTGTGTGCGCGCGCTCTGGCTCACGCTGCATTCACACGGGGCGTCGGTGTCAACGCTTGACGGTAGGGATGGGCGATATCTTATCGTTTGCGATATACCGTTAAAAATTCTCCCCACGATAAAAATTTGTCTTCCCGCGATAATAACGATAAAGTCTAGTTGTTGACTATAGTTGTTGAAGGTGGACGTGCAATTGAGGAGTTTATCTAAATGAGGAGCAAGGTTATTTTCGTAAACTAAAAATAAAACTAAGCAAAAACGATTGATGAAAAAACAATTTCAAAACGAAATAAAATAAAAATGTCAAAATATTTGATAAATGAAAACGAAACGAAACTAACAACAGTTATTGATTAACTAACTGAATAAAATAATAATTAACAAAAATAAATTATCGTTTTCGTATCATTACGTTCCACCCCTTGGCTGAAAAATATATGAGCTGTGTGGCGGTGTAGGGAATACCTGTAAATGGCGCATCTCTGACGGAGAGACGCAAAGCGGTTTAAAGCCAGTCCTGCACGGGTCCTGTTTGGTAAACGTGCACCACAGTAGGCCACTTAACAGAACACCCGACCCGTTATCCCACAGCAGCACTATTTAATTCTGTACCAGACCAGAACCGTTGACATAAAGACCGCGAGCCGAACCGCACCCGCATTAATCTACAACATCAGGTAGGCAAACTTATTAATTTTCTCATATAACACAAGCAATAACCATATTAGGCAAGTTGGTGTTTTGAAGAAAAACGATACGCAACATGATAATTAACGAAGAAAAAAAAATGAGAACGCACCTTTCTGTAAACAATACAAAACTTGCCATAGCACTTCCTTGTGATCACTGCCAAACTTTTGACAAATAAATATACAAAGCTAAATCCTCATACACACGTTATAATTCTTCAAAATAAAGAAAATAACATATTCAAATGTGAGCCTTTAAATAGGCCTACATTGCCGTTATTATTGAATTTCATTAGCCCAGTTATGATTTATGCGCGGATGTTCACGAAAAGTGCGCAGCACGACAGTTACAATATGGTTAAATAAGAAAAAAGACATAGGCATAACCAAATTAGGCTAGTTTATTTTCATATTAAATATCTCAACACACCATTTAGATATGACATTAAGTGCAACTTGTGTAGATTTATTTAGTAAAAAGGCTTGCACCTTTGGTGTATATTTGTATAGGCTTCTTTTACCATCTATCAATCTCAGCATGGGTTAATTTTGTCGCTATAAACGTTTGCCTCACAAGGTTAAATTATGCTAAGTGTTTCTTTGGCCTTCATGGAAGTGTGTGATTCGCACTATAATTAAAACAAACTAACTGATAAAACAAATAAAAATGTGCGCACAAAAAAACAAACTAAACTAACAAAAATATTAATGAAACAAATAAAAACTAAACTGAATTTCATGCAAATTTGAAAACGATTTAAAATAAAACGAATTAAAAAAAATTAAAACTATAATAACCTTGTAGGAGCTCCTTCTAAGTCTGGAACTGGTTTGGTTAGGGCTGTACTGTGCAAAAAAAAATCGTTCTGATGTAAATACTACAGTAGCATGTGTGTGATACGTTTTCTGTGTATGAGCCTGTTTACACATGTTGTCCAACAAAGATATAATTTATTGACATGCTTTTTGTCCAAATGAACTTAATAACATAGTGTGTTTGAATTAACTTCTTTTTGTGAGACATGGTTTCATATTACATGATAGTATTATATACAGTGATGTGTATTAGTTATTATACATATAATTTCCTTATAAAAAAAATACCCAAGATGGAACACAGATAAACATATGTGGAGTTTCTGCGCAAGGGTGCCCTGTTCCAGTAATTAAACAGTGTACATGATTTCACAACACCCTATTTTGAGTAAAAATAGGAAACTAATACTTTTCTCTAAAGAAACAGGATTCCCTGAATTATCGTCATGTTCTTTCGCAATAAAATCCAGAAATATCTGATATACTTAAGCCCATAGCCCATCCCTACTTGACAGGGCGTGTCTGACGTGGTGCTACGCGCCGTATAGTTACCAACCAATCACATACTTCTCTGCGTTGCATGAACGGGATTGGGTATTTGCATGACTGATTGGCAGCCTCCGTTGGCGCTTGAAAAGTTGCTAGAACGCTTCAGACACGCCCTCCGTCAAGCGTGACCCGACGCCCCGTGTGAATGCAGCGTGAAGAGCACACGCACACACACACGTCAAACCGGATTGGTGCGCATCAGATACTGAAGGTTGTGTAAAAGGTAAAAAATTATATAAATACTGTTCGTTTTCTCACACAAACCGCTCGTTTCGTGTCTTAGGCATCAATTGTAGTTACGATGGGGAATTGTTTAATTTGGATTTCCTGTGCTTTCTTTTTCCCCTCTTATAGGACAGGACCTAACCTGCCATTATATGATAGATAGAACAGTTTGACCTAAAAACATCAAAATTGGATCTACTGAAGAAAAATAGACACCTACATCTTGGATGCCCTTGGGGTAAGCTGATAGATACCAAATTTTAATTTCAAAGTGAACTATCCCTTTAAGCGTTTTGCTGTATGGGATGAAAAGTGAAAGTTTGCTCGTTGTGTTCATGGCCATATGCTTGCCTTGTAGTACATTCAATTAATAAACTATATCGAATTTGATCTTTTAATAGCACTTAACACATTAAGCCATATTAAGTGTTTATGATTTTCTACGGGAGGTTTAAAAGCGCTTATTGAGAGCATTGCGTTCATATTCTGCTGTTCTGTAGCCACGGATTTGTGGGTCTTGTCTTTTTCTCTTACAGATGACTTGCAGGACCCTGTATGTTATGATATTAAATTAGTTTTAATCGTTTAACCACCACAGCGTCTCGTCTCCGTTGGCAACACGTACGATTTGTGTGGATTGCAAGTGACGCAAGCGCAAGTGACTAAGTAATTTAGTTTCTTTTTTCTTGTCTTCACCACCTGGCTACTTGTGTAAAATGTTGAGAGATTCAATTTTAAAAAATACTTAATAAATAAATAAAAAAGACTGCAAGTGACGTCACTTGTGGAAGTGCAGGTGCCTGAGAGTGCAAGTCTGAAAATGCAAGTGCATGTCTGTAGCCAGACCCTATTGGCCACAGCCATATCACCCTGCAGCCCAAGACCCTGGTTGCCCACTGAAGCTAAGCAGGGTTGAGCCTGGTCAGTACCTGGATGGGAGACCTCCTGGGAAAATTAGGTTGCTGTTGGAAGAGGTGTTAGTGAGGCCAGCAGCGGGTGCTCACCCTGTGGTCTGTGTGGGTCCTAACGCCCCAGTAGTGACGGGGACACTATACTGTCAAAAAGCACCATCTTTCGGATGAGACGTTAAACCGAGGTCCTGACTCTCTGTGGTCACTAAAAATTCCATGGCACTTCTCGTAAAGAGCAAGGGTGTAACCCTGGTGTCCTGGCCAAATTCCCACCACTGGTCCTTGTCAATCATGGCTTCCTAATATTCCCCATCCACTTGATTGTCTCTATGACTCTCTCTCCTCTCCACCTGTAGCTGGTGTGTGGTGAGCGCACTGGCGCCATTGTACTGTGGCTGCCGTCACATCATCCAGGTGGAAGCTGCACACTGGTGGTGGTTGAGGAGAGACCCCCCACATGATTGTAAAGTGCTTTGGGTGTACGGCAATACACAAAGCACTATATAAGTGCATCATTCATTATTTCTATCTTTTGCAGTAGTGTGTCTGTAGAAAATATCAATTTACATTTCCAAACATTCATTTTGCCATTTTTGTTTTTTGTTTGCACAAGAAGTCTGACAACAGCCAGTGCTCCACACAGAGATCTGATCTCATCACGTTGCCACAGTTCTTCTTTTATTTAGTCTGTCTTAGTTTTCTTAGTTCTGTTTCTTCATGTCACTCCAGACAGACTGATGATGATCAGATCAGATCTCTGTGTGGAGCACTGGCTGTTCTCAGACAAAAATCTCACTGGATTATTACAATTAACGGCAAAATTAATGTTTGGAAATGTAAACTAATATTTCCAACTGACACACTATAGCAAAAGATAGAAATAACTGACTTAAAACCATTATTTTAGTTGCTGAAAATACAAGTGTTCTAATCATTTTGGCCACCACTGTATATGAAACAAAACCACCAGTAAGTGGTGGCAAATGACTGTTTAATGAGTCGGTCATTTAGTCATTCATTCAACCTATTCGTTCAAACGACTGATTCATTCAGAATCGAGGCAAGTGACTGTCTTTATGAATCAATGACTCACTCGATTCGTTCAAAAACGTGGATTCATTCAGTAACAAAACACTGCTGTGTGTTGCTTGGAGGCACAACAGTTCTGCTATGGCTTTGATTGGTGAAATTTGATGTGGCGAAATTGAGCAAAAACTGTCAATATTGGTTCTAAAAAAGTCACTTAATTTTAACTTCTTGTTTATTGGATTTACGATTGGATAAAATCAGTGTCACATTGCAATCATTTTGATATTTGGGGAAACACCTTGGTTGTATAAATCAAATATTATAAATATATTTTTTTCTACCGCAGTAAGCATTTATAACTTTGTGTGTACTATTGCGCTCATTTGTTTTTATTTCTGCACGAGTCTCTTTCGCACACTCACTCAGGCTGCGCGAGCCTCATGGCACAACATAAATACATTATCAGTCTCTGTTTATACTAAATGCAATAGAGTCAGAATCACTCTCGCGTAAAAAAATTTTGGTGGCCAAGTTTCAGTGCTTCCCTAGTTATTTTTGTTATTGACATTTTCGTCAGGCTTCTTGTCCAGTCGGGCAAGTAAAATTCTCTCTCACTTGCCCCTTTAAAAAAATCTACTAGTCCCACACAAGCGTTAATCGAGCCCTGTGGTTCCCCCATGGTATACTTTGGCCCTACACGTATTACAAATTGCGAACTTTGTTTCTTCTTCACTCACAGTGAAGAACTTCCATCTCGACGACGTGTTTACATGCGGATGTGAGCATAGGTGTGATGTCAAAACAGACCGGCTCGGAATCGGCAGACTGACCGGCCGGTCACCGGTCCGGGCCGATCATGCGGAAAATCTGCTAATTCCGGTCCCTGGCCGGTCGATCGGTGCATCTCTACATAATACAGTAAATATACATCTATAAAAATACCTAAGCTTGCTTGAAGATAAATGATAGATTATAATAATTGTTTATTTGGTATCATATTTCATTTGTCAACATGTGACAATTGTCTGTCTCTGTAACCTCCCTTGTGCCTCTGAAAGAGAGTGGGAGCGGAACTGATTGCAGTAAACAGATGCAATTTTTCCTCTCTCAACAAGCTATTCTCACAATTTTAATGTCATTATTAGCACCAAAGTAACAGTATTTGTCAATTACATGTAGGTCAGGTATGGAAAGGAATAAATATGATTATTCAAAATGTCTTTGTTTTCTAGGTGGGTGTTCACGGCATTAGGATAGAATTTTTTAATGAAAAAGGATCAAAGCGCACCGCCACCTACCTGCCAGAGGTTGCGAAGGAGCAAGGTGAGAATAAGGGTGTATTCACACCAGGAAAGTCCGCTAGTTCACTTGCTTTTGTCCGGACCAAATACGATGTTGATTTTTTTTGTTTGGTGCGGTTTGCTTTCACACTGCCCTTTTTGCAAGTGAACCAGAAACTGTAAACAAAACCTCACGTGTGCTTAAGGTCATCCATTCATTGGTTCATCCATTCAACGTACCAGAGTTCGTTTGGAACCGGACCGAGACCACCTCAGCTGGGTCTCGGTACGGATGTTTGGTCCGCACCTGAGTGCGATTGCTGTATTCACACCTGCCCAAAAGATCCGCACCAAGTGCGAAACGAACTAGAGTTTGATTTAATTGAACCAAACAAGACAGGTGTGAATACACCCTAAAATACACTTGCCTGATTTCTGTCTGTGTTGTCTTCAGTTACACGGTAACAGCAGAAATAAGACGCAGACCAAAAAGTAACAATCAGTATGAAAGAACATAATTTAATTTGTTCTGTCTCTATAGGATGGGACCACATTCAGACCATAGATTCCTTACTTCGAAAGGGAGGTTACAAAGCTCCCATCACAAATGACTTCAGGAAGACTATTAAATTGACCAGGTGAGAGAATTGCCTTTTCTGAACTTCTTTTCAAATCACTGGCTATTTATAAGTGGATGAATATTTTAGTACTTGTGTCCAGTGCCACAAGACAGCGTTGGGGAAAGTTCTTTTTAAAAGTAATGCATTACAATATTGTGTTACTTCCTAAGAAAATAACTAATTGCATTACTTAGTTACTTCCTATGGAAAGTAATGCACTATGATACTTTTGCATTGCTTTTTCTCATCTGGTCTGTGCTTGCTTGTTTTTAATATTAAAAAAGTTATATTTTTGGAAAATGTCAGGCTGAAGAAAATGTAAAAGTTCAACACTCTTCAGCAATAAAAATATTAAACACAAATGTCTTTTTTTAATCTAAAGTCATTTTTGCTTTTTAGTGTGGTTGAATTGATCATTGAAGGTCAGCTGCAGAGACACTGGTTAATAAAATGTGCTTAAATACATGAAGGATATTTGTGCTATTTAACTTATTTAATTATTGCAGGTTTGTTTCATATTCTGAGTTTGCATTTCAATATATATTCATTTTGAGAAATACTGAATCTGTTTTTGTTCAAGGTAGAACTACAGTAAGCATCATGTTCACACAGAGCCTCTGCACTTACCCCCGATTTCTGTCAACATCAAGACAGGAGAGCTGTCAGTCAGTAAATAAGCAAGTAACTGGCGTTACTTATTTGAAAGATTTACTCAGATTTTTTCTTATAAATTAAAATGTAATGTTACTTTACTAGTTACTTGAAAAAAAAAGTGATTATAATGTGTTACTCCAAACTAGGCATGTGACGGTATCAAATTTTCATGTTGTGATAATTGCTGAAGCTTTTATCCCAGTATATGGTATTATCCCAATACTGAAATAAGTTTCAAAAAAGTGTTTGTAACAGTTCGCAGATACGGGAAGAAGGAGGTGGGAACCGGCGAACATTTAAACACTTTAATAATAAAATAAACAATAAAATGAAAATTAGCGGCAGCCCCTCACGGACGACTGCCAAAAATAAAGTCCAGGCCTGGTCCTCTCTCGTCTTCCACTGTTATCGCTCCTCCTTTCAAGCTCCTCCGTGGGACTCGAGACCGGTGAGTGGCGCAGGTGTCACTCATTATCATTAAACTTCACCGGCCTCGCTCCGCTCCCACGGCTCTCGGCCCCGCCCCACTCGTCACAGTGTTGTCTTCATACAGTACAACAGGTTTAATAAGTTTTCTTGTAACATAAAGAATTGAACATTTCAAAAAAATAAAGCAATGCACAAAAAAATAAGCAAATGTTTCAAACAGATTAAAGTGCAAAAGAATTATAAAGATTAATAGGTAACACTTTACAATAAGATCTCATTAGTTAACCTTAGATAATGCACTAACATTAACAATGAGCAATAGCTACATTTGTTACAGAAGTTATTTTTTTGCTAAATGTTAGCTTGGGTCCATTAAATTATAGTACAGTTACAACTTTTGATTTTAATAATGTTTTTAAATTTTGAAATCAAGTGATGAATGTTTTAGAAAAAAAATTAATTGGTAGTTTACGTTAACTAATAAATTAACTAACGCTAACTAATGGAGCCTCAATGTAAAGTGTGACCAAACGATAAAGAATCAAAACATTTTCAAACAATATCTAGGGAATGTTGTAGTCTAGATTAAAATGTAAAAAAAAAGTTTGAAAATAAATAGCCTATTAAGTCTAAGTATGTAAGCATTTGGTGCTGTGATTAGCACCATTGAGAATACAAAAATTAGAATTACTGTTTTAAGCATTTAAATCCTGTTCAGAAACAAATTATAAAACGGATAGTTCCGGTCTTTGATTCTGATTGGTTGAGCCAAGTTCTAAGCCGTTGTAAATTACACTACAAACCTACACCTTTGTTTACTTTGTGTGTGGCTTGGCAACCACTTTGTTCCAACCACAACTGTTTCTGAGGAACTACATTGTTTGGTGGAAGAATACTGTTTTTATTAATATCATTACACTTATTTGCTCTGTTTTATTTTGTGAAACCTTACGAAGTATATGGAATAACAGTTTTATAAAAGCAATAAGCCCTGTGAAGCCATGGTTTACAGTGAATTTATAACAGCTAAGGGGGTTTTAGGCACGACGCGAAGCTTATAATTCTTATAAAGCTTATAATGTTATAAATTCACTATAAACCACGGCTTCTTGGGGCTTATTGCTTTAGCAGGGCAGCTGTTTTGTTTACGGGGTTACCAGGGTTACGGCTGCATTTTTGCTGTTCTATCAGCGCCATCTGCTGTTAGACAGTGAATGTGCGCTTTCATCCAAAGTGTCTTGCGCGTTCCGCCATGTGCTTCTCATCCGTCTTGGGCTTGTTTACATCAGAGTGCGCATTCGTCTTTGACACAGCATACAGCGGTGTTGTGCATTTTAAGCAGTGGATGGAAAAAATTACTCTTAAAATGTGTTCAAAAAATCGGAATAATTTGTAATAAATAATGACTCATGGCATTTTGAAGTGCCCACAATAACAATATCGTGCATGTTCATAATCGTGATATATCATATTACCGAATACTGGCACATGTCTACTCCCAACACTACAAGACTGTCTTACGGGCATTTGACACAGGATGTTAATAAGCAGCATCTTTCGTTGCGATCTTTCCATCACACACATTTATTTAAAGCCTCAAAAAGATACATTTTTACACAGTCTGTGTACAGTGAAAGAGTTTGGCAAGCATTGCCACTTTCAGTGCCGCCTCTCTTTTAATACCCATTAAAAAAAAATATTAACAAACAATATAAATAAGGCAGGCATTCTGTTGTTTGTAGTGCTTTCTCTGTTCTCTCATTATTTCACATATATAACTGAAATCATAACACAGCCATTGTCTTTACTTTTTATGTATAGTGGCTTTGTCAAATGATGTCTTGTTTATAAGTCTGGATTTTAGCAGTGCAGAGCAGCAGATTGGAAGTGACCGCATGCAGTTTTAACTACGCGCCTGAACCCTAAATAAGTTTCATTGTCTTATTATATGGAACTCAAAATGGAAAATTTAGCACAATATTTGATATTTTCCATGCACCAGAACTATATAATGGCTGAAGCTGTTGTGCTCCAAAAATGACAACGCACCAGTAGTTCTTATAACTCATACGCTATATTAATAATTAGGGGTGTAACGGTACACAAACATGACGGTTCAGTATACCTCGGCTTTTTGACGTCACTGTTCGGTATGGTTTAGGTACAGCAGGAGGAAAACAAAATTATATATATATACAGTTTTTTTTTTTTTTTTTTTTTTTTAACAATGGTTTACTGAACAAATTGCTTTTCCTTTAAACAAATTCAATTGCAATTAATTTACTTGGGGATAAAATTATACCTAAACTATAGGGAGCCCTTTTACATTACTATAAGGTTACAATTGACAACAGAGCCCAAACTTAAATTCAGGTTGCCATTTATTTTAACTATAATTAGGGCTGCACGATAAATCACATGTGATCTTCCGCTTCCGGCGCTGCTGTGTTCAGTCGACGTTAAAGGATGGCTCCGCTCAATTTGTGTTTTTATATACTCTTTTACGTATTTTTACTTTCTCTTTTTACACGATTAACGTCTGCACTATTTATCTATGACAAAAGAACACTTTTGGACATCGGACACCGCTGCACTAACCTGCTTCAGAACACTTTACCCACGGATCCAGCGTGGCCGTTGGAGATTCTTCGGAACGCCGAGTTCAACAAAGGCCACCCGAATAATCCCAGAAGGCGAAAGAAACACCGCGGGCGACGCGCTGGAATTCGTGACAGACTGAGAAACAAAGCTCACAGCCCCCCTCTCCCCAGTATTCTGCTCGCTAATGTCCAATCCTTGGAAAATAAGATGGACGATCTTAGAGCCAGGATTAGTTTCCAACGTGACATTAGAGACTGTAACATCCTTTGTTTGTCTGAAACATGGCTCTCTCCCTCGGTACCGGACACTGCAGTAACTCCGTCTGATAACTTTGCTGTTTTACGGATGGACAGAACAGCTGAGGCCGGAAAAATCAAGGGCGGTGGAGTGTGTTTCATGATTAACAAGAAATGGTGCGACCCCAGGAATATCTCCATTCTGTCGCGTTCCTGCTCGCCTCATCTGGAACATCTCTCCATTATCTGCCGCCCATTCTATTTACCCCGCGAGTTCTCCGCGATCATCGCTACAGCCGTTTACATTCCACCTCAGGCAGACACGAGCTTGGCTTTGTCCAAACTCCACGAAGAGCTCAGCGTTTACATCAACAAACACCCTGACGCTGCCTCTATCATCGCTGGGGACTTTAACAAAGCCAACCTCAGGAAAGTAATGCCGAACTTCCATCAGCATGTATCCTGTCCAACTAGAGGACCGAATACACTGAATCATTGCTACACTCAGTTCAAGAATGCCTATAAAGCTCGTTCCTTGCCAGCTTTTGGTAAGTCTGATCACGCGGCCATTTTCCTCACACCGGAATATAAACAAAGGATCGTTCAGGAATCCCCGGGGGTGAGGGAAGTGACGCGCTGGTCCTCCCATTCTGAAGCTATGCTGCAGGCGTCTCTTGATGACGTCGACTGGGACATGTTCCGGGCGAGTTCAGCTGACGTCAGCGAGTTCACGGATGTAGCACTAAGCTTTGTTTACATGCTAACCAAACAAGCCACTGAAACGGTAACAATAAGGACATTCTCCAATCAGAAACCGTGGGTGGACAGAACGGTGCGGGCTGCGGTTAACCAACGCACTGCCGCATACAACGCCGGTCTTCTGTCAGGAAACATGAGCGTTTACAAATCATCATGTTATGCTCTCCGACGGGCAGTTAGAGCTGCTAAACTCCGATACAGAGAGAGAATTGAGTCACACTTTCAGCTCAATGACTCTCGACGCATGTGGCAGGGACTGAAGACCATCTGTTCCTCTGGATATAACCCCTCCGCCGAGGTGAGAGCAGATCCATTGCTGGCCGAAGAGCTAAACATCTTCTACGGCCGCTTCGATCGCAACGGCGGCGCGACTCTGCCGACCAACGCGTCAGGAAGCAGCAGACAGAGCAGCGATGTTGATCATGTTATCACCGTGACGGAGGACGAGGTCCGGAGAGAATTAAGGAGAGTAAACATCAGAAAAGCCGCCGGACCTGATGGGATTACTGGTCGCGTTCTGAGATCGTGTGCCGATCAGCTTGCTGGTTTGTTTACTTCCATCTTTAACGAGTCCCTTGCTACCTCTGTGATTCCCACCTCATTCAAGAAATCTGTCATCATCCCTGTGCCTAAGAACAGTAAACCCTCTTGCCTGAATGACTATCGTCCAGTTGCCCTCACATCAACAGTCATGAAGGTTTTTGAGAGACTTTTAAAGAAACACATATGCTCCTCCATCCCTGCTACCTTGGACCCTCTTCAGTTTGCCTATCGCCCAAATAGGTCTACTGATGATGCCATCTCTCAGGTACTGCACTCTTCCCTCACTCATATTGACAGCAAAAATGGCAACTATGTCAGACTGTTATTCATTGACTATAGCTCAGCTTTCAACACTATAGTCCCCTCCAAGCTAGCTGTCAAACTCTCAGACCTCGGCTTAAACACTCCACTCTGTGACTGGATCCAAGACTTCCTCACCGGCAGACCACAAGTGGTGAAAATGGGCCAGTTCACCTCCAACTCCATCACCCTGAACGTAGGAGCCCCGCAGGGCTGCGTTCTGAGTCCCCTGCTCTACTCTCTCTACACACACGACTGTGTGTCCTCTCACAGCTCCACTTCTATTGTCAAATTTGCTGATGATACTGTGGTTCTGGGCCTCATTTCCAACAATGATGAGACCGCATACTTGGGTGAGGTAGAGAGACTAACATCATGGTGCCAGGACAACTGTCTCTCTCTGAACGTGAGCAAAACTAAAGAGCTGATTGTAGACTTCAGGAAGAGACAGCAGCGGCCCTACACTCCTCTTATGATCAGTGGGACCCCTGTGGAGAGAGTAAGCAGCTTCAAGTACCTCGGTGTAAACATCTCCGAGGACCTGACTTGGACTGCACACATTCAAACACAGGTCAAGAAAGCCAGGCAAAGACTGTACCATCTGCGACAGCTGAGGAAATTCAGGGTCTCACCAGCAATCCTGAAAACTTTCTATTCAGGGGCCATAGAAAGTGTATTGACTCAGTGCATCTCAGTGTGGTACAGTAACGCCACAAATCAGGACTGCAAGGCCCTGCAGAGAGTCGTGCGCTTAGCTGAGCGCATCTCTGGGTCTGCCCTCCCCTCTCTGCAGGACATCTACCTCAAACGCTGCAGAAGCAGAGCTGCAAAAATAATCAAGGACTCATATCACCCCGGTAACCGTCTTTTCATCACACTTCCTTCGGGCAAGCGCTTCAGAAGTGTGATGGCAAAAACTGAGAGACTGAGAAGGAGCTTCTACCCTCAGGTCATCAGGCTCCTAAACTCAGTCTCATAAACATCTACAGGACTCATTTAATTAACTGCGACACCCATCATTCTCCATCATCCGCATTGCTGCTATGTGTACATACCCGGTTCATCCTGTTTGCACATTCATCTTGCACATCCCTGGTTATATTAATATTTATTAAACCCTCAGTTGACTGTATTGCACATTTTAGTTCATTGCACATTTTACTCCTTATTTTATTTCTTGTTTGTACTATTATTATTATTATTATTACTTTTATTTTTATCTTATTCCTACCTATATTTATAGATATGCTCCTGTGTTATGTATAATCTTTTATTTTTTTTATTTTTTTTTTTGCACTGTCCATTGAGCGGACCCGTCCTGATCTACATTTCACTACTGATTATACCCTGTATGATTGTGTATGTGACAAATAAACAAGAACCTTGAACCTTGAACCTTGGATTGTCATGCGCGTCTCGTCAGTAAAGCCGGTTCTGTGATTAGTAGTAAATCTCCATCACGTGCTTTCAGATGGAGCGGCAGTTAATACACTGAGCCGTCGTTCACTGACAAGCTACCAATATCGTGTTCATAATGGAAGGCGATCTGCGATTATGAATGCGATATTGTGTAGCTTGTCAATGATCTACGGCTCTGTATTAAATGCCGCTCCATCTGAAAGCACGTGATGGAGATTTACTACTAATCACAGAACCGGCTTTTCTGACGCGATGCGCATGACAATCACATGCGATTTATCGTGCAGCCCTAATTATAATAATCAACACTCAAAAATTTGTACACAAACATGTAAATTGCACAGTTTTTAAATTAACTTCTAAATTATAAAATGTATTTTTGTTGTTGAAATATAATCATTTATACAGTGGCTGTCATAACTTGTTTAAAAAAAGATTTATTTAAACATACATTAAATAATTAAGACATCACTAACAGGTAAAGTAAAATATGATGAAGTATATAGTCTAATATTTTGCAAAATGCTCTTCTCTAGACTTTATTTCTCTAGTCTAGTGAATACCAAGCTGTAGACACTGATGACTTGCCTGAGGTAAATGAAATGCTACGTGACATTTGTCTTTCCACAATTGAAACACTTGAGTGATTACATGAGATGTTCATTCATGTTTATTTCACATTGAAACTAGTAGTAAAGATGAAGGGAGGATCGCGCTCCGTGCTGCTGTTAGAACTAAGGCTTCTATACAGCGATCTCTCGCCACATCAAAGAGCGCCAAAACGGCATTTAAAATTTTATGATTTGTTCGGCACACATGTGTACCAAATCAAAAGACCCATACTGAACATTTTCGGTACGAATACGTGTACCATTACACCCCTAATAATAATGTAAATCTTTTGAAGACATAATATAGCTTTGTGCGAGGCTGCTCCATATTTAAGCTGCTGTTGACTGATAATCATCCACTCTGCCATAGCTCTTCAGCATATTCAATCACTCATGACATGCAAATTATTAATTAATGACACAATTAGTTTTTCAAGACACATACATTTACTTTTAACTTTCGTATAAAATTTACTGCAGCATATTAAAATTGGAACGATGCAATCAATTACACATCGTTGTCAGTGCATAATTTTTGAAGTGGAGTCTTTCCCTTGTCTGATGCTTACCCTCTTTTTTCACCATTGTTTTAGGTACCGTAGTGAAAAGATGACCATGAGCTACGCAGAATACATCGCCCACCGCCAGCATCATCACTACCAGAATGGCATCGGGCACCCTCTCCCTCCGTACAACCATTATTCCTGACAGCGAGCCGCATGACCAGTCACTGGACCTCTCGGCGGACATCTTCCCGGGAGAGCCCGCCCCCTCGTGGTCTAGCTATCTGTACTACTGTACCATTTTATGATGATAGTCTCCGTTGCCATGTCAACAGTCCGTTGGAGGCATGGCAGCGGGTAGCAAAGAAGCATTAGGTGATTATAAAGCGAAAAATACAATTCATTTATTTTGTCACTTTTATTCTTTGTATCAATTTAGTTTTTGCAGCATATATATATATAAATATATATATAAATATATATCAACCCCTTCCCTTTTTAAGCAAATTAAACAAGTACTAAGTTTTTTTTTTTTTTTTTACAAATTTCCTAAAATCAGGTTTCTCAGTCTGTGGATGGAAATAAGTCATATTTAATGATGGGCTAGTTTTGAAGATGCTTTTTATGTACGCTCCGCTTTAGTGACTTGCACAATTTTGTTGTTGTTGTTTTTTTCCCCTCTTTTGTTGTTTCTTATTAGTTTGACTTGTATATCATATAGACAGCCACAGGGTTTAAGGGATTCTCTTTCCTCTCTGTGCAATTCCTCTGATTATTTTCTTTTGTGAGTGGTGATTTTGTTTTCCTTTATTGTTTTATCGTGAGCATTGTTGTGGGTTGTAGGGATATGCAGTGTGGCCGAGTTAGAACTAGTCAAGTCTTGTTTTTGTTTTCCTCAGATTCTCAGATTATTGAAACCACTATCTTAAATTAGTTTTTGGGTACCACAGAATATTTTACCCATAATGCAAAAGCCTGTTGCTCTTAGCATTACTGGAGTTGATTTGAACTGAATTTAAACAGTTCGGCCCTTTTTTTGTGTAGTGTTGCTACACGCGTATTAATCCACGTGTCTCTTCTTTTGTTGATGTGTTGTGCTAGTGTTGTTTGTGAGGTTGAAAGTATAGGTCTGTACTAAGGGTGTAATTGGATGAAGGCTTTTCTAGTCAGTTGAGCTCACAACTGAAATTGGTCTGTTTCGTATCGCTCCTATTTTGTCACACAGAGAGGAAAACCTTTGTGAGAGACCAAGGTCAAATGACAGGGACAAGCTAAAAAAAAGCCATACTCTTTTTAATGCATGCTGTGGCAGGGTGGTTGCTCTAAAAGGCAGTTTTTAATTCATTTCTCTCCTGGTCTGTTTACCTGGCATGGGAATCTTCACTCTCAGGAGGATGCTTCAGAAAGCTCTTTGTTTTGTTTTTAATGATCTGGTCTTTATGGATGAATATGTCCATTTCTGTCTCGCATGGCAGCAATGTTTACACCTCCATACGAAAGCGTGAACTTTACAGTGGCTGTAATTGAGAAGATAACTTACGGATCCTTGAGTCAAGCTGCTCTGGTGGCGTCTGAACCCCTCCACATCTCGCGGTGAAGCTTGTTACAAATAATGTCGTCATGTCACACCAGGGAGTTTTTAAACTACGGTTGTAAGAGTTTTCATAGTTTTCTCAGACAATTTATTAGGCCCATTTTAAACTCTTGCTTTGAAAAGGTGTCAGTGTTATTATTATTTTTATTTTTTTTCAAAGACCAGGATGTAGACTGACTATCACGTGTCATATTGTCTGTAGAAGCAGTAGGACTCGCTTTTGAAAGGAAAATCGTGAACGATTTCTGTCTTTTGTTTTCATATGCAAGATTTAAGGGCTTTTGGGGTTCCATCCACAGTCATTATCCAGCTCACTAAAACCTAAAAAAAAAACCTGATTTCAGTTGTTTTGCCTTAAAATGGTTATGAAGTGGACCAGCAAATGTTTCCCTGAGTGTTCAACTACTTTGAGACTGATCTTTTCACAGCATTAAGGTTTTGCGCAAGGTTTTTTTTTTTTGCCTGTTAACAGTCAAGTGTTTTTTACTGCCCAGCCAAGACTGTTTTTCATCCGTTTAATCTATATTCTAAACCCCACCTACCAGAAAGTAGGTCACAGTTATGAAAAGTGACACAATTGTTGTCTCTTGGTCTTAAACAACCCTTTAAATATCTCATTTTTTGGCCTCAGTTTTAAGCCCGGTTTTTGTTTTTCTAGTTGGACGTTCAGGGCCTCGTTTGTTGGTCCATTAAAACAGCACAAACTGAATTTTTTTTCTGCTGCAAAACCAACTCTTTGCATTTGAAATCGGATGTATTGACATTTGCAATACATTTGTTGCATGAATAGGAGGCCTCCTGTTAAACATGGCATGCTTGTTTCACTGCTATATAGATATGAGAAAAAAAAAGACTATATAAAATGGTGCTATCGGACCTCATGTCGGGGGTGGTCGCAGTAAATGTGACTGGTCATGCGGACTCATTGATCATATCAGACTTTATTATTATCCTCAATATATGCAGATCTGTTTTACAGGTGTTTTTTTCCTACCAGTGTAACAAACTCTCCTGCAGGTTTGAAAGGACAAGTAGTGACGAGTCTAACCCCATCTTTCCCTCATGGCCTGGGGGATTTGGACATATGCTTAACATCTCATCTGTTATAGACGTGCACATTTACACAATACCCTGGAGTCTCACTCTTTGTTTCCGTCGTTAAATGCTGTGGATGTTCGTATTCATGTACATTGCCATTTTGAACGATGGCCGGCTTAACTAGCCGAACGCCGTTGCCTAAATATGGCCAAAACTACAGCGATAATGATGTGCTGAGTTTACTTTGCTAACAAAATTTGTTCAAATATCATCGGTTCATTCGGTCGCGAGCGACGCTGTCCCCTGAAAGACACGTCCGTTTTTTTGGTTCTGTCAGATACGTCTGTACATTTTAAGTTTTGCAAAATCAGTTTTCTGTCTAATTGTGAAAAGACTGCAAACGGATCAAAGTATTTTCATGATTCCTAGAGTAGTTTGAACATGCACTTAGAGGACATTCGCAATCCCAGGCACATTTGAACACTGTTGAAACTCTCAGAACCTGTCCTGCAGTTACGTTGCTCAAAGACCATTTTCACGCTATGTCGTCTTTGAGTTTCTGTCATTTCTAACAACACAACTGGGATTAGTGTTTGGTATGCATAGCAAATGCTCATTTAGGCATAAATGTTGGGTTGTAACACCTACGGACGAGCTTCGCACTCGCTGTCGAACCCATCGTCGTTTGGCTCATGTTACCTTTGTGTGTTCAACCGAACCAAAGATGCCTCCAGCCATGTCCAAATGCTGCTCTACAGACCTGCCTTCCTGTCCTTCCAAAAACCTTCCCTGCAAGAGAAATGTCTTCTGTTTCTGTGTATGTTTTTTTTTCTTTTGTACAATTTCTAATATTGTTTTAGGTTTTTAGCTACCTAAGTTTAATGAATTTTCATCGTAGCTGTCTTTGAGACCTTGCACGGTGTCAATGACCGTAATGCTAGGTTGCACTTTTTTATTTTGTTTTCATCATTGTTGTTGTTATTATTATATATTTTTGTAAAGAAAGAAAACCCCATAGCGTGCCTCTTAGATTTATGGGTTTCTTAATGTTTTTTTCCTAAGACCAGCAGTTATACTTTATACAAAAGATGAGTTAATCCTTATTTTTAAATGCCATTTAAAGAAAAAAAAAAAAAAGCCTCTTTTCTTTACTCTGGACCCAGTAGCTGCACTGGCATACAATCGCACTGATAGATATGGGGGGAAAAAGTATAACTAATAATAATAATGATGATGATGATAAAAAAAAAATTATGTAAGAACTACAATAAATTTGTTTGAAAACTTTTTTGTAAAAAAAAAAGAAATGTAGAAAAAAAAGTAAACACAATGACTGTTTTTGTATATCGAGTTAATTCTTTTAAAAAAAAAATATTTTGGACCTAGTTTCTAAATTATTTTAGTGGTTTTCTATGTTCTGGAACTTTGAGAAGAGTTTTGAACGCGCTCCTTCGATGACTGACAGCTTGCAGTGTTGTCATTGCAGGCATCGGGGTTGCCTGGTGTAGCCCCGTATGCCCACATTTTTTTTGTTTGTTTTTTCAGTTTGGATTCCTTCTTCCTTTCAGAACTTAAAATTGTTAAAGTAATGACTTGGCGGAAAAAAATATATAGAAAAACAACTCCCCTGTAGAACTAGATCCTTTACCCCACTGAATTGCTGTTAGTGTGATGAGACTTGAAATGGGCATTTATTATGAATATGGTAGTATGGCTCCAAAAAAAATGACAAAAATGATAAAATCTACACAAAAAAAATAATGGGTTGGGTTGGGTTGGGCAAATAGATGGGTTATATGTGGGTATGTGAGCTATGGCTGTGGCAATGATAATGTAGTTTCAAAACATTATTGTTATTACCTTTTAAATCATTTATCCAATAAAAATAATTTCTGAAAGAAGCACTGGGTGTCTTTTTATGCTTCACAGATTAACTTTTTTTTTTTTTTTTTGATAAACCAAGACAATCTTCATCAATGTTACATGTTGGAGAAGACCTTTAATATAGACCATAAAAACATGTACAAAAATGACACAGACAGACAGTTTCCCTTTCAGTCAAGTTACTAACATTGAAATGAGAGTGATCCCATAATTCACTATCAGTATTTATTACACGACTGCAACAGCCACAAAATGGTTCAGCAAATCTTAGTTTCTGGGTTTGACATGCAAACAGCTGACTACACTTGAAACAGAGCAGTTTTGGGGATTGGACAGAAGATTCAGCCCTCATGTGGCTGGTAATAGAACTTATTTTTCCTTCATTTGACTACATACTGGAATTGTTTGTGTGTGTACGTTTATTCACCCATTTTGTGTTAAGCTTAAAATTAAGATTGTAAAAAAAAAAAATTAAGTGAAAAGAACCTTTTTAACTTCCCCCAATAAAAACATCTAAAGAGTATCTCAGTTGAACAAATAAAAACAGACAAATAACCTTTAAAATGGTCATTCTACAAACAATGGTCAATTTGCTCTGATAGAACACGGTCCATTCCCTTAGATAATATCATCAGTAGAGTGTGTGTACTTGATCAAGTAGCAAATGGAATCAAACGGATACTTTAAGCCAACAGAAAATATTTTGTGGATGTGACCTCAGCTAAAATTTGAGTTCTATTTACAAACAAAAGAAAGAGACTGCCATGGGCTGGAAACACTGGAAAATCTCCTAGACATACAGTACCACGACAGTTACACTTTCCACAACAGGCCTACAATATTAACAAAATGTCATTTTGAGACTGTCTTTTAAAACCGGCAAGCAAGGAAATGCTGTGTTTTTAACCGCGCATCAGCTATTCGGCAAACAAGTAAAATGAACTGGGTTGGTCCCCTGTTGAATGTAACTAAAGAAGGCAACTTGAGAAGAAAGGTTACGTGTGTTCTGAGTTCAGCGAGTGTTCATTTTGCTAAACACTAAACTAAAAAAAAAAAAACAAGGCAAGGTTAATGTTGCTTGAGTCCTGCTCCTATGGTGTTAAAACAGTCTTTCGATCTAATGATCCAGCTTTGAGAAACCAGGTTTGGACCAAACAACAAACAGAAAAAAAGGTGCTAAAGTTGTATAGCTCTATGTACTACACTTTTGTCTAGAATGCTGGACAAGTTCCAGTTGAGGTTTTGTCCATGCAAGACTGCTGATAAAAACACTAGTCCAACTTCTTGTTGCGTAGACGTGCTATATCCAGTAAATAGCGGCACGTGGGAGCGGTGTGCTGCGAGAGGATGGTCAGAGCCTTGCCGTGCACTAACGTCAGGGCCGTCTGGTGGCCCGTCGCCCACACTCGGTACCATGGCCCATAGAAGGGGTCAGAGACAGCAGGACACAGCATGTTATTCAGATTCACTTCTGTCAACTGGCGGGAAGCAAAATACAAGATTGAGTTATCATAACTAAAGCAAAACATGCATATATAAAACAGAACGGTAACAATTTAGGGTTCAATTCTCACTATTAACTAGTTGTTTAATAGCATGCATATTGGCTGTTTATTAGTATTTATAAAGCACATATTAATGCCTTAATCTGCATGATCATATTTTAGATCCCTTAATCCACCACATACCTAAACTTAATTACCTTCCTAACTATTAATAAGCAGCAAATTAGAAGTCTACTGAGACAAAATAGTTTAAAGTTAATAACTGGACCTTAAAAAGTGTGACCGCAAGAATAGAATGCAAACATTTCATATTTAAGAATTGAAGTTATATATCAAATAAAACATTAAAGAGTAAAGACTGTGCAAATTGCATGCATGCACTTTAGTTTCTGATACAATCAGGAACCAATTAATGTTTTTAAACAAAAGTAACATTTCCAGTCCAGAGAGGATTATTCAAAAATAACTGGTTTGATCATCTAAAACAAGTCATGTACTCCTGGTTTGGGTGCAGTTAAACTGACAAGCCACCACAACATTAAAATGATCTGCCTAATATTGTGTAGGTCCCCCTCATGCTGTCAAAACAGCTCTGATGCATCAAGGCATGAACTCCATAAGACATTTGGACATGTCCTGTGGTATCTAACACCAAGACATTAGCAGCAGATCCTGCAAGTTTTGAGGTGGGGCCTCCATGGACCAAATCTGTTGGTCCAGCACATCCCATAGATGCTCAATCGGATTTAGATCTGGAGAATTTGGAGGCTAAGGCGACACATTAAACTCTGTGTCATGTTCCGTAAACCATTCCTGAACAATTTTTACATTGTGGCATTATACAGCTGAAAGAGGCCAATGCCATCAATTAAAACCATTGCCATGAAGAGATGAACGTGGTCTGTAACAGTTTGTATGTAGGTGGTGCCCAAGGGCAGTGCAAACCATATTTTGGCGTTAAAATAGAACTGTCAGGATTTACTAAAGACACGCTGTGAAGAATTAGCGCTGAAACGGCATGGACAGTTATTTTTGAGCCTGACCTTATTGAATATGCATTTGTAGGAGTTTCCCTTTCAGACCAAATTCAATTTACTAATGTTTGCACTCGTCAAATTACTGGTATTTGCACCATTATTTAACGCCCCAAAAAAGCATGTCTTAAAGCAGGCGGTAATTTGCACTGCTCTTGGTAGATTGCGCTGATCATTATGGAAATGATCTGGCTGCGTCTGTGTTCTTTAATGTGCGCATTGTTAATAAATCACCCGCAGAATTTTCCCCTCCCATCGGCGCTTTTATGGAATTGCACTCTAATGCTAATTTGCATTGTTTAGTAAATCCTGGCCCTATAGGTGTTTTCGACGATGGACCCGGGGTCATCATGGGCACCATCAGTCTGTGGCTATGCAGACTACACCCCACAAGACCTGCCAGTTTGAAGACGCTCTGACCCAGTCTTCTACCCGGTCTATCACTATTTGGCCCTTGTTAAAGTCGATCAGTGTTATTCACTTGACCTTTCGGTGGTTTTAATGTTGTGGTTGATCAGTGTATACTGTAGCCAAAAGCTGGAGATTAGTTAGAACAAGCATGCCATTAACATGTCATGTAATAATATAAAAAATTAAATTTAAATGTAAAAAGTACACACTTCAGGGTATCAAACAAGGCTAACTAAACCATTTGAAATATACACATTGCTTGTGAAGTTCCAACAAGTTTAATTTTCTCGTTAAAACTGGCGACTAAGCATTGACAGTAATGCAAGAGGAAATTTGATTTGTGATGACTTGTAGATTGTAATAAAGGTCTATTAGCAAAACTGTCAGCTTTTACTGTGAGTTTTATCTTGAGGTTGTAATACTGTCACAGAGGACCAGGAGTCTAAAAAACCCTCAATAAACACCCATAACCCATGGAAATAATAGACAGAAAAGTTCAATAAAAAGATACAATTTTAGTAACAAGAAAATTATTCAATTAAACTCTACACACATTTAATAATACTGTCTCTCTCTCTCTCTCTCTCTCTCTCTCTCTATAGCCATATTGCTATTCTCTAGTATTCCCATACATTCTATTGAATTATTAGGAAATTGTATGCTTTCAATGAGAAAAAAAACACCTAACGAGTCAAGTCTGGCTTTTTTTCTCAGACTTTCATGATATAAGCTCACAATTGTGAGAAATAAAGTCAGAATTGCTAGATATATTCTTTTTTTCACAATTGCGAGTTCATGGTTTATATCTCGCAATTCTGAATTTAATTTATTTTTTCAGAATTCTGATAATTCTGACTAATTGTGAGATATAAACTCACAATTGAGAGTTATAAGTCCAATTCTGAGGAAAAAAGACTACTTTCTTGCAATTCCGAGTTTATATATCTAATTCTGACTTTATTTCTCCGATCAGCATTTATATCATGCAGTTTTGACTTTATAACTCGCAATTTCGAATTTTTATCTCAATTCTCACTTTTTTTCCCTCAGAATTGCGAGTTTAAATCTCACAATTCTGACTTTTTTTTTCTCGCAATTGCGAATTTACATCTCGCTATTCTGACTTTTCCCTACAATTGTGAGTTTACATCACACAATTCTGAAAAAAAAAAAATTTGAGAATAAAATGTCTGAATGATGAGAAATTTGCATTTAACCTTTTTTATTTTTTATTCAGTGGTGGAATCTCCTATGAAAGCTCTAGAAAAATGCCATTGAATTTGTGCTACATAATGTACTGCTTACTGTGCCACTTAATTAAACACACAATGCGATAAGGTCATGTGACACAACAGTGGAATGTTGTAGAACAATGTCTACCGTTTCACTTTAAAACAGTGGGAAGTATGCAGTGTATACTACGCAGTATTCAGTAAATAGTAAGCTAGCATTCCATTTCTAACAGTCATAAGCTACCAACTCTTTGTATTTCTGCCATACAAATATGGAAGAAATAGAAAGAGTTGGTAGCTTATGACTAGTATGCTATTCTGATTTTCACAATAGTGTTTGATTGTCGTACCATTCCAAGGCTCTGGAGGAACACAAAGTGGTAGAGGAAGAGGGTGCCCGAGGACAGCAGCGCCCACCACATGTCTCCGAGCGGCTCTGGCTTATACACACCTGACAGAGGAGACACATGACACAGTCTTTAAAGATGCACGTGGAGCCCAGATCTCTCGAAGTCAGGGAAGTATGTTTATCTAGATGCTTGAGCATTTCTTTTAAAGGAATATTCTGGGTTCAGCAGAGGTTAAGCTGCATCTGTTACCACACAGAATTTCAACTCGTCCTTCAAACAAACAAACACAATTGTGATTACAGGAAAGCCCTTCCAATGGGGGCAAGACAATGCACCTGGATAAACATTAGTGTTTCAAAAATATCACCACAAAACTTGAGCATTATAGGGAAAGATGGTAACAAATACTGCTTTATTTTGTTGTGACAAGTTAAAGTGAGGTTATAAATCTCTGACAGAATTGGGCCAGAGTGACGCTGTAGCTGATTTGATTTAAAAAAAGATTAAAAATCAGAGAATTATATATTATTCCCATAAATTACATCTTAAACGTATACAATATTAATCATAACCTGTTGAAAATTGAGGAGAATCATTCAATCTGAACTTAATCTATTGCTATTATGATATCCTTTCAATTAAAATATAGGCCTGTATCTTCTGGACTGATTCTTCTATTCAACTAAATATTTAATGTAATATTTGTATTAATAATACCCTTTTATATTTATGAATGAATGATTTACATTCATATTTATCAAAAATCAAATGACAGTTTACACCTTTTCACAACTTTACTTCAAAAATGCTTTTACAACTATATTTGCAAATGTCTATTTATTTTCCCTAATAATTTATTAAATGACAAATTATTTTGTATATGCAAAACTATATAAAAATGTTACAATTTAGCGGTGCATGCACACTTAAAGGGGACTTTTCTATAGTAATACAATAGTAATAGTAATCTTTAGTAATACAACTGCACTGTAACATTAAAATAAATGTTCAATAATATTAATGTTAATAATTTTACTTCACATGACAGTATTAAAATTACAACACTTCTGTTAATTTCTTTACTAGCAAGCATTAAACCCTCAAGCTTTTTGAGATTTTTCATAGAGACCTATGTCTGTGGTGTGCAAAATTATTATTGTGGACTGGATAATCTGTTTTAAACCATTTCATAAATAATATCAGGCCAGTTTTGGTCAGTTCTTGGCCAGAATAAGCTGTAAAGATGGACTAGACATCATGCAGATATTCAATTGTCTAGTTACACTTTAAAAAAAAAAATCTTAGTATTTTTGCTTTGTTTTCCAGAACAAATATCTAAACATTCTTGAATCTAGAAAAAAATATCTGCCAATGGGGCAAGAAAAATAATCTTGTTTTCCCTTTGAGTCAAAGACATTTTTCTTACCCAATTGGCAGATATTTTTTCTTGTTTTAATCAAAAACGGAACAATATTTTGATAATTTTTTCAGAAAACAAGGCTTAATATTTTAAGTCATTTTGCTTCTCAAGTAAATATGTCTATTTTCAAGAATATTTAGATATTTGTTCTGGAAAACAAGGCAAAAATCTTTTTTTTTGCAGTGATACACAAACCTTGCCCCCTGTTGAAACACATTGTGTTACTCCTGTACTCTACTTAAGGGCATATCCTTACAATTACCCAACCAACAAACAAAAAACCTAGACACGTTAATATTTGTTCTTATCAAGTTTATTTAGGCCAATGAGGAGCTGTAGTAATCCTTTCTGAACATTAGATGACACTCTGGGTTTACTCATTGCTGTTCTGACGTATACTTTACTCAGGGCATGTGAAGTGTGCTTCTGATGTCAACATAACTGAAATATCGGTTGGATGAGCTCTATAAATAACAGCACTGATTTCAAGAGTACTATTGCTCACTTTTCAACTGAAACGTGTCAACATGGAAGCTGAAATGATATTGTGCATGTGGACGACAGCAGATATGATGATGTGTGATAAAAGCTTCAGCACTACGACTGTTTGCCCAAACTTCAGAAACTCACCTCCTTTCCTGAAGAGGTAGACTGGCACAAGATACAGCATGGAGTGCTGAATATAATAGATCTCCTTCTCAAATGGAAGCTGTGATGGGAGAAAAAAAAAAAGTATGTTTAGAAGACAAAACATACGGACATGTTCCAGCCTTATTTGGTGTCAGCATGATTTGAACAGAGCGCTAGAGATGGGAATACACTCACCAGTCGAGTGTTGACTACTGGGAAGAGAAGAGCTAGAAGGGCTCCATTCAGCATATGGACCTGAAGCCTTCAAAACAAAAAAAGAAAGAAAGCTCACAGCAACAATATATCTGAAACAACAGTACAGGATCTAAATCTCAACTGAACAAGGGAAAACTGTGACATTCTATTAAACTGACAAAGAAATGTCATTAAACGGACAGATATCAAAACATGAAGTTATTATATGTCAAAGGCAACTGTAAAACAAAAATACATTAATCAAAAACATACCTATTCATCATATGCTGTCTTAAAGCAACAATATATGCATCCTGCACAGAGAAGGCAATCTCTAAAAACATATTTAAGTTGATGGTATGAAACAAAAAATTGTGATATATACACACATTACTGAAATTTACACATCTAATTCATGCAATACTGAAAAGTATCAATAAACAATATAAATTTATATAGATGGTAACACTTTAGTATAGGGACCAATTCTCACTATTAACTAGTAGGTTATTAGCATGCCTATTAATAACACATTGGCTGTTTATTAGTACTTATAAAGCACATATTCTGCATGACCATATTCTACAATGCCTAAACTTATCTACTTTACTATTATTAAGCAGTAAATTGGTAGTTTATTGAGGCAAAAGTCATAGTTAATGGTTTGTTAATAGTGAGAATTGGAATTTAAAATAACGTGTGACCATAGATAGATAAATGGTGTTACTGATAGACCTTTTTGTTTGTGTTATGTGTCTTTAGGCTTATTTATTATGCTGTTAGATTGGCAATAAGGCAACAGCAAACTTCTTCACCTTATTTTTTTCCAATGTGGAAATAAGCTACTTCCTGTGAATGTGTAAGACTAGTTTCATTCACAGCCATAACTAGAAGAATTACAATGTGCAGTAAATGGTAAAACTATATGCACTACAAACCAAGTGTGTTTATCATTACAATAATGAATTAATATAATATGATAACAAACAGAGCTCATTTTTAGTTCAAGAGTTTATTACACTTTTTTTTTTTTATTCGTACGTTTTTAAAAAGAATATACGCATAAATAACAAACGACAGTAAACTTCTTAAACAAACATTCTGCAATCAAACTTATGAATAGGCACAGCTGAAAAATACATCAAATGAACAACTGAAAAAGTCAATAAATTAAAATGAATAGCAGACATTATTTGGAAGGGGGACTGATTCTGTTTACTATTGTCCTTTTGCATTATCGACACTATTTTCCTGTTCATCACTGTAAAGCTGCTTTGACAAGCTGTTTTGTATAAAGTGCTATATAAATAAAAGGTGACTTGACTTGATTGTTTGAGAGCAGAGCAGGGTTGAAAATTAAAGGGGTCATATGATGCGATTTCAAGTTTTGCTTTCTCTTTGTAGTGTTACAAGGTGTTTGTGCATAGATAAGATCCCTGAAGTTGCAAAGACTAAAGTCTCAAAACCAAAGAGATATTCTTTATCAAAGTTAAGACTTGTCCACGCCCCCCTAAAACGGCTCATTTAAACACGCCCCCACGTCTACGTCACTGTGTGGGAAGATTTGCATAACACCGCCCAAATGTATACGCAAAGAAAGAGGGCATACATTATTTTTATTCTCACTGTAATATTGTTGCTGCCGCCGGCGCCATGTCCTGGAGACGCTGTTTCGTTGTGAAAGTACTTTGTTTGGGCTTCCAAAAGAGGACACAACTAGAAATCAGTGGTTAAGTTTTATTTACAACACTGTTCCAGAACAGTTCAACCCAAATATTAGAGTGTGTGCAGCGCATTTTACGGAGGACTATTTCCTGAACCTGGGAGAGTAGCCTACATTATAATCAGTAATTATGTACCCACTGGATGCAACAAATGCCTCGTTTATAATGGGGTTTATCGTTTTTGTCTCTTCGCGCCGGGAAACGCCATCACAATACAGTAAGGGGGCGTAATATTTCCGTCACACGCTTGAGGTATTCGGCCAATCACAACGCACTGGATAGCTGGCCAATCAGAGCACACCTCGCTTCTCAGAACGATGAGCTTTGTAAAAATCTACACGTTTCAGAAAGGCAGAGCATAGAGGAACAACAATAATGTACAGTATGTGGAAAATAATGTTTTTTTTTTTACCTTAAACCACAAAACACATTGCATTACACCAAATACACAAAATAATGTTCTTTTTAGCAACATCATATGACCCCTTTAATGGTGGCTTGTGGTAAAAATGCCACCAAAATGAACAAAAATGTGGCACATATTCAAGACAAACAGGCAAAAATTGCCCCTGCACAATTAAACTAAATAAATTACAGCTGTCACGATTAAAATGCAATGTGAAAATGAAATGAAAAGTGTCAGTTCACAATTGACACATTGAGATCTGCATGTTGCATTAGATTGCATTTTATGCATTATTTTTGTACTGTTGAGCATTATCACAAATATTTCTGTTGAGCTTATGAATGCAATGGCCAATTAGAGGCATTTTTCAGCGCTGAAAATGCTGGAAAAATGACTGCCTGCCAGATTATGACTCTTCTCATTCCCCGGCATGGTTATGTTTCAGATTAGAAAAATTGGGTAGTGGCTTCGACGAGCGGAGTGATGAATCGAAAATTCTACACTGGCTCAAATTTAACAGCAGCCCACTGGGAACTCCCTGATTCCCTCCTGATCCTGATTTGATGTTGAAATCTGGACCAGTTTACAGCATCAAGCAGCATAGCAGACTGTTTCACAGCTAAAATAAGTGGAAGTGGCTGACACCGGAAGCCTTGTACACTCATTTTAAAAATGCCCATGCTCGCTCTTGTTAAAAATAAAGTGGATAGAAATGAACTGTGTCCATGAGGAGTGCTCTTTGTAAGACACTTGCTGCTGCCTGTATGTAGAGCATTCGATAACTTATCAGATTCCATTACAATTAGGATGCTGCTTTAAAAGGCAACTGCCTATGTAGGTAGACGACGACGTTCATTCTGATTTTGGTCTTTGCTTCTAAATGCGGCTAGATTCATACCTTTGTGTTGTTTGGTTCATTGTGTTAATATTTTACACACTTAAGATGGATATTTTGCAACCAGGTGATTGCCAGGCAAAATCAAATGCATTGTCTTCTGTCAGTGCATGTCCATGCTGCCTGTGTAATGTTGATGCATTGATAAAGAATTCTGGCTTATTTGTAAAATATTTTTACCATTTCAGAATCTTCCAGTTATTTAGCTATTCATATATGTAACCCTGGAAGACAAAACCAGTCTTAAGTCGCTGGGGTATATTTGTAGCAATAGCCAAAAATACATTGTATGGGTCAAAATTATTGATTTTTCTTTTATGCCAAAAATCAATAAGATATTAAGTAAAGATCATGTTCCATGAAGATATATATCAAAACTTAATTTTTGATTAGTAATATGCATTGCTTAGAACTTCATTTGGACAATTTTAAAGGCGATTTTCTCAATATTTAGATTTTTTTTGCACCCTCAGATTCCAGATTTTCAAATAGTTGCATCTCGGCCAAATATTGTCATATATTTAACAAACCATACATCAATGGCAAGCTTATTTATTCAGCTTTCATATGATGTATAAATCTCAATTTAGAAAAATTGACCCTTATGACTGGTTTTGTGGTCCAGGGTCACTTATCTGTGCTTTTTTCTAATCTTATTCTACATAATGCCACATGTGCCAACTGACATTTTTAATGGGACCTTTTTATATTTATGTTTGTATTTGATGAAGTTTGTATAAATTACCCCAAATTTCCAATTAATTCCCTTTAATTCCTGTAAATTCCAAAACTTGGAATATTTCCACAATTCGCCAGTTTAACTTCCCATGGAAAGTTTCCGGAAATGTACAGGAAATTTTCCACCCCTTGGCACCCCTAATTGTAAATGTTAGACAGAGATACTCACACGATGAAATTACAGTCTGACAGAAAGATTCAAACCCAACAACTCCCTCTGATATTTTCTAACAAAACAGAAGTTGTTTTCCAGTTGGACAGGAAATGATTTTATCTGTGTGTTGAATCACTAGAGCCATTAAAATACCTCACTTCCAAGAGACATGACCACGTCACTGACTCCCTCTGCTTGCTTAGTGACCATATAAATTACATTTACAGCTACAAAAGAACAACAATCATGAAAGTCATCCTTTCTTACAGTCTTTACACTGAGAAGAGTACAATGGCAATAGTGGATTGGTACATAAAGCTGTAAAAGGAGTTGAAATGTGTGGAATGAGAAAAAAGGCTCAAAGTAGACTAGAAAGGGTTGACACCGTTTCATCTGAAACCCCCGTTTTGCAGTTACATGTCAATACAGCTCTAGGTCCTGAGGTAACTGTAAGACTTGCTGAGAAATTTAGCACATACTCATTTATTCTTAGTAGATCATTGTCCAAAAATATGTGACTTTTTACATGTCACTAGCTGAAGTTCCCCAGTTCTACAAAAAAACTGCACATTAGAGTGCAAAATAATAATTACAAAATAATAAACAAATTCACCATTTAAATGTAGAGCTGCACAAAACTTCATATTAATTTGAAATTGTCTGATGACATCTTATGATGTGATTTCTTATGACATGATATCTAAATTTAAAAGTCTAATATGAGTCCACACATACACCAAATATCTTATGATCACATATCTTATGAAACGGTTTTACAGAGGAGTTTTGGCTTCAAGTCAGTTGTCTCTTTTGACACCAGTGTGTTGTAAGCGGTTCCATTAAACCCTAATTTATCAGCGAAGATATAAGATGGACTTTGCTGTAAAAACCACATCATTAGACACATTTCAGTTGGATCGCATCATCCACACGGGCCACTGGTGCTTGGACCCTGATGATTACAGCTTGCAGCTATATTGTTATTATTAGAATTTTACAGAACAACAGTAAACTTACAATACTAACATTTATGACTGCCTTAATTTCTTTGCATTCAAACATTTAAACCATTGAGCTTTTATTGTGGCAGAAAACCACAGGAAGACCTCTTAACACTTCTCATTGTTGCCAACAAATTTATAAATGATTCTCATTACAAATTTAAAAAGATTTCTGGCATGTTGCATTCCCAAATGCAAATTATAAGCGACTCTCAGCACTGGCAGAATTCATGAGGAGTAGGATTTACTGTGAATCAAAACTGAAAATGAACCCAGTGCTTCACTCTGAAACATGCAGCGTGCCAGACTATAATACAAATAAAATAAATCACATTCCTGTTGACAGAGTCAGAATTTAATGATTTTGAATCTATTGTAGAAAGAGTTTCAGCAAGGAAGCTAAACATGTTTGCAAAAAGAGCTTACTATGATTTAGAAAACATGAATTGGTCTGAGGGTGGACTGGTCAAGTATCACTAGTTGTATAAAGAAGACACAGATGATATAGATTTAAATTAAATTTAAAAAACTTTATCACTAAAAGAAATTGGAAACTGCTTGCAGATTCTCACAATCGTACTTGTAAAAACACTGATGTCTTCATTTCTTCACTGTCAATCAAAAACTCAGTAGCCAATGAGAACTGACCACTGCTAGCCCTGCCCACACAAGGGATTTAATTTCAGCTTCATGGACATTTAGTGCTTCCACTTTTAAGCTACATGTTCTTTGTAGTTCTTTGTAGTATATGTATCATGTAGTTTACATGATACGAGTTTGTATGTAGTAAATTTGTAAACATTTAAAGAACTATCCATCTTTGTGACAGAAAAAAATTGTGTAACTTTAAAGTTACAAAACTGGAAGATGGTAATGTTACAAAAAAACAACAATATAGGCAAATATACTAGTGGTTTAAATTTGCATTATACAAGAGTTATTAGAACTCTCTGGGAGACTGTGGGAATACAAATGCTGTGGTTAAGTTGTCACCTATGAGTCTGTGTATATGAGCACCACCTTTAAAGCCTGCCCACTGAATGCCTATGAAATACAACGCATGCTTCTCTTAAGGCCAGGACACACCAAGCCGTCATCAAAGAACTAGCAGCAATGAAAGCCGACGGTGTTGTCGCCTTGTACAGCTGACTGCAAACTAGCTCGTGTGTTCCTGCGCGTGAGGAATTAACGTATATCAGCAGCTATCAATAGTCTATATTCGTCATTCAAAAGGAGACGCCGAAACAAGGATATACGAGATATACAAGATACATGCAGATATACGAAATATAAAGCAGTGCTTACCATTTTGAATATCAGTTATGTTGTTAACTTTCTTCTTTTTAAGCGGCTCATGTTGTTATAAAACATGGTGAATCGGAGAGCCTACGTGTGGAGCACACCAAACAAAAAACTGGTTCGACAGACGCTCGCCGACCGCCCAACGATTGACTGTTGACTCAAAACATCATGATGAAGAGATACCGGAGCCTCCTGGTCTTAGCTTCTCAGTTTCGTACAAAGCACTACATTTGTTCTTTAAGTCTATAGAGAAAAGTAATTCAGCAATATTATTAAACTTTAAAGCGGTTATATTATTTTCAGCTACATTTCCACTATTTTTTAGATAATCAGTTGGACTTTTCTGAAACACATTAGGAACATGAACAGCATTGCTCGTGTTGAATTCAAACTCGGATCTAATGGGCTGGTCTAAAACAGGCCATCTGTGCTCAAAGCTTACCTCATTAGCACATAGGAAACAGGCGTCTGATGTCATGGCCACTAGTTAACATGGTAATACACACATTTATCTCTGATGAATGGTGAGTTACATCACGTTCACTAAAGAGTTGAGAGTCACAATCTGTTCTGAAAAGCAGTCACTAAAGCAGCAAACATCTCCAAAAAACTAAGTTTTGCCAGTAGTTTTTCACATTAAAATGTAGAAAAGCAAGGAAACAAACCTCATGTGATTCATTTTGAAAGAAATCAATTTATAATGTGATGAATCTAAAATGCAGGTCATCTCTGGGGTTGTTAATTTATTGCCATCTGGTGACATTACCAATTCAGCATGTCTCACATTCAGGACATTACCAGCTCCTGTGAGGAATTTAGCCCCCCCCTGTCACTTAGTCAAAACAGGGACATTCGCACCGCTCTGTTAAAATTACAAAGGACTTACAAAAGTCCTTATGTTTATGATTTCATATTAGTGAGCATGCATCATAGCAATTATTCACTACTTATTAAACATGTGGTATAATATTAATTATCAAGTCATGTTCATTTATATATCGCATTATACAATACTGATTGTTTTAATTAGATGTCCTAATTAGATGCATATGATCAAATTCCAATGACAAGCAACATTTAGATCTTACACTTAGATCGACTGCCCAGTTAGTTATGTCAACAAAAATGATTCATGCATCTCAAGAATTGTTTCATTATGTTTCATTTTGATGTGATCAGGCATTTGTGGACAACAAACAGATGCCTTTTGCTTTGAGACGAAACATGAATCCAGAATCAGGTTTATTACTCCCAGAGAAACTACAGTTTATCTTATCAATAAGAAAATATGTAACTGCTATAGTAACATCCAACTCAGTCACTTGCATTTTTAATCCATTCATGATATCCATTTAGTAGTTGTTAGATACTCTCGTTTATCATTTTGTTAATGCAATCTCTTTTATTACACTTGTGCCTTCCTTGTGTTGATTATAGAGTAATAGGCTCTATGAGTTAATGCTATGTCACAAATCCTTCAGATTGGTCAGCTAACAACTACCTCTAATTTCTATAGTTGTTTATTCAACAATCTTCCTTGATTGTTCTTTACTGGTCAAGGTGAAATGCCCGGCTGGTGCCTTGTAAAATAGAAAGGAATTATCTGACACTCTCGACCTCACCTTTAGTGACATGTGACCAAAAACTCAATATTAATATTTAAGTCTAAAATCATCACACTTTTGAGGTTGAGAATGATCCCTCAGCCGTAGAGACAGCCAATTCTCAAAATGAAAAGCCAAATTAAGTTTTAGTCCTCTGCCATTTAAGTAGACACATCCTATCCAAAGCGATTTACAGTATGATAACAGTGTTGTTTGCGGTTTCATTCGTTAAGTGCTTTTGCTCAAGGGCATATTATTGATTGCTTACAACCTTCTAGTCTACAGCAACTATTTCAAGGGCACATTATTGAAAGAGGTGATTATATAATATAATTAATATGATTAAGAAACAGATGTTACCTGGATTGTCAGACAGAAAAGATTAGACTGCCACCAACACTACATAAGAGATATGGTTCTTTCCAACTCAGCAACTGATAAACTGTTGGGCAAAGATGCTATTAAAAGTAATGCATTACAATACTGCTTTACTCCATAAAAAGTAACTAATTGTTACTTAGTTAATTTTTATGGAAAGTAATATTCAGTATTATGCTATTTTTGCTTTACTTTTTCCTCATATGGCCTGGGCTTGCTTGTTTGTTTTTTTAATATAAAAATGTTTTGTTTTTGGCAAATGGCTAATTTCTGTGCTAACCTTTAATTATTGCAGGTTTGCGTCAAATTAGGAGTTTGCATTTCACTCATTTTATCCATTTTGAGAAAAACTGAATGTGTTTTTGTGCAGGTGAGATGACTAAATGCATGTTCACATTTAGTCTAGAACTACAGCAACCCTCATATTTACACAGCGAACCCAACGCCTCTGCACTCGCTCCCGATTTCTCTCAACATGGAGACAGAAATGGGAAAAAAGTAACTGGCATTACTTATTTGAAAAAAGTAACAGATATTTTCTTGTAAATCAAAAAGTAATGTGTTACTTTACTAGTTGCTTGGAAAAAGTAACCTGATTACGCAACTCACGTTACTTGTAATGCGTTACCCCCCAATACTGCTCATGAGTACCCTAAGCATTCACAGAAAAAGGTGTTGAAAGGTTGAAAGGTTGAAAGGCTATTTTGGGAAGAGTCTGGTGATATGCATAGGTTTGCATTCCTCATATGCTGAAGAGGCCAAACACTATAGTAGTTACTGTCACTAGACTTAAATTGCACATGAAGCCAAGAGTTAAGGTAATAAGAAATCTCACAGCTCTCTGCAGTGCAATCTGTTACTGAGTACTTACCTAAAGATAACCATGGCAGTTTTACAAGGGGGACATGCAAGCAGGAAGATCTGCAAAAGATAAAGTGATAAGCTCAGTAACAATGACTCTTTTGGACAAAGCACATTTTTCATCAACCAGTGAAACTAGTAATGCAAACTACTAGTCATGAGAGTAACTGATAACAGAAATTTTACTAAGTCAACAAGAGGACAGCAATTCCAAATAAATGCTGGAATACAACTCTTAAAATAGAACAGAACAACCATTGCTGCAAAGAGAAGGCTACTCATTCAAGCCATTGTAACTGCTGTAAATGAGGGCTCTGTTCATTGTCACGTACTGTGTACCTAGGTATCGGCGGTATATAAATGCAGTCTTTTGAACAAGCGCCAAGCCGTACATATCTTGTCAGAACAAGTTTATCACATTTTCAGTGGCCGAGTGTCAATCAAACAGACATTCAGCTACATGACACAATTTGACCAGTTCAGTGTTGCATTAAGAACTACTCCCAAATCAACACTTTTTTTCTCTAATCTTTATTTTCCTTATTTATTCTCTCTAATGCAAACACACCATTTTGACAATACCATCAACATAAACGGTTAAAATTACAGCTCTGAAAACTGAGCATTTGTAATTGAGCCGTTTAAATAATCTTTTTGTTTCATATAAATATTGCAAGCAACTTAAAATTATAGAGATATTTGTTTATGATAAAACAATGTTGTACTGTGCTGTTGTTTTGATCACTAGTGAGAATGTTCTCTCGGTAGTGATAAAGGCAACTAAGGACAGCCACAAGCCATATCTAATCTAGGGTTAAATAGATCACAAATTGACATAATTTAGTATCTGTTGGGAGGGTAGCCAGGATTTCCCTCTTTGGACAGAAAGAGCAGTCTGGGAGCAGGACACAAGAAGGAAGGAAGTTGAATCCTGTCAGCAGATATCCTTATCCCAGGGTGTCAAAGAAGATGAGAAGATGAGAACACGTTCAGTCTTGTGTAATATGCTCACTCCAAGGCAGAGTGAACAATTAGGATAATACTGTTACAGCAATTCAAATACAGAAACTTTTAATGATTTTTTTCCCCAAGCGCTTATTTAATTCAATTATAGTCTAAACTAGATTTGGACATTTTCTGAAGAATATGTGAGTGGTGTTTGCCCATACAAAATCTGCTTAATATGATGAACAGATTTAATTTAGCTGTTTATTCACATATAAACACATAGATAGAGAGAATCAGATATGGTAAACATGGAAGCTAGTGCACACACTTCACTAGTTTTTGTGTATCATGCACGCACGAGAATCAGTGAAGTTTATTCCAGTACAGGATACTATGGGATGCACTCACAAAGCCTAAATCAAATCTGTAGGCCTATATCATATAAAGCGATCACGTCGCTTGTATTAAACCCCTTGATTGATATGGATTCATTTTACAATGCCTTTATAAACTTTTTGAATCTTAAAAGTTTGGAATCCCTGGACTTTCATGGATGGACTGAATATCTTAATTTGTGTTCCGTAGATTAACCAAAGTATTATGCAATTGGAATGACATGAGGGTGAAAATATACAGCTTTATATTATTATTATTATTTTAAATTCATTAATAGTTAATATATATATATATTAGATCTTATCCTGATTGTGTAAATAAACTTTGTTCACTATGCCTCACCAGGTAATAAAAACCATGCAACAGTGCAATGTGATGTAAGAATGTTATGTATGTGGATAACTGTTCAGTAGGTTTATTTGACCACTAATGTAACCATATAACATAACTCCGGAGACATGTTATGAATTTGAAAGCAGAAAAAGTGAGTGTACAAACACTGAAGTGAGTCATGTCTACATTAGCACGAGTAGGAAAGTATTTTATTCAGTCTACCTCTTAAAAAAAAAAGATGCCTACGCAACTATCTCCCTCATAAATCAGAATCTTCTCAATACCTAAATTACTGCACAAATAATTTTAAAGATATTATATTTTAAAGAAATATCAGCTGGTTGAAGGACTTGTTAACCCAAA
This sequence comes from Schizothorax lantsangensis, assembly GCA_027422415.1. Lineage (NCBI taxonomy): Eukaryota > Metazoa > Chordata > Actinopteri > Cypriniformes > Cyprinidae > Schizothorax > Schizothorax lantsangensis. Next base: position 4,715,125 of record CM049859.1, read on the forward strand.
ATTAAAATTTGGTAATGCATTTCTCACTCTCATGTTGTTTCTAACCATGTTTGTTTTTCCCTGGCACACACAAGAGTGCATGCTCTTTTCCATACACCAGGCCTATTAATAACTTTGCCAGAAACAGACTGAAATGTAAGTTATTATTCACTCCTAATCTTCTCCTTCATCAAATCCTGTTCGCACATAATCAAATAAATGCAAACATCATTGGTGTGCCATCTCATGTCTCCTAACTGATCATCATGGCACTGACATTCAACACAAATTTCAGGATATCTGGGCAACAAACCAGTTTTATATTCTTTTTATTTTTATTTATTTATTTTATTGAACAGCTGGATAAACTCTGCTGAGCATTATATTGATCTCATCCTACAAGACAACACATAGCAATTATCTTTATTACTGAGTCCTTTTATCTCCTGTACATCAACATCTTCTTAATGCTGCTCCATTTGGCATTTATTGAGGCCAAGTAATTCTGAAGTAATGTGTCCTGTCAAATAAGTTTGTTTTTCACAAGCCAGAGGAGAAAATATTGCAACAATAAGGTTTGCTGGAAAGATGTACTCGCATTAAAAACCTGCTATTTAGCTATAGCTATTTTGTTACATTCTGTATGCACTGAATGATTTATAAAGCATGTTACTTTCCACATATCTCCCTGTGTATTACTGTTATTATTGGTTTTGCACTCAAATTGTGTGAGAGTTCCATTCAGGCTGTTTACAATTCCCAACTATTCCGGCTTTAATGTTTACCAAATGATAAGCCTGTGACCTTGTTCAAATACTGTAAGTAGGGCTGTCGCGGTGAAGGAATTTCCCTTGCGGTAATTTGGAGTGGGTCAATAGCACGGTATGCGGTATTACCGCATATATATATATATATATATATACACACACACACAACCCCAAATCAGAAAAAGTTGGGACAGTATGGAAAACGCAAATAAAAAAAGAAAGTAGTGATTTCTAAATTTACTTTGACTTGTATTTCATTGCAGACAATATGAACACAAAATATTTCATGTTTTGTCTGGTCAACTTCATGTCATTTGTAAATATACATCCTTTCCTGTCATTCAGACCTGCAACACATTCCAAAAAAAGTTGGGACAGGAGCAATTTAGGGCTAGTAATGAGGTAAATTGGTTAAATAATGATGTGATTTGAAACAGTTGATGTCAACAGGTGATTGTAATTATGATTTGGTACAAAAGCAGCATCCAAGAAAGGTCTAGTCCTTTAGGAGCAAAGATGGGCTGAGGATCGCCAGTTTGCCAACAAATACATGAGAAAATTATTGAAATGTTTAAAAACAATGTTCCTCAAAGAAAGATAGGAAGAGATTTGGATATTTCACCTTCAACAGTGCATAACATAATTAAAAGATTCAAGGAATCTGGAGGAATTTCAGTGCGTAAAGGACAAGGGCGCAAGCCTAAGCTGAACAACCGTGATCTCCGATCCCTCAGGCGGCACTGCATCAAGAATCGTCATTCATCTATAAGCGATATCACCACATGGGCTCAGGACTACTTTGGCAAACCTTTGTCAAGTACCACAATACGTAGTTACATCCACAAATGCCAGTTAAAACTGTACTGTGCCAAAAGGAAGCCCTATGTTAACAGTGTCCAGAAGCGCCGTCGACTTCTCTGGGCTCGGCGGCATCTGGGATGGACCATCACACAGTGGAAACGTGTACTGTGGTCAGATGAATCAGTATTTCAGGTATTTTTTGGGAGGAATGGACGCCGTGTGCTCCGGACCAAAGAAGAAAAGGATCATCCAGACTGTTACCAGCAACAAGTCCAAAAGCCAGGGTCTGTCATAGTATGGGGTTGTGTCAGTGCCCTTGGCAAAGGTAACCTGCACTTCTGTGATGGCACCATTAATGCTGAAAAGTACATAGAGATTTTGGAGCACAATATGCTGCCTTCAAGAAGACATCTTTTCCAGGGACGTCCATGCATATTTCAACAATATGCATGGGGGCAGTTGTGGCCTAATGGTTAGAGAGTCGGACTCGTAATCCAAAGGTTGTGGGTTCGAATCTCGGGTCTGGCAGGGATTGTAGGTGGGGGGAGTGAATAACCAGCGCTCTCTCCTCCTTCAATACCACGACTGAGGTGTCCTTGAGCAAGGCACTGAACCCCCAACTGCTCCCCGGGCGCTGTAACATGGCTGCCCACTGCTCCGGGGGTGTGTTCACTTAGGATGGGTTAAATGCAGAGAATACATTTCACTGCTGGTTATATACTCTATATATAGTCGTGTATGTGACAAATACAACAATTCTATATTCTATTCTAACAAGACAATGCAAAACCACATTCTGCACACATTACAAAGTCCTGGCTGCGGAGGAAGAGGGTACGGGTACTTGACTGGCCTGCCTGCAGTCCCGACCTGTCTCCAATAGAGAATGTGTGGCGCATTTTGAAGCGCAAAATGTGACAACGAAGACCCCGTACTGTTGCCCACCTTAAGACTTGTTTGCAGGAAGAATGGGACAAAATTACACCTGAAACACTTCATCACTTGGTGTCTTCAGTCCCTAAACGTCTTTTAAGTGTTGTGAAAAGGAATGGCAACATTACAAAGTGGTAAATGCTTTACTGTCCCAACTTTTTTTGGAATGTGTTGCAGGTCTGAATGACAGGAAAGGATGTATATTTACAAATGACATGAAGTTGACCAGACAAAACATGAAATATTTTGTGTTCATATTGTCTGCAATGAAATACAAGTCAAAGTAAATTTAGAAATCACTACTTTCTTTTTTTATTTGCGTTTTCCATACTGTCCCAACTTTTTCTTATTTGGGGTTGTATATACAGTATATATATATATACATACACATATACATATACATATATATATATATATATGCAGTACATATGCGGTATATATGCGGTGTGTGTGTATATATATATATATATATATATATATATATATATATTATATATATATATAAGATTATATAGGCCTATATAAATCTGTGTGTATGTGTCACATTCATATTCAGAAACCAATGAAACCGAAACTAAATCGTGTTGAAACAGGAAGTGAAGTAAACAGAAGAGAATGACAAAATAACGGTCCACATAACAAAACATAAACCTGACAATAAGATCGTTAGTCTATTGTTAGCCTATATATACAGGTGCATCTCAATAAATTAGAATGTCGTGAAAAAGTTCATTTTTTCTTGTAAGTTAATTCAAAAAGTGAAACTTTCATATATAGAATTAGAATATAATTTTTTTTTTATTTGTCACATACACGATTATATAGAGAGTATATAACCAGTAGTGAAATGTATTCTCTGCATTTAACCCATCCTAAGTGAATACACCTGGAGCAGTGGGCAGCCATGTTACAGCGCCCGGGGAGCAGTTATTTAGATTCATTGCATGTAAAGTAAAACATATCAAAAGTTATTTTGTTTTAATTTTGATGATTAGAGCTTACAGCTCATGAAAGTCAAAAATCAGTATCTCAAAATATTAGAATATTTACATTTGAGTTTCAATTAATGACCATCCATACAGTATAAATTCTGGGTATTTCGTGTTCTTTGAAACCACAATAATGGAGAAGACTGCTGACTTGGCAATGATCCAGAAGATGAACATTGATGCCCTCCACAAAGAGGGTAAGTCACAGAGGGTCATTACTGAAAGGTGTGGCTGTTTACAAAGTGCTGTATCAAAGCATATTAAATGCAAAGTTGACTGGAAGGAAGAATTTGGGTAGGAAAAGGTGCACAAGCAACAGGGATGACCGCAAGCTTGAGAATACAGTCAAGCAAAGCTGATTCAAACACTTGGGAGAGCTTCACAAGGAGTGGACTGAAGCTGGAGTCAAAAAAAAATGCTTCAAGAGTCACCACGCTCAGACGTCTTCAGGAAAAGGGCTACCAAGACACTTCTGAACCAGAGACAACGTCAGAAGCATCTTACCTGGGCTGTGGAGAAAAAGAACTGGACTGTTGCTCAGTGGTCCAAAGTCCTCTTTTCAGATTAAAGTAAATTTTGCATTTCATTTGGAAATCAAGGTCCCAGAGTCTGGAGGAAAAGTGGAGAGGCACAGAATCCATGTTGCTTGAAGTCCAGTGTGAAGTTTCCACAGTCAGTGATGATTTGGGCTGCCATGTCATCTGCTGGTGTTGGTCCACTGTGTTTTCTGATGTCCACAGTCAACGCAGCCATCTACCAGGAAATTTTAGAGCACTTCATGCTTCCTTCTGCTGACAAGCTTTATGGAGATGCTGATTTCATTTTCCAGCAGGACTTGGCACCTGCCCACACTGCCAAAGGTACCAAAAGCTGGTTCAATGACCATGGTGTTACTGTGCTTGATTGGCCAGCAAACTTGCCTGACCTGAACCCCATAGAGAATCTATGGGGTATTGTCAAGAGGAAGATGAGAGACACCAAACCCAACAATGCAGATGAGCTGAAGGCCACTTTCAAAGAAACCTGGGCTTCCATACCACCTCCGCAGTGCCACAAACTGATCACCTCCATGCCACGCTGAATTGAGGCAGTAATTAAAGCAAAAGGAGCCTCTACCAAGTATTGAGTACATATACAGTAAATGAACATACTTTCCAGAAGGCCAACAATTCACTAAAAATGATTTTTTTATTGGTCTTATGAAGTATTCTAATTTGTTGAGATAGTGAATTGGTGGGTTTTTGTTAAATGTGAGCCTAAATCATCACAATTAAAAGAACCAAAGACTTAAACTACTTCAGTCTGTGTGCATTGAATTTATTTAATACACGAGTTTCACAATTTGAGTTGAATTACTGAAATAAATTAACTTTTACACGACATTCTAATTTATTGAGATGCACCTGTATATATATAACAGATAGTTCTGATCCTCGAATCTGACTGACAAAATACTTTTTCTGTTGATATTTAACCTCCGTGTTCTAGACGGGCCGTCAGTCAGTGCAGTTTCATTGTTGCGCCACACGGTGGCGGTAAGGGACTGTCTTTGAGTGGGTCTTAAACCGTTCATTCAACTACACATTCAAAAACACTGATTCATTCGAGATATGTAATGAACAAGCTGCTGAAATCATTTTAACTTTGAGCGCCACTTTTAAAGGCTCAGCTGACCAGCAGAGCGTCGATGCTAAGACAGATTTAGCTTACCTTGGACATGACAACCTGTTTTCACAAATATACATGACTCAGCCTGAAGGACAAACAGACTCAGGTAATCGCACGCGCTCAGTCGATCGATCTCATTCGCTGTCTGTTTAGATTTGTTAAGTGCAAATTTACTGAGCCTCTGTACAAATCAGCATGGTACACATTGTTATCGTTACTAATATTCAGTACATATGCACTAAGTATAAAACGAGAAGGGCGTAACCTTCTGAAAAAAAAAAGGAAATATCGCGGTTGCTGCAGTTGTTGCATTCCTCTGCGGTTATGCTCGTCAATAGCGCGGTATTGCGATATTGCGGTTATCGCGACAGCCCTAACTGTAAGACTTGCACAAATACGTTTATTGACATAAGTGGAGCCATAGAGTTACTACGGCATACTGCGCTTGAGAACACATGCTGAGTTTGCATATTTGAAGCCCGGTAGAGTGGCATCATAGCATGCCATAAAAGACAGGCAATCTCGGGCTGGACTCTGCAAATGAAGCAAGGATTTATATACTTGCTTAATATGGCAAAGGCTCACCTTGAGAACAGGAACCTTCTCAGAAACCTGTCATGTTACAAAAAAAATGCTTATGCCCGAGTAGGTTGGGCAACATATCAAATATTTACATCTGATTTAGAAGGTGATTAAGCAACACTGACGATTTCATGGTGCTTTTTATTTGACCATTAACTTTCACAGATTTGAGATCTGTGCTTCTCTTCACCTTTATTTGTATAGTGCTTTATACAATAGAGATTGTTTCAAAGCAGTGTTAATAGTAAACAGAGAAGCAATAGAAGCAATGATGCAAACTTTATCAAATATGTGAAATCAAAATCCTGCTGTCATGCAGCTCTAAAACGACAGTCTAATTCAACCAATAGGTTGAAACATGAAGGTCATTTAGCTAGTAACAAACCGCTGGCTTATTAATGGCCATGAACGTGCCACAAGTATGATATAAACATCAAGACAGAGAGATGTTCCAAAGGTTTGCATGAGGCAATTTTCAGATATTTATTATTATATATAATAATATTATGTAGTAGTATTATTACAGTGTTTTATTAATGATTAAAAGTATTTTAGCATAAATTTAAAAAAAAAAATACTAATAAAAAACTTTTTTTTTTGCCATTGCTCAAAATGGTTTGCCTAAGTGCCATTATTCATGTTAAAATGTTTAAGTAACATTTTAGTATAGAAAATGTTTCAGTAATAATTTGGTTGCAAAATACCACTATTCACAAATGTTGCCATATAAAATGCACATATAAAAAATGTATGCAAGTAAATGTTGTTTATTACTAGTTTATTAATAGTATTACTGTATAGTTATATTGGTGCATTTAACAGTAACTAACAATTCTGTAACTATGATTTCTGTAACTGTGTTTAAACAGCATTTATTCATCTAGGTCAAGGGTTCAGTGGAAACCCAGAAGCAAAATATTTACTTGAAGTACTCCCTGTAATTAAGTTAATCCCAGGCATATATTGAGATTTGAACTGAGATATTACTTTTAATTCTTATGAAAAGTCTGGCTACTGCTGTGATGAGACATCCAAACACAAATCACAAAGACTCTACTGCTAATCAGTCTTCACAAATACCAACAAGCTCCAATACAAATATTTATGTCTTAAATTTGTCACTTTCAAACATTCAAACTCTTACGTTTTTAACATGTCAAATCCTCCAGCTTTCATTTTGGCTGAATATTAGTGAAGTGCTGTGCTGCAAATTTCTGTCAACAAATATGTTGGAAATTATGCGAAAGTGAATTTAATCAAGTGAACCTAACAATCATGTTATATAAATAATGCAGTCACAGATATTTAGCAGAATATTGGTTACCAAACTTTAGAGATTGGCTTCCATAGTATTCATATTACCATCAACAATTTAGTTACCAACGTTCTGCAAAATGTCTTCTTTTGTGTTAAACAAAGAAGAAACTCATATGGGTTTGGATCAACTTGAGTAAATGATAGAATTTTCATGTTTTGGGTGAACTGTCCCTTTAATGCATTTGCTTGAAGTAAGCTTTAATGAAAATTTGTGTCTTCAACATTTTACCATGTAATAACCACTTTCAAAAATCAATAAGTAGGGATGGGTATCGTTTACATTTTATCGATACTGATACCGCTTATCGATACCGGTACTTATCGATACTGTTATCGATACTATTTGGAGCAAAAAGATATGTGAAATTTTTTGAGATTTTCAAGTTATTTTATTACTGCTGAACTTCAGCAACTGTATTAAAGTTCTTCAGTCAGGAGCAGGGAGTTATTTTTCTCTGTTTTATTTTATTAACATTAAAGGAATAGTTCACCCATAAATGAAAATTGTGTCATCATTTACTCTCTCAAGTTGTTTTAAACCTGAATGAGTTTCTTTCTTCTGTTAAACATAAATGTTATTTTGAAGAATGTGGGAAACCAAACAGTTGCTGGTCCCCAGTGACTTCCATATTTATTTTATTTTTTTTCCTACTATCAAAGTCAATGTGGACCAGCAACTGTTTGGTTACCCACATTCTTCAATATATCTTCTTTTGTGTTCAGCACGAGAATAAAAATGAATACAGGTTTGGTACAACATGACAGTGAGTAAATAATGACAGAATTAAAATGTTTGGGTGAACTATCCCTTTAATGACATTCGGCAGCATGTTTAGTTCTGTCCCTATAAGACCTGCACGCATCTGTTTCTTTCTCAACCGTTACTTTCACTTTAGACATAACTAACTGTGTTTATATGTAAACAGTGTGTGTTTTGACAGTATTAGCGCAATCAGTCGATAACTAAGTAAACATGTGCTGTTTGACCGGCCTTTTAGTGCATCAGTGTATGCGCTCTGAATAAGCGCATGTCAGAACAGCACACGAATAAAATGTTTAACCGGCAAGACTGTAAAGCACACACAAATAAGGTACTTTTGTGATTGCGAATAAGTGCAGTGTCTCGTGAGTGTAACTCTACCGCTGAATTAACATTTGATGTGAATGTGTCTCGCGAGTTGCAGTTGGAGCTGGAGCCGGGAGACAATAGTAAATGCAGCACATTGCTTGAGGTAGATGTTGTGTTTTCTTAGTAAAGGTTTCATTATATTACTGGTGTTGCCTCCTTTGTTCACTATTACACTACTGCATATTGCATCTGACGGCTGGTGTCGCTTAGTTTTGTAACGTGAGCCCACACTTTCGAACGGTTTCACTCTTGCCGCCACTGATTGCACGCAAACACACACCGCACATGCGCATGGATATCACACGCACGTCGAGCAAACAACAGCCACATAATTCAGTGAAGGAAAATGACAAGCAGCAGCTTATAATTCATCATTAACATTGAAGCATACAGAGATGAAACAATACAAGTATCGATAACAGTATCGTTTGTCCTGAAGCTTATCGGTACTCCGGTATTGACCCAATTACGTACCGGTCCAAAAAAAATACCGGTTCTCGGTACCCATCCCTATCATTAAGACACTAAAGACCTAACTATATTAGTGAACATTGTCACTCAGCTGCACATTGTGCTTAAGCATGGCTTTAACCTTTCGATTACGACTCCGACTCTCTAACCATTAGGCCACAAAGTTTGGGGAAGTCGTGGCCTAATGGTTAGAGAGTCGGACTCGTAACCCAAAGGTTGTGAGTTTGAGTCTCAGGTCCAGCAGGAATTGTAGGTGTGGGGAGTGAATGTACAGCGCTCTCTCTCCATCCTCAATACCACGACTGAGGTGCCCTTGAGCAAGGCACCGAACCCCCAACTGCTCCCCGGGCGCCGCAGCATAAATGGCTGCCCACTGCTCCGGGTGTGTGTTCACGGTGTGTGTGTGTTCACTGCTGTGTGTGTGCACTTAGGATGGGATAAATGCAGAGCACAAATCGTGTCGTATGTCACCTCACTTAACTGTGACTAAATTAATTCATACAACACTGCCTCTCGTTCCTTCTTACTGAAATAATACACTTTACTTTGATTTTTTTCATCAAAAATCTTTATGGTGAAATAAAAGTTAATGTTCATGTTATTTGTTAAATACCCAAACAACCTCTGTAATTATTTTTGCCAAACATATATGATTTTCTTGTGCAAATGCCGTGAGGAGATAGACCAGCAGTGATGAAGGTGGATAAATATACTAAGAAAATTGACCATCTAATGTGTTGTCAACTACAGGCCTATATTTATAGGCTCCCAGCACAATACAATAATTTGACTGCAGCCCTTTCTGGCCTTCGTGTATAATTTTAAAATATTCATCATGATGGCCCTACCTGATGAACACAACGTTCAAAAATGTGTCATTTTAATTGTATTTGTAACTGTTAAATCCATTAACAAGAAAATGCTTTTTATCTTCTCCCTTTGTACTATACTCACTGTACCCTTCAACTGTCTGAAAAAAAAACATCATAACACCAAAATAAATAAAAATAAAAAACTTCTCAAAAGTTATAGCAAGTAAAATAAATCATTGTCAGTCACAACTGGCTTTTAAATGAGTCTCTTTCAAATTTATGGCTCATATCAGTTCAGATGTTTGGTTGCTGACTAAATATTTCATTGACATCTTTTTTAAGACCTTAATTTCCAAAGCTCCCAACATTACGCATGCTGTAAATATATTTAAAGTGATACTCCACCCAAAAATGAAAATTAATTTTACTCACCCTCCATCCCTGATGCCCGTTAGAAGTTAAAGGACCTTCACAGTGCGTTTATGTAACGCTTCATAATATGCAGATGTTCATAATGTGAGTAAATGATGACAGAATTTTCATTTTTGGGTGAAGCATACCTTTAAGGACCAGTATATTTCTTTCTTTTTAATTTTGGGACGCAATATGACCTAGACATGTTTTGGAAGATTCATATGAATAAGTTTTCATGTCAATTTAAAAAAAAAAAAAAAAAACACTATATGACTGAATGTGAAACAGATTACTCTTAATTCACCTGGTACATCTAAACTGTACATCGGTTTAAACAGCTGCAAAAAAGGGGCACAACAAATTTCAATACTTCCTCCTTTTCAGAACTAATCTATTTTGTAAATGTGGTGACAGCTCTCATTTCCTTCCTATGTTTGAGAGCCAGCTAACTGTAGAGAGGAACCACAAATGCTAACAAGTTCAGAATTGCACCTAGGTATGTGTTGTGCAATGTAGGAACATGTTTCTTAAATTATCAGGGCATGCACTGACATTCAATGCTTGGGAAAAAAACAATGTATTGCTTCCAAAACTAGCTCAGCCAAAGCAACTTACTACTCACTAAATACAGATGCTGCTCAGTGAAGTAATCTGAAGTTGAATGCTTTGTTCAAGGGATTTTGAAACTACACAGCTTTTCAGTTATCAGCCCATATCTTGTCAGAACCACATCCGCACAATATTTTTTATGATTTTATCAGAAATATACTTACTTGCACCATTGTGACCACATGACATGGATTGAGGAGGTAGATGACAGTCTTTGTGGCAAACTTAAACCCAACCTCAACTCCAAAAGTCATGCACAGAGCCACAAGCAACAGGTTCTTGCCCCAGGTGTCTTCTTTACTCCTCCTGCCATCTTTCCCCACATCTCTGACCTCTTTAGGGACATTCAGCTTTTTGATGGCCACCGCCACTTCCACGATAGAAAAGAACACAATGATCAGAGTCTCAAATATTCTCTGCCGGGGAGAGAGGAAGGCGGCGCACTCAGGGCCTCCATTGCCCTCAAACATGGGGTCCACCCCTCCATACATCCAGTCCAGCAGACTGTAGATATTATACCGGGACATGTTCCTCTGCTCGTATTGGAAAAGGTACGAACAAGACGGAATAAAAGACAGGACACCGACCTCCTGGCGAAACATTAACGTCAAATCTGTCTTCGGTGAACGAATGATGAAATGACCGAAGAGGTGGGCAGCCTCAGCTGTTTAATCAGATCCACATCCTTTATGTGAAAGACACCTGTGGGAGAGATCTGGAGACTATACGATGCGATGTATTATTCACAGATGGTCAAGTTGTAGCTTTCCAAGGAGGAAGACGCATTTCCAAAAGTGACGTCTTGACTGGAAACCTTTTCTCAGCTAAGACAAGAGTCCAGAATATTCCTTGCCAGAGCGAATCATTACATAAAAGCTTCAAAGAGACCCTTGATCAGCGCCGAGAGGCCTTAAATATATAAACACAACTAAAAAACACGACTACGACCGATACGTAAGAGATGTAGCTGGCTGTTGCAATGTATCATCCGAAAAATGCGATAAAAGCAGACGCAGAAGGTGCGATGTGTCTGGGTCCATGTGGCGTATTAAAGACCTCCTCACCATAGAAACGCCGCCCTATTCACCCACACCGCAACACGCGTGCGCGTTTAGTTTCTCCGGAAAACCATCAGCAGCATATTGATATGACCGTACACTTCCCTGAAAAGGACCAGAGCGCGGGGCCCCGCCTTCTTTGCGTAAGTATGTACTTGTTAACTCCCTCACTGCCGGTGTAGCTGTACATGTGATGGTTACATTTACGTAAATGAATACATCACAAATAAAAAAAGTGGAAGGTAAACTGACAAGAGAGTAATAAAAATAAATAAAGTATTTAGTCCAGAAAAAAGCCAACTGCCCAGTCTAGAAAAGATATTTAGACGAGTAAAACCTTACTTATAATAGGCTAGTTAATTAGCCTATATCAACGAAAGCAGAAGGAGCCTAACGAAATACAGACACTCTCCACTTGATGGAATATTTTTTTATCCTTCTTGCAGGGATAGTTCATCCAGAAATATAAATATATAATATAATATAATAAATTATTATTTTATTAATAATCTTATATTACTAGACCTCAATTCGCCTTCAAAACCATTTGTCATTGTTTACTTCTCTCCCGCCTCTCAGATGTAGGTGTCACAGGTGTTGCTCTTTCTTGGTTTTCTACCTGTCTCTCTGATAGAGAGATCTACATCTCAATGCATACTTTTTAGTTGCCTACTGTCTTCCTGAAGCAAGGTGTTCCTCAAGGATCTGTTCTTGGACGTTACTATTTTTATCTATACACTGCCTCTAGATCAGTTTATACATCAACCTGTTTCAGCTACCACTGTTATGCAGATAACATTCACTGCCTGTAAACCTGTCATCTTTCACTCACCCTCATGTTTTCAGAAACCCCGATGACTTACTTTCATTTGTAAAGCACAACATAATATATTTTACACTTCAAATTCAAATTCACTAGAATGGAACTAGAATTGGAACTAGGCTTGAATTCAAAAGACATTTTTAATTCAATTCTGAAATATGTGCAACTCTTAAATTAAATCAATAAATGAAAATAAAATAATGAAAAAAGACCCAAAGAGAAACAAACAGTTATAGAAAGTTGTACACGTACGTATTAACATTCTGGCTAAAAACATCTTAAACTAGCCTAAACTAGATTGATGGTCCTTGAAGATGGTCTCCCAGCCTTGTCATACCAGCCTTGTTATAGAAGGGATTTGACCAGACTGTGACATCCCATCTAAACTAGCTAAAACCGGTTTAAACCAGCTAGGGCCTTGCTTAAGATTGAGATGATTTCATCTTATTCACTTCTTATTCATCATCACAATTGATGATAAGCTTTTGTTTTTAACATAATGAATCATGAATTAAAACACTTATTTACTTCTTATTCATCATCATTATTGATGACAAGCTTTGGTATTTAACATATTGAATCATGAATTAAAACACGCAGGACACATTGGTTCCTTAAGTAGTCTATTTGCATAAACGCTGACTGTTATTAGAGAAGACCATTCCTTTTAAGTTAGACGTGTTTGGGGCGTTTTACAAAGTACAATCCTAATAGATTCATGATACATTGATTCAAAAGCGACCCCTTGTGGTAAATGTAGTAACGACACTTCAGTCCAATATTTTGTCTAATGTTATTTTTTCATTGTAATTTTATTGTTGATAAAATGGGGTTTTCAAGGATTGATATTCTTATATTACTAGACCAACTCTATTCTGTATTCTTATATTACTAGACCTCAGTTCGTATTTGAAACCAGTTGTCATTATTTACTTCTCTCCCGCCTCTCGGATGTCGATGTCACAGGTGTTGCTCTTTCTTGGTTTTCCACCTGTCTCTCTGATAGAGAGATCTACATCTCAGTGCATACTTTTCAGTTGCCTACTGTCTCTCTGAAGCAAGGTGTTCCTCAAGGATCTGTTCTCAGGCTGTTAATATTTTTATCTATATACTACCCCACTGACACTCAACTACCACGGTTATGCAGATAACATTCAAATTTGCACTCCCTGTAAATCTGCCCCATCCACTCAAACTGATTCAGTCTCTGCTTGCAGAAATGGAATAAAAATATATATTTTTAATGAAGGCAGCATAGATGTATTCTTTGCTGCCTATGATTTTCCCACAATCTTGTGCATTCCCACAATTCCGTGACAGTTAACTAAAAATAAAAAAAAGGCATTTTAAAGTTGGGGTTGGTGGCCAGTTTGTGTGTAAATGTTGGTTTCTGACCAATTCCCCCCAAATGTTTCAATTTTTTTCACTTTAAGCAGTAATTTCTACCAACAAATTAGTATTGAAGTAATTAAATATTAATTTAGTTATCACCAAAGCTCTCTCATAATTTATTGTAGATCTTTAATGTGTTTGTAATAAATGTAAAACCCGAATTTAACGTATTTATTTATTTATTTACTTATTTACAGTACTTACTTCAATTTGGTGCAATTTTAACATGAAAGGTGTAGCTATATTTTCAAAGCTCTTTGCAACAAAAATCCCAAACTGATCACACTGATATTGAAGGTGGAGAGAGTGCTGGTTATTCACTCCCCCCCCACCTACAATCCCTGCCGGACCTGAGATTCGAACCCACAACCTTCGGGTTACAAGTGTTGGACTTGTAACCCGAAGGTTTTGGGTTCGAATCTCAGGTCCGGCAGGGATTGTAGGTGGGGGGAGTGAATAACCAGCACTCTCTCCACCTTCAATACCATGACTGAGGTGAGACCCTTGAGCAAGGCACCGAACCCCCAACTGCTCCCCGGGCGCCGCAGCATTGGCTGCCCACTGCTCCAGGTGTATGTTCACTACTGTGTGTGCACTAGGGTTGTAACGGTATGAGATTTTCACGGTATGATAATCGTCTCAGAAAATATCGCGGTATCACGGTATACGGTATTAAACAATCAAAACAGGTTTTTTTTTGGTTGAACAAATGTTTGGAAGCATGTGTTTATTCAAATTTCATTAATCAAAAACAATCAAGTAAATTTCATCACTGATTATATATTAGTTTAACAACTTATATTCATCATTAATAATTCATAACAATTCATAAATTCTGGTTTGACTTAATTATTCTGGATTCTGTACTTTTATGATATAATACAAGTATAATATCAAAAATGGTGGTAATGAAATTAATGCATAAAGCTTAAACAATTTAATTAATGTTTTAAAATGTAATCAAATGAAAATAACTTTTATCCTTTTATGTTTTCGTAAAGGACTGCACAACAGAGATTTACTAAATAAAAATAAGGAGAAAATTATATTTCTTAAATGTTTCTATAAATTATTATTATTATTTTAGAAGTAGGCTACATTATAGTACAGTCGTAATTTCTGTCAATTTCTTCGAGTTAAAAAGCAGACTTTTATTTTGACGGGTAGTAGTGAAGAGCTTTGAGTGTCAGTGTATTTGACAGTGGTTTTCTCAAATAAAATGATGAAAGGATTATTAATTGTTCTCTCAGTGTTTGTGTCCATGTCCTCAGATAGTGAGACAGCAGGCGCTGTTAACACTATGAGCGGTGCCAGCGCGCATACTTGAGTATGTAGTACACGACACAACGCTGCTCATTCAGAGAGACACGGAAAACAAACAGATTATATTTTTATATAGCATTGTTTTTGCTCTTTAATAATCACAGACACTAGACCATGTCGTGATTTGACAGCTCTGTTTTTGATTTATTCATCAATACATAAAATCGCGCATTTTATGTGACATCTCATTGTAGATTCATTGTCATGACTGGATTCTGGGATTCACTCTGCATCACGGAAATCATAAGGCTTTAACCTTAAGTTATAATAACTGTATCAGCACGGAGGATGGTGTTCTAAAATATAGGTAATGTTCGATGTGTTTCCTCTTTTTGCTGCTGCTTTTCGACCACAGTTTTTGCGAACTGTCTATCCTCGAGGACAAATAAGCGTTCGTCTTTTCTATATTCAAAGTAACGTTATTCCCATACTGCCAATTTTAATTTATAATTCGACGTGGGATAGAGATAACTGCCTCTGTCTCTGATGTTGTCTCTGCTGTATGTGTGGGTGGAGCAAGAGAACAGTTCAGTGGAAAGTTGTTGCCTAGGCGCAGGTGAGATTCTGCGTCTTTTGTTTTCTCTCAATACCGTAGATAAGCAAATGTACACGGTATGATAATCGTACGTCTTTATATCGTGGTATATCGTCATACCGGTATATCGTTACAACCCTAGTGTGCGCTTGGATGGGTTAAATGCAGAGCACAAATTCCAAGTATGGGTCACCACACTTGGCCACACACCACTTCCCTTTCAATCTTTCAAAACTCTTATGCTTTCATTAAACTTATGTATATTTCAATCCACATAATCCTTGGTTTAATTTCAAAACAAACAAACAAAAACAATCTTTGTAATATGTAGGCTAATAAGAACAGTTCAGTACTTTTAACAATCCATTAATTAAACAGCAAACAAGCAAGCGAGTACATTGTAAACTGTGGGAGTTCAGTTTCTTCAACAGTAAATATGACCAGCATTGAGTTTACTGGCATTGGCTCCTCTTGGGTGGGGAGAATACTGTGTTATTGTCTTTTTTCTTTCTTTCTTCTTGTAGATTCATTGAAACCACAAATCTGCCCCTACTTTTGAGCTGGGAAAGTCTGGGGGGAGAGAGTTGCCCACTGCACTGCTGAATCTACTTGATTTAGTTGGTTTTAGCCTATTCTGTCAATGACTACCACTGATGCATATATGCTAAAGAAAAGACATACAGTATATGCTAAATCTAAAAAGTCTGTCAAGAGTCTTGACCAGATTTGACCAGATAAACATTGTATTATTAAATCCGATTCTGAATCACTTGATGCCTTTCAGGTTTATTACAGTCAGTCATTCTTTTCTAATGACATAAAAATGAGTAATTAGTAATTACTATTAATATTTATTACTATTAAAATTAGTAATAACATTACATTTTCTGAGACTTCTTTTATGAAACAGCTTATATTTGTATACACTGTTATTTCCAAATAGTGTTTAAACACACTGAAAATTAGACAGGCTGTCAATTCATAGTGTTTACTCACAAAAGTATACCGAAGTCTTTTTTCTTGGCTGCCTTTTTCTTCCCTGAATAGTGGGAGGAAAACAATATGTGAGATGAGCAGTATGTCAGAATTCACAAATATACCTGGATGAATTACTAATTACTACTTTTTAGATTTAGATTGACTCTCTCTACTTTATTACCACATGAGGTCACAATAGAGGATAATGAGCACATGAAGAATGTCGTATGTCTAGATTATATTACATACATTCATACTAGAACATATATATTTTTTCAAATTTAAAAAAAATTATAATTAATTACCTATTTTAAAATGTAAAAATAAGTCTCTATTTAGAGAATACATGTGCAATTTGACGTCTGTATAAAATGGAGATACATCATTTATCTTTTTTTGGGGGGTCCTTGCCACGATTGCATCTGGTCTGGGGACTAAAGGACTAAAGGATTATGGAATAACTTTCTGACAGAAAGCTGGTCACAAGATCACGGTAATGATGCATACAGTAATACACTATAGAGATCCAATCTGTTCATCTGCTTTGAAACTATGTGTATTGTGAAATGCGTTATCTAAATAAACCTGACTTGAAATCTGTCCAGGCAACATCAAAGACAATACGCACATAAACAAAAAAGGCCCCGCCTGCAAGTTAGGATGACGGGTGGTGATGAACATTGCGCTGATTTCCTGTACGCAATACTCACAAACTTTGCTCTGACTTCCTGTATGCCACACTCCCTCTTTTAGATGGCAAGGAACTTTATGATTCACCAAAATGTTTATGCAAATAGAAGCCTTTTTGGGAACAGTTAGGGTTAGATTTTTCAAGCAGAATGATGACATCAGTGCAGAACCCACAGAAGGTCAAATAAGTACAGAATGATGAGATACAGAATGATGTAATGGTCTCACACAAGATATATACATTTGACTGTAGATATAATTGTTTCTCACGCTTTTCTTTACCTTCAGTATGAGACAACATGAAAGTGCTTTTCATCATCAAGCACATTAGATAACAAAAATTGTTTTAAGTATGGGTTCATTCTTTGTTCTGTTGTCTCAATTTACAGAACAATTTTAATAAACAATGAAATATTAATACATTTCATACCAATATTTTTGTATATTTATTTTTATTTATTTAATGTGATGCAATTCTTATCTTCATTTTGATAAAATTATCATATGAAAATAGTTTATTGTTTTTAAAAAGAGAAGGTCTTTCATTTCAATTTGTTTATTTATTCATAATTATTTTGTTTTACATTTATTTATTTAATGATATACAATTCTTGTCTTCTTTTGTTAAAATGATCATATAAAATAGTTTATTGTATGTAAAAAGAGAATCTTTCATTTCAATTTGTTTGTTTATTCATAATTAGCCTAATTTTGTACATTTATTTTTATTTAATGTGATACAATTCTTGTCCTCTTTCGATAAAATGATCATATATGAAAGTAGTTTATTGTATTTAATAAGAGAATTTAGTTCATTTTAATTTGTTTATTTATTCATAATTATTTTTGTACATTTATTTATTTAATGTGATACAAATCTTGTCTTCTTTTGATAAAATAATCATATGAAAATAGTTTATTGTGTTTAAAAAGAGAATGTCTTTCATTTCAATTAGTTTGTTTATTCATAATTATTTTTTTACATGTTTTATTTATTTAATGCTACAATTCTTGTCTTCTTTCGATAAAATTATCATATGAAAATAGTTTATTTAAAAAGAGAATATCTTTCATTTCAATCAGTTTGGTTATTCATAATTATTTTTGTACATTTATTTTTTATTTAATATGATACAATTCTTGTCTTTCAGTAAATCATATCAAAATAATTAATTTTATTTAAAACGGGAATGTCTTTAATTTTAATGAGTTTGTTTCTTCATCCAAATAAATAAATAAATAAATACATACATACATACATATAAAATCAAAATAAATACTCTTCACTCATCGCCCTCCAGATGTAATAAATTAGAAAAAAAGAGATGGAATTCTTTTTAGAATAGCAATATTTTGCTAAAACTCTGTGACTCTTTTGTTGATAACTCTTGCAAGAGGTATGTCAGCATGGACCCCGGGTCCATTCATCTTTAGAAGTTTGCAAGAGTCCCTTTCCAAGGTATTGCCTGCGATGCTTATTGAAAGTGTTGCTATCGAAAGGGACTGTCCCTAGTAAGGTGACTAATACACACACAATTCCCAGCCAGGTGAAGGGAGAGACCCAGGGGAAATTTATAGAGGGCAGATAAACTCTGGCCACCCGCACACACGACACGCTCTCATAAGACGAACAGACAAGCACAAAGCTCTGCCATGTGCAGACAACACGCTGTCAAGCTCTTCTGCAACCAAGGAAGTCGCTTTTTCCGTATTCTTAGAATTCGGAGTAGACTACAGCAGAGGAAGGATGTGGAGCAATAGACAGTTTGCATGAGACGTCAAGTGAGGAGTTCAGTGGAAATCGGTATGGTGGTAACAAGGTAGGGTTCTGAGCCAACAAATGTCTTTGTTATAGCGCTTGAACAAGCAGTCAAGAGCTCAGAGATGTGCAGCGCTGCAGGAACAAGACGTCGCAACACTGGATGGCTCACTGAGATGAAGTAAGTCATTTCTAGAGGGACTTAAAAGACCTCATCTACTATCCTCTGAAAACTAACTACTAAAAACTAACTCAATACAATTTACAATTCAAATTTAGGGGCTAGTCATCAAATTGCTGTTTTACCTTTTTAAGAGCTCTGATGATTATAGCTGCACAAACTACCTGCAATTGTAACTATATCTTTGTTAACTTCCTACACAACCATTTCTGAAAACAGACACTGTTAGTTTATGAACAAAGAAAAGAGTTTGCCTGAAGAAGCATCATATAAGCAACGTTTCCTCTGCATAAAATCTCCATGTCACAAATATTGTGACAGACCCATGAAGAATACTTTTTCTGTTCAGTTTGTATTAAGTAAGCGTGGATGCTTTTGGGAAATAACCTTATATGCATGCATAATAAGGACATGGTATTCCCCCAACAGACATCAGTTTCACTTTTTCTGAACAGCTCTTTCAAAAAAAAAAAAAAAAAAACATAGAACAGCCACAGAAGAATATGTGAGACTTACATAGCTGTCGAAGTGGATTACTATTAGCGGACCTGTTCATTACTTACAAATACATTCGTTGCATGATTATAGGATGTTTTGTGGACTACACAGCTACTATTATCTAATGGAGAAATGAATATGTGCTGGATATGATCAAGGATTGCACTGATGTCATTTGCTTACTCAGTACTCAGTGTAGAGTCTGTCTGATATCAAGATGCAGCTACATCTGAATACTGGGTCAGTAAAGATTTCACACGCTTCAATCAAAAGTTCTTCAAGAAAACTACAAACTATACTTTGTATTTATGACTTTCTATTCCTTTCTTTCTTTTTAAAACATATTTCAACATGAATAAAGTGACCAGGACTGCTTTTGTAAAGTTATTATGTTTTATATTCCATGATGTAGTATACACAGTTCATGTAACAAAATAAAATGTTGTCAAAAATGAGTCTTATAAAGTCATTTCTATAGACTCAAATGCTGATTCTAAATTTCACAATCACAATTAAACAGACAAATGTTCAAGGAATCCTTTTCATGGTTTTAGAAGCATACTCATTTCTCTTTTGTAAGCTACATTTAATAACACATCTCTGAAAGAACAAAGTAAACTACTAAATCAAATAAGCAAATGAAGAAATTATTTTATTGAGCATACAAGAAAATTGTTCTAGATTGTTTTGTTAAAGTAATAGTTGATAAAATTAAAGATATTGCTTAAAATTGACAAGCCAGATGATCAAATGACAATTTTAGACTGCTTTGTTAATTGCAGTTGAAAATAAATAATATTAATAACAGCAAGCGTTTCATTCCCTCATTGTGTGACTGATATGGAAGCCTCTCTGAAAATGGAAAAACTGATCATGAAGGGTCAAAGATGAGACGTCCCATTTTTTTGAATACACAGAAAGCATATTAAATGCAAGTATCGTGTCTACTTTAATGTTTCAAGTAACTTTTGTGAAAATAAAATGTCAAAATATGGGTGAAATAGCTAATGTTCCATCGTCATTCAGTGTAACTGATATATTTGTAAAAATGAAACAACATCGTTCTGACCTGTACTTATTAAAATAAATGATTAAAATGATTAAAAACCACTTGCTGATGAGTAAAACCTAGTGATTTGAAGGATAGTTGTAAAGACTGACAAAGATTTAAAATGACAATGAATTAGTTTTTAGGGGCTGCACTGTGATCCTCAAATAGAGACTTTTAATGTCTTCTAATGATTCTGGTTCAAATATGCCATTTTTTGAGTTTTTGCCATAGTCTGTGTCTTCTGCAAATAAAAATGTGTGAAAGTCATTATTTTTGCACAGGAAAAATTTAACGAAACAGGAAAGATTCTAATTTATGGGGATTTTTTTTAAGCTGTATTAAACTTTTATTGCTTTGATGCTTGAAAACTCCTTTTGGTGTTTGGTGTTTGACTTTGTGATAATCTTTGAACCCAAACAATATGGTTACATTATTATAGACACGGTGAATGTACATTCTGTAAACCAATCGTGACAGTATCATGATGTAAAATTAGGGAAATTGTGGACATGAATGTAGAACAGGGAATTCCCACAAACCCAACAGGTTCATAATAGCAAGGGGTTTGAGAGATTGCGACAAATATGTCAATAAAAAATAAACAAACTAGTAAATAGATAAAAAAATAGATAAATACATAAATAACACATACAATCAAAACAAAATATAACTCTTAAATCTTAAATGCAAAGCTCTTAGGCTATATATACTTCTTATGTAATAGGGTGAATTCATGTAGTGGGCCTTTAAACTTGATTGAACTGTGCTCAATGGGCTTGCACTTTCAGAGTATAACAATGGTCTTTAATTAAATGGACACTATTTCTTTAAATGATAAAATAAATTTGGCTGAAGCAATATGACCCTGGTGATTGTGGCTACACCTCAAAGATCATCATGAAAGGAAGTAAGCCCTCTGATGTTCATATTTTCATTTCTAGATTGTAAGGTTGCTCACTATATGTAAACCAATATTCCTGTGACCTTGAACCTTCACTAATTTTACTCACATTCATTCAATAAACCGACAATCAGTTGTTATACACTGGTGGTGGTTGAAGAGAGACCCCCCTCATATGATTGTAAAGTGCTTTGGGTGTACAACAATACACAATAAAGTGCTATATAAATGCTTCATTCATTCATTCATGTATAAATAACTTTTTACATAACAGAAATGAATATGCAGTCAGGAATATCAGATACAGAGGAAAAGAAAGAGAAAGCAGAAAGGAAGGCAAGGCATGAAGTTGAAGGGGTACTCATTCAATCATCTGGTTTTAGCCAGGTTTCTGTCAGACATACAGTAGAACATCTAGGTTATGCTCTGTAATCATATCCTTTACAAAAACACTTTCGTAGAAAGGGATCTAATATTCATTAAGCCAAGCTTTATCAATTGTTTACCTTTATTATATTTGTTGAAGGTCAATGAAATTGTCACTCTTAAACTGGTTTGGACTTTTTTTTTGTATTTGCTAGTTCGGGGAACAGACACAGTCTCTGTATGATAGATAGAGAATGAATGAATGAATGTGTGTGTGTATCTAAATATAAACATCTGGGCATCTAAATTACAAGTTTAACCAAAAGTGGCCCACTTTACCTAAATTCATTGATTTAGTTTATGGGCAGGTTAGAGAACTGCTTTAGGGAGTATTTATCATCTTCATTGTTACCTGGCTATGTAAATAAATAAATACAAATAAATAAATACATTTTCCCCCACATGAGAAATTTAGTTTGGCAAATATAATAAAGGGTTACACTTTATTCTAAGGTGTCCTTGTTGTGTAATTATACATTTAAGTACTAAGTAATATATGGTTAGGGTTAGGATTAGGGTTTGGTTTAGGGTTACTTGCATGTAATTATGCATAATTCATTGTTATTATAATAGTAAGTATATGTAACATGTGAAACAAGGACACCTTAAAGTGTTACCTAATAAAGTGAATGTTCAACTTGTTAGATTAAATTAATTTGGCCTAAACCAACTAAATCGTGTTGACCCAACTAAGCAGAGACACTCGGAGCCTGTGGCAGGGGATTCAGACCATTACGTAAAGATTCAGACCATTACGGACTACAAGCCCCCACCACAGACCTGTGACAGCACCATCCCCCTGCTGAACGAGCTGAATGCCTTCTTTGCTCGCTTTGAGGCACAAAACAGCACCACTGCACAGAAGACTCCAACTCCTCCCGGCGACCAGATGATGATGCTGTCCACGCACAGCGTGAGGAGATCCCTCAGCAGGATCAATGCACGCAAAGCTCCGGGTCCTGACAACATTCCTGGGCGTGTACTGAGAGACTGTGCAGTGGAACTCACTGATGTCTTCACAGACATTTTCAACATCTCACTAAGCCAGGCTGTTGTCCCCACATGCTTCAAAGCTACCACTATCATTCCAGTCCCGAAGAAGTCATCTCCATCCTGCTTCAATGACTACCGTCCAGTAGCACTCACTCCTATTCTCATGAAGTGCTTTGAACGGTTAGTCATGCAGCACATCAAGTCTGTCCCCCCCCCCTCCCTGGACCCCTTCCAGTTTGCATATAGGTCGCTCGACCGATCGCTCGACCGCCACTGATGCCACGCCAGCCCTCACACACCTAGACAAAACGGACACGTATGTCACACCTAGACAAAACGGACACGTGTCAGATTCTGTTCATAGACTTCAGTTCAGCATTCAACACAATCATCCCTCAACAGCTCATCCATAAACTGGTCCAGCTGGGGCTCAATACGTCGCTGTGCAACTGGCTGTTGGACTTTCTGACCGGGAGACCTCAGGCAGTACGGGTCGGCAGTAACACATCCAGCACCATCACACTGAACACAGGGCCCCCCAAGGATGTGTGCTGAGCCCCCTCCTCTTCACTCTGCTGACCCACGACTGCACACCGTCACACAACTCCAACCGCTTCATTAAATTTGCGGATGACACGACTGTGGTGGGTCTCATCAGCAACAGAGATGAGACAAACTACAGGAGCGAGGTGAGCCGCCTGGCCGGGTGGTGCAGTGACAACAATCTCTCTCTGAATGTGGAGAAGACGAAGGAGATTGTCGTTGACTTCAGGAGAGTGCACACTCAGCATGCTCCTCTGACCATCAATGGTGCGACCGTGGAGAGAGTGAGCAGCACCAAGTTCCTGGGTGTACACATCACAGAGGACCTCTCCTGGACCAACAACACTGCAGCACTAGCCAAGAAAGCACAACAGCGTCTCTACTTCCTCCGCAAACTAAGAAGAGCCAGAGCCCCGGCCCCCATCATGTGCACCTTCTACAGAGGCACCATCGAGAGCATTCTGACTAGCTGCATCACTGTGTGGTATGGCGCCTGCAACGCGTCCTGCCGCAAGTCCCTTCAACGGATAGTGAGAGCAGCTGAGAAGATCGTTGGTGTCTCTCTCCCCTCCCTCCAGGACATTTACAACACCCGTCTCACCCGCAAAGCCCACCCACCCACCCGACACACAACTTCTTCAGTCTGCTTCCATCAGGGAGGAGACTGAGGAGTCTCCAAGCCAGGACAAACAGACTGAAAAACAGCTTCATCCACCAGGCTGTCAGGAAGCTGAACTCCCTCCCGTCCTTGCCCCCCACCCCACGAAAGAACTCGGACCCCCACCCCACCACCACCACCCACATGAACACACACTTGTCACTTTACACACACTACACTCTTGATGAGACAAGCACCGGTCTTGTACTACACAATTTATATTCTGCATTTTGTTTGTTTGTTTATTTCACTGATTTGCACATACCTCTTCTGGCAGTCTGCCTTAATAAAAAAGCCACTGCTCCTTGTCACTTTAAATAGTCTTGATAAGCTTTTGCACTAACAATTTATATTCTGCACTGTTTTTTTTTTTCCTACATGTTTGTTTATTTCACTGATTTGCACTATCTGCCATGTGCCTTATGCCACTTTATCCATTTTTTTATATTAATATTTTTATTTTCTTTATTTAATGTTTTATTTTTTTCCTTATGTATATATATACAGCTCCTTATTTGAATTTATAATAGTCATTTTTGTGTATGTATGTGTGTGCAATTGATTTATTTCCAATTCCATTCAAAAAGTATGTACGTGTATATATTACAGGTGCTGGTCATATAATTAGAATATCATCAAAAAGTTGATTTATTTCACTTTCCATTCAAAAAGTGACTTGTATAATGTATACATGAAAACATTCCACACAGTATATATTTCAAGTTTTATTTCTTTTAATTTTGATGATTATAACTGACAACTAATGAAAACCCCAAATTCAGTATCTCAGAAAATTGTATTGTGAAAAGGTTCTATTAATTAACTCAAAACACCTGAAACCCTTGTGCCACACTCTAGGCTAGCTACAATTAACTCAAAACACCTGCAAAGGCCTTTAAATGGTCTCTCAGTCTAGTTCTGTACTACACAATCATGGGGAAGACTGCTGACTTGACAGTTGTCCAAAAGACGACCATTGACACCTTGCACAAGGAGGGCAAGACACAAAAGGTCATTGCAAAAGAGGCTGGCTGTTCACAGAGTTCTGTGTCCAAGCACATTAATAGAGAGGCGAAGGGAAGGAAAAGATGTGGTAGAAAAAAGTGTACAAGCAATAGGGATAACCCCACCCTGGAGAGAATTGTGAAACAAAACCCATTCAAAAATGTGGGGGAGATTCACAAAGAGTGGACTGCAGCTGGAGTCAGTGCTTCAAGAACCACTACGCACAGACGTATGCAAGACATGGGTTTCAGCTGTCGCATTCCTTGTGTCAAGCCACTCTTGAACAACAGACAGCGTCAGAAGCATCTCGACTGGACTGCTGCTGAGTGGTCCAAAGTTATGTTCTCTGATGAAAGTAAATTTTGCATTTCCTTTGGAAATCAGGGTCCCAGAGTCTGGAGGAAGAGAGGAGAGGCACAGAATCCACGTTGCTTGAGGTCCAGTGTAATGTTTCCACAGTCAGTGATGGTTTGGGGTGCCATGTAATCTGCTGGTGTTGGTCCACTGTGTTTTCTGGGGTCCAAGGTCAACACAGCCGTATACCAGGAAGTTTTAGAGCACTTCATGCTTCCTGCTGCTGACCAACTTTATGGAGATGCAGATTTCATTTTCCAACAGGACTTGGCACCTGCACACAGTGCCAAAGCTACCAGTACCTGGTTTAAGGACCATGGTATCCCTGTTCTTAATTGGCCAGCAAACTCGCCTGACCTTAACCCCATAGAAAATCTATGGGGTATTGTGAAGAGGAAGATGCGATATGCCAGACCCAACAATGCAGAAGAGCTGAAGGCCACTATCAGAGCAACCTGGGCTCTCATAACACCTGAGCAGTGCCACAGACTGATCGACTCCATGCCACGCCGCATGCCGCATGCTGCAGTAATTTCAGGCAAAAGGAGCCCCAACTAAGTATTGAGTGCTGTACATGCTCATACTTTTCATATTCATACTTTTCAGTTGGCCAAGATTTCTAAAAATCCTTTCTTTGTATTGGTCTTAAGTAAATATTCTAATTTTCTGAGATACTGGAATTTGGGGTTTTTCATTAGTTGTCAGTCTAATAATCAAAATTAAAAGAAATAAACACTTTGAAACATATCAGTACTTTGTGTGGAATGAATGTATACATTATACAAGTTTCACTTTTTGAATGGAAGTTAGTGAAATAAATCAACTTTTTGATGATATTCTAATTTTATGAGATGCACCTGTATATTTGTTTTCATGTTGTAGTAAGGCTTAAAATAGCTTTAAAGATCATTAAACACTTTCACCACGTAAAGCCGGTAAATGGACAGTGGTGTTTACATGGAATGGGCTAATTATTTCTACATCAATTATAAAAGGTAGTTGAACTAAATGTGGCATTTGCATTTCTGTTGCTGTGAACGAAAATCATGACAGACAATTCGTCGTCAACGAAACCTCCATCACGTGACGATTTAGAGCGACCAACTCAACAGTGCTGGTACATTGACGCACTGAGCTCATAATTAAACTATATTGCAATGATCATTATGAAACCGAATAAAAACTAGACTAAAGGGCCCTTCAGAAAGGGTTTTAAAGGGTAAAGCTGATGGACAAAATGATCCCTTGTTCATGATTTCGTTACGTGGGACGAATATTTATTAACGTTATTTCGTCTCGTTTATCGCGTACTATTGTTCTTGCAGTATTTCTGTTTCACTGTTGACTTAACGTACAAAGGCAGGGGCTTCAGGGTTTGCCAGGTCTTTCGCAAGTAGCTCGTTTCGAGAGCGTGCCTGAGATAAAGTTCCATATTGGGGCAGTTCAGAGCAGGCGACGTCACTTCTCTGCTCCAAACTGAACGCGCTTGTTTTTCACGTAGAGACAATTCAAACAAAGTTCATGAAACACGAGCAGAACGAATAAATCGTTCGTAAAACGTAAATTTTATTTGGTTCGTTTTTCAGTATGTTAGTTGGTACTCGAAATTCAAGCACCTGGTAAATAATTCTGTAAACTGATGACATGTTTAACTTTATAATATTTTACATTTGTTTGCTCTTTTTTGTTTTTATTATTATTATTATTGTTATTTTTGTATTTATAAACTGTTCAGAGTTTGTGTCACTTTTTAGCTGTCCAATCAATGTTTGGTTGGTACAAATAGGTAAACAACTTCAAATAGAGTAACTCACTTTGTAGGCATCTATTCTTGAGCTCTATCAAGAATTAATCAATTATATAATATAACTTTGACAAATTTTGAAGCCTAAATTTTAAAAGCTATTAGGCTATAAACGAACTACTGCAGGTCACTATCATGATACCGACAACTGTTTCAAACTTATTTTTAAAAAGGACTGTACACGCAACATTTTCATATGGAATAAATACAATAAAACTTGATAGCAAAAATAGTATAGTGAATAAATGAAATAAAACTAAAGGACATTTGAAAGCATGTATTTCTGTACATTTTGAAATAAGGTGCAAAAAGTCAATAAATCCTTGATTAATATGAATAAATTAAAATGTCTCCACGTACTATTCAATAAAATTCTAGTGCAATCTATTAAATAACAGCAGCCCCACATTTCAGCATCGTAGGATGGTTACACGTTAGCTTCTTCCTCAGAACAGCTTCATGTGGCTGTAAACATTTAATTTTAGCACTTTATTGTGCATCATTGTTTCACACCAAAAGCACTTTACAAATCGTAATATGAGGGTCAACCCACTCACATCAAGCGATAACACGAGCATCTTCCCTGGATGTGTTTCATGTGTCGCATTTCAAGGCAAAGCAAAAAAACATTGTCGAACAACAATATAAAATGCGGGAAACTATTCATTGGTTATTCTACAATTCATTGAATTGCAAATTAATCTACAACTGGAAAAAACTGTAAATGGATAAACTGTTTGGCGTGATGACGTTTAATGTCTCCGACAGCGCCTGTAGTCCCATTTAACAACTTGTTAGTAACCGTCTTTTTTTAAGAAACATAACAGTTTAAAAAAAATCACAAGTGGGGTGTAACTGGTGTTTTATGTCGTAGAATAAAGCGTGAAAGTATCTTGAGCTTGTGTATACCACAGACCTTATTTAAGGGATTTAACCAAAATCCCATTAAAAAAACCCATTGACTCTGGGACGATGGAACCGGAAGTGCTAAAATGCTAACTCGCTTATATGGTTTTCGTTCCATTAGGAAGTGATCAAGATGCAAAGTCATATCTTATTTGCATACTAATGGATTAAAATGCTTTTACTGACAGTTTATAGTGGTTACACAGTAATATTCCAAAATGAGATGCTAGTAATACGTTACTGCCGTGGACATTCCACTTCATAGCAACCAAATCGACAGCTGGAAAACTTTTTTTTTTACAGTCTATGGGAAAAACGCTGTGCCACCAAAACGTTTTCAAGCGCCGCCAGCTGGCCGTTTTCAGAAGAGCACCTGTCATTTTTCAGGTGGCTAAAAACGCTTTGGTGGACACACGCAGTGTTGGGAAGGTTACTTTGGAAATGTAATAGGTTACAGATTACAAGTTACCCTACTTAAAATGTAATAAGTAGTGTAACTTTTCAATTACTTTATTAAAGTAATGTAACTGATTACATATGATTACTTTTTGATTACTTTTCTAAATTTCTAATGTTTTCAACTGTTAATCATTTTAAAACATGTAAACCAGGTAGGGTTAACCTTACAGTAGTACTGAACACTGATAACTGTCAGACATCGAAATCCTTCATGCCTTGAATTAAGATTATAATATTTTAATTTTAAAGGAGATATTGGATGCAAAATATCTTCATTTGCATATAAATTTGTTTTAGCAGTGTGTGGACACAACCACCCTACAATGATAAAAATTCACTCCTTTTTTTTTTAATCCCCAAAAACCTAAACAGTCTCAATTATCAAGCCATTTTGATTTTGGAGTGAATATCAGCACTCTCTTCCATCTTCAATACCACGACTGAGGTGAGACCCTTGAACAAGACACCGACCCCCCAACTGCTCCCCGGGCGCTGCAGCAATATGGCTGTCCACTGCTCCCCATGTGTGTGTGTGTGTGTGTGCACTGCTGTGTGTGTGTTCACTGCTGTGTGTGTGCACTTGTATGGGTTAAATGCAGAGCACAAATTCAGAGTATGGGTCACCATACTTAGCCACACGTCACTTCACGTCACTTTCACTAAATTCGTTTATGTCTGGCTGCGCAAATCATGCTTTCTGAATGAGGGACAATTCAAGGCAGGTTTTGTTAAAAAGTTAAAACTCAAGGATGGATCAGTACCCATTGTTCATGATCCAGCTGCTCCTCCAGAAGAAGCAAGTCTCACTTTTTATTTTTTATGATTATTTGGGAATCAAGTTTGCTCTTCCACAGAAGAGAGGGGCGGAGAGCAGAGCTCATTAGCATGTAAAGAGATATGCACCGAAACGAGTCGCTGTGAACAGAGCTGTTTTTGACAAGGTAAAAAGGGTGTTGTTTTTCACGACCACTGAGACCATTTCAAGAAGACCCTAAAGAATCATACCAACTTGTGGAAAATGGCCATCTGATGTCCCCACAGCCACCACAAAATCAGACTTACTTTAAAATCATTCTGATGTTAAATACAGATTTAAAATCATAACAAGAAATAGTTTAATAGCTATGACACTGTTTTTGAAATCAAATCTTTGCATAGCTATGACAGGAAAACTGGAATCAAACAATGCCTTTAGAAAAAAAAACAGTTAATCTTATAAAAATAAAGCATATACATAACCCTATGGGAAATATAAGAGTTATCGGATAAGCAGATGCCTTCTGAAGCATTGGTGCCCCCCAGTCACCAATTTTATGAAAGAACTCAATTAAATCTGTATGTGGGAGTGTGTGTGAAAAAATCAGATGTAACCCCCTTTGTAATCATTAACATTTTCATAAGTTACTGTAATTTAATTACACATTTTTTCTTAGTAACTGTAACTGATTACAATTACTTTTATTTTGTAATTAAATTACGTAATTCCGTTACATGTAACTAGTTACTCCCCAACACTGGACACACGTTATTGAATATTTATTGTTAGCCATGGCCTATTAGTCTTTTTTTGCATTTATGCAATATACTGGAGCCAAACTTGAGTTCCTGGACATGAAATTTGCATAGCTGTAGTCATAGGCTGGGATTATGCTAATTGTGAATGAGCGTGCACTAGCGCCCTATTTACGAATGATTGGAATTCATTAACATACACAGGTTTAACTATCAAATCGGACGTTTACGAAGCGTTTGTGAATCCGGAGGAGAGTTTTCGGGAAGGTCCGTTTTATGCGCAAATGACTCGAAATGTACTCCTATATTTACGAATGTTTCATGAATGAGGCCCAATAGTTGTGTATTAGCAGTGGCTAATTGAGTTTCAGCATGAACTGTTGATGGATATTGTTCCAGGTTGAGATTGAGCAAAAGTTATTTTGTTCCGAGTGATTTTAAAACTAGCCTGTGTGTTAAGAGGGATGCTGTAGGGGTAGAGTGCCTTTTTCTTTTTATACTGCTTTTTTCCTCTGTTTTTGTACAGCAAGGGAGGTGAGGGAAGTTGGCTGTATATTTCTTTTCTTTAAGGTTAGTTAGAGCTCCTTCTTAAATTAGTTAGTGAACTATTTTCTTTGTTATTTTAGGCCTTGCTCTCCCCTGAGCTTTTGCTCCCACTTATATTATATTCTTTCCTGTTTTGTAAATAAAATTATTTATATATATATATATATATATATCAACTGGTGTTATCTTCAATCTGGGACAGGGGATTGAAGTGTGTTCTCGCTGTTCATTACTCTTTGTTACTTCCCCTTCTGACCCCTAGAAGCTTAGGGGAATGTAACAATGATGACGGCGCCTCCGTGTGGGCACGGGATGATGACGCAGAAGGGCACTTCAAGAAACAGTTGTTTGGTCCCCACACCCTTCAACCCTTCGAAGCTCTCACTCCGGAGGGTAAACTCTTTGAAGGGATGAGCCCTTCCGAATGGAACGCAGGGATAAAAAGGCCCGGGCGTCCATGGAGTACAACAGTGGTGGATGATCGGAGGATCCTCTCCATGGTAAAGAAAAACCCTTTCACAACATCCAGCCAAGAGAAGAACACTCTCCAGGAGGTAGACGTGTCACTGTCAAAGTCAACAATCAAGAGAAGACTTCACAAGAGCAAATACAGAGGCTTCACCACAAGGTGCAAACAAGGCCAGATTAGGCTTTAATAAAGCCAGACCACCTCTGGAAAAGCATTCTTTGGATGGCTGAAATTAAGATCAACCTGTATCAGAATGACGGGAGGAAAAAAGTATGGAGAAGGCTTGGAGCAGCTCATGATCCAAAGCATACAACATCATCTGTGAAGCACGGTGGAGCAGTGTGATCATGAGCTGCATGGCTTCCAGTGCCACTGGGTTACTGGTGTTTAGTGAAGATGTGACAGAGGACAGGATGATGACCCAAAACATACAGCAAAAGCAACCTGTATAAAAATGGTTGTAATTCCTAAGCATTTTATGTTATGTTTTTGTTCAACCCCTTGAAATAAATCTTAAAGTCTGCACTTCAATTTCATATTGATTGTTTCATTTTAATTCTATTCTGGTGGCATAAAAAGGCGAAATTATGAAAATTGTGTCAATGTCCAAATATATATGGACCTAACTGTATATCTACAGAAATGTGCAGATTTACCAAATAATTGATTAAACTTTCATAGACAAACATTAAACTAAATGAGAAGAGAGCTAAATTAAAAGTTTGATAGCAATATGATTCACATTTACAAAGGCAGTTACTGTAAATGAAAAGTTTGCATTGATGATTTGTCATCACTTATTTGTGTTGTGAAAAGGAAACTTGAGATTAGTACTAAGAGTTTTGAAAACTTACAACTTGCCTGTGAAAACTGCACCAATAAAGATAAATAAATAAATAATGTAACACACACAATACATCTGATCATATTGCTGCAAAGAGCCTACAGTAAATCCTCATATTGTTGCATAGCATAGCAGTTTCTACCAACAAATCATTGTAAATAAGAAATGTTATGCATTTATAACATTTAATACACTTGACAATTTGCCCACATGACAGTTATAAAAAAAGGACATTTAGTTTGGAAAGTTTAATGTTTTTTTTATTATTATTATTATTAGCCTGTTTTTTTTTTTTTTTTGGCAACATTTGTGCAATTGAACTTTGACTCAAAACCTTTGAAAAACTTGATCCCGATATTCCAATTAGATAGAATTTCAAGACAGCCAACTATGCGGATACCATAGAAATGAATGAAGTAGTGCCCTAAACTGAATATTATCTGTTGCGAAACTTTTCAATATATAGCTCACTCCAAGATAAACATTTAACGGCGCAGACCGATCGGTGTTTGACATCAAAGTACCGCGAGAGCATGCGGCTCATTTTATGCTTTCGAGTCGCTCTCGCGATACTTTGATGTCAAACACCGATCACCGCTTCAAGCCGAACACGCCTACTGCAAAGGAGTCGTGACGCAGAGGATGCGCACGAGGATTATCGTCCGGATAGAAAACACGCAGGAAAATGTCTGAGAAGGGTAAGCACCATGCTTTTCTTGTTTTATCACTTAATACACATTTAAATAAGACTGCAGATTACCAAATTTCTGTGTTTGACGTTATAACAAGCCTAAGTTACTTCTCACGAAAGGACCTTCAGAGTAACGTTAGCTGAATTATGATTACACAGGTGTAAACACACGTCCTTCCGTAGGCTATCTAGAACAGTTTACATTAAAATACATATTTTAACCGAGTATAGAAGCAGTTTAAACGATAAAGAGAGATTATTTTAATTGTATAGCATTTAAAACGTTGTAACTCGCATATTATTGACTTGATTTGACTTCATACACTAGCAAAACACAGAAAGTCACATGCGAAACCAATTAATGTTTGTGGCGTGAGTCATGTTACCCACACACTCCTCGTCCTTTATATGTGATTATATAAGAGAAACCTTGGATGTGTCTACTAGAACAGCAACAATAACGAGCTCCTAAAAGCCTGCTGGAATTATCCTGTCAAGGACAG
Source organism: Schizothorax lantsangensis (assembly GCA_027422415.1). Lineage (NCBI taxonomy): Eukaryota > Metazoa > Chordata > Actinopteri > Cypriniformes > Cyprinidae > Schizothorax > Schizothorax lantsangensis. The sequence goes on from CM049859.1 coordinate 4,748,498, forward strand.
AGAAACATTTGCTTGACACCCAAAAAGATCAGTATACAAACAAAATCTCCAAAACCTTTTTTGAAGATCCACCCTAAGAAGAAGAGTTCAGGCTTTTCATTATTAGCAGGATATAGACACCGTGTGAGTGTGCCAAGTCATACTCAGGACATATCAAACTCATCCCTCTTTACTTCAGATGTGTGTGAAAGCGATACTGTGGTCTGTCTGTTGGCTGCAGTAGGTGTGCTATTTCTGTGTCTGGCTTATGTCTGGAATCCTGCAAGGTTAAATCATTAGCCAGGGTTATCATGTTCATGTAAAGATGCTGAGTGCTCACAGTGATGGTTCTCTCTGGGAGCTCCTGTATCCCACCTGGATGGAGAACAGTGCCATTGCATTTAATCTGCTTGTTTTTCTGGTTCTTCTAACTTGCGTTTCTCCTTGACCTTGTGTTGTATCCGCCAGTGTTTCTACCCACAACAGTAAATTAAAGTAGACTTACTGCTCACTTTAAACTTGGTTCTAAGCCTTCAGGTGTGACTCAACATAACAGAAACAATGACATACATGCAATATAATTAATTTGTCTCATTTGTCACCCTTTTGTTGTATGAAACGGCCTTATCTGGAATATTGAAACTTGTGGTTTGTAAGTAAGTCAGGATTAATTTAAATAATGTTATATAAAATGGATCTTACTGTGTTCTGACAGACACCGAAACCTTTGATGTGATGGAACTGGCAGAGCATGTCAAGAAACAAAGGTGGTGGAACAAAATGTTTGGCAAAAATAACTCTGGACCTGCTGCTGAGAAGTACTCCGTTGCAACACAGTTGGCCATTGGAGGAGTGAGCGGCTGGTAAGTCATTATGTGAACACTGATGCGTATCTAAACACTGAGTAGAGTAGAAGTAAACGGCTTGCTCTTGTGTTTCTATTAGGTGTGCAGGGTACTTGTTTCAGAAAGTTGGGAAGCTGGCCGCATCAGCTGTAGGAGGCGGCTTCTTTTTGCTCCAGGTAAACTGTAAAACTGTAAAAGCCAAGTGCTTATCGTAATTGTTATGTTGAGAGTGTATATTATTTATGATTGTTTAAAGATATAAGCAATCTCCAATACACTTTCAGATTGCTCATCACACAGGCTACATTACAATAGACTGGAAAAGAGTTGAGCATGATGTGAACAAGGCAAAGAAGCAGCTGAAGCTGAATTCAGACAAGCCTCCTAAAGAAGTGAGAACAAAGTTTAATGAGGTAAGACAATACTGTTGGAATTTGTATTTGCATTTATGTAATTGTAATATTCTGTTTTCTCATGTGCTCCAAAACACACACTCATTGTAAACCACTATCATGGTATTGTAATTGATATCAAATTGTGTACATTTGCTTATTTATGGTATTGAGAAAAAAAATGCAACCGAATGCAGAATATAGTATGCACTTCTTTTTTCCCCTCGACTGCCAGTCAGACTCTCAACAAGCACCACACACACACACACACACACACACATGCGCATTGCACACAGATATTCATTTTAACTTTGTCTTGATATCAGTTCTTAAATCCCAAGTGTAATTTTTTAGACTGTGCGTTTTACATGAGTAAAGCTTCCAGTAATCCAATCCAGAAATGTACATGTACCTCAGAAAAGTTGTCCAATGTTTATAGTTTACAGCATTTGTTGATTTTTTTCCACTAAGAGATTTTCATATGTACCTGAAGTATTTACAAATGAATCAATATCAGATCCATTTGTGTGATACCATACAACCGTGATATTTTCTGAGATGGTTACCCTAAAAATCTGATTCTGTTAAAACCCTAATCTAAGAAAAAACATTCAGGTCATATTAAAACTTTTTTCTTTTTGCCCCCACAACTGCATCAGTGAGAATTTGGGTGAAATGTTGTTAATTGGCATGACAACAACATCAGAATGGTCCACAAATTAGTCATCTTTTAAAATTTAAGTCAAATTAATTAAAATTAAATTAATTAAAATTAAAATTAATTAAAAAAAATCTTTTTTTTCTAAGCAAAATACAATTTCTTACTTTTTTTTTGTTCTCTTGATTTTGGGGAGAAAATGAGGTTTGATTAGATTGACCCAGACATTATTTGCCAAACATTTCATCTGATATTTGTAATGCTGCAGTCACACTAGACTTTGTGCACATGAAAATACACACTTTTAAAAACACAAGTTAACACCCAACATGTAAAAATATGCAATATATTGCACTGTACTGCAAAACTTACTGCTTTGGTCACGTCTTTACCTGATATGAATTTTTCATGGTCAGAGTTCACCATAAATACATTTTGGAGCACAGTGAAGTTTGCATGAGTTTCCAGTCTCCTGTCTTCACATGTGTATGAATGGACGTCACTGGAATGAAGAGTGTGCTGATGCCTAATGTCATTGATTTTAAACAGGGACCCTGCCCTTGTGTTGAATTAATTTAAATGTTTTCTCTCCACGTAGGTGCAAGGTTTTGTCAAGAACAACATTGTTCTCACAGGAGGTTTCGCTGGTGGATTTCTGCTTGGTCTGGCTTCATAGGATCTCTCGTTGTTACGTCTTATACTCTGAGGATGTCATCAAACATCAGATCACAGCTTTTGTGTGATATTGCAGCTTGTATTTAACTCAGCACTGCTTTATTAGATCAACATTAGATTGTTAGGATGTGATCATAAGGAAACATTTAAGAATGTATGCTTTCAATTTTTTTGATTGTGCATTGCTTTAGTTTGTACTTTAAGCCCCTGTTACATTTTTGTTTATTTGAACATTATGCTATATTATTTTGGTACAAACTATTTTTGACACAAGACAAGTCAGCTTGTTTAAACATGTAAATAGTTAAAACATTTGAAATAGGCCCTTTAAAAGCTCATATCTAAACTTGCAGTTTTATGTCATGGTGACTAAGATAAGTTAATTGTTCAAAGTTTTTGTAATAAATCTGGACATTACTTCAAAGACCAAGGGGTCAATAAAAGTTGTAATTTTAATTAACAATGACAGAAATGTTCAAAGTAAAAAGACAATCAGGTTTTAAACAATTCTGGTTTGCCTTTTCGTCTTTTTTATTTTTGTTTTGATTGTTGTATTGATATTTATGAAATACATTTAATCTATTTTCCTAAATTACAGCTAATGCTCAGCACATCATGATATAATATTCCACCTATATTAAGTCCAGTTAGTATTCCAGATGTTGAAGTCATAACAATATTCTCACTAAACTGTATAACTAGGTTGAATAAATAGTGAGAGCCAGAGACAGCTTGACGATTTAATGAAAGTTTGATTGTAAGAATGAAGAGACAAGTGAAGGATGACACAATTCTATAATCTTTGAAGAATATGTATGCCATATGTCCATGAAAGTCTCCTCTGATCTCAAATATACATGCATGCTGTTTAGCTTTCTATGAAATGGTTGTCTTTGTGTCTGTAGATTTGTGTTCTGTGGCAAATCCAGAGCAGCAGACAGAGTTTTCTCCTGCATGGACTTCACAACACTTCCTCATGGCTTGAATCACATCCTCACAAAGGCTTTCAATGTATTTGTTGGCTGTTAAAAATACAAAAGTCATAAAATGGTTAAACTGCTAGCCTGTAGTCTTCATGCGAAGCAAGGTTAAACCAACACTGAGATCATAAAGCTACCTTGTAAACATTTCTGTATGGCACATGCCTGTTTTTGACAGGGATCTTTCTGTGGCATGTTATTTTAAGATCTGTTCAGTCAAGCTGCAGCTTCGAGGAATAAATCCAGTTAAATCTGTCACTTTCTGTAAACACATGAACAGAGACGTCACCGGCGTGCAGCTGACTGTGCAACTCTTAATTTCTTCCGGGTAGAAAACACCCTCATCTCCAACATGCTTGACATTAACCGTTCTTTTTAGATTGATCTGTTTTTAGAGTTTACAACGGAAACAAATGCTGTTTTATAAGAGAAGTCACGGACAGTTTTGCGACAGATAGGAGTAGCTAGACAGATAGAATCTCCCAGTAATAAGACTATCTCCGGTCACACGATATCAAATAGTGATCTCGATTTATGTTGAGGGAACGACACTCTTTTTAATGGCTTTTTAAGCTTGTATGCTTTATTATCCGCGAAATAAACAACATCACAACTGCAGGACGTTTCACATTCGGTACAGTGGCTCTGTGTTGTCCTCTAGTGCTGGAGATGCGCTACAGCATCATGAACCATGAACAGTGTTAACTTCCATAGATATATCTATGATTAACATCGCATAGCTGCTCCATGACACGCTTTACTTCCGCATTCCTAAATTCCTATGAGAGTGTCCAACTCTCTCTCTCTATGGCTCTGGTTTTTACTAGTCTTTATCTAAAATCACAGACAACGAGTCAGAAGTGATCCAGTGACCTTCAGTAACTTGATTCTGGAAGTCTGGACTCAAATATTTCAGACCTAAAAGACTTTGGGCATGTAGTAATGTCATTGCTGTTTTCATGTTTATTAATGTTTGTTCATATAATGCAGGGTTTCCCAAACATTTGTCAGTCAAACCCCTTTGACATGAAATATTTACTTGAAATATTTAAGGAAGTTAAAAGTTTAATAATTTAACCACACATTCACATGTTTAGAGTTCAATGTCACTTAATGGTCACATTGACATACATATGAAGTTCAAGTGTTTACATTTATTTTACATTTTTTATGATATAATTCATTATTTGAAAGACCTATCTGTAACTGCATTTGAATGGCAAGTTATTGTGATATTTTACTAGTGAATTAAGAATTGCACTTTTTACTAGCCAAAATTCAAATGTTGATATGAAGAATTTGATGTCTGTGAGTGAGAATTACCATTATGTAACTAGTAAAGATTCCATTCCTGAAATCAAGAATGATCATTTTAACTGGTCAAGTCAGCTTGCCATATACAACATAATATATATATAAACAAGTTGGCCATGTAAGACCTGCTTATGGTAATAGAAGTGATGATACAGCTATATCTCGATTGAGAATTGGACACTCTACTCTTAATAAATCACTCCAGAGGAAAACATGAATCCGGTCCGGACTTCCAGAAACTGTAGAGCATATGAAAGAGAAAGGATCCAGTTAAAAGAGGAATTCAAATATGCTGCCATTAATTCTGACATTACAGAATGTGTTAAACAGTTCTCATAAAGGTTACAAAGCTCTTATACATTTCCTGAAAAGAACAAATGTATATAACAAAATATAGGTAGAAGTTTTATTTTTATTTTTTATTAATTAATTTATTTTTGAATTAGCATTTCCCTTGATATCGTCGCCTCACACTCCATCCCAGTAGGTGGCGGAATATGCACCAAATGCTGGTTTGCTAACCGCCATAAAACATCAAACAACAAAACATGTCCCTTCCCGGTCACCGTAAATCAACTGATTGCATGTGATTTCCCCTCCTGTTTCCTGTCGGAGGGAATTGAATGTAGCGCATGCGCTTTGCTGATGTGGAAGTGCTGTGCAGTGATAAACAAGCAAACAAATCAGAGAAAACATAAACTGTTAGACTGTACTTCATATAATGGCAGTGAGCGCTGTGCATTTAGAGTCAGACGCATTTCTAGTGTGTATGAATCATGCTCTGAGCACGGAGAAAGAGGAAGTAATGGGGCTCTGCATTGGCGAGGTTTGAATTTCTTGTGTTTGTGATGTGCTGTTTTGTATAAATGCGCGTGAACGACAACAGCTGTGTTTATGAATCTCTGTAAATGATCAACAGGTGGACACAAACCGCATTGTGCACATTCATTCTGTCATAATTCTGCGTCGATCAGACAAGAGGAAAGACCGAGTGGAGATTTCACCAGAGCAGCTGTCAGCAGCGTCCACCGAAGCGGAGATATCCTTCACACACGCGCTCTTACATATGATATAGACACTATTTTTCTTTAATAACCTTTTTACATTTTTATGGTTATTTATGGGGCTGAAACACATAAACATTGTAGTAAAAACCTGGTTCTATAGCAGTAGCATGCTTTTGGACAAGTACCACGGTAATACCATGGTATTTCTTAGGCTGAAGAACCATGTAACTACATTACTTAAACGTGGTAATCATTCAGTACCATGGCATGCATCAAACACTCCCACTGATTTGTTTTGAAATGTATAATGTTCTGGGTAACCCTTTCAATACCAAACATTGCTATAATATTTAATACTTTTTCAGCAGAAAGTCATGAAAAGTCATGAAACTCCATTGGGACATTTTGTAACATGTAATAAAAGCAGGAATCTGTGATTAGTTAATTATTTTTAACCTCAATTTAACTGAAAAAAAAGTCCAGATCTGTCTCCTATTGAAAATGTATGAGGCGTCACGAAGAGCAGAACAATGATGACCACGGACTGTTGAGCAGGTGAAGTCTTGTACTGGGCAAAGATTTCACTTGCAAAACTACAGCAACTAGTATCCTCAGTTCAGAAACAATTAAAAATGGAATTAAAAGGAACAGTGATGCAACACAGTTAAAATCATGCCTCTGTGCCAACTTTTTTGGAGTGTTGCAGCCATTTCAATCAGAATTTGGTGTGTGTGAAAAGTTGGTGTCTGAAAACTTGGGAGATGTTTTCTCTGAACTTTTTTCAGTTAATTAAAGTTGAAAGAGAATGAACAAATCACAGATTCTAGTTTTTATTGCATTTTACAAAATGTCCCAACTTTTCTGGAAACGGTTGTACAGAACGCATAAAAATCGAATATTCAAAATGTAATTTATGCTTTTAAATAAAGAAAATCGTAGCATTTTGAAACAATTAAAAAAAAAAGAACTGTGAAGCAGTATTCTGCACTATTTCTAGGTCACCAGTCAAGCAAATTTGTAACATTATCAAATTATCAGTAAAATCACAATATATTCTTTGGAAAATTTACAGATCATGCTGAATAATACAGACCATGAGGTTTTTCATAAACTTGGGTGCTGCTGTTATTAAAGAACAAGGAGGACATACCCAATACATTTCAAGACCTTCTGAAATTCTTGTACATGTTTAAAATATCACTCAAATCGCTAAGCTCATAATATAATAATACAAATAATATAATTAAAAATAGTTTTTAATTAAAAGATTGATCACTAGTTGACTAGTGGTTTCAGACATTTGGACCCCATTATGTTCATATATCAATGCACATCATTTACTGATTCATAAAGCCTTAATATAATGTTCAAAATGATTCTTAATGAAATGTATCATAAAGCGTAATCCTGATGTTATTTTAGCCCATTTTCTTAATATGAGGCACAGGTTGGCTGAGATGACAGGACGTCCCATGAGGGTTGTGGGCTGGTACCACTCTCATCCACACATCACTGTGTGGCCATCACATGTTGGTAAGTTTTTTTTATTTTATTTTTTTATTAATGCATGGAATTATGCATTATCATCTTCCCTTTATTTGAATAAAATTCCAATTATACTTGCATCATACAGATGTTAGGACTCAAGCAATGTATCAGATGATGGATCAGGGTTTTGTAGGACTCATCTTCTCATGCTTTATAGAAGATAAAAACACAAAGGTATGTTAAGCCATCATTTTGAAGAGATTCTGAAGAGTTATTATTTTATTGTCACGTTTTTACCATGACTTTTCTTTCTATTTCTCTTGTAGACTGGTAGAGTCCTGTACACCTGTTTCCAGTCAGTACAAGCCCAGAAAGGCTCAGAGTAAATAATCTGCTTTTTATTTTAATGAATAACTGAAAGCTTTACAGTTTTAGTTTTGCAACTCAGATAAATACATCATACTTAGACGTAATTTATATTTTCTACAAACTAATTTCATGCATTTAAGCATACAACTTTAGATTATTAGTTTAAGTTCCATAAACAAAAATCAAAATGTATGTGTGTCCACACCTGACTGGTAGGGCATGTTTTGTTTATCTGATCTCTCAGTATTTGATGAGAACTAGTTTTTGTGCAGTGTTTTTGCTCATAAATATGGAAATTGCATTCTTCACTTATGACAAGGTATGAGCGGATTGAGATCCCCATCCATGTCGTCCCACATGAAGCCATCGGGAAAGTGTGTCTGGAGTCTGCCGTGGAACTGCCCAGAATCCTGTGTCAAGAAGAACAGGATACATACAGAAGGATTCACAGGTATTCCTTGTGGATATGTTTCAGATTGTTTAACATAGTAAATGGTTACTCGGGACCTCATGCAATATTTTTTTTGCACCAATATTTCAGTTTAACTCATCTGGATCCAATCACAAAGATACATAATGGATCAGGTAATTATGAAATCTATTTTGTATTTCCTGAAGGAATTAGTAGTGGTTTTGGGTAAATAAAATCAGAGCTGTTTTCTCATCGTCATGACACTTGTTTTCTCATTTGCACACAAATGAATGTGTTACAGCATCTTTTCAGTGTGAAACAGCTGTAGATTGTTAAATAAGATCAATCAAACACATTCCATATGCAAACTGCATAGAAGATCAATTATTCAATTAATAATGTAAATTAGTTTTCAAATAAATGATCATTTGTCAACTAATATATTATTTATATTGTTGTGTATAGTGTGGGACTAACCTTGTTTATTTCACAAATGTGAAGTGTGTAACATTTAGAACCATTTTTACAGTTGTGCTTTTGTAATTTGCTTGTATGTGTGCTTCTCAGTGTTCACTAAAAACCTGTGCAGTCAGATGTCGGCCATTAGCGGCCCGCTGCTGCAGTGGCTGGAAGATCGACTGGAACAGAACAAACAAAGCATCATCAAACTCCAGAAAGAGAAAGAGCAACTGACACAAGAACTGGCTTCATTAGAAGGAGAATAGTTCTTTTTTTGTTTAGCATTTCTTAAGTTTTTGCACTGAAAGCACTGTTTTTTTCTGGCCTGCTGCCACATTTTGATCAGGAATCACTGGGAGGGCAAAGACAGGATGTCTGTAATGTATATGTATGTGTATTACATGCTGGTATCTTTGTAGTAGTAGTATGTATACTCACTGAATATTCTTAAAAAGGTTGTTGGTTGTTTTTTTTCTCTTTTTTTTCTCTATTACGGATTTGATTTTGATGGTTCTGTAAACGTGACAGTAACAGACATTATTTACTGATGCTATTTTTTTTAATATAAGCTGTAAATCTCTGAATGTACATACATGCCAGTTTAAAATAACAGTGAAATAAAAGGGAGAATCTCTAAATATTCTGATTCTTTAAACAATATGATCATGAAATCTAGAGTGACTTACATTATAATTACAGGATATTTCTTTTCTCACTTTTCTCTCCTTAACTAAATTCACTTTGGAACCTGTGTTTAGACATCAAACCTCCAACAAAGGGGTAGGCAATGCCGGCCCTGGAGTGCCAATGTCCTGCAGAGTTTAGCTCCAACCCTGAAAAAACTCACCTGCCTGTAGCTCTAGTAATTCTGAAGACCTTGATTAGCTTGTTCAGGTGTGTTTGATTAGGGTTGGAGCTAAACTCTACAGGACAGCGGCACTCCAGGACCGACGTTGCCTACCCCTGCTCTAACATCTTAAACTCTGTAACACTTTGCAAACAGCTATATTCCTTTTTTGTCATTTACATGCAGATGTTCAGTCTAGACTTGTTGCTGAGTGTTTCTGTGAATGTCAAGTAGCTTCCTGGTTGAACAGTCTGGCACTTAGACTATAAGTAGAGAAGGTGTCAGAAAGATGAGCTTTTCCTGATGAAATACAGATATGAATATTTTAGCTGGTAGTTTGGAAGAACTGAAACTGGGTTGAGGGTTGTTTGAACTGTAGTCCTGTCCAACATTCTGTTGTATTTAGAAGATTTTTTTACAAGTTAAGCCACACTGGTGCTTGACTAATCTTGCCTTACTGTATTAATGTAAAACTAATTGCATAGCATCACTATGTGTGGCAATAAAATATGAATCCAACTGAAAACCCAATAGTCACGTTGTTTTATTTGTTGTCACTAGGTGGCACAGGTGTCCCTTGTTGAACTGCAGACAGTTTGATTGAACAGACAGACCTTCATCTTTTTAGATGTGAAACTGGTCAAGCAGAGCAGACTGAATACGCTTACCTAGAGGTATATACAATTATAATTATACATGATAAATAATAACATTTTGTGTCTTTAATGCTTGTTGTATTTACTGTTGTATAAAAGCAGTAAGTCACTCAAGGCTGGACTATATCATTTACCAAACAGATATGAGTGCAGTTGAGTTTCTTCATGATATTTATTGTTGGAAAATGAGCTGTGTTTTGATGCGATCAGTCTGAAGCGATCTCACATTGCTCTTGTGGTGACTGGTTTATGGAAATGGCCCTCATGCTCACATACTCTGACAATATTTTTACAGCACTTCTGTCCTCGAGAAATGAAATCTCACGCACTGAACCAGGTCTCTAGATATTGTCCAACATATGGAAGTGCAAATTCTCATATAGAGTAAATATCCTTTATTTTATCCGATATTGCTACGTACAGTGGACCGTAAAGTTATACCATTTTGTATCAAGGCGAGGTCTAACACTCCACTAAAATAGAATGGCTTGTGTGAGTGAGTGTGTGTGTGTGTGTGTGTGTGTGTGTGTAAAAGCACTTATCCTGGGATTGGAAGCAAGCAGATAATATTAAAGATGTGCTCTGAGACTGATGGAGCGAGCAAAGACGTCTCTCCCTCCTTGCGCATCAACATACTGGTTATTACTCCTGGCAGAACACTGTCATTTATTTAGTGTGAAGGCAAGTTGACTGTAAACCTGAAGCCTCTATAAATCTGAAATGGTGGCTGGGGGAAGGGGTTCTGTCTGTCTGAGTGCAGGAAGTGAGTTTATGAGTGTGTGTTTGGACGGCATTGTGTTGATGAGATGCCTAAGGGACCTTGGGCCCCTGGATATATTTATGGCAGAGGGGTCAATGAGGTAGTGGACAATGACGTCCCAGAGGCTGACAGTGTTTAATTAACACCCCCAAAATAGGCAGGACAGAGCTCATACTGTTTCACCAGCCCACCAAATCTTTGGTGGTTTGGGATCTTGTGGTCTAGACGTATGAGATATGTCTCGCTCCATTTTAAAGCTGCTGTGCATAATGTATTGTATGTTAAAATACATTTTCCTATTCTAGTTCAATATGCAGAGACAACCGTAAGTAGGATGACTTTCTGAACAGTGCAAACTCTGTGACTGAATGGTGCTATCAAAAAATTGGTCTGAAATGGGGAATTTTAGGTGGCTATTTCGGGACTCTGTTTTTTTGTGGTGGTGTTTAAATTCCCTACAATTATTTACTCGTTTATACCCACAGTGCACTGATTAGAGTACACTCACCAAAGCACTATTTCCTAAAATCCAACATGGACAGGACTGATGAACTGGAAGAGAGAGTGCATGAGAGAATGAGTGAGTTAGAAGGAGAGATGCAGTTTAAAAATGTTGTAAAATATATTTCGAGCTGGCTGTAGTTTTTACCATTTCCATGACTCAATACTTGATTAAAAATATTTAAAATTTAGAGTGATAATATAGATGAATTTTAAAATTAAGTGAAATTATATGGATAATAAATTGCTTAATGCCATTTATTTCTTCACCAACCAATTCACTGAGGTTGCATTGTTAACTCACAATATTGTTAGGAATTGGTTATAATAACTTATAAAAGAAACTATCATGCACTATATAGTGAATAGTGAACAAGTGAAGGATTTCAGACACAGAATTTTGGCTGAGCCAGTAAGCCACTGCTTCTCAAAATAGTCCTGGAGACCCCTTAACACTGCACATTTTGGATGTCTCCCTCATTGCACACACTAGATTCAACTCTTGAGTAAAACTCCAAAAGCAAGCATTTTAAAGCCAATCAACACAAAATTCAAATAAATGAAAAAAAAATGTTTATAAATACTTACTATATTGTATTTGTTGAATTATTATTTTTGATTTTCTCAAAAATGTACATTTAAAAGGTATTGTAAACTGTGTACAGATAGAAGGATAGAAGTTAGACAGTTCTGAGTTTTGCCAGTTTCACTACTCTCATGTCTCATGTATCACACTGCAGACTTGCTTTCTCTCATAACTAGTGCCATCTTGCATCTATTGATTGTGAAAATTACCTCAGATTATGAATATAATGTAGTATTGCAATGTTCATCTTGTTGCTAATTCAATTGCTTTTTTACACAACTGATTTAGGTAAGGCAAGTTTATTTATATAGCACATTTCATACATAGTGGTAAATCATAATGATAAAGAGAATAAAAAAATAGTAAAATAAATATATTAGCTAAAATTGAATTATGATTATACATTAACAGGACATAAACAGAAGATGCAGAGCAATCGGTGCAGCACATAAACAGTATTTAATTAGGAAATGCACAGTCAAACAGATGTGTTTTCAATCTGGACTTAAAGGTAGTGACTAACAGGGCACATCTGACATCCGCTGGAAGCTGATTCCAGCTGCAGGTGGTATAATAGCTAAACAGCATCTCACCATGTTTTGAATGAACCGTAGGTGTTGTTAACTGACTTGATCTTTGCCATCTGAGAGCTCTATTTCATTTATATCTGACCAGCCAACATATCTGCTAGGTATTTTGGTCCAGGGCCATTATGGGATTTATATACAATTAAAGTATACTTTAAAATGGATTCTGAATAAAACTGTAAGCCTGTGTAATAACCTAAGGTTTTGGTCAGAAGCTTGGCCGAAGCTGCAACTAGACTTTTTTGGAAAGACCAGTAATAAGTCCATTGCAGGAATCTATTCTGCTGGTAATGAATGCATGAATAAGCTTCTATAGGTCTTGCTTGGACACAAAGGTTCTGGATATGTTTATTTAGATGGTAATAGACTGATTTAATAATTGCTTTGATGTGGCTTCTGAAGTTAAGATCAGAATCCAGAATGACACCAAGTTTTCTGACGTCATGTTTACTTTTTAGACCCCTGGGGCCTCATTTTTAAAATGATGCCAGAAACATCCTAAATTTGATCTTACGATAATGTCTCGAATATGCGTACGTTTGATTCATAGAATGAACGTACGAACAGAAAACGCGCGTACGCGTCTCTTTCAGATGTGAAATCTATGAATCACAAATGATCTTGAACTTGCGCGCAATTGAATGGTTTCAGCTCTCTGCCTTGTAAACGACTCCTAATTAATGTCATTAACATATAAAATATCACCAATCATCATAATTTAGAACAGCGACCTGCAAGAACAGCTTACATTTAAAAAAACCTGCAATACTCCCGACAATAAAAAGTGCGTACATCTGCTCAGACCCTGACGTGACGCTAGACCGTCTTTATAAATATGAGCGCTGGCGTGGATTTAAGCGTATGCACACTCTACGATCAAATCTGAGCGTATGCACAGTTCATAAATGAGGCACCTGGAGTCAAGGTATGCATTCACCTTTGGTATTTCATCTTTATTGCCAAATACAATGACTTTGTCTTTATTTAACTGAAGAAAGTTTGGCACATCCAGCTGTTTATTTCATTTAGGCACTGGCACAGGCAGTCTAGATAGAGAAAGGTAGATTTGAATGTCATCTGCATAGCTGTGATGAGCAATGTTGTTTCGAATTATGTAGCCTAGTCAGGGCCAGCCCAAGCCTTTATGGGGCCCTAAGCAGAATTTTATTTGGGGGCCCCTCAGTGCCGCCAATATGACTGGTTATTGTCGAAGCATGATTATTCACACACTATAAATCTAACACACCCATTATCAGCTTTGTTTGTTGTAGCTGTTGCTTACATACTGTCTGCCTGCATGTTTTTACCCTTCTGTGATTTTTAATTGTAACAGTTGTAAACTTAAAACAGTGGTCAGGTGTTAATTTTCACTTTAACATTCAAAGTCTTAGGCCCGGTTTCACAGACAGGGCTTAGACTAAGCCAGGATTAAGCCATAGTTCAATTAGGACATTTAAGTAACATGCCTTAGAAAAAAGCATTAGGTACTGGTTGTCAGGATCCTGGACTGTTTTGTTGTGGTTTTTCTCCCCATGTGTTCCCTGTGACCCAGTTTTTCCTTCATTTTGATTGTTTAATTTGATCCCAGGTGTGTCTCCTTAGCTCCCTCGTCAACCTGTCTTTAAAAGCCCCACTCCTTTCAGTTAGTGTTTGTCGGTCCTTGAATGTCATCCCTGCTGTTCCTGTGTCTCCTGTGTTCCATGTTGGATTATTAAAGCCTCACGTTTATTGAACTCCGTGTCTCCTCGTGCCTGACTCCTGGTCACTGTGACACTGGTGTTCATCTTAAGACAAAACAAAGGCACTGACATGTTTTAAGATCAGTCAGTGCAAGTTTCTTTCAGTTGAAATAGCTCAGATTTACATTTTAGTCTAGGTCTAGGCTAAGCCTTGTCTGTGAAACAAGAAACCGGGGGTTAAAGTATTAAGTGGCATACTTAATGTGCTGAAAAATAGCTAAATAAACCAGCAGACAATGCATTTACAGAACAGAATGTTATTTTAACAACATAAATATTAATCGAAGTTGTACTTTTATTACAAGTCATACTTTTTTATAATAAATTTTAAACACATCAGAGAGCATCTGCACATATAAAACAACAACTCTTAATTTATATCTAGCTAATTGAGGCATAATGATATTGGAATATAATAGCAAAGACGCAAAATGTAGGCTGAGGTAAATAATGTTATGCTGTTATCGGTTTATGAAACACAAGCTTATTTTTATTACAAAAATATGTACCCAGGAAAGTTATTTTTACTGATCTGACCAGGGGTGCATTTCCCAAAAGCAATTATGGTCGCAAGTTCTGTCGTTACAAATAGAGTTCAATGGAAATAACGACCATAGTTAGCTAACAATGGTTTTGAGAAACGCACCTCTGATTCGTGCCACAAAACCTCCATGTTGAATTTGTCCTCCACCCCCAAAACGCGATCGATTTTAACCCTTTGACGCGCCACATTTTGGATGGCGCTGAGCCAGAGAGAGACGAGCTCAGAAAAAAATAAAAAGAAAGACGCGCTCTGGCTTTTCATATTTCATAACTGTTCAGTGTTTTCAACCAAATACAGTTTATTTTAGGTTTCAGACATTTAAATACACTTCAGTTAAGTAAAAAAAAAAGACATTTAGTTTACGCTGAAAAATGGCATTCCTTTTTCTATGGAAAGCGGCAATAATAATCATTTCAATTAATGGACGACATGTTTTATTCCTATCAAATACACATTGTGTAGGTTACTATAAAGTTTACTCTGTTTTTCTCCCAGCTAACTGACCACTTACTTTCATGTATTTCGGGAGAAATAGGTGAATTTACGTGATGTTAATCCGACAGATCCACAAGGCAGCGTCTGGCACATATTATCAACATGGTCATTATTGTGCCTGCATGACACGTCGCTACTCGCTATGGAAATAATAAAATGATATGTATAGGATATTTAATTATTTAATAATGCACTTTTGTATAATTACCACTGTCCATTGACATATATCACGAATATAAAATAAAATAAGCGGTCATTTCATTTAGACTACTCTTGGGGGCCCTCTGGTGGCCACGGGGGCCCTAAGCAGCCGCTTAGTTCGTTTATGCCTTGGGCCGGCTCTGAGACTAGTGGGAGCATATACAAATTAAACAGTAGAGGTGCAAGGATTGAGCCTTGTGAAACTCCACATGTCGTGGCGGTCCAGTTAAATTCGTAATTCCCTATGCTCACAAAGTAGCCTCTGCCTTCTAAAAATGATCTGAATCTAAGCACTGTCTCAGACAGCTTTACACACTTTTTCCAGCCTGTAGAGGAATATGTTCTGGTCAACAGTATCAAATACAGCAATTAGATCAAATAATACAGAAGGTTGAAACTGATTGAAAGCAACCTTCTCTATTACCTTCCCAATTAAGGGGGGATTTGTGATAAGTCTATAGTTGTTCAAAACGGGTTGTTGTTCTTTAGGAGATACCTAAAAACTAATTTTTTTAAAGACCTTGGAAAAATGTCAAAATGAAGTGAAGAATTTACGATCTCTAGTAGGTCAGATCCCAGACAACTAAACACACTTTTAAAGAAAGATGTTGGTCAAGACAGCAGGTGGACGTTTTAAGGTTCTGCACTGTATCATGCAAAGTTTTGCAGTCAGTTGCCTCAAAGTTAGCCATAGTAATTAACCTCCTATGCTGTTGTGGTGGGGGCTGACTAATTTCAGAGTTACAGAACAAAAGTATTTTATCACTGATATGTCAAAAAATCATTGAAACCACTCAGAAACTGTTAGGACATATGCTTATGCTCCCCAGGAAAAGTTGGAGAGGATTTTGAAAAGA
Source organism: Schizothorax lantsangensis (assembly GCA_027422415.1). NCBI lineage: Eukaryota > Metazoa > Chordata > Actinopteri > Cypriniformes > Cyprinidae > Schizothorax > Schizothorax lantsangensis. Next base: position 4,764,849 of record CM049859.1, read on the forward strand.
GACCGCAATCATGCACCTTAACCAGCAGTTAAGAAACAGCTGGTACTGAGTTTGTTTGATCACTGGGAAATTAAAGAGGACTGTTAAGAAACAAAGGGGAATGTCCCTCAAGGATGGGAAAGAAGCTGCCATCACCTGGTAAGAGTAAGGTGAAAATAATGTGCCAGGCCCAGCTTTAAGTAGTAGCAAGACCAAAGCCACAGTGAGTCCTTCTACTGCTGTGGAAAAATCACCTTCACTCAGCTTAAAAAGCCTGCACAGGGTTATTAAAAAATTAGCAGCCCCTCAAGAGGAGCTGTTTAAAATGGTCCACCTTGATAAAGAAATGAGGGTAGAGTCAAAGTAAATGTAGCTTCCAGTCCCCACTGAATGATAGTAATGGTAGATATATTTGATACTTCTAGTGTTGTCACGGTACCAAAATTTCAGTATTCGGTACCAATACCAGTGAAAATCCACGGTTCTCTGTACCAATTTCGGTACCAATGCAAAACACAAAAATATTCTAATTAAAAAACACATTTTTATTAATTAAGTTAAACAAAAATAAACTGCACAAAAACCAATGCCATTCTTTATGCTTATTTAAAATTATTTCAAGTTTTTCCACAATTAATAAAAGTATGAAAAAAAGTAAACAAGTTCCACCCAAAAGTATTTGTCATATTTCTGCTTCTGCTGAAAAACAACTGTAAACTGTTGTCTGTTTTAGGGTTTGCTGGTGCTTCATGATCTTCCTGCAGCTGTAAAAGGAAAATATAATATAAGTAAAGCAGTGGGCTGAGTCTGACCAAATGCAACATTAGATAATTGACTCCAGCTAAAATATAACATTTCAGTAAATAACAAACCTCAGCTTTTATAATAAATTTAGATACGATTACATATATTTTAAGTAGTATTAAAAACACTTTACAATAAGATTCCATTTTTTAGATAACATGACCTATCAAATAAACAATAGTTATATATTGCAATTATTCTTCTTAGGGTTAATTTCAAAATTTACAAATACATAAAATCAATCAATCAATCAAAGTTCAATCTTTTAAAATTATTTAATGCACAATGAACAAACATGAATGATCAAGTGTTTGTATTAAATAACATTCACAAACATGAATTAATGTTGTAAAAATATATTGTTCACTCACAGTAAGTTGATGTTATATAATAACATGAAGTCATTGTAAAGTCCAAGCTAAACGAGTCACATGACACCGGGGAGTGAAAATGGCTAATTGGGCCCAATTTGGACATTTTCACTTAGGGGTGTACTCACTTTTGTGGCCAGCAGTTTAGACATTAATGGCTGTGTGTTGAGTTATTTTCAGGGGACAGCAAATTTACACTGTTATACAAGCTGGACACTCACTACTTTACATTGTAGCAAAGTGTCATTTCTTCAGTGTTGTCACATGAAAAGATATAATAAAATATTTACAAAAATGTGAGGGGTGTACTCACTTCTGTGAGATACTGTATGTCAGCATTGATTCATCTTTAGTCTGCCTCATCTGAGGCCTGGGGCCACCCAGTTACTAGTCAGGCATTCGATAAATGCTTGCTATTTATGCAAAAATGGATTGGAGATCCCAGTGTTTGATTGTCTGGAGACCAGTGTGGAGTGCACGGGGAAGGCCTCATGTAAATGTGTGTTTGTTTTTAAGGATTCAGAACAACAAGGAGAAATGGAAGTTCCTGGCATCATTAGCATGAACATATTGGGGGACCTTATGGGACTACTTATGGCACACAAAGAGGTGACCAAGCTAAACCGCCATAGAGTGTCTGGAGAGGATGCCTGTGTGAAGAGGGTACTGGCAAACACTCAGAGGAAGACAAACAATATTGCTCCAACAGGTAGAATAGGTTATGTCAAGGTGGCAGGGTGCAAGAAAGTTACCATTCTGCCATACACTTGGGTAATTGTACAAGGGTGTTGCCGAACTCCAGTTAAGAGCCATTGTCAAGCTTAGTGGAGTCCACAACAGGGATAAGTCTGCCAAGTGGGGTTCTGGTTGCTAATGTCATGACCCAGGCAAAAGAAGGTGCCAGTTTGGATATTAAATGTCACTAGAAAGTTAGTTAGGCTTCTACTCAGAGCTAGGCTTGATGAACTTCATTAAACCAGCAGGGATCTACCTGAAAGACCCAATTATTTTTGAGGAGCAACAGGATGCTCTCTGTGTACTGGTTAAAAATGAGCAATCCAGTTCACATGATGGATTATCTGACCCTTGACCAATCCCAATAGAGGTTAATCTGGAACTTTTGCTGGCCAAACATGTGTTGAAATTGAGGGCACTTCTAGAGAAACTATGTGTTTTTTTAAGCCAGAGAGTGATTATTGGCCACATCATTGCCTTTACTCATTGCATCTCTACTGGTGATGCCCAGCCCATAAAGTGGCACCATAGGCATATCCCACCACAAGTCTTTCAAGAAATCAACATGTACAGGACCTTGTTTCCCAGAGCATCCTTAAGTTGCAGTTCATAGGTTTTCCCTACAATAATTTTTGTTGAGAAGGGTTTTTCTGTGATTACAGAAGGCTGAATCAGGTAACCTGTAAAAATGCGTACGCTCTCCCTCGAGTGGAGTAATCATTTGATGTCCTAGGATATGCCATGATCAAGTAAAGACAGCAGTGACTACTCTATTTGGGTTATTTGAGTGGACCTGCAGGCCATTTGGGTTATGTAATGCCTCAGCGACATTTCAATGCCTAATGGTGGTGGTCCTTGGACATTTGACAATAGACATGCTCTCTCTTCAAGAAAAGAGTCAAGTTTCTAGGTCATGTTATGTCCAAATAGGGTACTCAAGTAGACCAGGAAAAAGTACAGGTGTTGGAGACCTGGAGATCTCTAGCGGCTGCATTTTGGACCAGCTGGAGTTAGTTTATTAAGCGCGCAGGGCAACCACCCAATAAAGCATTACAATAATCTAGCCTTGAGGTCATGAACGCATGAATTAACTTTTCTGCATCTGACATTGACAGCATGTTGTAATTTAGAAATATTTTTAAGATGGACAAATTTACAAATGCTAGAGATGTGGCTTTCAAATGAAAGACTGCTATCAAAGAGCACATCCAGATTCCTAACTGGCAATGAAGACAACGAAGAGATGCCATTGCTAGAGAGTATTCTAGGTCATTGCACATTAGGGGGCCTGTTAAAACTCAAATGGCTTGGGGAGGCAATAGAGATGCTGCCTCCCACTGTAACTTTAACCACTGGGGTCGCTGTTGGAAAGTGTTGGACAAATTTGTGATTTATACACTTTTTAAATGTTGTATTTGCAATATATATATATATATATATATATATATATATATATTTGTACTGTGAGTTATTTTCTTATTCAATTTTTGAGGGGGCACTACCTCCCTTGCCTTCTCTTGGTACCCTTGGTTTATACTAAATTTTTGCAAATATGTTTATAATATAAGGGGTTTGCAAAGACTTATAAAGCTGTACATAAGTAAATACCTTTAAATTTTAGATGCTGTTGATATGGCCATAACTGTACTGTATGTTTGAGAGTCTATCCAAAAATATGAAACATTTATGTAGATAAACGGCATGTATGAGTAGTTCACATATGAGAGGCTGGCCAGGTTTACATGGTAAGGTGACCTATCTTGGTGCCAACATCATGATAGGAAATCTCATAATAAATCATGATGTGACAAAACATAAATGTATTGTCATGATTTTAAGAAAGAAGTGCTATAAAAATATATTTTGATGTCAAAGAGAGTGGTATAGGGACAAGCTTGAAATATTTATATCATCAAACAAGTACATCTAGAGTTCTGCATCATAAATCTGTTCTAAAGCTGTCAATCATTTCAGATATGTAATTCCCTGAGTGTTTCAATTAACATCACTATGCAGGGTGGGCGCCCTCATTGCTCATGTCAATCCTGCTCCTGATCCACTCCTCCTTATCCCCCACACTTGGAGAGTATTTACATCTTCAATTCTGCTCCAAGATTTATTTGCTTAATACAAAGAGTTCTTATTTTGATGATCGTAACAGCCGACTCTGTGGAATCACAGAATACATCACCACCCCAGTGCCCTTCTGTGTAATAACCTGTGCTGATTCAATAAATCATAGTATGCATGGGTACAAAAAAGATGAATGTGGCAGTTATAGGCAAGAGCCATAGTTACATAGGTGGGAGGGTGGGTTTGGTAGGGAGTACTGAATCTTGATTGGCCAATTGTTGTTGGCTAGTGGTGCTGGGGCAGCATTTCTTTTGGGGTCATTTAACAGAGTTGTTGATTTTATGTTCAATACATCCTAATGCAGAATTTTGACCAAGCCAATGCGCATGTTCAGTCCTTTTAGTGTGTCTAAGGACACTGACTGTTAGTAACCAGAGCTTCTAACAGCAGATGCAGTGAAGTGATGACTTTACCAATAGACCATTTGGGAGAACACATCACAGTTACATCACTGCAGTACTGCACACACTATCGTGGAAGACGAACAGTGGTAACAAGTGGAAAGTCTTGTGCCTTTGGATATCAAAATCAGAATGCAAAAAAGATGGGTGCAAAGGCACCTATTGTAATTTTAAGTGTTTTTATTCTACTTCTTTCTATCTTGTTCCACCATTGAATCTATGGCAGCCCATAGAACCACTTACAGGAAAGTTATTAAATTTGGCACACAGATGGAGGACAGTCTGTACATTAAACACAGCAAATTTGTGGTCTTTAAGTCAAACCCTCTAGTGCCCAAAAATTGCTACTCATGTTTATGCAAATATCATTTGAACCACAAGGGCTAGAAACAAAATAATTGTGTCCTCTTATTGGTTCATGACGAATTGACCCTGTAACGTCATTTTCCATCATAAAAATTTTCCCGCCATTTAGAATTTTCAGAAAAACCTACTTTTTTAAACTTGTCCTAGACGGTTTGTCTGATTTTCACCAAAATTGGCTCAGAACATCTTCAACCTTTTTCAAACCTTCAAAAAGTTATGAAAAGATTTTCAATTGACCAAGCAGTTTACGTATAGCGCATCAACAAATGTGACAAAGAGCACACCAAAATGGACATTAGGCTGTATCTCTGCAATGCTTTAGCATATTTAGACCAAACTTGGTACCCATTATAACAACCTTAATCTGAGGGTACATGAGCAGTTTTTTTTGGCATAGCGCCACCTACTGGTTAAGCTGTTAAAATGAACACGCTTACATGTTGCTGCATGAAGTCTGTTTGGAAAGCTTACATCAAAGTACGACTGGTTTACCAAAGAATCCACAGTGGAATGTGAGTGGAAAAATTCCCTCATGGTCGCAATTTAACTAAATTAAAACAAGCGAATAAAGTAGTACAGTGTAGCCACAATTTAATTAAATTAGGGAACAAATTAACAAGTCATGGGAACAAATTCATAATTAGTGACAACGTTGTCTTTAATTTTTCCACTGTATGTCATGTCCAGGGCTCTGTAGGATCCTTTGAAAGGTAATGTTATTTTTAGTCCAGTGTTGTTGTAGTTGTAATTTCTGTCTGTCCATATAACATGTCAGTGGGTGTGGTTTAAAGAGGCAATAAAGAACAGAGAACTGCAGTGATTGCAGATAATACACTCTTTTTCACTTTTTATGCCCTTCTCTCACTACCTTCCTTTCATGTTGTGGACTCGGATGCATATCATTGCTTACATTGCATGACTGCCAGAACCCTTGCAATGGGTTGAACTGGAAGTTCTAAGTCCTTGATCACTTGGTATACGCAATGGAGCTGATTTATTATTTACATTTTTCTCTTATGAATTTGTTTGATGCACCATTTTATATGCCTATAGGTATGCTTGGGACATTCTATAAAAAATATATAGGTTAAGGTATCAACAAGTATTATGAAGTTAAATTTCAAAATAATAAATAATATCAAATATATCATTCACTAAAGTTGTGTTGGGTGGGGGTAAATTAAACATGGCCTGCTGTTACAGGTCTTAATAAATGATGTACAATTATTGGTTTACAGTAGACAAATAGAATGCATCTACCAAAATGATGTTGCATTAGACAGCACAATGCACCATTAATGTAGCCCTGTAATACTGATGACAGTCAATGCCCAGTACACATATTGTTCCTTTTTGGCATTTTTGTATGAGCACCTTCAGTGGGTTCCATGGGGGAAGCAGCAGCTGCATAAAAATGAATTTTACAGTGAGTGAAAGGAAGGATATTCTGGCAGACTATTCTCAGGTTCAGTTGTTCATTTAAAAAGGGGCTTTACCAAGCAGATAAATAAAATATGTTTTGCTGTATCAGGCATTTTTGACAAATTAAATTCAATATAGCGGAACGCCCCATCTCGAGGAACCGTCTGTTCCTGTGGTGATGTTGTGGAGCAAAGAAATGCTGAGTGATGTCAGTGATTTTTTTCACTGGCTTACTAAGATGCTGCTACACTTATGAAGGCGTTATCAGGCTTTGATTTACTTGTGCAGAGTGTTATGGTGAGCAGTGTGTTACTGATAGACATTATATATATTTTTAAACATAATTGAGAATTGCTCTCATCAAGAGTTGTTCTGTTTATAATAGATTTTTAAAGATGTATTTAAGAACATAATGTTACACCAGCTGCTATAGGATATACTGTACATTAAGCCCATCATTAATCGCAAAGTCAGGATGAGCCAGACCAGGGTCTTGTATCACTCTGCTTATTACATGGATGTATACCAAATAAATAAGTTAACAAGAAATAATGATTTGAGTTGAAATTGTGTTATACTAACACTGCAACAATATTGCATTTACATACATACAATAATTTATAATACTTATTATTAATAATCATAATAAACATTAAAAATTGCTTTTTCTATGGACAAGTTAGCTTGCACAGTTATCTAAAACAAAACATCTCTCTCATCCACCTCTTTGTGTTTCTTATGGTACTTGTTCTTCTGAGACATATTTACTTTTTGCTTTAACAGAGAACTGCTGAGCTTCTTGCCATCTGTTAAAGGCTTCATGCTCACTATATTCTGTAAATTAAAATGATTACTGTCCTCCAAGGCCAGTTATACTATAGTTAGTTACTATAGGTTCCAGTGGCGTGCAGTGTTCTGAAACGAGGAGGCAAAGTCTTCACTATTTTTAATCTAATGTGAAGTCATGTTCCTGTTATATTTAATGTTGACACATTTTCAAGGTTAAATAGGCATTATTCACCTCCAAATAAATGAACAATATATTGTATATTTATTTAAACCAATTACAGTTCTTATCATGCTAGTGCCTTTTAAGCATTTTTACATTTATTGCAAAATAATAATCATAAGAACACAGTAACCAATTTCAAGCTGTTTTTTCAAGCCATTTCAGATTTGATTCTGACGCAACATAAAGCAGTGATATCTAAGTGGGTGAGTTGTTTATTTACTTTTTAATTTGTCTTCATATTAACATATTTATTTTTTCATTCTGACAGATTCTTGGGCGTATGAATCATGTGAACAGAGTAATAGGCCAATCATAGCATGAAGGATGTATTGCCTCCACTCATGTGATTTTCACCCTGGCACTGTCACACTGCACGGGGAGCAAGGAGCGAGGAGCCGAGGAGAACATACAATAATCCTTTTATTGAGGATCGCACAGGGAACATGGAACATCGCGCCTTACACCATCCAACGGGGAGCACCATCCTGGAGCTCGGGCGGCCATGGCGGATCAGGGGATTCAGGAGGCCATGGCGGGACCGCCTCTGAGGCTGCAGCCCCAGCCCACATCCCGGCCTCTCCGGCTGTAGCCCTACAACCCCCCAAAAATTTCCTTGGGGAAAGTAGGGGCTCGATCGGGCACTTGGGTGCGCTTTGGAGGCACGGGCACTTGGAGGCGCTCTGGAAGCGTGGGCACTTGGGGGCACTCTGGAGGGCGCTGTCGAGGAGCGCGCTCTGGAGGCACAGGCACAGCTAAGCGCTTTCGAGGAGCTGGCACTGGAGCGTGCTTTGGGCGGCGTGAATTTCCCCGCGGGCGGCGGGCTTGGGAGAGCCGTGGATGGTGGCGTGAATTTCCCCGTGGACGGCAGGCTTGGGAGAGCCACAGACGGCGGCGTGAATTTCCCCACGAACGGCGGGCTTGAGGGAGCTGCCGATGGCGGCATGCTTGAGTCAGTGGTGGCTGACGGGCTTGACTGGGGTTGGGCTATCAGCGGGCTGGTTCTGGCTCGGGCCCAGACACTCCCCAGACACCGGAAGATGCCTTCTCTCCAACTCAGTCCTGTGGTGTCTGGGAGGTCCACGGGGCGATGGTAATTGGCCCCGAGCCAGAACAGGTGATTGATGGCCGTGTCGTCCAGCGCCGTCCCCGCGGCGAGCCCACAGAATTCCCTGGCGTACTTGTAGAAGGGGAGATCTCTGCGGGATAGGGCGAGGAACAGAGCGGCGACTTCCATAGGTGTCTGGGAGGTCCACGGGGCGATGGTAATTGGCCCCGAGCCAGAACAGGTGATTGATGGCCGTGTCGTCCAGCGCCGTCCCCGCGGCGAGCCCACAGAATTCCCTGGCGTACTTGTAGAAGGGGAGATCTCTGCGGGATAGGGCGAGGAACAGAGCGGCGACTTCCATAGCCGCGGGAGAGAAAACAGGAAACAAAAAACTTAAAAAAACGGAAAAAATAAAGGGGGAGAAGGGCACCGCTTACTTTTGTTAGTTAAAAGCGGTAGGGCAGGAATCTCCAACCCTGCTCCTGCAGACCCTGCTCCAACACACCCTGAACACCTTGATTAGCTGGTTCAAGTGTGTTTGATTAGGTTTGGAGCTGAAATACGAAATGTAATTGTAGTGTTCCGTATGGTGTTTGATTGCTCGGTTATCACTATGCATGTCTAGAGAGTAGAGCTGCACGATTCTGGATAAATTGAGAATCACGATTTTTTTTCTCAAATAGAGATCACGATTCTCCCACGATTCTGAACTAAACAAAATAATGTGTGACAAAATATTAATTGCTGCAGTCTATTTAAAAGTGTTTAATTTAAATGAATTATTAAACATTTTAATATATAATACAGTATGGCCAGGTTTCACAGACGGGGCTTAGACTAAGCTAGGATTAGATCATAGTTCAATTAAGACATTTAAGCAATTTTTATAAACATGCTTAGAAAAAAACATTACTGGTGTGCATCTTGAGACAAAACAAAGGCACTGATATATTTTAAGATCAGTCAATGCGAGTTTCTTTCAGTTGAAACAGCTCAGATTTACATTTTTGTCTAGGACTAGGCTTAAGCCTTGTCTGTGAAACCCGGGGTATATGTATTTAAAATATAGTGTATTTAATACACCAACTTTTAGAATTAAAATTATGAAAAATTGGTTTGTATTAATGATTCAATGACTCACTCATACCTCACTTGTTTCATTAATGGACGAATCAGTGTTTTTGAACGAATCTCGAATGAATGATTCAATAACAAATACATTTTTTAACAGTCACTTGTCGCCACCTAGTGGCGAAATGATGCAATCGACACAAACGTTATTTGAAGCGCCAGTTGCTTTCAAAAGATGAGTGGCTCTATTTTGATCGCTAACATAGACATCAATGTTTGTAGCTGAACTATAAACTTTTATCCCAGTATTTCTATGAATGACTGTAAGACAGAAATAATACTGTGTAGTTGAAAAGACTGTTTGTGAAGCTTTTTCTTACCTAAACATGTTAACTGTCTGCTCTCTGGATCAGCAGCAGCGCGAATGCAGATTTGAATGTTCCGGTATGATTTTTTCAAAGTTTTAATAGACACGGGGGAATCGTTGTCATTCAGAAATTAGATCGTGTGGGTATTTGAATCGAGATCGCGATCTTTTAACGATTAATCGTGCAGCTCTACTAGAGAGAGAAGTGTTCGATTGAAATGGTCTGTCTCTGTTTTGAGTTAGTTGTTCTGTTCTGTGATAAAAAGGTAGTGAAGTGTGGAGATCTGAAGTAAAACAGATGAGCACATAGTTGCATAAAAGAACTCTCTGTTTCCTGGTTTTTGTACACCACATTTTGGCGACGAGGATGGCTGATTGCTCGTTACCCCCACCACCGCCTTTCCTCGCACTCCCTGGCGAACCTCCCGTTCCGTGGTCCCGCTGGCTGCAGTCTTTTGAAACCTATCTCGTCGCAGTGGGCCTTACTGAAGTGAGCGCGCTCAGGAAAAAGGCGCTGCTGCAACGCTGTCTGGGTGCGGAAGGACAGCGAGTGCTCGGGACGATCAACGCTGACAATGACGCCACTTATGACGAGGCCGTGACCCTGTTGAATGAGTATTTCACCGGCCCACAGAGCATTTTGCTGCGCCGATTCATATTTCGCCGACGCCACCAGCTTCCCGGTGAGTCAGTTCATCAGTACGTCGCTAACCTAAGAGGACTGGCCAACTCCTGTAAATTTGGGGCGCTGCGCGACGAAATGATTCATGATCAACTAATTGAACACACAAATACTGAGAAAATTCGGGAAATTTCAGCACCTCTTGTGACACTCTGGTCACCTGCGACGCATCTGCCACAGCAATCGGTGCTGTGCTTTCACAAGTACAAAATGGCGTCGAAAAGCCCATAGCCTTTGCCTCTCGTGCCCTTAACCCAACGGAGCAACGGTATTCAGTGGGGGAGCGAGAAGCACTAGCATGTATCTGGGCGTGCGAAAGATGGCACCTGTACCTATATGGTCGCCATTTCACCCTGAGGACGGACCATCACGCCCTGGTGACATTGCTCGTGACATCGGGAACGGGTCACAAACCACTGAGACTGCATCACTGGTACGATCGCCTTCGGCAATATAATTACAGTCTGCAATTTACCCCAGGCCGTGACAATGTGGTTGCCGACCTTTTGTCCCGCTCCATTCCTGCTGAAAACACATGCACGGGTAGTAGTGATGTCGAAACTGACATTATTCAGATGCTATACATTCCCTTGCAGGATGTAGTGTCACTACAGGAGCTCAAAACAGCCTCCGACCAGGACCCTATCCTCTCACAGCTCCACACTTACATCCGGGGTGGCTGGCCATCAAATGTATCTGGAGAACTAGCTGCTTTTTCACCGGTCAAAGATGAGCTGTCCTGTTGGAATGATGTCTGCGTGGCTCGTGGGCTTTGCACTGTGGTCCCAGGGTCCCTTCGTGCGTGCGTGCTAGCGATGGCACACGAGGGCCACCTGGGCATAGTGAAGCTCAAACCGAGACCGGGTGTGGTGGCCAGGAATAGATAGGGAGATTGAAGCACTGATCAAGGACTGTTCAGCCTGCCTCGTGAGTGGTAAGACAGGCCACTCACCTCCACCACCCCTCCAGCCCTTAGCCTGGCCCTCTCGACCCTGGCAGCACTTACAGCTGGATATTTGCGGTGAGATTCACGGGGTTCCCCACAATCAGCGCTACCTAGTTGTAGTTTATGACTTACATTCCAAATGGCCTGAATTGACTGCTACGGGTTCTGTCACCTCCCAGGTCATTGTGGATTTTTTGGACTCTTTGTTTTCACGCTGGGGCCTTCCACAGATAATCACAACAGACAATGGCCCTCAGTTTATCTCAGGCGACTTCAAATCCTACCTGGAGAGTAAGGGTATTCAACACATACGCACAGCCCTTTATCACCCCCAGGCTAACGGTGGCGTGGAGCGGTTTCATCAGTCCCTTAAAAATGGTCTCAGAGCACCCAAGGGTGTCCTTTCAGTCAGGCCATTCGCCTCACCCTGCTGCACTACAGGGCCTCTCATCATTGCACCACAGGTGTTTCCCCTGCTTTTCTCATGCTGGGTAGGGAGCTAAATTTGCCGCTTGATCGGCTCCGCCCACCTGTGCCCCTGAAGCCTCCCCCAGGAGTTAAAGCTTCTGTCTCTGGCCAACAGTGCCGGATGAAAATACAGTTCGACAAACGTAAGCATTCCAAAGTGCCGGACATTGCCATAAATGCCTGGGTTAGGGTTCGTAGGCCTCACAGGGGAAATAAACTGGCATCATTCTGGTCCTCTCCTCACGCCAGCTTGGCCCGGCAACTTACCTCTTGGATGATGGTACCCGGTGGCACTCTAGTCGTCTTCGTAAAGTACCAGCACCATGTCAAGAGACTGCACAAAGAAGCAGCACCCTGCCTCAGACCACTCCTACAGTGGAGCAGGATGCTCGAACGCCTCAGCCTGTCAGCACGGGCCCAGACTTTACTTTGCCTCAAGGTCCCATCTTTCCATCTCAGCCACCATTTTCCCTTCCGTTGAGTTCCCCAAGCCCCTCAACACCATGTCTAGATCCCTCCTCTCCACGAGCTGTTCGCACCCGCTCACGACCAGGTCACCTCAAGGACTTTGTAGCTACGTTTTATGCTTAGGGCATGTTAATGGGGGGGGGGGATGTAGTGTTCCGTATGGTGTTTGATTGCTCGGTTATCACTATGCATGTCTAGAGAGAGAAGTGTTCGATTGAAATGGTCTGTCTCTGTTTTGAGTTAGTTGTTCTGTTCTGTGATAAAAAGGTAGTGAAGTGTGGAGATCTGAAGTAAAACAGATGAGCACATAGTTGCATAAAAGAACTCTCTGTCTCCTGGTTTTTATACACCACAGTAATGTACATACAAAACATATGAAATAAGCAACAGAATGTCAGAAACGAGGAAAAAAAAACTTATTTGACTTCTTAGTGCTATAGTCGACCAATTAGAATCAAGTATTCCAGAGAACCATGTAATTAGACTGATAAGAATGAGGGTGCTGTTTCTTCAAGCTTAATTTTTTCTCTCTGTTTTGGCCTTCCATCTACACTGAGATGGCGTTTTTGTCAAGGAAAATGTAGTCTCAGCCTCAGACGTCACGCCCACGGACCGTTGGCTAAACGTCTGATGCATATGGCACACTTTTCTGGAAAAACTTCAGGAGTGTCGAAGTCATCATCTGACTGGTTGAATTATACAGGATTTCCGGGAGACTTGTCAAGTCAAGTCATCTTTATTTATATAGCGCTTTTAACAATACAAATTGTGACAAAGCAACTGCACAATATCAAAATGGGAAAATAGTGTCAATAATGTAAAATGCCAAGATTAAACACTCAATTTTCAGTTAAAGGCATTTCATTATTGAATTCAGTGATGGCATCGTCCAGCTCAGTTCAGTTCAAAAAGTTTCTGTTCAATCAAGTCGACGATATTGCTGGAAATGAAGTGTCCCCAACTAAGCAAGCCAGAGGCGACAGCGGCAAGGAACCAAAACTCCATTGGTGACAGAACGGAGAAAAAAACCTTGGGAGAAACCAGGCTCAGTCGGGGGGCCGTTTCTCCTCTGGCCAGACGACACAGCAGTTCAATTCCAACTGCTGCAAAGTCAGATTGGAGGGCTCAACTGGTTCCCGAGGTCTTTTCCTGATGGCTGTCTAGGTGACAGGGTCCTCACTGGGGGTCTGTCTCTGGGGCTCATCTAGGTGTCCTGGTCTCCGCTGACGTTCAGGGCTGTAGAGGTCGTCTCTAGGTGCTGATCCACCATCTGATCTGGTGACTGCAGTGACCTCGGAATAAGAAAGAAACAGACTAATATTACCGTAGATGTCAATCTACTTGTGTGTCGCGTTCTTTAATGTTCCGCCTGGAAACAAAGATGCCGTGACGCCAAACCCCCTCACGAAAGAAGAAAGCTGTCGTGTTTACAAATGTGACGACGAGCGCTTATCAGGATCAACTAAACGCTGGATTTTCAAAAGTATGTGAAATATTTAAACTTCGCGGCATAGAATCTTTAAAATACGTCCGAGAGTTTCACACACCGGTCTGGTATTGTGGTGACATTTCCACTCACCCAAAGTGATTACAAGATGGCGCTGCTATGTTCGGTCGCCGTCCAGGTCGCTCTGCTAAGACTGTGCTTTTATTTACTTTTTTACTTATTTTTAATTTCTCTTTTTGCACACATAACGTCGGCACTGATCACCTACGACAAAAGTACACTCTTGGACATTGGAAACCGCTTCACTAACCTGGTTCAGGACACTTTATCACCGAATCCAAATCCATCGTGGCCTCTTGAGATTCTTCGGAACGCAGAGAACAAAGGCCACAGGAGACGGAACAAGAAACACCGTGGAAAAAGCGCTGGAATTCGAAACAGATTGAGGAAAAGTGCTCACAGTCCTCCTTTACCGAGCATTCTGCTCGCTAATGTCCAATCCTTGGATAATAAGATGGACGATCTTAGAGCCAGGATAAGTTTCCAACGGGACATAAGGGACTGTAACATCATCTGTTTGACTGAAACATGGCTCACGCCCTCGGTTTCGGACACTGCTGTAACGCCGTCTGACAACTTCTCTGTTTTACGGATGGACAGAACAGCCGAGGCCGGTAAATCCAAAGGTGGAGGAGTGTGTTTCATGACTAACAAGAAATGGTGTGACCCCAGGAATATCTCCTCTCTGTCGCGATCCTGCTCGCCTCATCTGGAACATCTATCCATTATTTGCCGCCCATTCTATTTGCCCCGCGAGTTCTCCGCGGTCATCGCTACTGCCGTTTACATTCCACCTCAGGCAGACACCGGCTTGGCCTTGTCTAAACTACACGACGTGCTCAGCGGCTACACTAACAAACATCCTGATGCTGCCTTTATCATTGCGGGGGATTTTAACAAAGCCAACCTCAGGCAGGTCATGCCGAACTTTCACCAGCATGTATCCTGTGCTACTAGAGGACCGAATACACTGGATCATTGCTACTCTCAGTTAAGAATGCCTACAAGGCCCGCTCTCTACCGTCTTTTGGTAAATCGGACCACGCCGCCATTTTCCTCACACCGGAATATAAACAAAGGCTCACACAGGAACCCCCGGTGAAGAGGGAAGTGAGGCGTTGGTCCTCCCACTCGGAAGCTATGCTGCAGGCGGCTCTTGATGACGTCGACTGGGACATGTTCCGGGCGAGCTCATCTGACGTCAGCGAGTTCACGGATGTGGCAGTGAGCTTTGTAAACACACTTACCGAACAAGCTACAGAAACAATAACTGTAAGGACCTTCCCAAATCAGAAACCGTGGGTGGACAGAACAATCCGTGATGCGGTTAACAAACGCACTGCCGCATACAACGAGGCTCTTTTGTCTGGGAATATGAGCGTGTACAAAGCATCGTGTTATGCTCTCAGACGAGCTGTAAGTGCCGCCAAACATCGTTACAAAGAGAGAATTGAGTCTCATTTTCAGCTCAATGACTCTCGACGCATGTGGCAGGGACTAAGGACCATCTGTGCCTTTGGGAACAAATCCTCTGCGGAGATGAGAGCAGATCCGTCGCTGGCCGAAGAATTAAACACCTTCTACGGCCGCTTTGAAAGCAATGGCGGCAGCGCGGCTCTGACGAGCAGCGCGTCAGGAAGCAGCAGGCAGAGAAGTGAGAATCATGTGATCACCGTGTCGGAGGACGAGGTTCGCAGGGCCCTAAAGAGAGTGAACGTAAGGAAAGCGGCCGGACCTGACGGGATCACAGGCCGGGTTCTGAGATCATGCGCTGATCAGCTTGCTGGTTTGTTCACTTCTATCTTCAATGAGTCCCTTGCTACCTCTGTGGTTCCCACCTCCTTTAAAAAATCCATCATCATCCCTGTGCCTAAGAACAATAAACCCTCTTGCCTGAATGACTATCGACCAGTGGCCCTCACATCTATAGTCATGAAGGTTTTTGAGAGACTTGTTAAGAGCCACATTAGCTCATCCATCCCTGTTACTTTGGACCCTCTCCAGTTTGCATATCGCTCCAATAGATCAACTGATGATGCCATCTCTCACATACTTCACTCCTCCCTCACACACATTGACAGCAGCAATGGTAACTATGCAAGGCTGCTATTTATAGACTATAGCTCAGCTTTCAACACCATAGTCCCCATCAAGCTGACTAATAAACTCACAGGCCTCGGCCTAAACACTTCACTCTGCGACTGGATTCAAGACTTCCTCACCGGCAGACCTCAAGTGGTGAAGGTAGGCCAGTTCACCTCAAACTCCATCACCCTGAACGTAGGAGCCCCGCAGGGCTGCGTTCTGAGTCCCTTGCTCTACTCTCTCTACACACACGACTGCGTGTCCTCTCACAGATCCACATCTATTGTCAAATTTGCTGATGATACTGTGGTTCTGGGCCTCATTTCCAACAATGATGAGACCGCATACTTGGGTGAGGTAGAGAGACTAACATCATGGTGCCAGGACAACTGTCTCTCTCTGAATGTGAGCAAAACTAAAGAGCTGATTGTAGACTTCAGAAAGAAACACCTGCTGCCCTACACTCCTCTTATGATCAGTGGGTCCCCTGTGGAGAGAGTAAGCAGCTTCAAGTACCTCGGTGTAAACATCTCCGAGGACCTGACTTGGACTACACACATACAAACACAGGTTAAGAAAGCCAGGCAAAGACTGTACCATCTGCGACAGCTGAGGAAATTCAGGGTTTCACCATCAATCCTGAAAACTTTCTATGCAGGGACCATAGAAAGTGTATTGACTCAGTGTATCTCAGTGTGGTATGGAAACAGCTCCAGCCAAGATTGCAAGGCCTTGCAGAGAGTTGTGCGCTTAGCTGAGCGCATCTCAGGGTCTGCTCTCCCCTCTCTGCAGGACATCTACATCAAACGCTGCAGAAGCAGGGCTGCCAAAATCACCAAGGACTCAAATCACCCTGGAAACTGTCTATTCACTCCGCTGCCATCTGGTAAGCGCTTCCGCAGCCTGATGGCAAAAACTGAGAGACTCAGGAGGAGCTTCTTCCCCCAGGCCATCAGGCTCCTGAATTCAAACTGAACTGAACTCAGCCTCTTAACATCATGATGACTTCACTTACTAATCACTCACAATCAGTAATATACTCACACTCATTATCATCTACCTCATACTGACAGTGTCATTTGCACACAATACTGTCATTTGCACACAACACTTTCTGTATCTTGATATCTTATCATATTTTATATTTATTCTTTTTGTGATTGCTGCTCATGTCACCATGTTCAACCTGTTTGCACATTCCCCCTCCCGTACAGTCATGCTTATCTTAATATTTAATTCTACAGCATACTGTCATGCACATTCTCTTATACTTTATATTTTATATTCTGTATATTGAGAATTTATTGAGAAACTCTCTTATATCTCAATAGGGCAGCTGAGTATATTTAGGGTCATACACTTTTTGCTTTATTGAGCAAGGAAAAGAGGGAGCAGTATCCTAGGTGTACAGTGTACCTTCTTTTTTGTTTGATTTGTAATTCTGCAAACCCTGGTTTTGCATATAGTTTATGCATGTCATATTGTGCAATAAAAAATAATCTTGTTAAAAAAATATTGGTAAAATATATCAATTATTTGATAATATTTGTAGAATTTAAAAATACTATTTGTCACCATGGCTGTGGTTTAAAATGTAAAATCAGCCATTTACTTTCAGGTTTGTCAGATATACTGAAATGCAATTAATTACCATAATTTGTGTAAAATCACGATTTTGTGCTAATCCACTGATCCTGAGGGACTTAAAACGGAAGCTTAAAACAACTCTGTTCCTCCTGAAGAATTGAGAGGTATGGTCACCAAGAGCTTGTAAACAGTAACTTCAGCTATTCTGTGTCTTAACTTCTGTAAAACATTAAGCCGATAGATCCTCCCCGAAATCACAGTGATTACTAAACTAATGCTAGAGTTAGCTGTAATACAGACATAGCAGAATCATTCACAAAGTTGTGCATACAATAATGTGCATGTTCAGGCCTCAAGCACCTACGCCAATAAACTCAGCTATATTTTAAACTCATGAAATTGGGTGTGGGCAGCACATGTTTCCCCATCCCATTCTCTGGAATGCTGCCCCTCCTCAAAATTCACTCCCTGGACTAATTTCCAGCCCTGTCCATAGTGTACTTTCATGAGCGCTTAAAGTAAGGCTAAAAACAATAAAAGTGCCCAGTGAAAATTCTTAATGCACTCCCTTTTCATATTTTTGTTCTCTAAACTAGGCCAAACTATCTACACAATGGTTTTGTCTTTATTTCTGCTTTGGTGAATCCTTTCAGACAGGCCTCCCAGCCTTACTCTGCAGGCAGACAGGAAAGTCGCAGGGAACCATTGGGGACCTGGATCAGAGACTACTGCTCTTCCAGAGAGTCTCAATCTCTCTAATGCAAAGCATTGTGAGCTAAACACCATGTAATCCATGAAATGTGGCCATGTTGCATGTTGTGGTCAGCACATCAGAAGGTTTTTAGGCCAGCACACAATACGTGAGTGCTCTGTTAGGCCTGTTCTATATTTGTGTATTTATTTGTGAGAATCAGAATGCAGTCTCTCATTTGAACAGCTTCCACAGCCATCTATTATTTGCATGTCTGTCCATGAGGAATGGAGTATGGGGAAGATTTACAGTAGCTCAGTCCTAAAACATTCATCAGAGAGCCATTGGGCAGCCTGCTCATGTACTGTATGTTAATTATCTGCATTCAATATTGTTGAATTAAATAATGATGGACGGTGTAAAGAAGAAAAGGATCTTACATCGGAAAGTTAGATCTATTACACACTTTTTTTAGGTGACAATCTCTGTAAAGGGAGAGTGTGTTTGTATCTGTGCATTTAAAACTTAAAAAGATTCTGGGAACAGACAGAAAGTAGCCTTGTTCTAATCCTTAACAATGATGTACTTTGTCTTGACTGGCCCCTTTTATATTTTGTCTGGAACAGGTCCAGACTGGCAATGCAGGCTGAAGTGAGTTTGAGGACACTTTATTGGAGCCCAATTAGAGCAGTGCTTCTAAAATCTGTCCTGGGGACTTCAAAAAGTGCTGTGGGGTCCCCAGGACAGATTTGAGAGGCACTGAATAAGAGGATCAGAATGCTGAAGAAGCTTCCAGCATTGACTACTATGTGCTGACCTTCCGCAGCCACATAACATTGCAAACCTATAAGACTTATGTTCATCTTTGGAACACAAATAAATATATATTTTTTATATTCTCTTACCATTTTTGTCCATCTGTTTGACAATCCACGCAACCAAAATTTTCAAGCTTCAGAATGTATATAAAAACATTGTAAGAGTAATCCATTTAAATCTAAGTCTTCTGAAGAGACATAATCACTTTATATGATGCAAATATATTAACACATTTAATTCAAGGTTTGCACATTGATCAATGCACATACATATAGCACTTCAAATATGGTAAACAAAAAGCTCAAATATGCATGCTTGTGTGTGCTTGCAAACAAGTTTGAGTTTCCATAAGAACCAATGAGGATTGTTCTCTTGCATCAAGCATATACAGTTGAGCTTCAGTTTACCCTATTTGATCTGCCATATTCAGCATTTAAACTGTGAATATGGCTCTCACTGATAAATATTTCAGCCAGTCTTGCCATCTTGCTCAAGGGCTTTGGCGGTTATGGCACTTTCAGCTCAACTGCTTTGCTGCTAGCATGCTGAAATGAGAAGCTCAGTTCTGCCTGGTTCTGAGTCAAACCCTGTAGACATGTCCACTGTACATTGAACCAACACATTTGGTTCGCATCATCACTTGTGCCGCAGTTGACTCCTGTTTGGCACATGTTAAAATCACTGTTGATCTTTAACCCTGTAGTGATGCCCTCAATGAAGCATAAAAATGTAATTAATTTTATTTATTTTAGTTCACTGAGATGAGCAGATTTTATAGCACTTGGTTTTATAGACAATACTGGCTTCAATGTCTCAGGATTTATAGGTCATAAAAATCCAGTGTGGAAATCTATAGCATGTGCTAAATCACGCCTTTGTGCTTGGGGCTCCAGATCATGTTACTAGCAGTGTTGGGCTAGTTACTCAAAGAATGTAACATATTACTCATTGCTAGTTACTCCTTCCCAAAGGAATATTGTTACTTTACTTATTACGTTCTGGCAACAGTAATTAGTTACAATATTAGTTACATTACTTTTTCTTCATACCCCACAGAAGTTGTAACTGTGTATCTTCCACATACAATTCTTCTAGAATGTTACTAACAACATATTTGGGGGGGGAGTCGGACTCGTAATCCAAAGGTTGTGGGTTCGAATCTCGGGTCCGGCAGGGATTGTTGGTGAGGGAGTGAATAACCAGCGCTCTCTCCTCCTTCAATACCACGACTGAGGTGTCCTTGAGCAAGGCACCGAACCCCCAACTGCTCCCCGGGCGCTGTAACATGGCTGCCCACTGCTCCGGGTGTGTGTTCACTTAGGATGGGTTAAATGCAGAGAATACATTTCACTGCTGGTTATATACTCTCTATATAATCATGTATGTGACAAATAAAACAATTCTTCTTCTTCTATTTCTGCCTCACCATTTGACCAAAATCCACATTGGATCGCAGTCAGAAGTTATTACAAACACTCAATAGTGACTGATAGTGACATTCAAGTAGAAGTGTTGTATTAATCTCATTAATTGTCATGTGTAGCTTGAAGTTAATTGTAATTTCTCCGTTTCCCATATACGATTACATTGCATTATGTATTTTATGAAATCACATAAGTTTGTAAGAAACTGTTTAATTTTCCAAAAAGATTTTTATTACAGTAATATAATGTACATGCTGATCAGAGGGATGTAACGCCAGAGTAAAGTAAAGCCACAACTTACAGTGTTCAGATCATGTTTTTTTCCGGACACAATCAATATAATGCAATATTTCTATCTGCTGAATGCAAGCTTTTCCATATTCCAAGCTCGCCTGCTGCACTGGGGACATCACATGCATGTGTGAGTCGAGAAAATTATGAAAATAAATCTAGGAATTATTTGATTGTTGGATTTTAAATCAGCAGGGTTGAGGCATCAAAAGTAACTAAGTAACTAAGCTGTTTTATGGACGGTAACTAATATTATTACTGAAATCTTATTAGTAATTAGTTACACTACTAGTTACTGCAAAAAGTAATATTATTACAGTAACTAAGGTACAGTAACTAGTTACTGCCAAACACTGGTTACTAGCTATTCACCAAATGATATAAAGTGTCCATATAATTCATAAATGTATGCACACCAGAACACATGAGAATTAAAAAAAAAAACTTTTAAAGGGACCTATTATGCAAAAATTACTTTTATAAGATGTTTGAAGACAGTTGTGTGGCCGCAGCGTGTGAAAACAGCCAGCCTATAATGGTAAAAGTCCACCTACTCATTTTTTTATAATCCCAATAAATCATAAACAGTCTCTCAGAACAAGCGATTCCAGATTCTCCCAGATTTTCCCATCATAGGGAAAAAGCCCTGCCCATTTGTGATGATCTCTGCCCTATTAGCATAAACACAACCCTGAGTGAGAAGCAGCAGTCCGCGATTACTGCTTTCTTGCTGAAGCTGCTTGTCAGTGCCAAAGAGGCATTAGAAGTGTTGTGTTTTGGGATGCACAAATGAACATAGGAGTCTCCATAGACTCCCTCCATCTGAGCTGCTGAGGACACTGTGGTTAAGTTTCATTTCGAAAAAAATGTCCCAGGAAAAAATCGGTAAAGTCAGAATCAGAATCAGAAAGAGCTTTATTGTCAAGTGCATTTGCACACACAAGGAATTTGTCTTGGTGTTAGGAGCTTTCGGTACAGAAAGTACAAACATAGTGCAGACAACATATAATTAAGGTAATATAAAACACTAATAATGAAGAGAATAGACAATAATTAAGAATAACAATAGTAATAAAAAATTAAAATATACAGAAAAGAAAAATGTCCATAGACAGAACTGTGAATGTGCATGTGTCCTATGTACAGATGAAGGTTTGATGAGTTATTTACAGATGTACAGTCCTGGGGTGTGTTATGTGTTGTTCAGGTGGGATACGGCCTGGGGGAAAAAACTGTTCTTGTGTCTAGCTGTTTTGGTGCTCAGTGATCTGTAGCGCCGGACAGAGGGCAACAGTTCAAAGAGAGAGTGAGCTGGCTGTGAGGGGTCCAGAGTGACTTTCTTAGCCCCATTTCCTCACTCTGGAGGTGTAAAGTTCTTGAAGGCTGGGCAGAGGGGCACCGATAATCCTCTCAGCAGTCTTGACTGTCCGTTTTAGTCTTCTGATGTCTGTTTTGGCAGCTGAACCAAACCAAACAGTTATAGATGAACATAGGACAGACTCGATGATGGCAGAGTAGAACTGTTTCAGCAGCTTCTGAGGCAGGTTGAACTTCCTTAGCTGGTGGAGGAAATACAGTCTCTGCTGGGCCTTTTTCACAATAGAGTCAATGTGATTGTCCCACTTCAGGTCCTGAGAGATGGTGGTTCCCAGGAATCTGAATGACTCTTCTGCAGCCACAGTGCTGTTCATGATGGTGAGAGGGGGAGTGCAGGGGGGTTCCTTCTGAAGTCCACTATCATCTCCACAGTTTTGAGAGTGTTTAGCTCCAGGTTGTTAAGACTGCACCAGACAGCCAGCTGCTCAACCTCCTGTCTTGGTTGCAAATTGCATCTTTTTCAGCAGAATTGATACTTAATATCTGCCCCAGCCACCGCTACTTTATTACAAGAGTACCCTACTGGTCCAGGGACAATAATCTAAAATAATAATAATTAAAAAATTAATATAATAATGTTGTGTAGTCTATAATACTATTGACACAGCCAGTTTTACTAATTGATTTATTCGTCATAAAATAATTACTTCATAATTGTATTTAGAGTCTTACACACATGCTATACAGTTAATCTGAGTTGTGCATTAATTTGAGTGGTGACAGATATTATGGGAGTGGCTTGATGGAGCGCAGGTGTTACGGGGCGAACGAGACGTGAAACATGCGGATCCATATGCAAGGCTTTATTCAAAGGCGAGGTCATAATACAAGCAAGGTTCATGTAATGGCAAACAGGAATATCACATGCAAGACAAAGAGTACTCCTAGGGCAAGCGTGGGTCGACGATCGGCGAACAATATCCAACAGGGCAACGCAGAGAGATAATCCAGGTATACAAGCAATAGTCAGAGAGAGGTGCAAACAGAGTCCAAACGGGAAGGCAAAGGGTTAATCCAGGAAACACGGGCAAGAATCAAAACACTAGAAAATACACAAGGCAAGGCAAGACTAAGACAACTAACTGGGCTCCGTAGAGTAGCTATCTAGGAGAGTGATATACGCTATACAATACTCGGCGATCACAGAGAGGAAGTCCAAGGCTTATAAAGCGTGTGTGATTGTGTGATCAGCTGTGTAATCAGAGCAATGTGAGATTGGTGACAGCTATGTGTCGTCAGTGCAATGGATGATGGGAAATGCAGTCCAGTGTGCTGTGTGACAGTAGTGTAGTGCAAGAGTCCATGTGGTGAGCGAGTGACCTCTGGTGGTGAGTTAACGGAAGTTCATAGACCAGATTCATGACATAACCCCCCCCCCCCAAAGGAGCGGCTTCCAGACGCTACTATACAATCCAGGAGGGCGGAGGAGCGGAGGCGGAACAGGGGGAGGGACGGAGGGCCAGGTCGACGGAACCGTAGCCCACCAGGGCGGAGCGGACGGAACTGTAGCCCACCAGGGCGGAGCAGACGGGACTGGAGCCCACCAGGGCGGAGCAGACGGGACTGGAGCCCACCAGGACGGAGCAGACGGGACTGGAGCCCACCAGGGCGGAGCAGACTGAGCAGAAGACCTCCACGGCTGAGCAGACAGAGCAGGAGTCCACCAGTGCAGAGGGGACAGGGCAGAGGACCTCCACGGCAGTGCTGAAGACCACCAGACTGAAACAGACGGAGCGAAAGACCACCAGACCTGAGCAGAAGGCCACCACGGCAGAGCAGAAGACCACCAGACCGGAGTAGAAGACCACCAGACCGGAGCAGAAGACCACCTCGGTGGAGCAGACGGACCTGAAGACCACGGCAGGGACTGGGACCTAGGGAACACTGAGACACACGAGACAGACAGAGCATCCATGGCCCCAAGGGACGAGGCATAGAACACAACAAAATCATCAATAGGTCTACTGACTGAAACTGGACGGAACGTCAGTTCATAAACGGGGTTACTGGCTGACAGTTCAAAACCGGTTTAAAGACTGAAACTGAACATGATGACAGTTCATAAATAGTCTCTATGGCATTGAAAGAGCCAACACGAAATACATGGGATGCATTGATAGTCTCTGGGCTCATGACAGGCGGGTTTAAGGGTTGAAAGGTGGGTTTCTGGGTTGTGACAGACAGGGCAACAGACTCGGTATTAAGCTCATGGACTGGAACTGCATAGACAGACTGTTCACTAGGGGTATCTTTGGCAATGACAGAGTTAACAGAGCATACAGAAAGTTCATTTAAGGTCTCCATGGCTGTGACAGACAAGATAGACAGTTCAAAAACAGACTCATTGAGGGAAACTGGACTGACAGACATTTCAGTAACTGGAACTGGACCAACAGACAGTTCAAAATCAGGCTCCTTGGTCGAAAGGTGACAGACATAGAGTGCATTTATGGTTTCTGAGTTCATGACAGACAGGGTTAAGAGTTCAATGGCAGGTCCTTGGGCTGTGACAAGGCTACTAGAGCCTCCAGCGAGCTCGGGTAAGGTTTCTGGGGTTGTGACTGGACTAGTGGGGCAAAAAACAGATTCATAGATTGAAATGGGACAAACACATGGTTCAACATCAGACACAATGCTTAAATCAGGACCGACAGAAAGCTCAAATTCAGACTCAACAACAGCATTAAGACAGACAGACAACTCAAGTTTAGATTCCTTGATGGAAACAGGCAGGACAGACAGTTCAAAACCAGATACATTAGATGAGACCAAACGGATGGACAGTTCAAAATCAGCCACCTTGGCTAGTTCAGAACAGAGTGATAGTTCAGAGATAGTCCGGAGTGATAGTCCGGTTCGGAACAGGGCAAAGGTTCAAGAGTGGCCTTTGTGGCTGGGACAGAACAACCAGCAAGTTCATAGACGGCCTCCTTAGCCGTGACAGGGCAGGACGAGGATTCATAGACGGCCTCCATAGTCGTGACAGGGCAGGACGAGAAGTCATAGACGGCCTCCATAGCCGCGACAGGGCAGGACAAGGATTCACAGACGGCCTCCATAGCTGTGACAGGGCAGGACGAGGATTCATAGACGGCCTCCATAGCCGTGACAGGGCAGGACGAGGATTCATAGACGGCCTCCATAACCATGACAGGGCAGGACAAGGATTCACAGATGGCCTCCATAGCCATGACAGGGCAGGACAAGGATTCAGAGGTGGTTATCACTGACACTTCTGAAGGTTCTGCAGCAGACGCCGCCACATCTGGAGGTTCTACAGTGGTAACATCAGGAAACAGGTAGAGATCATTAACAGGACAGGTACAGTGCTCATCTACGGTTCCTTTGACCGTGATATGATGGGCTGGACATGAATTGCTGGGCGCCACCACCATGCAAGGAGCTGAAGCGCGCACCGCCGCTTCGGGAGGTTCTACAGCATGCGCCGCCACCTCAATCAGTTCTGTGGTGGTGTACGCAGCCCAAACGCAACATAAAGCGACCCCCATCATGGGAAGCGCTTCAGACAGGGAAATCAGTTCAAGAACAGAAGGACTGGAGTGAGTGGATTTGGGGATTCCAGCTGCGCATGCAGACACCAGCGGTGCATCCCTCACACTGGATACCAGACTAGGAAACTGAAGGACTGACCTTGAATGTCTGGGTGTGGCAGACAGGATGTGACAAGACTCTGGCAGATCGGCGGAGACGTGAAGAGACTCTGGCAGATCGGCGGAGACGTGAAGAGACTCTGGCAGATCGGCGGAGACGTGAAGAGATTCTGGCAGATCGGCGGAGACGTGAAGAGACTCGTGATGATCAACTGTGACTTGGCTTGACTCACGACGATCAACTGTGATTTGGCTTGACTCACGACGATCAACTGTGACTTGGCTTGACTCACGACGATCAACTGTGACTTGGCTTGACTCACGGCGATCAACTGTGACTTGGCTTGACTCACGGCGATCAACTGTGACTTGGCTTGACTCATGATGATCAATTGTGACTTGGCTTGACTCCTGAAGATCAACTGTGGTTTGACTTGACTCATGACTGGCAGCAATTACATGAAGGGGTGTTGTTGTGGCTGCCATTTTGTGAACGGGCTCCGCTGTCGCTGCCATTTTGTGAGCGTGCTCTAGCGCGGCTGCGATCACAGATTTGGGTGCGGTGTCGTGTTCCTCCGCGACACCCACAGTGAACGCTGAACCAACAGTCATTAAAGCATAGTACATAAAATCACTTAGAGACGAACGGGGACCTTCAAGGGTTAATCGTGATTTGAGCGGCTGGTTAATGCCCTCACAAAAAAAATCTATGAGCACACAGTCTGGCAGATCAGAGTAATATGCAACGTTCAAATACTCTTGAATATAGTCCTCGAGAGAATGTGTGCAATGTTTGAGGGCTAATAACAGTCTTGCGATATCCATACCTGGCCATTGTCCACTTGAAAAGCCGCTGGATCCTTGTGTGGCCGAGTATTCTGTTACGGGGCGAACGAGACGTGAAACAAGCGGATCCATATGCAAGGCTTTATTCAAAGGCGAGGTCATAATACAAGCAAGGTTCATGTAATGGCAAACAGGAATATCACAGGCAAGACAAAGAGTACTCCTAGGGCAAGCGTGGGTCGACGATCGGCGAACAATACCCAACAGGGCAAGGCAGAGAGATAATCCAGGTATACGAGCAATAGTCCGAGAGAGGTGCAAACAGAGTCCGAATGGGAAGGCAAAGGGTTAATCCAGGAAACACGGGCAAGAATCAAAACACTAGAAAATACACAAGGCAAGGCAAGGCAAGGCAAGGCAAGGCAAGGCAAGGCAAAGACAACTAACTGGGCTCCGTAGAGTAGCTATTGCTAGGAGAGTGATATACGCTATACAATACTCGGCGATCACAGATAGGAAGTCCAAGGCTTATAAAGCGTGTGTGATTGTGTGATCAGCTGTGTAATCAGAGCAATGTGAGATTGGTGACAGCTGTGTGTCGTCAGTGCAATGGATGATGGGAAATGCAGTCCAGTGTGCTGTGTGACAGTAGTGTAGTGCAAGAGTCCATGTGGTGAGCGAGTGACCTCTGGTGGTGAGTTAACGGAAGTTCATAGACCAGGGGTCTGTTCTTCGTACGTCGCTAACTCAGTTAGCTGGATTTGATGGTTGATGATTTCGCATGATCTTGGATCATTTGGTTCTTCGAAGCTCATCCTGGACTTGCTGTCATAGCAACAGGTCCGTAAGCTTAAACCTGCTCGGGAGCAGGTTTATTTCATCTAAACAGGATTAGATCGCATCTTTTTAAGCAGAATTGATACTTAAAATAGGTCCCAGTCACCGCTACTTTATTACAATAGTACCCTATTGGTCCAGGGACAATAATTTAAAATAATAATAATTAAAAAAATAATTGGAAAATAAGATAACAATGTTGTGTAGTCTATAATACTAGACACAGACAGTTTTACTACTTGAAAGATTCATTAGTGATGAAATAATTACTTTATAATTGTATTGGAGTCTTACACACATGCTATACAATCTGAGCTGTGCATTAATTTGAGTGGTGACAGACAGCTATTATAGGAGTGGCTTGATGGAGCGCAGGAGATGCAGATAACTTGATCTCTAAGAAACTTTAATTATTGCTGTCACGTAACAAATCTGCTTCAAAGATAAAATTAAATGAATTGCTAATTACAACATTGAAATAAAAATGTAAAGCCTGTACAAATACTAGAAGTCATGAATATAAATAATTGGGAATCAGGTAAAAAAATATATATATATTTTAATAAATAAATTAAAAACAGTCCACATTTCATTTATCTATTTACATTCCATTTATCTATTCATATCTATATACATTTATGTAGTTTTGTTCGCTTGGCTGTTTCCTTATAAAGGTCCAGAAATTTGTCAACTTTTTCGTCAGGTGTCTTTTTTAATGATATGATGTCATTACGTTGCTGTCTTGCCGCCAGCCAATCACTGCATTGCTGATCGTGGTTTCGAGTATCGATACATCTGCCCTTTTCGGGGAACACGAGAACGCGCAGTAATCTTAGACAATTTAATCCAGATATTTTAATCTAATACGCAAATTCGTTTGAAGAACCAAATTAGCCAGAGATCAATTATCAGGATTAGAAGATCTGGAAACTTTCCAATCATCTCAGATTTATTAAGCGAGGTACGAAGAACGGACCCCAGATTCATGACAGCAGGAGATGCAGATAACTTGATCTTGACCCTTAAGAAACTTTAATTAATGCTGTCACATAACAAATCTGTTTCAAAGATAAAATACAATTAATTGCTAATTACAAAATTGAAGAAAAAATGTAAAGCCTGTACAAATACTAGAAATCGTGAATAATTGGGAATCATGTAAAAAAAAAATACAAATAAATTAAAACAGTGCACATTTCATTTATCTATTATAACATTTATGTTATTTTGTTCGCTTGGCTGTTTCCTTATAAAAGTCCAGAAATTTGTCAAGTTTTTCGTCAGGTGTCTTTTTTTAATTATATGATGTCATTACATTGCTGTCTTGCCACCAGCCAATCGCTGCATTGCTGATCGTGGTTTCGAGTATCCATACATAGTCCCTTTTAAACCAACCCATGAACACACGATTATCTCAGATAACTCAATCCAGCCATACTAATCATCAACATCAGGTGCGTTCGAAGAACCGAATTAGCCAGATCCTGATTAGCGCGATGATATCATCTTGGATGTGTCATTTGATCTCGGATGTAATAAGCGACGTACGAAGAACGGGCCCTTGGTTTGAATATGCTGTAAACAGGAAGTGGGTGGTGCAGAGATGGGTTCAGTCAATATTCCAGAGAGGGCTCCCTCTGGCGGTTGGATGCATGAGATGTCACACAAGTTATGGAGGTTGTCAGTATGACAAACAGGGGTATGCAGAGAAACAAATCAACACAGAATTACCAAACACAATTAAAGAAATTTGAAAATTATCTTCTGATACCCACATGATCACTTACTGAGCAGTGGCCAACTTTATGTCTTTAATTCCATACTGTTAGTCATTTTGTTAATATTTAAGTTAGTTAAGGTATTATAGTCCCGCGTTCTGTGATTTTTAATCTGTTATATTCTCTTATAACTCTTATATTCTATTTATTGCTGACATTCCCACCTATTTTCTCTACATCTTTCCCACAATCATGGCACCTCAGAGTAACTATTTATTGCTCAGAGGTAGCTTTTCCTAAACTCAGAAGACTTTAGAGAGGGGATTTTCAGATCTCGTTTTAGCGTCAACAGTGTCTTTACTGTTTCTTCTAAAATTCTCCAGGAGAAATAAAAGTAGACACAAATTTCATGAGAAAGTTCTGAGCAGAAAATAGTAAAAAATGAGAATGTAGTGTGAGAAACATGGGAGGTATCATTATTGTTTTGCTGTAATCGCTTTCAAGACTTCATTATACAAACAGTTTTTTCCTTTTCCTTCTTACAAGGAAAGTTTAGAAGCTTAATAAAGTAAAAATACCTACTTGTTTAAAAAATGTAACATCTGAGCAGAGTATGTGATTTTGTTGAGATCTTTATCTCATATAAAATAAAAATATGGGAGCACCAGTCTCTAGCGAAGGAGAAAAGTCTGAGCACAATGCGTCATTTTCTTGAGATCTCTTGTAAATTTTAAGAAAGAGGAAATTGTGTGGCTTTTAGAGTATTTTTCATGTAAAACAAGTGTGAGGCAAAAGACTTCATTTGATATTCATGTCTAGGAGAAATATTTCAAATGTTAAAAGGATCTAATTTTTCTTTCCTCTGGGACAATAATTATGAAGATGTAGCTAAAGATCTCCTGTTGCATTTTGATTGATGATTGAGCGCTTCAATATTTGCATTTAGTACCTGAAGGTGTAATTATTGTCCTTTTTTAATGTAATTTGCTCACAGTGCTGGTTTGTAGCTAGTAGGTACATCCTACCAGAAGATGCTGCTATTGCTCTGTGTTGTATTTGTAGACTTCTGTTCAAGCGTCTTCTTTCTGGTCCCCTCTTACCTAGATAAAATTACTTTTGTGCATCAAGAGTTTCCTTGTTACACATCCAAGACCTTGCTAAATGCTTTTATTAGATCTGATGGTTTTGTAGAGGGCAGCTTAACATGAGACTGTAGCCGGGTAAGAATTGCTGCTGCTGAAAATGAAACAACTGTACCACTGACCTAGTTGAAGCAGTTTTAATCTAGCTTCCAAAACAAGGTAAACAAGATTGATTGATTTTCCTTCTCAAGTGAAAAGCATTCATGTGATGCTTCTTTTGAAATGCATAAAATTACAGTGAAAGCAAAAAGCGAAGCACTTGACAGGTTGTCAAGACTCAAAAGTAAATATTCATAGTTCAATTTACAATTTACTTTTTTAGTAAATTGGTATAAAAAATCCTAATCTGCCTCTCTGAGGCCCACAGTAAAGTTGGACACCTATGGGCAACCACAACTTGCCAAGTTAAAAAAGTTGTTTGGAAGAGGTTTTGTATTCAGGAATCACTCAAGGATATTCAGCTAAACAACAGTCATGTTTGCAAAGCAGTCATGGAGCAGAATCATGCATGCTATTCCTGAAGGAAGACGTAGGGCAATAGAGCTGTACTGGAGTAACTTCAACAATACAGACCATGCTACTTCTACCAATAGTCTGTCATCATTAGAAGTTGAGTTTCTCTTACCAAGTTTAATCTGTAATATCAAAATCTTTATTCAGCTCTGACAATGGGCTAATGATCCGATAAGTAATTAGTAATGTGTGTGGCAGTTGTGAGAGTAATTAGTCTTCTGTTTAGACTGATGTAAGCAGGTTTTATGGGAACTCTGTGCTTGATGAGTTCCTGTAATCTGAGAAATTTTAAGAGTCTCAGTGGGTGCAAACTAATTTTTAATATTTTGCAAAACAAATGGGTTTTCATATTTTACTCCTGGAAGTGCAAAAGTTGTTCACTCATCGGTAGAATACAAATGTCTATTACATAATACCATTGGGCTGTTTGATAGGAAATGAGTATGTTTACTGAACGATGGGGGAGCATGACATGGATACAACAATAGTGAATATCCATTGGTTGTTTATTCAGGTATGCTCCTCCCACTCCTTGTCGTCCTCTCCTGACTTCCCTCATCACAAGGACATTGCACAGCTGTTGGAATTTGCTCCATGAGGGACGCCTGTCTTAGCAGCGGGATGCCTGAGGTTATTGCTGCACAAATAATCCAAGGTTTAACATCTATATCCGAATGCTATCTCCAACAGGCTTGGTGACATTGTGGAAAGACCAGCTTGCGTGGTCTGCATTTTTCTCCCTTCTCACCTGTGACTGTTCTGAACATCAGCATTACCTCGTAAATCACACCGAGAGAACATCAAACTCTGCCAGAAATCAGATGTCTCAACTGAGCATGTCATCAGGATGGATTGGTTATAAGTTCCAGGCTGCCTTATCCGCTTTCAAACACAATCTCTCATGCCGAGAAATTGTAAGGGACAGTCTACATTTCAAGAGCGATAACTGGGTGAAGATAGTTTGAGACAAGGAAGAGTTGTGCACCCTTAATTGCAATCCCCCTGCCAAATTGGGCAAACCAGGGAAGGAAGCTGCTGGCTATCACTCCCGCCAGATAATGATCCACCGCTGATTGCGCTTTAAGTGTCAGACTTCAAAATAATTGGCTGGAATTTCTGTAAAAGCAAGAGAGTGAATAAACAACACCTTGGAGCAATTTGTCATCCACTGTTTTGGCCTCTGTTTCTGTAGAAATATGCCCCAGGCCACAAGGGACCAATAAAAAGTTGTGTCAAGGTACAATAAGAAATTACCAGGAAGAGAGCAACAGAAAGAGAGTACAATTTTGTACTCAAAAAGTAGTCCAGTTAAAACCAATACGACTGAGCTTTCTTGACATACCGGGTTTAAGATGTGAAGCTCTATGGGTGTGACAGTGAATTGAATACGCCGCAGGCCACAGATGACATATCCCTCACTTTTCGATGTTCACTAACCCATGTTCTTAACTATGACCCGTTCATGCCTCCTCCAATCCAAGACAGAGTATGAATCTGCACAACTTGCTCTAAAATGAGTTGTCATGTTGTGAATATGAGTATAACTTCTTGACAGGGCGGCTGTAATGCAAGTGACTTGATGAATCCGACCTGACAAATCTAGGTCACTAAGACCCAGTCTTGTAAATGTACTTTGCTTGTGGAGAATTCTGGGGCTAATGCTGCAGGCAGGGGCCTTGGGTATCTTAAGTAGTCAGAAGTAAGGGGCGAGCTGCAGAGAAACCAAAAGAACAGTGTGTGCAACACAGAGTGCTTTAGAGAATCTTTGAAATCGCAGTATAGAACATATAATATTAACCGACTCATTGCCCAATTTAGTAATTAATTAATATTGAGATCATTATAGTAATTGTAGACTATATAGATCTGTTAGATCTACTGTTAGATTATGAAATGTCCACCCATGAAAGCTGACATTTTAGCAATACCAAGTCTAGATGACCAAGAACCAAGAAGGTCTAGATCAGGGGTGTCAAACTCAGTTCCTGGAGGGCCGCAGCCCTGCAGAGTTTAGTTCCAACCCTGCTCCAACACACAAACCATGTAGTTTTCAATTGAGCCTTAATGACTTGATTAGCTGGATCAGGTGTGTTTAATTAGGGTTGCATCTAAACTGTGCAGGGCTGTGGCCCTCCAGGAACTGAGTTTGACACCCCTGGTCTAGATGATCTGGAAACAGCTAGCTGTTAGCATTCTCATTCATCTCAATGGCATTTGCTCATTGTGTGCATGCAGCAACGGAAGTACAAATTAATACCTTGAGATGACTGGCAAAAAGAAAAAAAAAGAATGCAGAGAGTTCTACTTATAGGTGTAGATGTCTATGACTTTGATGTCATACAAATCGGTACGCACAGCGATGCTTCAAGTTGAACACACCTAACAAGTTAGACATAAATTAGGGAAAGCAAAACAAAAATAACAACAAAGAAGTTATCCATGTTATCAACAAAAATAGTTTAAAGAAAAAAATCTTTATAGTACATGGCTAAATTTTTTATGGCCATTAATGGAGAAAGATGCCCACATAATATTATGGAGGTAATGACTTCTACTTCTGATAGCAGAAGCTCTCTGCTGAAATTAACCAATTTAATCCCTGTGCCAAAGCCAATGGTGCAATATTGCTTTATTTTAGAAATAATGGCCAACAATTGATGGAAAAAAGAAATGTGATGTGGCATGTTTTTTGGGTAGGTTATGTAGTTAATTAGTCTGTTTCATCATTACAGTATGTGGCTCACAAATAAGTGGAAACACAGGTCTGACAGAGGTTTGGTACAATCACTAGCACCATTTCATTGGAAAAGGGGCTCAAAGACATTCCTAAACCCTTAAAGAAAATACATTTTAGAACAGATTTGCTAGCTTGATATCACAGAGCACAGGCTGTTAATTAGAAGTCACCAGCAAGCCAAATTTCCTCTAGCAACAATTTTTCATCCTTATGACACAATATGTTAGCACAAAAACAACAGCAAACTTGTGAAGTGGAGAAATATAAGAATCAAATTATAAAACCAGTAAAAATATATCCTTTAAGTGTTCCGGCACATAGGTTTTAATCAGTATAAAATACTTTAAATACAGAAAACATCTCAGGTTATGACTGTAACCACGGTTCCCTGAAATGAGAACGAGACGCTGCGTCCAAATGATGACGCTATAGGGAACGCCTCTGCGTGACTGCGTCTGAAACACATTTGCAACTCCTCCAATCCTGCCCAACCGAGTAACTGACCAAGAACTGACTAGAACTGACTGAGATGGTGTGTGTCACCTGTGATGTAGTGTGGGCAGGGAGACACACATGATCTAAACTGATTATTCTTATACTCACCGTTATACACTTTATACTTTTCTTTTTCTTTGACAAACAACACCAGAGGACAGACAGTTTGACACAGAGCACTTGCTGAAAGGCAGAAGATAGTGCTGCTTTATTCCAGGTATCACTTATAACTTCTGTGGTACGCTGTCACATCACAGGGTGACGCAGCACCAATCAGGATTGGAGGAGTTGCACACGTGTTTCAGTTTTCAGACACGCAGAGGTGTTCCCAGTAGCGTTGTCTTTTGGAACCAGTACGAGTTTCCTCAGAGGGAGTTTATAAAAAATAAAATAAAAAATACAGACAAAGAGAAGATTCATACTTGAAATAAACCAGTAAGAGAGTTAATACAAATTGTATTATATGATATCCACCAATGTAAACAATGTTTACATGCATATGTTTGAAAATATGTATTTGTATGTGTCTGTGGAAATTAATATGTAAACATACAAACATACTTTTTTGTATTTGAATGATTTCTTTGTATAATAGTGGTGACAAACTCATAATATAAATAATGGCTATTCATTTGTTTGGTGGTCTCTCTTTTGGTGAGTCATATTATTGGTGGATATTACACCATCTGTGACTCTTATTGGTTAATTGCAAGTTCGAATCTTGACTTTGTCTTTATTTATTGCACCACCAGAATAACCTTGGATCTGTACAAATAGAATTTTGTCTTGGTCATTTAGACTACTCTTGGTACTGCTTCTGGCATTTTTGCAATAAATAAGTTATTTTGTTTTTTCTGTCTGTAATGTTTTTTTTTGTAAATGGTTACATTTTGGAGGCAGGAGTGGAATTAGCATATCAAACTATCTTATTATTTTTCCCCTGCACGTTTCTGTATAGTACCTTTTGTATATTATATTCTCTATGAAATGGTTAGGTTTAGGTTTGGTGGGTTGGTTGATGGATATAAAATTCGAAATCATTTATTGATAAAATTCTAGCAGTGCATCTATGATATAAAGATAAATAGTTTTTTTTTTTTTTTTAGCTGTGAATACATAATAATGTTTCCATTTTAGATGTTTCGATACATACAACATTTTACATTTCAGCATCTATCAAAACATACAAAAATGGGCTCATTGTTACCAAATATGGGCCCATGTCAAAATGGAATCTTATTCAGAAAAGGCTTCCTAAAACATCCTAATCTCAAATTGATCCTAATAATTACTTTTCAAGCTAGACAATTGTGAATGCTTGACTGAGCATTTTTAGTTTGGTTTATATTACAAAATGTGTCTCTGTTCTCATGGCATAATAGATAATAGATGAATGTTAACAAGAATGGCTTTAATAATTAAGACTTTGCAAGTCAACTTGAAAAAGGAGGAATGGTATTTAATTTTTGTCATTATGAAATGCAAACAGGAAGCCCTGTTTGCCCATGAAATTGAATATGATTGGACTCAGCTGTAATTATTATTTACACAAGTCTCACATCATACAACGAGGTCCCTAGAGAGTAAACTTGATTAGACTAGTCTCACTGTTTTTAATCTTTTCAATCGCCTTTCCTAATAATGTACTAGTTAGCCAGTTTTGCGGCTAAAGTAAACAGCACTGCTCCTCACCCCATGGAAGAGAGGGGCAGGGTCAGCAGAGCTCATTAGCATTTAAAGCAACATGGACCAAAAAACGGCTTGCTGAAAACAGAGCTGATTTTGACAGGGGAAAAAAGGTGTTTTTTACACTACCATTGAGAAATTTTAACCAAAGTATGTTATAGGCTTTTAATTAAGACCCTAAAGAATCATATCAACTTGTGCAAAATGGGCATCCGATGACCCCTATAAAACTGCCTCACCAATTTATTAATCTATATTACAACAAAAAAAGTCTTTACAATCTGTCTTTTCAGGATTCAAATATTGGAATCATGCATGAATTTAACCCTAAACAAGACAGACATCATTTGATGGACACTTAGCAGAATTGTGCCACTTCCTTGCAGTTTGGAACCATTGATTTAGAAATTTTAAAAGATTTGGACATGTTTCCTACAGCACAACTTTATACAAATCAGAGGCTGTCTGTATTTTAAGATGGCTGCCAGCATGGATTTTAAGTTATCTCTTAGTAGTTTGTATGGATTGCCCTGAATGGAATTGGCATCATTAATTTGATTTAAGGTTTTCAGTGAACCTGGCAGAGATTGACAGGCTAATCCATTTAGTGTCACTTCAGCGGCTAAACGTGACACACATCATCCCTAAAGAAATATGATGTTAAATTGATGTAACACACGGTTTGGTGTGATGACTTAAATTAATTAAATAGTAAAATATCAGTAAAATGGTGAGTTCTTTGGCATTGCCGTTCATGTATTGTTTTTGATTTTTGATACACCATGTTAGACATTTTGTTTCTTGGCTCTTTCTCCACCCATAATACTGTTTAGACATGATTAGTTTTCAAAACAACATTTGAATTAACACTGGTTGTCTGTCATTTCATATACTATTTAACTGTGATCTCTGTATTTACTACTGTGATGGGAGAGTCTGTTTTCTAGAAGTAGGTGTTACAAAAGGTTGTGCTCTGGATGCGTGCATGAGAACATGTAAGGTGTACTGTTCATCATCATCCTGACATCCTGACCCAGTACACAAAGTCACATTGTCATAAATCTCAGCCCAGCTCGACCTCACGTGGGCTGCGCCAGTGACTACAAACCTTTGGTGAACAGCCTTTCTTCCTTTCAGGGCAATAAACCCAAACTCTATCCCCAGGAGCAAAGTTTCTATCAATACTGTGGACATTGTATGCCCGCTTATGTTGGGCTACAGCAGTCCAGATCCCTGGCTCCCTCATAGATAACGTGTTGTCTGTCTCACAACCTCTGCAAATACTCCATACTTGGACCCCCTGGTATCTCTGGTTCTAGCGGGTGTGCAACCTGTAGACTCATGAACTGCTGTCCGATATGACAAGGGATAGCTGACTGTCCCAAGCTCACTGGTGTTCGCTAGTCATGATAGCCAGCTGTGTGGACAGGGTATGATTGAACTGCCCCTCTAAGCCATTACTCTGTGGGTGAAGCAGGGTGGTGCAGGTCCTCCGTATTCCCAGGAGCCTGTAGACCTCTCTGAAGACTTCTGCCTCAAATTTGCATCCTTGGTCACTGTGGATTTCCTCTGGTGCCTCAAATCAGAACATTTCCTTCACCAACTTCTCTGCCATTGTAGCTGCACTCTTATAGGGTACTACATATGCCTTTGGCCAAAATAGTCCATGGTGATGAACATATAACAGTTCCCAACCTCTGAGACTGGAAAGGGCCCTGGGATGTCGACTCCTACACACATTCCATAGGTGTCCCAACTAGGTACTGCTACAGAGGGGCATGTGGTCGTAGCATAGGGCCCTTCCTGGCTGTGCACACATCGCAGCAATAGACATAGAGCTCCACATCTTGACAACATCCTGTTCAATGGAACTGGCTCCTAAGTCTCTGCAAAATCTTTTCACTCCAAAATGGCTTGTCCCCACTGAACCATGGACTAGCTGCAGTACTTAAGGAGTGGGCACCAGCAATAGTAGAGTTGTGGTCTTACCACTCGGTCTTTGCCATTGATGGTATGGCAGACCATCATGTAGAGTGAGGGTGGCCTATTGGGTGTAGTAGGCTTTCACTTCTGATGCGATGGCCATTATCTCCTGCCACACTGGTTGCTGTCCTGTGATCAGTTACTAACATAGCCTATTCACAATGGGGCAGCTACCTGTAACTGATGCAAATCATGATGCTCTAGGCCCATTCTATTAGGGGTTTCAGAGGTTCCCCCTTGCAGCATATATTTGA
This sequence comes from Schizothorax lantsangensis, assembly GCA_027422415.1. Taxonomy (NCBI): domain Eukaryota; kingdom Metazoa; phylum Chordata; class Actinopteri; order Cypriniformes; family Cyprinidae; genus Schizothorax; species Schizothorax lantsangensis. The sequence goes on from CM049859.1 coordinate 4,802,662, forward strand.
TGTGGCAGGTTGGTCCTCTCCGCACACATTTATCAGGTTCTGTAGTTTGGAAGTTCAAGCAAATCTGGGCTCTCATGTCCTTGAGTCAACATCCCAAGCTCATGTCTGAGACCCCTCCAATGTTTGTGCGCACACACCACACAACCTCGAGGGGTCCAGACACTTCCTGTAGGGTGACGTTGGTATTCTTGTTTTCATTAGCATTAATGAAATGCAGCATCAAGTGGAGCTTTTGATAGAGAATGTCTCGGGTTATTTGACTGTTCCCTGCAAAAGTGGGAACGAGGTGCTCCACCTCATTGCTGCACTGTAAGCATGTCTGTATGTCTCCTTAGAGAAAGTTATAACCTGAAGGCACGTCCGTTTCATGTCTATTTATAGTAGGGTGACCGTGCGGGCCATTTTTACGGGACACGTCCTTGCCAGGATTTCTATATTGCTAAATATCCAGGTTGTGGCTGTTTGCGTTGTGCAGATCGATCGTTGTATGACATTCACGAGAGCTGTAGAGAGCAGACAGCTCCTTATGCTTTCGAATTGCTCTTGCGGTACTTTGATGTCATACAACGATCGATCTGCACAGCGCCTCTTCAAGTCGAACGAACCACAAAACACACCTAATATGTGTGCGTATTTGCATCACTTTGATCGATCTCTGTAGATCCCACCTTCTCACGTGCCACGACTGGTCGATTATGTACAATGCCTGCATGTTATTGGTCAAACTACTTTTAGATCAGTACCGTCAGCAAGTATGAACACAGGAAAACAAAGCCAAAACCTGGATGTTTTAGGCAATATAAAAATCCTGACCAGGACGTGTCCCATATAAATGGCACATATGGCCACCCTAATTTATAGTTTCACACAAGCATGCATTCCAGTTGCATCACTGTTAGAGGTCATTTAAGCCAAATTCTTGGCGTCTTTGCCACACGTGCTTCACAACCGGTCAATCAAAGAATGTTCTCATTAGCTTTAATGAAACACAGCATCTCATTCCCATTTTTTTCAGGGAACAGGGTCTAAAATGTAAGTCAATTAATACTAACTTTTTGTTTTTTAATTTTATAAAATCAATATCACATTTGTTTTCTATCATCAGCAATATTCAGGAAAAGAGCAATTTTCTTTCTAGTCTGATATTGCTTGATACCCTGTTATATATACTGTATATATAACAGGGTATCAAGCAATATCAGACTAGAAAGAAAATTGCTCTTTTCCTGAATATTGCTGATGATAGAAAACAAATGTGATATTGATTTTATAAAATTAAAAAACAAAAAGTTAGTATTAATTGTGAGATCAATTTCAAATGAATGCGAAGAGATCATTTACAGCTTAAAACTTTATCTGAAGCATTAATCTCAAGGTTCTTTTCATTTTTGTCATTTATTTCTATAATTATGTGTAGCCTAACTTATGCTTGCAGTTTAAGTGTTTGATTTATGAATTTTATTTGTTTTATTAATATATATTATCTTGAAAAATACATATACTTTATTGGGGTCTATAAAAATTCAACATTAACGATCTATAAGTATTTCACAGATTTCAATGTACACTATTTACATAAAACTATACTGTCAGTACAGTTATACTGTCAGGATCCATACCAGTCAGGCCCTATCAGGATTTTCTTACTGGTTTCATTTTACTTTGTTAGATGTCAAAAATATCCAAAGTGGAACTGACAGCTGGAGAATCTGCGCTCCACAAATACTCACATATCTAAGTCAAAATAAACAACGAGAAATGTTGGGAAAATAATACAGGTGCTGGTCATATAATTAGAATATCATCAAAAAGTTGATTTATTTCACTAATTCCATTCAAAAAGTGAAACTTGTATATTATATTCATTCATTACACACAGACTGATATATTTCAAATGTTTATTTCTTTTAATTTTGATGATTATAACTGACAACTAAGGAAAATCCCAAATTCAGTATCTCAGAAAATTAGAATATTGTGAAAAGGTTAAATGTTGAAGACACCTGGTGCCACACTCTAATCAGCTAATTAACTCAAAACACCTGCAAAGGCCTTTAAATGGTCTCTCAGTCTAGTTCTGTAGGCTACACAATCATGGGGAAGACTGCTGACTTGACAGTTGTCCAAAAGACGACCATTGGCACGTTGCACAAGGAGGGCAAGACACAAAAGGTCATTGCAAAATTGGCTGGCTGTTCACAGAGCTCTGTGTCCAAGCACATTAATAGAGAGGCGAAGGGAAGGAAAAGATGTGGTAGAAAAAAAGTGTACAAGCAATAGGGATAACCGCACCCTGGAGAGGATTGTGAAACAAAACCCATTCAAAAATGTGGGGGAGATTCACAAAGAGTGGACTGCAGCTGGAGTCAGTGCTTCAAGAACCACTACACACAGACGTATGCAAGACATGGGTTTCAGCTGTCGCATTCCTTGTGTCAAGCCACTCTTGAACAACAGACAGCGTCAGAAGCGTCTCGCCTGGACTGCTGCTGAGTGGTCCAAAGTTATGTTCTCTGATGAAAGTAAATTTTGCATTTCCTTTGGAAATCAGGGTCCCAGAGTCTGGTGGAAGAGAGGAGAGGAACACAATCCACGTTGCTTGAGGTCCAGTGTAAAGTTTCCACAGTCAGTGATGGTTTGGGGTGCCATGTCATCTGCTGGTGTTGGTCCACAGTGTTTTCTGAGGTCCAAGGTCAACGCAGCCGTATACCAGGAAGTTTTAGAGCACTTCATGCTTCCTGCTGCTGACCAACTTTATGGAGATGCAGATTTCATTTTCCAACAGGACTTGGCACCTGCACACAGTGCCAAAGCAACCAGTATCTGGTTTAAGGACCATGGTATCCCTGTTCTTAATTGGCCAGCAAACTCGCCTGACCTTAACCCCATAGAAAATCTATGGGGTATTGTGAAGAGGACGATGCGATATGCCAGACCCAACAATGCAGAAGAGCTGAAGGCCACTATCAGAGCAACCTGGGCTCTCATAACACCTGAGCAGTGCCACAGACTGATCGACTCCATGCCACGCCGCATTGCTGCAGTAATTCAGGCAAAAGGAGCCCCAACTAAGTATTGAGTGCTGTACATGCTCATACTTTTCATGTTCATACTTTTCAGTTGGCCAAGATTTCTAAAAATCCTTTCTTTGTATTTGTGTTAAGTAATATTCTAATTTTCTGAGATACTGAATTTGGGATTTTCCTTAGTTGTCAGTTATAATCATCAAAATTAAAAGAAATAAACATTTGAAATATATCAGTCTGTGTGTAATGAATGAATATAATATACAAGTTTCACTTTTTGAATGGAATTAGTGAAATAAATCAACTTTTTGATGATATTCTAATTATATGACCAGCACCTGTATATATATATTATTTTTTGATAAGAAAAAAGCTCTGCTCCTGCTGTCAGGGATTATTTTTTTCTAGCGTAAAAATGCTTTTGATGCTTTTACTTAAAGTAACATATTAATAGATATATTTTTGCTTTTAATATTTGTATTGTGTGGTAACCGTTTTATAAAATTGCTGCTTAACATAAGCTTCTTCTACTATACTGAAGTTTCTTGTGTATGATGAGGGTGTTCCAACTGAATGCATTGTGTCAGGTTAAGGGCATGTGCTCAGGGAATAGGGAACAGTGAATCATGTACCGGGACCCTGTCCATCGGAACACAGCTCAGTTCATGTATAGAGCTCTTTCCTAATGAGCTGATGATCTGAATTAGTTGTGTTACAGAGGGACATACAAAATATGGAGGAGGTGGGGTGGGAACAGATTTGGGAACCACTAATGAGCTGATCAGTTGTGTTTGATTATACTGACATGTGCACTGCTGGCGAGACTCCAGGAACAGGTTTGGGAACAATTGCATTCAAAAAAGAAAGAATATGAAAGGTTATGGATCAGAGAAGGGCAAGTTGATGATAAACTCTAGGTGATATGTATCACGGCAGCTGATGCAGGTCTGGTGTAGCTGTTTAAAACAGGTGCCAGACTCATTCTAAGCCTTGTTAGCAAATGCTTTCTCTCAATGCTGGTTTGCGTTCCGGATTGTGTCATTTGAAATAGTGAGAGACAGGTCTATTTTTAGAGTCGCTTGGCATAGGAGAGACACGTCCAGATGGCATCACTGTCTTCATTTCCTAATCAAATCAGTAGATTTCATCAGTGCACATGACACCACTGAGACTAAATGCATTGTCTCTACAACCCATAAACACGAGCGGTTATTCACCTACTGTAGAGGAAATATATGTTTGCTTTACAATTACTTTAAACTATTTCCATTAAGTATTAAAGGAATCAACTAAACATGGCAATGAGGGTTATGTGCAACAAGCATTTTGAAATAAATTTTGAAAAATGTAATTTAGCTGGGTGCTTAAACAAGTTAAATATAAAATTCAGACAAATGTCTAGCCCAGTGGTTCCCAACCACATTCCTGGGGCCCTCCCAACATTTTACATGTCTTTGCCTGACACACCCATTTCAGGTCTTGGAGACATGCAAAATGTGCAGTGTTGGGGGACTCCGGGAAAGGTGGGTGGGAACCACTAGTGTAGCCCTTGTACCATCTATTTGCAGCTATTGTTTTAACACACTAACTTTCACCTGGCCAAAGAGCCGGGACATCTCCTCTTTAAAAGCATATATCTTATGCATGTAAAATCATAGAATAAAATATGTATCCTCTTAGGGAGAAGATAGTTGTAACACACATAACAACCAATGTACTTGTTACATCGTAAGAAGAATGGCATCTACGTTAATATTAGCTGAGCGCATCTCAGGGTCTTGCCCTCCCCTCTCTGCGGGACATCTACCTCAAACGCTGCAAAAGCAGAGCTGAAAAAATAATCAAGGACTCAAATCACCCCGGTAACCGTCTTTTCATCACACTGCCATCTGGCAAGCGCTTCAGGAGCATGATGGCAAAAACTGAGAGACTGAGGAGGAGCTTCTTCCCTCAGGCCATCAGGCTCCTAAACTCAGTCTCATAACATCTACAGGACTCAATTTAATAAACTGTAAAAACATTCATTATTCTCCATCATCCGCATTGCTGCTATGTGAATATACCCGGTACAACCTATTTTGCACATTCCTCTTGCACATCCCTGTTTATATTAATATTTATTAAATCCACAGTAGACTGTATTTTATTTTATTTTTATTTTATTTTATTTTATCTTATTTTTCATATTTTTTTTCATATTTTTTTATCTTACTCTTACCTATATTTATATATATTCTCTTGTGTTATGTTTCATTTTTTGTTTTATTTTTTTGCACTGTCCATTGAGCGGACATGTCCTGACCTACATTTCACTACTGATTATACCCTGTATGATTGTGTATGTGACAAATAATAAAGAACCTAGAACCTAGATTAGTCTGTTTCTTTCTTATTCCGAGATCAACGTAGCCACCCGATCCAGTCCGTATCCAGATCAGATGGTGGATCAGCACCTAGAGATGACCTCTACAGCCCTGAACGTCAGCGGAGAACAGGACACCTAGATGAGTCCCAGAGACAGATCCCCAGCAAAGACCTCGTCACCTAGACGGCCATTGGGACAAGACCTCGGGAACCAGATGAGTCCTTTACACAATCTGACTTTGCTGCAGTTGGAATTGAACTGCTGGTCCGTCTGGCCAGAGGAGAACTCAACCCATACTCATGTTTCTCAGTAGGACAGGGGTGTCCAAACTTGGTCCTAGAGGGCCACTGTCCTGCAGAGTTTAGCTCTTTATACAAATGTGAATATTTCAATATTTTCAATCACTGGTAATAAAACTCAAGAAGTGGTCCAAAAATGATCCCAAAATATTATGAAAAGCATCAGAAATCCAATCCATGTTTTATATTTTGCCTCTCATTCAACACTTTACGTATTGTCTTCTTTCATTGTTTCTGCATCATTTAGGGTAATCACATCCTGAGCAAATGGTCAACAGTTGTTGGCCTACTTAAATTATGTACTAATACTGTGTTTAAAATTATGCTTTTTACAGTTTGTAAATTATCTAGCTTAATCTACTTATTAGTTAAATTTCTACAGCAGTATTTAATAAACAGCATGAATTCATGGAATGCATTTCAAAACCCCCCAAAAATATTTAATGTTTTAAAGATATCTTTAATGACTTTTCCATCAAATGTATAGTGAATGTATAGTGTAGGCCTATAGTAAATGTTTAGTGAACATGTTCGATAACAATCAGCTTTGTTGGTAAAACACCCTCTCTGTAGAAATTTTAAAACTCACTTAAAAACTCACGCGTTTTATAGATTCTTATACATTTTTATAGATTTTAAATTCTTCCATTGTACTTGTAACGGGACGAACGAGACGTAAGACGTGCGGATCCATGTGCAAGCTTTATTCAAAGGCGTGGTCATAAACAGGCATGGTTCAATAAACAGCAAACAGGTATGGCAAGGGCAAGACATAGCGTAATCCCAGGGCAAGCGTGGGTCTTTGATCGGCGAACGATATCCAGAGGGCTTGAGAAGAGGGCTAGTCCGATAACCTGAGCAAAAATCCAAACGAGGTATACACAGAGTCCGAAACGGTGAGACAAGGGTTAATCCACGATACAAGGGCAGGAAACAGGAAACGAGACTATGAACAAAATAAACTAAACTTAGATTTAGAGAACACAAATGGCTCGGTAAGGCAGCTAACACTTGGAGAGTGCTAAATGCAGAACCAGACTCAGAGCTAAACATAAACACAGAATGGCTCGGTAGGGCAGCTAACACTAGGAGAGTGTTATACGCAGAACAATACTCGGCAGAGAGGAAGAGGAAGTCCATGGCTTAAGTAAGCTGTGTAATCAGTGCGATCAGCTGTGTGATCAGTGTAATCAGATGTGTGTGTGTCGTCAGTGCAATGGCTGATGGGAATTGTAGTCCGTGTGTGAAGTGCATTAGTAGTGTAGTGCAAGAGTCAATTTGGTGAGCGAGTGACCTCTGGTGGTGAGTAAACGAAAGTTCACAGACCAGATTCGTGACAGAGCCCCCCCACAAGGAGCGGCTTCCAGATGCTCCTATCTTAATATAATCCAGGAGGGCGGTGAAGCGGAGGCGGAACAGGGGGACGGACGGAGGGCCAGGTCCATGTGGAAATGGAGAAACTGGGGATTGAGGCAGAGCAGACGGGCCAGGAGCCCACCGGGGCGGAGCAGACGGGACTGGAGCCCACCAGGGCGGAGCAGAAGATCTCCACGGCAGATCAGGTGAAGCCGAAGACCACCAGACCAGAGCAGGAGACCACCACGGCGGAGCAGATGACCACCAGAGCAGGAGAGAAGGCCACCATAGCCAGACAGCCGACCTCCTCGGTGGAGCAGACAGAGCAGGAGCCCACCAGTGCGGAGCAGACAGGGCAGAAGACCTCCACGGCGGAGCAGACAGAGCAGGAGCCCACCAGTGCGGAGCAGACAGGGCAGGAGATCTCCACGGCGGAGCTGACAGAGCAGGAGAACACCACGATGGATCAGGGGAGCACCACGGCGGAACAGGAGAACACCACGATGGATTAGAGGAGCACCACGGCGGAACAGGAGAACACCACGGCGGATCAGGAGAGAACCACGATGGAACAGGAGAGCACCACGACGGAACAGGAGAGCACCACGATGGAACAGTCTGATCAGGAACCCACAGCAGAGATTGGAGCCTAGGAGAAACTGAGACACACAAAACAGAGAGAGCATACACGGTCTCAAGGACCGGGGCAGGAAACACAAGTCCATCAATATTTTCCCTGGAGACAACTGAGGGGACAGACAGTTCATAAGTAAGCTCGCTGATTGAAACTGGACATTCAACCAATTCACCCACAGATTCACTAGTTGAGACAGGATAAGCAGACAATTCTGAATCAGATTTAACTGCAGAGTATAAGCCAACAGATAGTTCACAAATCGATGCATTGACTGACACTGGATTGACAGATAGTTCAGGGATGAAAGCCAAGTAGACAGACGGTTCATACTCAGACCCATTAGCAGAAATTGGACTGACAAAAGGTTTAACATCAGACCTACTGACTGAATCAGAACTGACACTAGGCTCAGAATCAGGTTTTTTAACTGACACCAGAAAGGCAGGCAGTTCATAAATGGTCTCAGTGGCAGTGACAGGGTTAACAGGACAGACATGAGGTGCATTTATAGTTTCCTGGTGCAAAACAGGCAGTTCAATATTAGACTCATGGACTGGAACAGGACATACAGTTAATTCAGGATTACATGAAATGTTCACATGAAAACATTCACAGACTGAGACTGGTAAGACAAATGATTCAGAATTAGACACCCCTGGAAGCAAGGGACCGGCTGACAGATCAAAACCAGGTGCACTGGCTGAGACTGGACTGGCAAACATTTCAGTAAGTGATATTAGACAGGCAGATATTTCACAGTCAGATTCAGTGGGAGCAAGACAAACAGATAGTTCAAATAGAAAATCCTTGGCTGAAACTGGATTGGCAGACTGTTCAACTTCAGTCTGATTGGTTGTGACTGTATAAACAGACGGTTCATTGGTGGCCTCTTTGACAATGACAGACAAGGCTGCTAATTCAAAGACAATTTATTTGGCTAGATCAGGACAAGACAATAATTCACAATCGGCCTCCATGGCCGGTTCTGGACTGGATGAGAGTTCAGGGACAGCCCTTCTGGCTGTGACAGGACAGGCGACAGTCTCCTTGACAACGACAGGACACACTGGGAGTTCATAATTGAGCACCACTGACACCTCTGGAGGTTCTGCAGCAGATGCCGCCACCTCTGGAGGTTCTACAGTAGACTCATAAGGTAACAGAGAGAAATTGTTGCTGGGCGCCACCACCTCTGGATACATCACAGTGGACGCCGCCATCTCAGGCAGTTCTATGGTGGTATACGCAGCCCAGGCACAACATAAAACAATCCCCATCAAGGGAAGTGCTTCAGGCAAGGGAATCAGTTCAGGAACAGGAGGGCTAGAGTGAGTTGGTTTGGGGATACCAGCTGCGCGTGCAGACACCAGCGGTGCATCCCTCACACTGGAAATCAAACTGGGAAATCGAAGCACTGACCTTGAATATCTGGGTGTGACGGACAGGACGTCACAAGACTCTGGATGATCAGCTGTGACGTGATGAGACTCTGGAAGGTCAGCAGAGACGTGAAGAGACTCTGCAAGGTCAGCAGAGACGTGAAGAGACTCTGCAAGGTCAGCAGAGACGTGAAGAGACTCTGCAAGGTCAGCAGAGACGTGAAGAGACTCTGGAAGGTCAGCAGAGACGTGAAGAGACTCTGGAAGGTCAGCAGAGACGTGAAGAGACTCTGGAAGGTCAGCAGAGACGTGAAGAGACTCTGGATGGTCAGCGGAGACGTGAAGAGACTCTGGATGGTCAGCGGAGACGTGAAGAGACTCTGGATGGTCAGTGGAGACGTGATGAGACTCTGGATGGTCAGCGGTGAGGTGGCTTGATTCATGACGATCAACGGTGACTTGGCTAGACTCTTTAACATCCACTGTGACTTGACTTGGCTCTTTAACATCAACTGTGACTTGAATTGACTCATGACTGGCAGCAATGACATGACGGGGTGTTGTTGTGGCCGCCATTTTGTGAACGGACTCCGCTGTCGCCGCCATTTTGTGAGCCTTGTGCGTCTGCCATTTCAGTGTTCCTCTTCCGCGACACCCACAGTAAACAAAGAGTCAGCACACAGCAGAGCATAGTCCATAAAGTCCTTTAAACTACAATTAAACTTCCCTTCAGGTAAACATGACTTAATGGACTCATTTAATCCAAAACGAAAAATGTCTTTTAATACGACCTTATCAAAGGGTACCCTATAAGATTTCTCACAGAAATGAGTGACATACTCCTCAATAGATGAACTCCCTTGTCTCAGGTCCAGCAGCTGGTCGAATGGATCCATACCTGGCCAGGGTTCCTTAGAAAAGCCGCTGGATCCTCGTGTGGCCGAGTATTCTGTAATGGGACGAACGAGACGTAAGACGTGCGGATCCATGTGCAAGCTTTATTCAGAGGCGTGGTCATAAACAGGCATGGTTCAATAAACAGCAAACAGGTATGGCAAGGGCAAGACACAGAGTAATCCCAGGGCAAGCGTGGGTCTTTGATCGGCGAATGATATCCAGAGGGCTTGAGAAGAGGGGTAGTCCGATAACCTGAGCAAAAATCCAAACGAGGTATACACAGAGTCCGAAACGGTGAGACAAGGGTTAATCCATGATACAAGGGCAGGAATCAGGAAACGAGACTATGAATAAAATAAACTAAACTTAGACTTAGAGAACACAGAATGGCTAGGTAAGGCAGCTAACACTTGGAGAGTGCGAAATGCAGAACCAGACTCAGAGCTAAACATAAACACAGAATGGCTCGATAGGGCAGCTAACACCAGGAGAGTGTTATACGCAGAACAATACTCGGCAGAGAGGAAGAGGAAGTCCATGGCTTAAGTAAGCTGTGTAATCAGTGCAATCAGCTGTGTGATCAGTGTAATCAGCTGTGTGTGTGTGTGTGTGTGTGTGTGTGTGTCGTCAGTGCAATGGATGATAGGAATTGTAGTCCGTGTGTGACGTGCATTAGTAGTGTAGTGCAAGAGACAATTTGGTGAGCGAGTGACCTCTGGTGGTAAGTAAATGAAAGTTCACAGACCAGATTCGTGACAGTACTATTGGTCACATAGGTATCCAGCAACAATACACTTTTATAATGCAAATGGCAAGATCGCATCCTTCTTTTCTAATGAAACAAATGTCCGTGTCTACCAGGTCTTTCATGAAGTCATCTCTTTTTGATTGTCCTATATTTAAATTATAAAGAGGTATATGAGAGATGTCACAAAGAAGGTTGTACCCAACTTTTGAGGTGCACATTTTGACAAATATTTTTACTGCGAGCATCTGACAGTATGCTTTTTTGCATTATCCTTTAGCATATGCTATTAAATCTTGTAAATCTTCTTTTTTCCTTTTGTTTTCCTTGGGTCTCAATATTGAATCAGGCTTTAAGTTAGCTCAGATCAGGGGCGGACTGGTCCTCTGGAGCACTAGGAGATTTCCCTGTGGTCCGCTGGACAATCTGGGACAGCCTGTTGTTTACATAAAGAAGGAAAAATAGTACATTTACGTATAATAGACCTTTTTCACAGTGACGTCAGTTAGCTTTTTTGCACCAGATACATTTCTTGAATGTTCAAAATGGAAAATTTGATCTGCAGTATCCACAATTCACTTATTGCCCATTGGCACATAAATGTTTCTCTTTCAGCAGTGATTTTAAAAACAAGCTTTTCTCCTCTCTATCAGTTTCTATAGTGCAATGACATCAGAGGGACAGGGGCAGTCATCAGAAGAGACAATAAATTGTGGGGAAATTGGAGATTGTGGCTTGTGCTGACAGATCTTAATGTATAAGGAAACAGGGAGGAGACTTTAATCAGATGTTGAGCCATCAGACACAGCCATGCCTTTTCCTTTTCAAGAGATACACAATACCTGTTCTACAGCTATTCACCTCCTGGCGTATTACCACCGGCTAATTCACATGCTTCGGATTGCCACAATTTTGTACTAAATGCTGTGACAGCTCAAGCTTTCTCCTTAAAGCTATCTTCAGTTGAAATACTAACTGCTTAGGGAGAATATTTTCGGCTTTCAATTCAAGCACAATACGAGACACAAGGTTACATTAGGTTCGCCTTTGCCTGAACCTCCAGTAGCTTTCTTTATTGCAGTGGGTTTGCAAAGCTGCACAAAGAAGATGGATGGGCTGCCAAAATACATGTATGAAAACTCTCAAATATGCACTTTGTAGCTGGGAAGATGAACAGTGGATTCAAGCCCCTGGTCTGCCTCCTGTGATGTGTGGATCTCCTGAGTGTATGAAAATTTGATTATTAAAACAATAGTTCAGCCAAAAAATAAAATAAAGGGATAGTTGGCCTAGAAAGTTGGAAACCAAATGCAGGCATTTATTGATGAATGCACACACACACACACACACACACACACACACACACACACACACACACACACACACACACACACACAGAGAGAGAGAGGTAAATAGACTTTCACACACACACACACACACACACACACACATACACACATGTTTGTTTTTGTGAAAAGTGGGGACATCCCATAGGCGTAATGGTTTTTATACTGTACAAACTGTATGTGCTATTGCCCTACACCTACCCTACACCTAACCCTACCCCTTATGGAAAATCCCTTTCTGCATTTTTACTTACTCAAAAAAACTCACTCTGTATGATTTATAAGCATTTTGAAAAATGGGGACATGGGGCAATGTCCTCATAAGTCACCTTCTCCTTGTAATACCTATGTCATACCTGTGTCATTATACAAATGTATGTCCTCATTTGTCACAAAAACACGCACACACACACACACACACATAATCTTGACAGGTGTATTCAATATTAACCACTATATCAACAAATGAGATCAACAATGGAGATCATGTAAGTTACACATGAGAATCTGTACTCTTTGATGCCAGAAGCTGACTTTACGGTTCTGTGGGGTAATAAAACCATTGGAACAAATTAGTGCAATTCTCACCTCTTAAACTACTGAACCATTTAATAATAAAAAAAAGATCAACAATTGCATAATTCGTGGACACTATAGGCCAGTTTACTAACAGATTGCGCCAGCGCAAACCGTCTTTTGGCGTTAAAATTGTACTGTCAAGTTTTACTAAAGTTATGGGAGGAGAGTATTCAAATGAATCACGCAACGCGTTTTACTTATGTTTGCACTCGTCAAATTACTGGCATTTGCACCATTATTTAACATCCAAAAAAAAAGCATGTCTTAAACTATTTTGCGCTTGAAATGGCTGCAATTATTGTTGCTAGGAGGAGGCACTGCAGAGAACAGAGAGCGCCTGGTTGAAGGGGGAGGATTTTTTCCACACGTATTAATTTATTTTGAATGCCAGAAGAACACATTATCTGAACATATCGTTTGCCAAGCCATATTTTTAATTTGCTTCAGGAAATAAAAGACGACTTGGAATACTAGGTCTATCAAAACTTCTAGCAAACCTTCATTTTTTGGCCCTTGGTTCTTTTCAACATACTGTGGCTTCTTTATTTCTTTATTCTTTATTTGTGACTACACTAATTTGCGCTGCGCTTGGTATATTGCGTTGGTCGATAAGTAAATGAGATGTTGCGTCTGTGTTCTTTAATTTGCGCATTGTTAGTAAATCACCCGCAGAAATTTCCCCTCCCATCAGCGCTGTTTTGGAATTGCGCTCTTGCGCTAATTTGCCCTGTTTAGTAAAACTGGCCCTATATTCTGTAGCATGGCAATAGAGGTGTCAGAAAAAGACAGCTTAAAATGCATCTTGGAATTATTCAATTTAAGTTTCAAACAATTCATCTGCATGTGGCATGTTAAATAATGTGGTCACAATATTGACAAAGTAAATAAATTAATGTATTCGAAAATTAGGCTACCGCTCATAATGTTCCCATTCAGTGTAATTCACCCTTTCTGCCACTTTTATTTTAGGGCATTATGCACATCTCTTAATTATGTAATAATCTAAAGTACTGGGCTGGCTAGTAAGCCTATGGTAAAAAGCAAGCACATGTTAAGCACTGCTGTCATATTGCTGTTGTAATATTTTATTGTAACAGTAGTCCAATAGCTATAATCTCTAGCATTTTTATGTTAAATAATTAGTTGAGATTAAATGTTATAATGCTATATTATTTTATATTATTATTACATGTGACAATTACTTCATTATTTTACCTTCATTTACAAATGAAAATTCACAATTCCTACATTACTGAGCAATGGTGTCCCTTCGTGTCACCTGGTGGTGATTTCTCGAACGAGTTTAAACCCTGTTAACATGCACCAGGACGCCAGCTCACTGAATGCTCTTTGTTCGCATGTCATTGTTTACGAACAGATTAAATGAAACGGGACAAAATTAATCTTGACAAACTATATATCATTCTGAAGGTCCAAGCCTCAAGCATCGATGACAGATCGCTGTTTTTTGATGGAAAGCTTATAAGGAATGTATTTGCTAAATTCGTGTAAGCAGTACACATCAAAACATGTATAATAAAACGCAGTGCATACCAGATTCATCCTGATAAAGAGTCACAAACTGCTGTAAATCCCGGTTTAGATAGAGAGGTAAGAGTCCACGGAACAACATCCCATAGAGCACTTTTAGCCCAACGAAACAATAACTGTCATGTGTCAGGACTGTTTTGTGTTTTGCTCCCCATGTGTTCTGTGACCTAGTTTCTCCCTCATGTTGATTGTTAATTTGATTCCAGGTGTGTCTAGTCATTAGTCCCTTAATTGTCTGTGTATTTAAGGTCCAGTCCATTCAGTTTGCGTTTGTCGGTCTTTGAGTGTCTACCCTGCCTGTACTCCCTTGATGTGTTACCTTGTTGTTTATTAAAGACTCTAGTATCGTGAATTCCTCGTCTCCTCATTCCTGGCTTCCTTGCTCGTGTGTGAAACGTGACAGAAAGACCGACCCTAACAGTAACCTCGGTGTATACCCTCCGTTTTGTTTCCGTTTTTATTCAGTGTTTAGTTTCCATTGTTTCCCTATGGATCCCTTCTTCCGACCCAAATTTCTTCTCCTCCTGCTGGAGCAGGGGGACAAATCTCTCGAGGACCATACAAGACCATTCCTGATGTTAGCTAATGCCACCTGCTACCCGGACGGCACGCTCTGCTCATTCTACAATGCAAGCCTGAACACCACGTGCAGAGCGTTGTCGTCCGAAAATGGTCCTCGAGGGGATTTCGCCGCCTACGTGGAGTGGACTCTGGCGAGAAACGGATCACCCCTCACTGTCTGCCCTGAGGATGAACTCGCCAGATCCACTCCAGACCCAGAGCCCAGCCCACCATCTCCCTGCGGTGCAGAGCACCAGCCCGATCCCACCGATGACGGAGAGCCATTTCCCGCCGCGATCTGCGAGCCAGCGCAAAGCCGAGCGACTGAGCGGAAGATCGTCCCGGAAGTTGAGCCCAACCCGTCAGATCAGGTGCGAGAGCCGGCGACAGTGCCCACCACGAGGGAGCCAACCGTGGACGGTGTGAGCGTGGAGTGGAGCTCCGCCTCCTGCACCGCGGCTGAGGGTGAGCTGATTGTACATCTGGGACTGCTGGACATGGAGGGGGATTTAATTGACTGGAGTACTGAACTGGAGATCGAACTGCCCTCTCTCCTTCATCTCCGCTGGTCCCATCCAGCCCTCCTTCATCTCCACTAGTTCCAGCCAGCTCCGCGCCTCCAGAGTGCCCTCCAGTGCCCGCTCCTCGAAAATTCCCGCCCTCCCACCCGCTCCTGCCTCCTCCACCGCTGTCGTCTGGCAGCCCCTCTGCTCGCCCTCAGCCCTCCATCAATGCGGTGCGAGCCCCACGGGACTGCCATCCTCCAGCGTCGCCGGGGTTGGAGTTTCCCTCACCTCCGCCTCCAGCCTCCGAGGCCTGGACTCCGCCTCGGTCTGTAGACCCAGTGGCTCCACCTCGGCTCCTAGCTCCCTCGCCTCCACCGTCACCCATCGATCCACCAGCTCCACTGGGCTCCCTCATCACTCCGGCTCCGCCTTGGTCGAGCGTCGACCCGCCATCGCCTCTGGACTCCTCTCCTCTGGCTGCGCCTCGTCGCTCCGTCCCACCAGCTCCGTTGGGCTCCTTCCTCCCGCCAGCTCCACCTTGGTCCTCAGTCGCTCCGGCTCCGCCGCGGATCTCCGGATCTCCGCCTCGGTCGCCTGAGCCCTCGGCTCCACCCTGGCTCCCCGGATCCTCGACATCCCCCTGGCTTGTTGGCTCTCCGTCTTCACCTCGGGCTCCTCCACCACCTGCTCCGCCGCCGTTGGTCGGCCCCCTGGAGTCGGCGGCCATCTCTCCTCCATGGCTCCTCCCTCCGTCGGCTCCACCGTGGGCCATCATCATGGCTGTGGCCTGGGTCCTGCTGTGCGCCTCCTGCTCCGGGTCCCTCCTGTCTCTTCCCTGGCTCCTCCCTCCTTCGACGCCTCCCTGGTCTCTGTCTGCCGGCCCCCTCCCGGGTGTCCGTCCTCCTCCTGAGCCGCCTCCAAAGTTCCCACCCGGAACTTGGATGTTTCTGCGGTGCGAGGGCGCACCTTCCGGGAGGGGGGCGATATGTCACTTGTCAGGACTGTTTTGTGTTTTGCTCCTCATGTGTTCTGTGACCTAGTTTCTCCCTCATGTTGATTGTTAATTTGATTCCAGGTGTGTCTAGTCATTAGTCCCTTAATTGTCTGTGTATTTAAGGTCCAGTCCATTCAGTTTGCGTTTGTCGGTCTTTGAGTGTCTACTCTTCCTGTACTCCCTTGATGTGTTACCTTGTTGTTTATTAAAGACTCTAGTATCGTGAATTCCTCGTCTCCTCGTTCCTGGCTTCCTTGCTCGTGTGTGAAACGTGACAACGTTGTAATATGGATGGTTATTCCTTTGTTTACGTCTCATTTCTTCAGGGAGAGTTATTGTTTGTGTCCGTTATGGAATAAATTATGCTCAAAAACAGCGTCTTGGTGGTAAAAACAACAACATGGTTTTGTAGCACGCAGTGTCACTGTAACGGGAGAACGAGACGTGAGATGTGCGGATCCATTTGCAAACTTTATTAAACAAAGACGTGGTAGAAAACACAAGCAGGGTCAAAACATCAGCACATAGGTATGGCACAGACAGGATACAAGAATAATCCAGAGGGCAAGTGTGGGTCTTTGATCGGTGAACAATATCCAGAGGGCTTGACAACAGGGGTAATCCAGAAACATGAGCGATAGTCCAGATAAGGTACAAACAGAGTCCGAACGGCAAGACAAGGGTAAATCCAGGAAACACAGATGAGAAAACAAGAAACAGGTTCCGTATCGCAGCTAAAACTAGGAGAGTGCTAAGCGCAGAACAATACTCGGCAGAGAGGAAGAGGAAGTCCATGGTTTAAGTAGGGTGTGTGATGGTGTGATAATTCTCAGGTGTGAGCGTGTGATTAAGACAGCTGTGTGTACTTAGTGCAATGACCGATGGGAAACGCAGTCCAGGGCAACATGCAACAGTCTGTGTGGTGTGAGAGTCAATTTGATGGAAGAGTGACCTCTGGTGGCGAGCGAATGAAGGTCCATGGACCTGTTTCATGACAGTCACAAACAGAATGAGACATCCCAAAAAAAAAAGTGAAAGATATGCGGAATATTGTTTATTTGAATTATGCCGCTCTCTCGTGACGGCGCGTGACGCACGCTGTGACGCACCTGTCATCTGATGGGGGTGTAACTTAGTGATCGGCTTTTTGGACAAATAATCCTTTTTTTTTTAACAACATTTTTTCATATATGTGAGTGCGTGTGTTTCTGTTTTGTGGGGAATGTGGCTGTATCTGCATGATTATCATCTGTTTGAACGCACATCAGCATGTGATTACCGACTATGTCAGCTATCAATGTGAATGCGGTCATATGATTGACCATCATTGACTATATGGCCCATCTGTATGATTGTCATCTGTATGGACGCACATCAGCGTGTGATTACTGACTGTATGACCATGTGTGGCAATATCAGTGCATGTCTGGCAATCAGAGTATGTACTACATACAAAGCATTTTTTTTCTTTCTTTCTTTGTATTACTCAAATTATTCTTATTGTATTTTTCTAGTGCTCAAATAAATCACTTATATGATGTCTAAGATTCTGTCTATTATTTTATAATTGAAAAACTATGCAGTGGTATGTATAATGACTAAAATAGTTTGTAGAACCCTTAAATACATTTGGTAAATATTTTTCCTCAAACGGGAGGGACTAGACATAGTCTCAGAAAAATGGTTGCAGTAATCTCATTTTTCATGGTATCTTCTTCAGATTTGAAATATAAACTCAGGAGACATGTGACTTTCAACCCATTACTTTTCTGGATTGCTCCAGGACTGATTTCATGTATTTTTATGAAATAAAAAACATTCAGTGTGGTACAATTTTTTTCAAGGCACTTAAGTCTCTATAACTTTTTATCTTTTTGAGCATTATCAACTCTGGATGATGAATAGTAAAGCCTAAAGGGTCTTCTTTCCAAAGTTGTGTGTGTAGCACACTGAAGTCAGGAACTGTTACAATTTTAAGTTAGGTAGGTCATTTTCAGCCGTGAGTTACAAAATGGGGGGTGCTGGCTTACAGGCTAATAGGTAACAGGCATTTTGGTTGACTACATACTGTGCATATACATAATATATTTTGTTAATAAAAAATAAATAAAAATAAAATGAGCAGCTTTGTCATATTTGGCATGCTTCTGTTGCGAGTGACAATACCGATGACATTAGGCTATAGACATATATTAGCTAGCATAGTTCCTGTTTGCTGGATGGATTTAAAGCGCCATTCTGAGCCTCAAAGTCAATTTTCATAAATTACAGTACCAAGGTACTTATACTGATGTACAACCTCAACATCTTGATCTTTAATTACTACAGGAGAGATGAGTGTAGGATTCTTCCTGAAATCTATTACCATCTCTTGATAATTTATGTCAAAAAAGGACAGATTGCAGTAGTTGATAAAATCTGCCATTACAGAACCATGGCATCCCTGCTGAGGAGAGAAACGATCACTGAATCACCCACAAACTTAATAATATGATGCCTCTAGCAGTGTTTGACACTTACTATAAAGCACAAATAAAAGAACACACCGTTGTGGTGACCTGGTAGAAAAGAAATGAGTGCATCAGATAAAACCACCTCCATATGTTGAGACCTTTCAGTTAAAAAATCCATCAGCCAACATATCAGACCAGGATCAATGTTATGTACACTCTCTAGCCTTTCTGCTGAGATATGAGGCTGAATACAGTTAAAAGCTGATGAAAAATCAATAAGAACTAACCACACAAAAGTCTTTGCACCTTCAAGATGTGCTAAAATCGTATTTAATGGAGCACTTATTGCATCATCAACAACCCTGCCAGTCCTGCAGGCAAACTGAAGAGAATCTAGATTTGCATTCATTATGTTCAACAGCACATCTTTCACAGTCCTCTCCAATGATTTCATAATCAGAGAGGTAAGTGCTACAGGCTTATAATCATTTAAAGTATTTGGAATCTTAAGAAGTTGCAACCTAGAAATGAAACAAAAAAATATCTGCAAATAGTTTTGCTCAATTCTTAACAATATAGCCTCCAAAACCATCTGGACCTGGGCTTTTCTTTTCTCTAACACCCTGGAAAAGTTTTAGAACTGGAACTCTCTTGTAAGCAGTGTTGGGTGTAACGCGTTACTAAGTAACGCGTTACTGTAATTAACTTACTTATCCACTGAAAAAGTAAAGTAAGGGATTACTGTTCATTTTTAGGTAATTTAATTACAGTTACTTATAAAGTACTTGCGTTACAAACAGTAAATAATTTCAACAGTTCTAAAATCAATATTGAATTTGAAATGTAAATTTACCGTCTAAAGATCAAATTGAATGCAGTGCTTTAACCCTCCGCGCACCAGCTCTTCACTTTCAGAATTTCCTGATTCACAGAGAAACCTTAAATACTCAGATACATATAAGACTAAAATCAATAGAATCTAAAAAGCTTGAATTTTACTTTTAAATGAACGAATTCAAATCAAAAACTAATATTTCTGATTATGTAATCCCTATGAAAGTATAGCTAGACCAGTCTTTCCCGTATCTGAAAGCTTGACGTTTCTACCTTTAAATGAACGAATTCAAGTCGAAAACGAATATTATCTGATTATGTAATCCATATAAAACTGAGGTACAGTCTTTCCTGTATCTGAAAGCCTGAAGTGTCTACGTTTAAATTAACGAATTAAAATCGAAAGCGAATATTATCTGATTAAGTAATCCGTATGAAACTAAAGCCAGGTACAATCTTTCCTGTACCTGAAAGCCTGAAGTGTCTACGTTTAAATTAACGAATTAAAATCGAAAACGAATATTATCTGATTATGTAATCTGTATAAAACTGAGGTAGCCTACTGTCTTTCCCGTATACCTGTCAACCCTCTCGTTTTTCCCGGGATTCTCCCGTATTTTACCATTCTATCCCGCTGTCATCCGGTTTAAATATTTTCCCGTATTTTTAATCTTGCTATAAAAAAAAAATCCCACTGGGCGTATTTTATATGTTTGCTACATTCACCTCCGGTAAAACTCCAGTAATTTGTATGGCCCAAACCTCATTATATGAATAATCAAGTCAATATATTCCAAGGTTGTCCGGTTGCAGATCTTGTATGAAAAGCATCCTTCTCACACAATCGACACATACAAATTCCCTCAACTTGGCAACTTTACAACCCAGTGATGCTGTTGATATCTGCGGCACTGTGCGCAGTAGTGATGCGCAGATGGCGGTTATATCCGTGGGCGCTGTGGATAATCCGTGGGTCGGGTAATAAAAAAATGCATTCTGATTATTTGCAGGTGGGTCGCTGGATGATAAGAATAAGATAAATCATTAATGATGCAAATATTAACTACATTTTCTAAAATACGAACATGTTTTAAATATATATTTTTTTCATCAGGCATACGATTTCGTTTGTGTGTGTGTGTGTGTGTGAGCGCTGCGAGTTTCAAAGTCAGGTGCAGCCTTTGTTTACTGTGCCCCTTCCCCATAGACACGCACCCAAATCATTTCTGTAATTTATTCTTACCTAGTTAACATGTTATTCTTACATAAATCTGTACGGATTTTACTAGTTGGGCTTTTACTGAACATCTTGCCAAACTGAAATGTATTGTTTAACTTTTAAGCTTTTTTGTTCTGTTTGCTAACCAAAGAAGGTAAAAAAAAATATTAAAAAAAGTTTAAGTATTACAGTTGTTTTAAAGCTAAAAGGCTAAACTATTCTATGTTTGACTCAAATTGAAAGAATACAGAGTTTAATTTCTATTAAGGTTTATAGGGATTTTAAGATGTAGCCTAATTAGCAATTTGAATAATTAAGTTACTTATTGAGTAACTAAGTTACTTTTCAGACAGAGTAATTAGTAAAGTAATTTAAATACAATATTGATGAAGTAATTAGTAACTGTAATTAATTACTTTTTGAAAGTAACTTACCCAACACTGCTTGTAAGTAATAGGGTTGTAGTGTTACAGATAAGTTCAATGTCAGGTGTACATGATGTTTTCCAAACAGCACTGTATTACACAAGCTTTTGTAAACATAAAGACATAATCCTCCATCAAGCGATTTGCCCATCACAGTGGGATCTCTTTCCAGGCAATAGAGTTCCCCAAAATCAGTCTCTAGATTGGAATAAGGGTGTTGTTCTTTGAGCCATGTTCCATAAACCAAGAAGACATGCTCTATTTTACTCAGGAACTTCACATTTGCCCATAAGTTTGTCCAGTTTTTTACAGAGTGACTGAACATTAGCCAACATGACCGCAGGGAGAGGTATTCAATGATGGCCTTGTCTCTTCTGCCTCTGATGCAAGCCACCATGATCTCCCCCTCTTCCTCACACCTTTCAGCTTGGATACCCATCCTCAGTTTACTGTAGTGGATTCCAGCTGGATAACTCCACAGGGAATGCCGCCAAAGGGTCCACAGTGCCCGTTCCAGAGTTGCGTAGTAGCAGGGAAACTCACTATTATACTTTAGAGGTTCAAGGAGTTTGCAAAAACACCCACAAATGGCATAAAGCTATCAAAAGGAACAAGCCGCCCATCATATTAAAAAGTCATTGTTGTTGCTCCAGTATCCCTTAATCATGGTTTGATTGTAGTACTAACAAACATTTGTTGGTGTGTGTGTGGGTACACACACACACACACAAACACAAACACCAACAAATGTTTGTTAGTACTAAAATCAATCCATTAAAACATATATTTCTTGCATTGCATCTATTATTAAACATATCAAACATCAGTTTGGGGCCAACTGAAAATGTACCATGTGCAATTGAGAATATGTCAAGTAGTTTTGTTTGTTGTGTATTGTCACATGTATTGACATTGTGTCTGTTGCAATATCTAATGCAATGACCAACATATTCTCACTCCCAACTCATCACCTATTGACACTTGGTCAGGATCCCTCAGCATCACTTTTTAACACTCAGGGTAACAGTTTAGCATAATTTTTTCAATGTGCAGGATGCATTGCTTTCAATGTGAAACCTTTGTCATCATACATAGGTGTGATGGGCATGGGAATATTGCCATGATAACATTACATTTAGGAGAATTACCTTAGGTTGATTACGCCTATTAATTGTTTATGTTGTTGAGAAGTGGTTGGGTTTAGGGTAGGAGTTGGGTTAGGTGCTCCAATGTTTATGAAAATATTAATATTTATACACTTACATTTTTATACGCGACGCGAAATGTACTGAAGTCAATTATTCCGCTTATACTACGGTTGCCACACCTCAGGACATTGATCAGATGATATATTTCAAGGCATTCGTCCGGTTTTTCTACTTAAATCGCTATTGTGAGTAGGATTATTTCTTCCGCATCTCATCCAACGCCTCACTTGCTAATTCCAAAACGTCATTTTAAACCGTAACGGAGGCTTGAGCCATTGATAGCAGATTAATGCAGTTAATACAGTTAATAACTAAGTTATGAGAGAGAGAGAGAGAGAGAGAGAGAGAGGGAGATTACTTCTGTGAGTCTGCGAGTCTCTCAAAAGTATTCGGCAGCAATGTCTCTAGTTATAGTGAAACTTAAAATTCATTTTCTTCATGATTTTCTCGCTTGTGAGAAGTCATGTAGTTTTTAAGTTGTTAAACTATGTTACTGATAAAATCATCAGAGTAGTGCTAACAACATTAGCACTTATGTTAATGTGTGTGCAAACTGTCTGTGACGGAGAGAGAGCGGGAGAGAGAGAGTATGTGCTTTCCGTACATAATAAAACGTAATTTTGTGGCAAAAACATGGATATGATCTGTCGTTTTTATCCTTTTGTTTACTATATTTATTTGCTTGGCGAGTGTCGTTGTGGGTTTTGGTTCTTTTGCTGTTTTAGGCTGTAAGGACCTTTGAAATAACACAAATCATTTGGCGAAGTGATATGGACATATAATGCGGTGCCTGGAACTATGTTCGCCGTGCGTTTCTCTGAAAATAATTGCACACCTCAGAATGTTCGTCAGCCAATCAGATTCAAGCATTCAACGGCCCCGTAGTATAATATGTGACGAGTGGGGAGTGAGAATGCCCTGCAATGACAAAGATTTTTGGGCTTATTGTATTTCATCACACTTTCTATTATATGTATGTATTTTGTCTTTTGTATGTGGAAACTGAACAATCAAGCTGTGTTTTGGGACAGCGGCAGTACCCATCAATCCTGTATGCCAGGATGAAGACATCTGCCACTAGCCTGGATCCTTTAAGTACTTCAAGTGGTGAAAAATATTGAATAAATAAAAATACAATTAGGATTGAAGTTTAGATCATTTATACAAATGGGAAAGTCAAATAAGCTAAGTGGTCGAAACTTTATCTCTCTCCGAGGATCCTTCTTTTTTTTGTTATCAACAGTTTTTTTTTTTTCATACATAACACAACATAACATCCAAAATATAACAAAACAAAACAACAGACACATACTCAGCATCTCAAGGTCCAATCAAAAGGGAGGGAGCGAGGGAAGGACAACAAGAACACAAAAGTCACTCCTCTATACAATCACGTATATCCATCAAAAAACACTGCCAGACTGTCACTATTTGCAGGAGGCTACGGATCCAATATGTTTTTCTACACGTGTGGTGTAAACCAGTTATGAATTATTGTCTTCTTCGCAGCTGTAAAACCAGCAAACAACATTCTCTTTTGCATTGAATTAATACAGAGACCTGAATCATCATTAAGAAGACACAAACTTGGGTTAAGAGACCAATCAATTCGCAGTAATGATGACAAAACCAGGTTTACATGTGTCCATAGACTGATGAAGACAGGACATTCCCAAAACATATGCAGAAAAGTGCCTGATGATGTAGTGTTACATATATGGCAGTTCAAATTTGACTGTAGTTTCATTTGAAATCTTTTGTAAGGAGTTATGTATGCTCTATGAATGACTTTGAAGTGAATAAGACGATGAGCCAGATTTTTAGATGTTAAGCTGAGATTAGACCACACTCTCTCCCAGTCGACAGATAAATTAAGGTCAGATAATTCCCTATTCCAAATAGTTTTAATAGAAAGAGGTTTTGTAATGCAATCAATAATTTTATTATATATTAAGGAAACAGATGGCCGACTAGCAGATGGTGCAATCCAGTCCCGCATAGGATGAGAGGAAATAGAAGATGCCCACGGAACACCATACGCTTTGAGAGCAGAACGTAATTGAAGAAAGACAAAATATGCAGATGCTGGTAGACAAAATTTGGTTCTTAATGTCTGAAATGAACAGAGGCCCTGGTTATCATATATATCACCGCACGTGTTTACACCTAAAGAAGACCGAGAGTGTTGGACAAATGGAAGATTTCCACATACAAAATTAAAATTGTGCCATAAAGGAGTACTGTTACAAAATTTGAAGGGTCCACCTATCCGACGTTCAACCGTTTTCCAGATTTTAATAGAGTTAGCCACAACCGGACCAAATTTATAATTATCCCCTTTTTTTCCTGTGCCAGTAATCCGAGGATCCTTCTTGAGACAGTTCAATAAAAATGAAACTGTCATCTCAGCAGGTGCAGTGGAATCAATCACCAATGACAGGGACTATTAGTTGACAGCTGGTGACACACCATGACGTTTGTTTCCAGAGAGTGGTGTGAAAATTCACCTACATAAAGAGCTCTCCTTTAACTTGCCACCTCAAAAAATATGATGAACATGAACATGCCTTGAGTCTAGAGTGAAATTAATTTGCAATAAGAGCACTGACACCTTGTCTACGCCGCATGTCGGTAATGTAACTGTAACTTCACTTGTACAGCCTTTGTTCAACACTCTAGAACAGAAAATGCATTCTAGACCACGTATGTACATTGGCAGAAAAGTATAGTCCACTCTTTGTAAGGAATAAAATGGTACCCCAAGGTGAAGTTGTTGTTTGGCTAACAGAAAAAAAAGATAAAGCTGGAAGGAAAAAATAGTGAGAGAGAGAAAATACGTTTTGTGAGTTCTGAGTTTGGGGATTACAGAAACAACAACAACAACGACGGCAAGCTTATGACCCCCCCCCCCCCCCCCCCCCTATTTAGTAGTTGTGTTAGCTACTCTTATCTATATTTTTGCTTAATAAAATTCCTTTATTACTTGCGCCTTCCTTGTGTTGATAATGCAGTAAGAGGCTCTACAAGTTATCCAGTATCTACAGTACCAAATCCTTCAGATTGCTCAGCTGACAAATTCTGTCCAATTTACATAATTTTAATTTATTGAACAATCCTCCTTGATTGTTCCTATACTGTTAAGTCATCGTTGCAATGGAAAGTAGTTAAAACCTGCTTGAAAAACTGTCAAATGTTGATAGATTACATTGTAACAATTATTTATTTTTATAATTACTTACTATTAATTAGCTGGAGATTCAAGATGATGCCAGTGTACCTGTTGGCAGTATTGACATTGGGCTACTTTTATACCATTGGCGCAGGTTGTTTTTTAAGTTTAGTGATTTCTACCTAAGTGGAACCCACTGGAGCGTGATTTTGGAGTGATTTTGATAGACAATTTTGCTAGACAATTTCCCCCAGAATGTGTTTGGGCTAGTTTTGGTTGTGATGAGACTATATTTGAGTACCAATTGGGCTGGCTTTGTTACTCAAACCTGGAAACCCTGCCTGCCAGCATGCTGTCTTCTCTGTCTTAGTTTGTTGTGCCTGTTCATTCAGCATTTGTGCTGTTTTTATTCTGTATGGTGTCACACTGGTATTGTGTAGACTCAGTGTTGACCTTTGATTGTCAAACTTTAACATCAGAAATTGTATGGTAGTTTACTTGGGAGTTTGTCCTGCTCTGCTTTCTTGCTCTCAATCCTCATTCAATCAACCTGGAGTGGATTGTGTTCGCCAACTACCTTGCTGTGTTCCTCCTCTAAGAAAGATCAGCAGGAAGTGAGGGACACATGGTGGTGATTGAGTAAGAATCAGATGGCCATTTGCTTCTTCTATTCAATCTTTGACGAAGTTTCGCTTGCATTCTTATGAATATTTTTAATCATCTGTTTGTTCCGCTCCTCCACGATTACAGATTCGCCATGGAGGACTGAACTGTTTAAACTTAGAGCTACATTTCGTTCAACTGGGCTTGACCTCACCATCGCATCCTCTTCTGAATTTGGCCTTAGTTAACACTAGGTCCTTATGGAACAAAACTTTTATTTAAAATGACTTTTTTTACTAGAGGTGTAAATAACTTTTTTACTAGATGTTTATTTATTTTGCTAGATTTTATTTATGGATGAATGGAGCAGCAGGCTTGTCATTGGAGACCTTTCTATCACTGACTTAGCAAGTTGTATTGAAGTGACCTAACAAACTACACTTTTTGTTCTGAGCAAGCAGTAGGTGGTCGACTTAAAGGTATAGGTTAACCTTGCAGCCTCTGACTAAAATTGGACTGGCTAGTAGTGACCATGAGATCCATGACCTCCGGCCGGCATAAGACATGATACATTTTGTGGTCCCTGCTGTACGAATAATTGAAAGTATGGGATGTCCAGAAAAATCAGATATCTAAATTAATACATAACCAATATTTGTGAATAGTTCTTAATTAGAAACATTAATTAAATTTAATGATCTAAATTTAATGATCACTTGAAACTGGAGTCAGATATAACACAGAGGCAGAAAAAAATTCAAACTCAATCATTATAAATTAAGTGACCTTTGCAGAAGCGTAAGTAAGAGACTTACACGCATTATACCTTCACTAATCAGGGTGTGTCTTAACAATTTCAGACATGATGCCCACTTAAAGCAGGGCCAAATTCCAGAAAACTGTTGCAGAATGGAGGTAAGAGAGGGCTATATATAGACTTCCTCTGATGCTGATTGATTGGATTATCTGAACATATTCCTCCAGAGCTTTTTGAGCTCCTGAAACTTAACATAGAAACTTAAAATCTGAATGTGATTTTTGAATCTGAGCTCAAATTTGATTAGCATATCAAAGCTGTTGTGAAGAGTGGTTTCTTCCATCTCAGAGTTGTTGCAAAATTTAAACATATTGTGTAATTTGCATATCTTGAAAATTAATACATGCATTTATGTAATCTTGTTTAGATTATTGCAATGCCTATATTTGGGTATTAGCCAATTTTTCAAGCTTTACATGGAATGGTAGCTGTGTATACCAGAATAAGTCATTCTCAAAGGTCCCTGAGATCAGCCAATCAATAGTTTGTTTATTGTTCCCAGGTTGCAAGATGGGTCTCATCTCAAGACCCATCTGTTCTCCCTGGCCTTTGAAGCATAATGTTTAATGAGTGTCTTTAAGTGTTTTTTTTTTTTTTGGAATGCTTTTGTAATTTAGTATAGTGTATTTTTATGGCTTGTTGTATGCTCTTTGATAAACATACATCTTGTGAGTTTATTTTATAAATAATTTGTCCCCAAAACAATTCCCAATTTATTTATCTAATAAAGACAATACATTTCATTGTAATTTCATTCAGTTTAGATATTAAGTCAGCAACACCTGCACAATCCCCTCCACTGCCACATTTTCAATGTGAGAAGGTAAAGAAATGTGGGATGGTAAACTTTAGCCTACAGTGGTTTCAACATAGCGGAAAAAAACAACAAAAAAACATAAGTCAATATTTCGTGACCTTCGCTGGAAGTAATTTTTAATTGGTGCCACTATGTATTGATAGGTGGTGTCGTAGTCAGTGGAGAATGCAGGTGGTGAATGCAAGAGTGTGCAAGTCAAAGAATGCCAGTACAAGTCTGCAGCTAGACCGATGTCACACTGAGGTTCTTGTTAGTGCCTGGGAAAGACTTGCCTTTTACAACTCAACATGATAGAGAAAATGTCAGTGTGTGGTGTAACCTTTTATGCTATGCTCACACATCCCTCTCCATCAATCACTCGGGTACTAGAATGAAGATGGAGCACATGTATTATATAGAAAGGATGCATGAAAAAATCTGAGGAAAGTTAAAATATTATATGATTTGTTCTTTCCTGGCTGCTTTTTTTTTTCTCCTCACCACATGGTTTTGCATGATTATTCTGCTGCTAATAATAAGAACATCACTCACTTAACTCTTCTGGGAGGGCTATTACATGTAGAAGGTAAAAGTGATTCTGTGTAAATGAGTTCCCGCTGAGTGAGTAGCCCTTCATGGATTCAGGGCTCAAATTACCTGCAGTTAAGTTCCACTACCATGAAGGATGAAGGTTAGCTACATCTTGGAAATAGGTACGCTCACTGAGGCCAAGGGTTTTAGTTACTGTAAGATGGAGGTGCACTTATACTCTCCACCAGTCCTTCCATTTTTCACAAACATGGGGCATCACATTTGGCTCCGATATCAGAGGCAATAAATTAAATATGCATTTCCCCCTTAGAATCTGCTTCCTACAAGTTTGGCTGTCCTCATTTTATGTGTCAGTTCAGTTTGAAGTTAGCAAAAGAGAGCTGTTAGCAAACATGCTTATTGGATCCTGTTGTTCAACAGGGACATGCAAATGCTGCCGCCGCAGCATAATGGGGTGTTTCCTAGCACATCAAATTTCACCCATGAGTAGTGAGAAGCACATTCACAGTCTTTACGCAGATGTTGAAAGACGGGCCATTGTGAATAATATCTGTACTCTCTTGGAACAAATAATTTTCATCTCATGCAGAAAATTAAACAAAGGCTGTTTACTTTGGCACAATGGGCAGATTAGCTTAGAGGAACAACAAAAAATATTTTAGAGGGGTTGTTTCCTGCCAACCAAAAAATTCAAGTAAACAAGTCTCAATTCCAATGCACATGACCTGTGAATCTCCACGGTACCTGCTGCTCACTGTGCTGACAGCCGGGGAAGCATGAATGAACACATCAGGAGTGCCAGAGCCAGAAGCCACAATGGGGGAGAAGTTTGTAGAGTTAGATGTCAACGACTTGACACCATCACTGAAGCCATTATACGCAACACGTAAAACAGAAGCAAGATGGCATTGCTATACAGTTTCTTAGCAACGGATGCAGTGCTTGCTGTGCACATGAGCTTGTAGCGATTACAGACAAAGGCTGCGGCAAACATTAGGATCTACATTGTCATATCTTTTCTTAGGTTTATTTTTCATGTAACTCTTTCTCTCTGGAATAAACTTGTTCAGCACTTTTCTGGGATCTTCAACCAGGCATCATGCATAACAAACCAACTACAGTTCTGACACATATTCATATAACAGAGAGACACATGTGGTGTAATTTTCATTTCTGTCCAAAATTCATTTAGTCAAGACCACAGAAAAATTAAGACAATTGCCAGTTCTTTTTAACATAAACTTACATTCCAAAATGTTCTCATCATCATCATCTGCTTCAGTTATATTAGCTATTTCATGACCTTCTTTTTCACTTTAATGCTTGCTTTGAGTATATCTGCAGACCATTACTTCACAAATCTTTCATAAAGCTTTAGGTTCTATGCTGGGCCAGCAAAAAACGGCTGCAAGCACTCAGTGTTGATTGACAAGCCATCTAGGTTATTGCTGGCGTAGAGTGGTATAGCCCAGAAGAACACATTTATAGTTGATGTTTTGCTGCTAGATATATTAGTTGTGTAGTGGAGCACATGTAGGGGTTGTATATTAACATACACTTGATGCGTAAGCAAATATCAATTCCGTGCTTGTTCGTTCTCATTCCGAGAGATAGCCTGTACTGTCTACCCCCAGAAGATAAGCATTCCCAGGAAAATAAATTCCATTACTGAATGTCACTCTGGTCAGGACGTCCAATAGCGAGGGTAATGAAATAACAGCCAACAACATGAAGCTTCCCTCTGTGAGACAGAACCTTCTGCTAAAATAATGTCACCATCAACACAGAGCTATTACATTACCTGTAAATATTTCTGCTGTCTGTTTGTTGAAAGTTACAATGCAGTCACAGCACATTCTAATAAATAAAGCCAAAAGTAAAAAGTAAAAAAAAGACACTTACAATTAAAGTGAACCAGACCAGTGCCCCAGAGGTTTAATAGTTGAAAACTGAAGCTAAATGTTTTATTTATATAGCTAGTTGAATGTTAGGACCCAGCAGGGGCTACTGTTGAACGTGACTTTAGATTTGCTGCACCTAAAGTGTCACTGTATGAGTGACCTATTGTAATAAGTTACTTTATATATGGAATTTTTGTTTATTTGCTGCTTTTGTATAACAGTGACGTGGTATGAGTTGAATGACTATTGATGTGTCAGACTGTTGAGGCATCATTCAGGGTAGAGGTATGAATGTTTTGTAGAATCAGATACTTTATCAATATAAGGTGCATCCCAATTTGCATACTTGCACTTGCACTATTAATGCGGTTTTGTAGTAAAATTGTGTGGGTAGTGTGCTCACACTAAAAATCCCAAAAAGAAAAAGTGCACTTTAAATAACCAGATGATGCACTTATAATCAACTGAAAAAATAAAGTATGGAATGTTGAACACTTAATGCACTCAACTGTCGCAGGTTTAACAGATGAATAATTTAATGCACGAACACACTCAGTGCTATAGTTTACACATCATTGAGCTCATGAGCTGTAAATGCCTGTTCAAATTTGTACAGTTTAAGCATGGACTGAAAAACAGGAAGAGATGTTCCTCTGTTCAGCTAGATAACGGAAGACTTTGGACCAGCTATAGCAAAAGTTTGATCACCATGGTGTTTCAGTTTGGACCTGGAGATAGAGAGCATTCATAAGTTTAGATGTAAAAGGTCTCAATGACTTGTGGACACAACAACACAGAGAGATAAACCAGTGCTTGATCAACTAATGATTTAAAAAACATTTATTTTTGTATACATTAATGTTAACATTTTGAACCCCACTCTAAATTTAACTGGCCTCCAGTGCAGGAAAATCAGGGTGGGGGTGATGTAATCAAATTTACATCTGCCAGTCAAAAGCCTGCATTTAGGACCATTTGCAAGCACCCCATGGAAAAGTGATTAACTCTATAATAGAGTAAGCTGCAATAGTCCAGACAAGATGTGATAAAAGTATAAAGATGATGGAAATAAATGACACGATTTAACATCCCCATGCTTATCAAATTTAAGTCCTGAATCAAAAAGGAAACTTTTTTTTGTGCACACATAATAACATTGGGTTAAATAACCAAGGTTAAAGTATATAAAAAAGAAAATGATTCAGATAATCATCAACAATTTGATTTCAAAGTGATGATTCCATTGTGTTGTAGTTACAGACTGCTGTGAAATTATGAGTCCTTTGGGCTTGTATTGGGTCAAATCGACCAGGAAAAGCAGTAGTAAATAAGATGTAAGGTGAGGAAAACCAGTATTACAACTTTCAGTGTCCAAGATGTAAAAACCATGTGTAAAATAACAGGTCCAAAGTGTAACTGTGAGTATGTGTAGGTCCTTGTACCCATTACGTGAAGTTAAAAGTCTGTAAGTTTACAAAACTCCTTTGGCAGTGGCTTATTGGGGCAGCAAATGTGAATATTAAAATCAAATATTTACATCAATATATAAAATACATTTTATCAAACCTTGATAGTATAACCCCCGGGAAGTCTGCCAATTTGTTTAAAAAGATATTTGACTGTTGAGGTTGATATATAGTCGATATATAATTGCAAATAACAGGATCTGCCAATTCCTTAAAAAAAAAAAATTTGTAACTCAAAACTGCCATATGCATATGATGGAATGGTCAGGCCATAAAAGTAGTTTTTAAAGACAACAACTAATCCCCCTTATACCCGGTCATCCAGGGGAGTTAAAAAAGGTGCAGTTCTGAGGAACAAGTTCAGGAAAAAGCATTTAAATCTCCATATTTTGTCCCAGTTTCTGTCGTGAAGATAAAATCCAGGTTTCGTGATATAAAAAAGTAATGTAAAATAAAGCTCGTAATAATCAAAGACTGAACATTAAGCAGTGACTTCTTAAACAGCAGTGCTTCCCTGGCTGATTTTAATCCAGGATGTCCACTGAGAACAGTGGAGGTAGGGCCGGACACCCAAAACATTGTTGTCAATGTCCAAAACAGAGTTTCAGATTGAGCAAAGATTGCAGATCATAAAGTATTGCATGTTAGTCACAATGATACCATCTCCATCTATATGTTCATATTCAGTTCTTAGTTTAGCAGTTTAGTAAATGTAGCTGTATTTTTACTAACTCTGGGATGTCCAATTCTGCTCCGGGAGGGTCGATGTCCTGCAGAATTTAGCTCAAAACTGCCCCAGCACACCAGCCTGGAAGTAATCTGAAATACTTAGATTAGCTGGTTCAGATGTGTTTAACTGGGGTTGTTTTTGTCTGATTTAGTCTGAGATGCAGCACTAAACAAGGCATCTCATTTGTGAATGAACTAAATAAATTGGAATATACTGTCTGTGAATGAGGATCTTCTTTGTGTAGTCTCTGGAATAAAGAAAAAAATTCTGACAGTTGACAGCGACAGTTGTCAAATTAAGACCAGTGCTGGCGAGGCGACAAACTGAACAGCTGTACAGTAGCCCTTAGCAGCTGGACCAGCACCTTTGCGAGGTGGTAGGAGGAAGGATTTTTAGAAGTCCCCAATAAGAGTTCCACAGAGACAGTTTTGATTAGACATGGATCAGGTTTTAATTGAGGGACACAGATTCTCAGTGTGGGGCTTAAGGTGTGGTCATGGTTCAAGGTTCAAGGTTCAAGGTTCTTTATTATTTGTCACATACACAATCATACAGGGTATAATCAGTAGTGAAATGTAGGTCAGGACAGGTCCGCTCAATGGACAGTGCAAAAAAAATAAAATAAAAACTGAAACATAACACAAGAGAATATATATAAATATAGGTAAGAGTAAGATAAAAAATATGAAAAAAAAGATAAAATAAAATAAAATAAAATAAAAATAAAATAAGGAGTAAAATGTGCAATGAAATAAAATAAAATGTGCAATACAGTCTACTGTGGATTTAATAAATATTAATATAAACAGGGATGTGCAAGAGGAATGTGCAAACAGGTTGTACCGGGTATGTACACATAGCAGCAATGCGGATGATGGAGAATAATGAATGTTTTTACAGTTTATTAAATTGAGTCCTGTAGATGTTATGAGACTGAGTTTAGGAGCCTGATGGCCTGAGGGAAGAAGCTCCTCCTCAGTCTCTCAGTTTTTGCCATCATGCTCCTGAAGCGCTTGCCAGATGGCAGTGTGATGAAAAGACGGTTACCGGGGTGATTTGAGTCCTTGATTATTTTTGCAGCTCTGCTTTTGCAGCGTTTGAGGTAGATGTCCTGCAGAGAGGGGAGGGCAGACCCTGAGATGCGCTCAGCTAAGCGCACGACTCTCTGCAGAGCTTTGCAGTCCTGATTTGTGGCGTTACTATACCACACTGAGATGCACTGAGTCAATACACTTTCTATGGCCCCTGAATAGAAAGTTTTCAGGATTGCTGGTGAGACCCTGAATTTCCTCAGCTGTTGCAGATGGTACAGTCTTTGCCTGGCTTTCTTGACCTGTGTTTGAATGTGTGCAGTCCAAGTCAGGTCCTCGGAGATGTTTACACCGAGGTACTTGAAGCTGCTCACCCTCTCCACAGGGGTCCCGCTGATCATAAGAGGAGTGTAGGGCCGCTGCTGTCTCTTCCTGAAGTCTACAATCAGCTCTTTAGTTTTGCTCACGTTCAGAGAGAGACAGTTGTCCTGGCACCATGATGAAAGTCTCTCTACCTCACCCAAGTATGCGGTCTCATCATTGTTGGAAATGAGGCCCAGAACCACAGTATCTCAGCCTTTGGTCATGGACAAAGGCTGAGTTTACAAGAGTCAGGAGAGGGTTAGTACCGCTGCTTATTTACAATTTTGTCATTTAGGTCCCACTTTATATCAGGTGGTCTTAACTGCTGTGTACTACTGTGTACTTAGATATTGATAGTCAAATCAAATAAACACACACAATTATGATAAGATAATTTGTCTAGTTTCCTCAAGCATTCTCTGGTATTTTTATAAGAATAATGTTTATTTATTATGCCATTAGTTAACATACATAACTTTTAGCAGTCTGCCGAATCTATAAATAGTATACTTATACGATAAACACAAATGAGCTGGGACACTAAGTCTCTTTTGACTCTGCCTTTGTCCATATAAGACAACTCAAACCCCAGTTGGCCCACTTTGGACCAAGGTATTTGTCTGGGCAAAAAGCCCTTGGCAGTTGGCCTTGAGGAGGCTTGATCAGTCTCTGGAAGTGACAGTAGAAACGGCTGGCCCTTGAACGCAGTAGGACAACCATGTTTTGCCCGATAGTGGAAACGCAGCTAGTGGATGAGTTGTAGTTATCTAGATTCTGTTTTGAATCCCCAATCCATGTCAGTGTCACTAATATAGATAAAATGCACATACCAGAAAGCAGCAGCATACGCAGCATAATTTTCTTTGATTATTATTATTTATTTATTTATTTTTTACCAATTTTGGCCAGTCACTGTCTCAATTAGCTGGGCTAATCCCATGCCCTGTGATGATTTAAATAATTAATGTTTAGTTGCACCATAATGAAAATATTCTTCTAAATGTAAAGGTGATGAATGAGCAGGCAGGAGTGTTCATTCGGTATGTCCCTTCTCACTTGGGCTGTAATTTCCAAACGACATGTCCTTCGGTGAGTCAAGGGCACAAGCTGACAGTGTGCTGTCATCAGCGCTGTGTGGTGACCCATGGGCCCAATGAGATTGCTTTACTTCCTCACTGTTTGTGATTTTATGGCTACGTTTCAAAACTGCCTACAAAGATCTGCCTACAAAGATAAAAGCATTTTAAGGCATCATAGACTGATGCAAAAGCTGTTTCACAAGGTAGGCATCAACATTATGCTGCTTTCAACAATACCTGCCAAAAAATAAAAAAATAAAAACAATAACGCAGTCACAGAGTAAGAAGTCCCAGAAAGTACTGCAACAATTTAATCCAACTGGAAAAATGAGTTAAGAAATATAATAATAAAGATACAAATAATAGATTATAAATAAAATTTACATAATATTGTTATTCTTTATTATAGTTATATACCTGTATAATTATGAAATAAATAGAAATAATTGCATAATACTACTACTACTTCCACTACTGCTAATACAGTAAAGACACTTTAAAGATGCTGTTCTAACTGTGTGCACTTTAGATTATCTAATGCCAATCTCCTCCTCGTTTTAAAGAGATAGAAGTCTCCAGCCTATGAGAAAATAACAGATACAACATTCTGAGCCTCTGGCCCATGAGAGAAGCGACATTAACAGATACATCCATGTTCTGAGACCTGTGAAGAAAGAGACAATAACAGATTCCATGCTTCTGAGTCTCAGCCTGTGTGATAGCAGGCAATAACAGATTTAACAATGATACGACTCTGAGTCTGTGGCCTGTGAAGGCAGAGAAAGCAACGAAAAGTCATGCTTGGGAGGCAGCAACAGATAGGACAACATTCTGGGTTGTCTGTAATCAGCACAGGCTTGTGGGAAAAATACCTATCCAAATAATTCTGTTCCCCCTTCTCTATATATATTTTTTATGTCTCGCTGTAAAATGTTTGTCACTAAGAAATCCAAGATGATGGCACGTATGGATGCAGCGGCTAACCTGGCTCTAGCAATAACAGTGCAAGATGTGTCTATCGTCTCAAATGTTCTTATTGTTTTGTCTTTAAATGTCATCTGTGATCATCTAACACTGCAAGAAACTGGCAATGCCTGAACTGTAAATACAAAACTGACCAAATCAACTGCTGGAAAAAAATTGCAATCAAGTCACTTTTATTTCTATAGCGCTTTATACAATAGAGCTTCACAAAGATAAACACTTCCATAATGTACTTAAAGTGCTCTATTTTCACGCACTAATTTTGTACTTAATATGCTAAAAATATTATTTAGTACTTCTTAAGATAATCTTAAGGACATCGAAGTGTACTTAAATGTGCTATTTTGGGACACCATGAATATGAACTCAAATGTGCTTTCAACATACTATCTCTGTTTTTAAAAATGTATTTAGATACCAC
The DNA here is from genome assembly GCA_027422415.1 of Schizothorax lantsangensis. Classification (NCBI taxonomy): domain Eukaryota; kingdom Metazoa; phylum Chordata; class Actinopteri; order Cypriniformes; family Cyprinidae; genus Schizothorax; species Schizothorax lantsangensis. The sequence goes on from CM049859.1 coordinate 4,838,954, forward strand.
TTGTAGTATACTTGAACCCACTAGTGTATGAAAGATGTGTTCAAGTGTACTACAAGTTGTAACTAAATATTTTTTTTTAAATAAAGAGAAAGTATGTTAAAAAGAATAACTTTTAGTATAAAGTACAAGTACAAAATTAGTGCGTGAAAATAGAGCACTTTAAGTACATTATGGAAGTGCTTTTTTTTCTCCTGGGATTCTTCTCTGGCAAGACAAACCAAAATGGTGTGGTTTAATTCTGGTCTGCATCACGAGTCAGAATTGTGGACTGATATCTTTCTGAATATTCATCCAGTTCCTTCTGCTTGAAATAATAGTGTCATTAGCTCAAATCGGTTCAGTGTAGGTTCAGTTGAGATCAATAACAGGGTAACATTCATCAATTTGAAGTGAGTTAAATTCAGTTATAAGCTGTTCTACAAAAGGGTGCTCAGGCTTGCGGTTCTCACGGTTCAGGCCCTGCTGTTGCTGAGGCACAGTGGCGGCTGAGATTGTGGGGATTGCAAATGAGGAGGTGGATGTGCTCAGCATTGAGGACTCGAGAGATTGAGGACTCGCCACTTATCTCTTGCTTATGAGGAGATGGTGGAGGTTGTTACTCATGCTGTGGCAGAGGGAAACATTGACTGGCCAGCTAAGAGGCAGGATGTTTGTCCTGAAAGTAAATTGGATGAATGTTTCCTGCCTATAAAATCACAACCTCCATTTCGGAGCCTGATCTCCACACCGAGGTGTCAAGACTGTGGAAGAAACTGTTTTCAGCCTGGCTATTCAGTCCCCGAGTCACTAATTACTCAAATATAAGTGGGTTGAATGAGAACATGTATGGGGTCGTTGACATGTGTCTTTTGCACGCTCAAGTTCATTATTTCAAATGCAGATGCACAGCAAGTGCACTCATAATAGAAGCTCATGTGCTGCAACGCGCCAATTTTTTTCCAGGCACGTCTACACCATGGCAAGATAAAAACAGTTGAACTCTTCAGAATGCCACAAGCGCACCACAGGTCATGTGACAAGAACCAACCAATCAGCTTCACCCTTTCCAATACAACATTGAAAGCTCAGCCAAGACAGAGGAACAGCTGCTCATAGATGTACAAGGATACCTGTTTTTAAATAAATTTAGTAGCAGAGTTACAGCAAGTGATTTTCAGTGCTGACTTTTGACTTGTGATTTTCAGAGATGGCCAAAACCATCGACCTTCTATGGCCGGTTGAATTTATATCTCTGGTTGAATTTATCTAAAGGGACAAATCCGCTTTCGCCTTTTGACGTCTTTGGTGATGCCGTTAACACCGTTGTCGAGAGGTTCCAGGAGGCAAAGAAGCAAACTGCAGTGTTCCAGCACTACCTCCCTCACTGGGTTCAGGTCTTGGCAGCTGCTGGGTGGGCGCAGCAGTTTCCAGCAAGTTCAGTTCCCAGTGTACGCCTGGAGACGTTGCAGCACTGTGAAGCTCGCACCCTCTGAGGAAATTATCAGAGCAGCCAGTTTGGTTGTTCCCTGCCGGTCATCTGCTTTAGGGCACTTAGTATTACTCAGAATACACCAGAGGCCTGTCTCGAGAGACTGGTTCTCTTAGAGCATCTGGCAGCATAGAAACTTCAGCCGAATGTGTCTCGATGGGTCCTGCAGACTGTAGAAAGAGGCTACAGAATACAGGCTCACACAGCTCTCCTCCACATACAGAATGGACAGCGACAGGCAAAGTAAAGTGGCTACTCAAGGCAAAATAACGCATGCTCACAGATAAAGGCCCGTTTACTCCAAGGACATTCACTATTATAATGACTTTGATAATCATTCATATTCTTTGTGAATAGTGGTGTGCATTCCTCAGATATAACGACAACAACACAGAGTGTTAGATTAGCTTCTAGAATGGTTTTCCAGCTGAACAATAAAAATATTGATAGCCAACCAGAAGCCATACTGCTTTAATGAGTTCCAGCATAACATAATTGTACCGTACATATAATAAATTATGTTATTGTCTTCTGGTGTGGACACTAATGTTTTTTTTTTTGACTTTTTCTGACTCCAATTTTCCACAATTATTTCTGGGGCATTATATCGCCCAACAAAAATAGTAGTTATCGTAGTTTAGTCCTCTTTGGTAGAAAGTGTAGTTTTGACTGGTCCCCCTCGGTAGAAATCACATTCCAGGGGGCACCTCGAAAGGACAAAAAGGGCACTTTGGGCCTGTGCACCCCACTGGTAGGCATGGTGTAACATTAGGAAAGAATACATAAACTTTGTTTGTTTGGATAAATGCTGTTCGTTTGTTAGTTTAATTTCACTGCAGATTCATTTTTAAACAAGACACAATGTGTATTGTTAAAAGCGCTATATAAATAAAGGTGACACTGTTCAATGTAGGCTTTTCAGAGAGACTGAAAATAAAAGATGATGCATTGCAGACTATATTGGATCTGACAGTAATGTTGCAACACACAAGTGTGAGTAACAATGTTTTTACCATGTGTCACTATTGTTTTGTCTGATACAGATCATTTGATACATACAAATAATATGATAAAAAGAAAAAACCCACATTGTTTTCAGAGTACATCAAATTGTTAGCATTATTAACTATTATTATTAACGTTAATCTATTATTCATCTGTTACTCCGTATTAGCAGTGGGCATTAATTTCCAAATTTTCCAAATCAAAATTGTGTTTCAAAGAAGGGTCAAAAACAGGATATATAAAATTATGATGGTAGGGGTCGAAGAAAGGGGTCTGGTTTAAGTGGACTAAATCATTGGATCATGTGTCACCATAGAGAAGGCTGTTGTTTCATTTTAGATCATATTATGATGTTCTGATTAAACATTGAGCCTGTTCTGGAGCATCACCAGCACTGCACATTTTTCATGTCTACCTATTCAAACACACCTGATTCAACTCATAAGCTCATTAATAGGGAATGCAAGACCTGAAGTGGGTTATGTCAGATAAGGGAGACATACAAAATGTGCAGTGCTGTGGGTGCTCCAGGACAGGTTTGAAACCACTGATCAACATATTTTTAGAAATATGGAATTTTCATTTAATGCCAACTTTAAAGCGGGCTACAACATAAAAGTGCTGTGTACTGTATAATAAATATTGCCAAAAAAAATCACAGATAGGATGTACAGGGGTGTTACAATTCCTGTCTCATTTCCACTGTTTTGTGTTTTAGGGCTCTTATTTTGAAGTGTATTTTCTATTCCCATTGTTTTGCTGTTTCATTTCCTGTATAAAATGAAACAATTCCTGTTTGTTGTTGCCGCGTGTTTTGAGCTTGAGCTCTGTCAAGTCAATTCTTTATCGTCTATTTTCGATCTTAAAATCAATTTTATATACCATCATTTTCTATAACGTGTGAATATATCCCCTATCGCATTCTACAACAAAAACAATCAGAGCGCCTTGTTATCACTAGTTTTATTTTGATTTCCCGAATCCACTATTAGCTTATAGCCCGTTAGCACCGCCAGCGCGGCGGCCGCTAAACTCACTAACACAGCTAATACTTTATTCACACATATTACCATTGTTTCACTGTTACTTGCTTTAATGGCGGATTTGTGTCTACCTTTGAGTGCAGGTGAGGACACGTTCAAGCTGCATTCGGTGCAGCTGGAGTCCAGGGAAAGTATACAGCGCGCTGCTAACACTCCCACCACCTCTACTCCGTGTGTTTCTCTGTACAGGCCCCATGCACCCAGGACGCAATCTTCCCAGATGTCCTTCACTCCGGCGCCGGGACACCGCGGACACTGGGTGCAACAGCAGCAGAAGACGCAAGCCAGGCCCCAGGCGACAACCTCTCCCCCTCCGCCGCCTCCGGTCTTCGAGATCTCCACCCGGAACCGCTTTGCTCCTCTCCGCGAGACGGAACGCGACGCTGTGATCGTCGGAGACTCCATTGTCCGGCACGTTCATGCTACGTTAGCTGAAGGTAAAGTGCGCACACACTGTTTCCCTGGTGCTCGTGTTCTCGATGTTTCTGCGCAGATACCCGCGATCCTGAAGGGCAACGAGAGCGTTGCAGCTGTTGTGATTCATGCGGGGGTTAACGTCAACAAGATGCGGCAGACGGCGACACTGAAGAGGGACTTCAGGAGCCTGATCGAGACGGTACGCAGCCCATCGCCCGCGACGACGATCAGGATGTCAGGACCGCTTCCCATGTATCGACAAGGACACGAAAGGTCCAGTAGACTGTTTGCTTTAAACAAATGGTTATTGTAATGGTGTAAAGAACACAAACTGCTCTTTGTTAATAACTGGAATCTTTTCTGGGAGCGTCCTAGGCTTTTTCGTGCTGATGGCCTGCACCCCAGAAGAGTCGGAGCGGAACTCCTGTCGGACAACATCTCCAGGACGCTACGCTCCATTTGACTAGTAAGCCAATTCTCAAATAACTGCTATGATGACTTTTGTTCTACCCACTCAAATGATAGAAGTACTTGCATTGTCCAATCTATACAGACGGTGTCTGTTCCCCGAATAGTGAGGTCAAAATATAAATTTAATGCAGGATCTAGAAAAAATCTGATCGTGACTAAACCAGAAAAATGCATAATAAATGAACAAAAACAATTTTTAAAGCTTGGGCTACTAAACATTAGGTCACTCACACCCAAAGCAGTAATTGTAAATGAAATGATCACAGATAATAGTTTTGATATACTCTGTTTGACTGAAACCTGGCTTAAACCAAATGATTATATTGATCTAAATGAGTCTACTCCACCAAGCTACTGTTATAAGCATGAGCCCCGTCAGACTGGTCTTGGTGGCGGTGTCACAACAATATATAGTGATGTTCTCAATGTTACTCAGAAAACAGGATACAGGTTTAACTCATTCGAAATACTTCTGCTTAATGTTACACTGTCAGATATGCAAAATAAATCTGTCTTATCTCTTGCTCTGGCTACTGTGTATAGACCGCCAGGGCCATATACAGATTTTCTAAAATAATTTGCAGATTTCCTCTCAGACCTATTGGTTAATGTTGATAAAGCACTAATTGTCTGAGATTTTAACATTCACGTTGATAATACAAATCATGCCTTAGGACTTGCATTTACTGACCTAATAAACTCTTTTGGAGTCAAGCAAAACATCACCGGGCCCACTCATCGTTTTAATCATACGCTAGATTTAATTATATCGCATGGAATTGATCTTACTGATATAGATATCGTACCTCAAAGTGATGATGTTACTGACCATTTCCTTGTATCGTGCATGCTGCGTATTACTGATATTAACTATATGGCTCCGCGTTATCGTCCAGGCAGAACTATTGTTCTAGCCACTCAAGACAGATTCACAAATAACTTGCCTGATTTATCTCAGCTGCTCTGTGTACCCATAAATACAAATGAACTAGACAAAATGACTAGCAACATGGGCACTATCTTTAATACGTTAGACACTGTTGCCCCCATCAAATTAAAAAAGGTTAGCGAAAAACGTGCTGCGCCATGGTACAACAGTTATACCCATTCTCTCAGGAAAGAAACCCGTAATCTTGAGCACAAATGGAGAAAAACTAACTTGGTAGTTTTTAGAATTGCGTGGAAAAACAGTATGTCCAGCTATAGACAGGCTCTAAAAGCTGCCAGGACCGAGCATATCCGCAAACGTATCCGCTTGTAGCATATCCGCTCATAGATAATAACCAAAATAATCCAAGGTTTTTATTTAGCACAGTGGCTAGATTAACAAATAACCAGACATCCCCCAATCTAAATATTCCCTCACAGTTTAATAGTAATGACTTTATGAATTTCTTCACTGATAAAATAGATAAGATCAGAAATACAATAACAAATGTAGGTTCTACGGCGTCTAGTACTTCGGCTTCATTCATCGCACCCAAAGAAAAACTGCAGTGCTTTACAACTATAGGACGGGAAGAGCTAAATAAACTTATCACTGCATCTAAACCAACAACATGTCTATTAGATCCTGTACCCACTAAATTACTGAAAGAGTTGTCACCTGTAGCAGAAGAACCGCTTCTCAATATTATTAACTCATCGTTATCTTTAGGTCACGTCCCAAAACCATTCAAGCTGGCGGTTATTAAGCCTCTTATTAAGAAACCACAACTAGATCCTAGTGAACTGGCAAATTACAGACACATTTCAAATCTTCCGTTTATGTCTACAATTTTAGAAAAAGTTGTGTCTGCTCAATTGTGCTCATTCTTGCAAAAAAAATTATCTCTGTGAAGAATTTCAGTCAGGTTTCAGGCCCCACCATAGCACAGAAACTGCTATTGTTAATATTACAAATGACTTGCTTCTTGCATCAGACCAAGGCTGCATCTCATTGCTAGTTTTACTTGATCTTAATGCTGCGTTCGACACTATAGGTCATGACATACTCATAGATCGATTACAAAACTATACGGGTATTCAAGGGCTGGCTTTAAGATGGTTTAGATCCTACCTGTCTGATCGCTACCACTTTGTTTATTTAAACGGGGAGTCATCTCAATTATCACCAGTAAAGTATGGAGTACCACAAGGATCTGTCCTAGGTCCTCTGCTATTTTCAATATACATGTTGCCCCTTGGTAATATTATTAGAAAATACAGGATTAGTTTCTATTGTTATGCTGATGATACTCAACTATATATCTCAACAAGACCAGATGAAACTTCTAAATTATCAAAGCTAACAGAGTGTGTTAAAAATGTAAAAGATTGGATGACCAATCATTTTCTCCTATTAAATTCAGATAAGAAAGAGATATTACTTATTGGACCAAAAAACAGTACACATAATCTCTTGGATTACAAGTTGCATCTAGATGGATGTACTGTTACTTCCGCTACAGTCAAAAATCTGGGTGTTATATTAGACAGCAACTTGTCTTTTGAAAATCCTATTTCCAATGTTACAAAAACAGCATTCTTCCATCTTAGAAACATTGCCAAGCTACGGAACATGTTACCTGTTTCTGATGCAGGAAAGCTAGTTCATGCATTCATGACCTCTAGACTAGACTATTGTAATGCATTGCTAGGTGGTTGTCTTGTACTGCAGTTATATCTGATCAAACGCACATTATTATTCTTTTGCTTTGGTTGAACAAATAATTTTTGCTTGGATGGAACAACAGCTACGCTAAGTATGTCTCTATTTGTTTCTCTGTTTAACATAATTAACATCCCGTGGTAACTAGGAATTACACAAGCTTCAGTCTGGATCCAACCCTTAAATGATCTGAGATGACCAAACACCTGAGAAGAGATGATGCCAACCCCTCAGAGGACCTCAGAGGATGCCAACCCTCAGACAACATACAGAATTACCAAATTTTGCCATAAGTTAAATATATTAAGTTTCTATAATATATAAATATATTGTAGAAACTTAATTTCCTGTAAAGCTGCTTTGCAACGATTGTATCGTAAAAGGCGCTATACAAATAATCTTGAATTGAATTGAATATCTAGTTTTGTCATCCCTTTGTAATCCTATCCTTGTTTGTTGCCATAGCAATTCATTACCTATATCTTTTCCTTGTCAAGCCTTGTCACCTTGTATATTTACAGTCCATTGTTTCCTGTGCTGGTTGTCACGTCTTGTCCGTTGTGGGTGTATGAATGGTTTTCTGTTGTGTGTAGATGTGTCAAAGACATACAAAATGTGCGGCTGTGTTTGAGAGGTTTCAGCAGATATTTATGCCTACACTGTGGGCCTGAGCTAAGAAATAAAGAAAGCACTGAGATTTGTCTATGGTCTGTACTGAAATTGATTTTAGAGCAATAGGAAAAACAAATCTAAATCAAAAAACATCTATTTCCTGGAGACTGCTGGATGCAGTTTGGAGCTTTATATTTCATTTGAAAGCAGGTGTGTGTGTGTGTTTTGTGGCTCCGTATTCACATTCCCCACCAAGCCGGCTGCAGTCATTGAGTTTGGAGTAGATTTTATTACATCAGATTCGATCAAACTCTATAACCTTAATCGGTCTTTTTCTTTCTCGCCTATTAATCCAATTCATCTGGCACCCTCCTTCAGGGCAAGGGAAGTGCAAGTAGGCTATGTGTGTTTGTGTGTGTGAATGATTACCGGATCTCTATCAAAATGCTTGTGTGATGACTAGCATCAGTACTTGATGAAGTTTCAAGACCACTTGTGTGAATATTAGTACTGTCAGTGCATCCATCTTGTTTCATATCCCCTCCTCCCTGTGAGCTTCAACGGTGGTGTAGGTATTAGAGCACATATAGATGGCTTTCCACTGCACTATGCCTGCTGTATTATCTGGGTATGCAAGACAAGCTTTTGTTCTCTGCCTCAGTCTTAAGATAAAACCAATCACTCACACTGCAGTAAATAAAATAAAATAATAACTGGAGACTAACTGAGGATGGCTGAGTTTGAGGTGTGTGCTTTTGTGCAGGACTTGATTACGGTGAAGATCAGGGACAGGTGCGCTGATTAATTGTGAATAAGTGCGGGTGATTAGTATTCGGGTGCTCGTTCAGTGCTGGTGACAGAGGAGCCTGGTGTGTCTGTGACACTGTCGTTACACTTGTGCATTTAAGACTTGAAGTCTGTATTTGCTATATTTCATTATACTGTAATAACTGGATCTGCCTTTGAGTAATAATCAGAGTGATAAATGATGTGGATTATGATGTTTACAATAACATGGGAAAACCTCTTCAGTTCCATTTACATGCTGCTTGTCATTACTAAATACAATTCAAATACAATTAAATAGCCTTGTTTGTTGCTGTTTAAAAAAAAAAAATTCTGTTAAGCTGCTTTGAAACAATGTAGTGTAAAGTGCACTATAAAAAATTCACTTGCCAATGTCTAATCATAGTGCAATTTTTTTGCAAGCTAAACTCCAGTGGTGGAATGAGTAGTGAAAAAATATACTTGAGTAAAAGTACTATTTCTTTACAAAAAAGTAGTGTGAGTAAAGTAAAAGTACTTGACCAAATAAATAAATAAATAAATACACACTTGAGTAAAAGTACTCATGAGCAGTGAGAACTGAGTCCTGAGATGTGGAAAACATAACTGTCTGAAGTTATGGTGACTGACTGTTTACGAAATTGAATGAGAACACCCAGAAGAGAATTACTGAGGTCAGTGCCTGTTAACAGCACATCATTGAGGGAGACTACATTGCGTTGGGCACTAGAATCAACTGCTATCTCAGCCCGATCTCACGACAATTCGTACATATTTTACGAGGTGGCTAATTCGTACGAATTCGTACGACCTCACTCGTACAAATTCATACGATTTTTGCTAAATCGTATGTATTTTACGAGTTGCCAATTCGTATGAATTTGTACGAATGACCTACACCTAACCCGCCCCTAAACCTACCCTTCACTAGGGTTTAGACAAATCGTACTAAATCGTACGAGTGAGGTCGTACGAATTCGTACAAATTAGCCACCTCGTAAAATATGTACGAATTGCCGTGAGATAGCTTTGGCATAATGCCAAATGCATTTGGCATTTTTTCATAATGGCATACACCAAAGATGGAAAGAAACCACTATTCCTTCATCGCATGGTTGTTCCTTTTGTATCATTTTCAAAATAAGATTAAAAAAATGACTCAAATGTGGTGTAAGAACACCTTTGAATACACCTTACATCTTCATCATTATTTTTCAAAAAGGTTTTTAAATATTTATTTTTTTAAGGTAAAAAGTATTTGGATATTTTAAAATATTTTTTAAACATAAAATATACAAATATCATAATATATTATCATACATTTTATGCATAACATTCCAGTAGCTTAAACGGTATGAGCTAATAAAATGTATACCTTGAATGCAACATAAGATGCTTTGGATAAAAACACTTGTCAAATGCATTTAAAATACCATTAAGTTATTCAGGATTTGCATAACAAGACATGTTGGCCTGGTTTCACAGACAGGCCTTAGGTTAAGCCAGGATTTGGCCATAGTTCAATTAGGACATTTAAGTAGCTTTTATAAATATGCCTTAGATAAAAAAACATTACTGGTGTGCATCTTGTGGCAAAACAATGAATCTGACAGATTTTAAGATCACTCAGTGCAAGTTTCTTTCAGTTGAAATAGCTCAGACATGCATTTTAGTCTGGGACTAGGTTTAAGCCTTGTCTATGAAACCGGGGGATTATGAACTAACCTTGTTGTAAAGTGTCAAATAATGTAATATTTTTAAAACAAGCCTACTTGTTTTACTGTATGTTCTTATTTTTTGTTTGTTGCATGTTGGTTTACACATACACTCTACTCAATACATTATATATGTAAATACCATTTTTTTTATATATAGATCAAAAATAGCATATATACAGGTCCAGGACATGATTAAATGTGTTACTTTTGTATTTGTATTAATTGTACTAAATTAACCTCTTAACAATTCTTATAGTTTTTTGTTCAACTACTATTAGAAAAATTCACATTAGCTTATCTCACTTCACATCTCCCTGAATTCCCCAGTATCGACAGTTAAATCAAATGATGTTCCACTTCTGTTTGTGTGTGTAATATTGCTTTACCAGCATCATAAAGAATCCTTATCGCTTAGAGGAGCTTGACTGGCCATGGCTTTCATGTTATTCGGCGTCTCTTTGAACTTGGCGTTGAGAGGGTTGAAAAGCTGGCGAGTCTGAAGTACAATCTCCATATACATGCTGCCCCCTACATTTTCCACAAGCTGCCAGCTTGTGGTACTCAAAAAGAATAGAACATCACAATAATACATATTTCATGAAGGCAAGGCCAGTAGTGAGCTAGTACACTTCCAGTGGCAGGGAAGAGGGTTTGAATGGGGCAGGGTGAATGGCATTAAGCCAGGTACTTTCAATGAGTGGAAGTGGAAATTTAGAGCAAAGAGTTTAATTTTGGGGACCTCAAAGACTGCAGGACTGGGTTTTCTGATATGTGAATACTGAGAAAGATAAGGATTTAGGAGGCAAAAGGGCAGAGCTTCTAGCTCTAGTAATATTATTAATAATAATGAAAAAGCAGAAAGTTGTGGGTTCAACCTCTGCAGCTGAGTGTAGATAGGACACAATACTGCTAAAAGTAGTGATGAATGAATGAATGAATGAATGAGGCATTTATATAGCGCTTTATTGTGTATTGCTGTACACCCAAAGCACTTTACAATCATATGCGGGGTCTCTCCTCAACCACCACCAGTGTGCAGCATCCACCTGGATGATGCGACGGCAGCCACAGGACAACGGCGCCAGTGCGCTCACCACACACCAGCTACAGGTGGAGAGGAGAGAGAGTCATAGAGCTAATCAAGCCGATCGCGCTTTTCAGATTCTAAACATCCACGTGAGACTTGCGCGCATGTAAACGCTCACATCATCCGTAAACAAATGTGAAGAGTTCATCCCGGCTACTTTTTGTTTCTGGAAGAAGACGCGCTGAGAGAAATAACCCAAAATTTACCTCTGAAGAAGAAGAAGAACACAATGCGATGCGTTGCGCATCTGGATCCAGTGGAGGATATCATTCTGATGAGTAGCCTAAGATTACTTGCATCTGTTGTTATTGTGTTATTGTGACATAACTTGTACACATTTTACTAGTTAGACATTTCCCAGACTATAATTCCTGACTACATGTATGAAATCAAGTGAAACATTTTGAAATATGTGTAATTTCATTGTCTAAATGTCTCACAATGCCAGTATATTTATTTTAATGTTTTATAACATATAAAACCAAAATATATAAAAGTAGTGTGAGTGTTAACACTATAAATGAATGTTTGGCACAAAGGTGTGTTACTGTTCAAGTCTCAGTGTTCAGATCAGCATGTTCAATCATGTGTCCTTGACCTTCACTGTGTATATTTTTATAATACTGTATTACAAATAAAATACAAATAATAATCAAAAACCCACATTATTTTACTCTCCTCACACTCTTTCTTACCTGCCTCGGCTCAGTCACATTCATATTGATGGCCCATTATGGGAGGCCCTTTGTCTCTCAGGTGTGAATCATTAAATATTCATGGCCATTGTCACTCGCTTGCATAAGGACATTCTATCACAAAACATGTTTTACAAATGTTAAATCAATATATTGTTTTCTGTGAACGAGTGAACAGGATAATTTTCACATCATTTTGTAGCAAAAACTGGTCTACCACATCCAGTTCTCAAAAGTCTTGTGAACAAATATTCTGTATGTGTTTATGGCCTTATTTCAGTGACTTAAAAATTTTAGTTTTTCACTAACCACGCATAAACATTGTTTTCTCAAAAACACAAACATGTACTTTCATGCTGCTCACATATTATTGTAGCCCAGTTTGTGCTGAATACAGTGTTATCAGACTTTAGCCATTAATATTTTTTTAAGATACTGAAAAAACACAAATGTCAGGGCATGTCAAAACTTCTCCAGGGCCCCGAAACCCCCTCAGACCCCAGAGGGATAAAAGGATAGGGGATCTTCAGGCACTTACAGTATTGTGCCTGGAATTTGCCCCAGGCATGGTTAAGGCGTTCCTTTACCCGAGACCTGGGTATGTCCCTGAAGTGCCTACATCTACACCAGGGCCCATAGTACTTCAGGCCTTCTGTCCTCCTCCCTTCCAGGAAGCAGGCCAAGAAAAGCTGAATCTGCTCTGTCCAGTGCGAGCACAGGACACTTACGTTCACAGAGCTGCCCCGTGGCGTAAGGCAGGTCAGCTGTTAATTTGCTGCGGTCTGTCTAAGAAAGGGGTTCTGGCGACCAAGCAGACTATGAGCAGTTGGGTGGTCCAGACCATCTCACTGGCACTGTGAGTCCTCTGGCCTCCCGTCACCTATGGGGGTCAGACCGCACTCGACCCGGAATATTGTGGCCTTCAAGGCCTTCTCAGTGGGCTTGGCCCTCCAGGACATTTGTGCTGCGGCAGGCTGGTCCTCTCCGCACACATTTGTCCGCTTTAACAACCTGGACCTGACATCTACCCCAGGGTCCCAAGTTCTCTCATCTTGATGTGCTCGCCAGACACACACCGGACAGGGACTTGCTCGTATGGCGCAGTGGGTATTCTCGTTCCCAAAGCGTTTCGATGCAGCTCGAGTTCCTGAAGGGAACCTGCCATACTCCTGCCATACTCCTGCATCCCTGCAGGCGCTCGCTTCATCAGAAGCTAACATGTGCATTTGCCGGATGCATCTTTATGCTTCCTGGTTGCTCACGTCACTCCGCTCGTGACATCTCGCTTCTCTATTGGATTGATTCTACACTTGCTTCAGAATGTGGTCTCGCAGGGGCATTCCCAAAGCGTTTTGACGCAGCGTTTCGTTCCCCTCGGGGAACCATGGTTACATATGTAACCTCGAGACATTTCATGGCTCATTTGTCTCTGCTGGTTCTGTCCAGCTTATTGGTTCTGCCTTAGGTTTCCCTTATTTTATTTTATTTTTTCTCTTTTTATTTCCTGTTTCCTTAGTTGCCTTGGTTTTTGATGATATCCTATTTAGTTTCCATGGCTACTGATTATGTTCTACATCAGTTTCTTGTTTGATTGTTGCTTTTCCCATGTATATACTTCCCTTTGTTGTATCTTGAGTTTGATGGTTATTGTCTCTGATGTTATTTGTATAAACCCTGCCTGCTTTACCATGACAAAAGGACCCTGGGAAAATAGATCTGCTCCTGTTTCATTTCCCCCATAAATGTGGTAAAATAAGGATCTCTAAATGTGTCATAAGATCATACACTGAGAATTTTGCTGCTTGAAAATGAGAATTTGATGGGTTGCAGTTGTTTAAAATGATATATCCATTGTTCATGGCACAATGACTATGTGCAAACATTTTCACTCTCAGTGAAGCCTCAGATAATCTGTGAACTAATGGATAAAATGTTCTTTTAAATACGTTCACATTTTATAGTTCTGCATAAGACTTTTGACAGATTATTAAATAGGAGTTGCTGACTTTTATTAAACTTGTACTGCCGTTTGTGCTGTCTGCTGTACTTGATGTATGGCAAGATAAAAACATCTGACAAATTGTCTGATGAAATCAAAATAATCATGATATATTCAAGGATGTCAATGGTTAACTTCAGCATCTGTTTCTTTTTTATATAAATTACATTACAGATGTTATCTACATCTGTAAAAACAACTATTAAAACACTAAAGTTGATGCTCTTCCACATTAAAATGAAGAGATAACATGGTTGTGTGATCAATAGGAGATAAGGGCAGTGTTACTTGTTTGGATAATATATATATATATATATATATATATATATATATATATATATATATATATATATATATATAGTTATATATATAGTTATGTGTGTGTGTGTGTATAAATAGATAGATAGATAGTGGCAAAAAATATCCTTCACCTTTAAAGACAGAGCAGCAGTACGAGACTGTAAATATGTGCATCATTTGGTTTGTGAGGTCCATTCAGTATTCTATTTGCTCACACTGTGAGTGTCACAAAGAAAATGTTAATGTATGTGTGATATTTGTGGAGTGTCCAGATGGAAACCATGCAAAGGAGAGGACCAAGGTCATAGGAACACACACACACACATCCATCTCATAGCTAATGTGACAAAACAGCAGCAATGACAAGGAAATGAAAGGACTGAATATTTATTCAACGTAAAGAACAGCAAACCAGGACACATAAAGATAGAAACCAACACTAGAATACTGTTATTAGCTCCACAAACAAACTTTCACAACAAAAATAAGAGCAAAACACCTTGAAGTCAAGATTTAACAGAAATAACATTTCTGACAGTCTTTCTTAGAGCTACACAGTGGCAGGGAGGGCCGTGGGTCAAACAACCAAACAAACCTTTTAGATTTAACTAAATTAGCTCCAATTATTCCATACTAGCTGGCCATACATCAAGACACTGCAAATATTAAAGTCCATACATTTTATATACCTCACATAAATATTAAGCCAAGTACATAACCTCACAATTATACCCAGGGTTCACTGAAGAAACTTGGGTTTCAGTTGTGTTTGACAACAGTTCCCCTTGAAATCTATTGCAACATGCATGTTACAGAGTAAGTCAAGTTCATTAGGAGCTTGATAAAGTAAAATGTAAATCTTTCTTCTCAGTATATAATATGTAATACTTATTGTTTGGTCTCAAACCCAGAACCAACCAACAGAATAAGCTGAAGAACGTCCTAGCTAGGCTGACCAAACACGTAAGCAAGAGGGTCGTAAGGGCAGCAAAGTGCACAAGAAACCTTAGAACCATATTTTACATACATTTGTAAATGCATTCTTACGTTATATTTGATGATAACAAACCTAATACTCAAAGGGGGTGCTATCTTTAAATGTGCCTTAAACCAAACAGGATATTATTCAGCTGGCTATTAAAAAATAAAAATAAATAAATAAAAGAGTTGAAGACAGTTTACATTAATGCCCACTATCTAGCGCCTCTTGTGGCAATGTTGAGAATACGACAGATACTAGCATTGTATTATGGATTGCATTGCAATGGCATGCATCACACTTGCACAACTAGAAGTGATCATGTTCACATATTTGTGTAGAGTTTTGAACAGTTTCATTAAGATGTGGCAGAACAACAAACTTTCTTTACAACAACTACAAAAATAAAAATAAATAAAAAATGCAAAAAACATTGTTTCTTAAATTGACCCATCACAAATGCTCCCTTGATATTTTTGTGCAAGAAACTCAATATCGAAGTAAACGACACACATATGTATGTATATAAATACATCCACCATTATGCATTATCCATGGGCAAATCATTACCCCCTACACTTTTCTTTAAAGGTAATTTGGCACAACTTATAATTTGGCTATAATCATGTTGCATGGCCGAGGCAGTCACATAGTCGTAAACATAGCAGTTTGTTTTGAGGCAGGCAGCTTCATCAATTCACTTGTTCTCCAGCACAGCACTTTACTTCAGACGAATTTTGACTTTCTTTTCTGCACTGACAGTTACGTTATGACTTTTATTGCAAACATATATCCATGATGCACATCTTAGTAACTGTGAGACAGTAGAAGACTGTTTATCTCAAAAATGCACTGATACAGAGGACATCGAATCGGTATGTCAGAGAAAGCAGTTTTCTGCGTTCAAGGTGACTAAAATTACAAGTCAAAAAGAGTCGCCCTAACAAGATTTAGTGGGATTTCAGTCATTCCCTATGACACGGCCTACTGTATGTCACCTATATCCTTGTTCTATCAACCTTTTGGTATTGAATCACAGTGTAATACGAAATAAAATATCTAGGATGTGTAGCATGAGTACAACAAGCATGATGTGACGAACCACCAAGAGGAACAAGATTGATGTCGTCCAAAAAACAAAACAAAAAAACACACTGTCCTTAGAAGATAATGTTCATCTCATACTATTACAATAATGGAAGCCTGAAATGTGTACCTATGATCGATGTCCTTGAGCTTTCCTACTGCAGTTTCTTATACCATAACAAGAATAAGGCATGTTGTAAAGAACAAATCGCATATCAAACCCAGACAATTGTGAAAAGAAATCAGAAAACTCAATACGATTACATCTACCAGCTCCACTAACCACAAGGTTGTGTCAGATGCTTTGGGACATGCAGAAAATTGCTGGATTCATTTTTTTCCCTTATTTTTAATACAGTAGGCCTATATACAGAGAGCCTGGCAGATTGTACATCAGATTGTACATTAAACATTTAGAAAATTGCACACAAGGTGGTATATATCTAGCAAAGCTAGCATAAGGCTAGTGTCAGTAGCTAAGATGCTAACCATTCAACGTGATCTAGAAATTTTAGACCTGAAAAACACACAAGGGGGACTTCAAATGTGTAATCAAGCTTTAAAGCAATAGTTTAAGCAGTAAATCAGCAACATTTGGAAAGTTTTCAGTCAGAATTCATCAGTGATAACTTTACCAATTACTACAGTACATTTTACTGTCACCCTCTTGAACATTAAAATTTCACTGATACTATCCTTCATTTGCATGTGAAAAGCCAGATGTCGCACATATTAGACAAGTATGCCGACAAAGTTTACAGAAGTAATGCTTATGGTAATCAACACGACTACGTTTCCCAAGTATCCTATTTCAAGTGGGCTGACAACATCTAAAAAATTACAACTTTTACTTGTTCTTAAATTTGAATAAACTATCATGCCACTACCCTGATAGCACACGTAGAATACATCATGGAGACGTTTATTTAATGTGCACATTTTCACCTGGAAGATCTATATATATATTTTTGTTTGCTCATCTGTGATACATCTCTAGACATTTACACGTCCTCAAAGCAACTGTATGCAACTTATATACAGTTGATTTAAGATGTTTATGATTTATAATATTTGTAAAACTGCTTTTTAGAAGATGTTAGATGTTTTCCAAATGAAGAACTCTTTAAGACGTCTTAAGAGATGTACGTTTGCCATCTGGGTTAGCTATACCCAATGTTGTTTTTGCACATTTGTACTGATGCTATAAGGGTTATACTGTGTACTGTAAAAAACATAGATCATGTATGCTAACAGATATGTAGTTAGCATAAATAGATTTAAATTCCTATATAAATATACTTCTTACATGTGGTTTTATTTATGATTTGTTCTATTTGTGTCAACAATCAATACCAACATCAGTTGATCTATCCCTACTATAGCTCAGATGAGATGTAAGGAGCCTACGAATATGCACTCCAGATACTGTATATGGCTATTTGAAGGGCCATTATGAGATACAAAAACATTAAGCCTCCTTCAGAAAGATAACACAACTGCATATGTGGTGATGTAACTAATGGATAGATTGTCATGCATTTTTATTCTTAACACATCCTAATGTATGAGAAAAACAATCTTATTATTATTTAGAATATTAAAATAAACATGAGTTATATCTATTCATTCACTAATAAATCCACGGATTAAAACTTTAAAAATTGAATATCTTGTGTCTAAAGCTACTGATCAACAGCCACATTACATTTCTTTATTTTTTTATTTATTTTTTATAAATATGCAATCGCTTAGACTAATTTCTCCATACTTAGGTTACTTTTCTTTATAACTCTTTACACAGTGAGCACAACAGCAGTCTGTGGGCTAAAACGTGGATCATTTTTTCATTGCTTTGGCACAAAATACAATACTGAAAAACTGTAAACATGGACATTGTATTTTTACAATGAGTGACAAAGTATGTTGGTTCGATGACAACCTTTGAAAGAGTTATGGAAAAATGAAATGATTTGAGACATGCATGATGCGTTTTGGTATTTTTACTGCATTTTGGATGTGACATTTGCTAATGTAACAGGTGGAAAGCTGGTTATGAGAATTGTGTGAAGAGTGTAGAAAAAGTGTCCTAAGTATTAAGAATTCAGTCCTAGCGATTGTTAAAAAAAAGAAAGAAAAAAGTTAGTGTACACTGTTCATGAAATGAATCGAATGAAATGGCAAAGGTAATGTTTTTTTGCTTAATATAGCTTGCTGTCACATAAGTACATACTTTACGCAACTTTTTAGTTTATCTACAAAAATGTTTCTATTTAAATTCACATGTAAACCTGGCACTTTCTAAGTGAATGCAAAAAGATTGTTTTTCCAAAACGAGATGCATAATAAAATTGAACACACTATGAGAAAGAAATAAAATCATAAGGGAACAATGGAGATAACAGCACATAAATATGCACACTTCCATGTTGAGTGCATGTTCTCATATTTCCTAAATATATGCTTAAATTAACAAGACGTAAAAACTACAACTACATTTTGCATTAAATTTTACAGACAGGAAACTATGAAATTGGCTTGCAATTGCCAAAATATAATTATTAATAAAAATAGTGCATTCACAAACATGAATACTGTATTGTTCAAAACACATAATAAAAAAAAAAAAAAAATCAATGATCTACCAAAACCACCAACACCTCAGCGTGAGGTAATGGAAATGCATGTTCCTCCTGTGTGGCACTGGCCCAAATCTAAATCTGGTCTTTATATTCTTCACAGCTGAAATGCTTCATAGCATTTCAGATCCTCAGATGAGGGTCTGATCCTCACTGCTCATACTGGCCTCAAACAAAGAATCATTGTCTGGCCCAGTGCCTTACAGTCGGCCGTCAGCACTAAATCAACTCGCATGCAGGACAGCTCTGAGTTTAATACCATCCTGTGAGAGTTCAATCAACATTGACGTTTTCTTTAGGCAGGCGTAAGCTTGAAGACAATGTCAGCATGTGCCAAACTATTCATCTCTACAGCGAGTGATTAAAAAGGCACACATTTTCTTTATTTTGGAGCCTGCTCAGGCTGTTTAGACAATAAGATTCACTGGACAAAAAATGCACTGATAGACCCATGGGGATGTAAACACCTATCTAGATGACACTACTGATATAATACTCGGGGTTTGCAAAGAGTCAAAGAACAGACAGTTAGTAATGATGCGCCTACGGACATCGCTACTGGCTGCTGAAAGGCTACAGGTTCTCGCCAATGGCGACTGAAAGCCAATGGTGACTGATATTTTTCTTCTGATGATACACAGTGTGGAGTGGGGGAGGGGTTTAGTGGGTAAATAATGGCCATCCGTACAAGACCAGCAATACTGTCATACTTTACTCATGCAACACATGGCACATACAAATTTGAAAAAACAAACAAAAAAAACAAACAAACTACTAACTAGAATTGTGTATCTACATGGTTGCTTAAAAAATGAAAATGAACACAGTAGCAGTAGCATCATGTTGTTGATTAAGACTGGACTGGCAGTTTATTTATTTGTTTTCGGTTTCCATGTTCATTTCTGTGGGCTGGACCGGATGATGGCCGGATTTCTGTTGACATAAGTGGCCCAGTAACCCAAGTTGAAGATGAAGAAGAGCACTGGAAAGATGATACGAGAGATCTTGTCCACTTTGCTGACGCGATTGTATGACTTTTTTCCACCCTCCGGCACGTATTCACCATCCATTTTGGGCAGCCGGATCTCTCGGACCGGCTGGGATGGGGTGGAGGTGGAGGTGGATGTGGCGCTCTTGGAGACGGTTGTCAATCCAGGATCTTTGGCTATGCTCATGCTGTAGGTGGTTCCCACGATGTTGAAAGTGTTGTTGGTCTTCTTGGAGAAGGAAGCCGACTCTCGCCTCTGTGGAAGAGTCAAAAAGAAAAATTAGTAAATATTAAAAGCAATAATAAAAAAATAATAATAATTATCTTGAGTAAAAGTGAAACGTTCATCTTACTAATGGACTCTCTAGTAAATCCCTATTTTCCCTTACTGCACAATATTTTGAGTAATGTATGTACCGTTTATCTACTTAAACTAAAATATTGCTATATTAAGTGAGAATATACAACAGAGAATGCACTAAGAATAATTTATAATACCATTTGCATAGTTTTAGCACTCATTCTACTCAAATAATTTTATAATCAGGTGCACTGGTACAAACATGTCCACTAAATCTGTGCTAAATGTATTTAACACATTGCATTTCCCATATTTAATTTGGAAGATACAGCAGACTATTATAATTTCAGTGCATTTCAGCATAAATTAGAACATGCTCGTCCATATACGTCCAAATATCTGAGTACTGTTATGACTGAAGGCTGATAAATAGGCTTTTGCAGTTTGCTTTAGACAAGTGCTTTGATTAATTGTCCAAGGCGGGAATGAGGAAAACATCTCAGGGACTTCCTCAGCCCCGAAACAAAAGATCAGGGATTTTGCAAAAAACAAAGGAAAATAGCTTCAAGCAATCTGCATCAAAGGTATATATTAATACATAAATTAGAACAAAGAGATTCTTAAAGCCATTGCAAAGGCATGATACATGCAAAACAGTCAAAACTTTACATTGCACCATGACAGAAAGTGGCCACGGGCTATAGAGAACATTTTGTAGTGTGAAGGGCAAATTCACTAAACACTTGTCTCTTTTTTTGTGTGATATTTTGCATTGTGTTCATAAAGCATCCACACAGTTTAACCAGGTGCTTTCTGCACAGATGTAGCATCGCACCATGTGTAGTTTTGATGTACTGTATATAATAACTTTATAAAAAGTTAGTTTCAGTCCTTTATTCTGATAACCCATCAAAAAAAGTCTTCTTATATGGGAGATCAGACATGTTCTCATGCTGAGAGATAAGCAGATATATGTGAGAAAATATCATATATGCTGTTAAAAAATAAATGAGATGAACAGCTCCTATTCTCAGTTTATATTTGAGCTCCATAAGATGAGGCACGTTACACCGGTACAATAATACTCAATTACAAGTAAAAGTACTGGTGTCAAAATGGTACTTAAGTAAAAGTACAAATTACTCGTCTCAAAAACTATTCAGAGTACTAGTTACTAGTTAATTTTTAGCAGCAATATTTAATGAATTACCAAAAAATATTAATTCATATCTTCGCTTCTGGGTTCTAACGCTCTGCCAGACGCCCCAAGAAAACAACAAACAGTGTTAATATACACCCACGATGTCATGTAATACTGAAAAATTATAACTCTAACCTTTATCTCCATACTGAAATCCCAGATGGCCAGACAGTGATTCAGCTAAAATATTAGTGTCTGAGACACTGTGAGCACGGAGACTGTAGTGTGCACAGCAAATTTTGAAATGCTTAGCTTAAATATGTAATATTAAATAAATAGTGCTCATAAATGGCTGTTGAGATACAAGTAGGATTCTCAAGTGAAATGAGTAGAGACATGGACCTGGAAACTGCAGTCCTTACGTCAGACTTAACACGAAGATTCTCCCCAAGCCTTCAAACTGATGTCATAAGAGTGCGAACGCCATTCCAGAGCGGAAGCGAATGTTCAGTTTTTTTATTAAATATTACGACGGCACACTATTTGTTCCCAGTGTATTGACTTGCACAGTTTAATTATTCACCACAAGACTAGTCATGTGCACTAAAAAAGTAAGTAGGGTCATTTTTTGATTTCATGACGACTTCAATCATTTTCAATACCATTGGCAAAACTACCACATACTGTATACTGCCATATAGATATTTTAATATTTCAAATTGTTTTGTCCATCCATTTTTTCAAGGCAAGCATTATTTCAAGCTTTGAGTGGATTAGTCTTCTAAAAAAGACACATTCACTTTATATGATGAACAGATTTTAATACAGGCTTTTATTTACATAGCCTACATATAAACATTGATTAATTACCATTACAAAAATCTCAATCTTAAACATTTGCTCATTCTGTGTATTTGTGTCTTTAAAATAGGGTAACTTTGTTGCAAAAGCTTACAGCAAAGAAGCTTGATTTCAAACTGAACTGAATTTACAAAAAAAGACAAGTACACAGTCAGTAATAAAATTCTGAAACAAAATTCAGTGTTAAGAGCCATATGTTATTTATTTAGATAAATGGAACATCAGATGGTTTTGACCTGTAATGTCTGTACAATGTATTGATGCAGTTACACAGACTAGGATATTTATATGTACAAATCATACAAATATCCCATTCTGAAACATTTCTAGCATAAACTTACATTGTAAAGAAATTAAAAGTTCCATATTTCATATTGAAAGACTTTCTGGTGCATTTCACTTACAGTCAATACAAATTTCCAGTAGCATTTTCATCGGTCAGGCGTGGATCTATTCTGAATGATAACTTTTGACAAAGTTTAATCTAGGAGCAAAGAGAAATAATTTCTAGTTTAAAAGCACGGAGAGATCACGATAGCACACAGTCTGAGTGCGCACAAGCAATATCGGAGTGAGAGGACAGGCAGTTACTTTGTATAAGTTAGGCCTATTTGAGAGCTCACATCCAGTTTTCTGCGATTACATGACTGTGTTCTCATGTTACAATAAAGTGCTCGCCACATTTGCGTGGAAATGATTAAAATTATGCGGAAAACCTGCAATCCAGCGTGGATATTCAGACTCTGTAACTGACAGGAGGAGGATGCGTGTCAAACTCACTGTCGGAGAGGAGAGAGACGCAGCTTGTATCGGTGTAGGCTATATACGGTAGATACAGTGGAAAATGAGTTATGGAACCGTGTCAGATATTTCAGTATCAGTATCAAAATATAGATATTTATGATAACACTACCATGTAGTTTGTTTCTCCAAACTTTGACTCCCATAGTTACGCTGAACTCCCTCACTGTCCGATCAGCTCTTCATAAGCTGCTGCTGCAGCGGCTTTTCCCGGTTCAGATATCAGGGCTTTTATTGGTCCGTTTACGATCGGATCTCTTTATTGGCTACTGAAATGCCGTCAAAGGTTTGAATATCAATTCAAATTGGGCGTACTCAGTAACGAACTATGATTTAAATGTAACGAAGTAGATTATTTAGCTTAATTTGTACTTAAGTACAAGTAAAAGTACAGCTTTAAAAATATACTCAAAAAAGTACAAGAACCCGAAAAAACTACTTAATTACAGTAACGTGAGTAGATGTAATTCATTACCACCACCACTGGTATTACTATCCTTGTGCTTATGGGGAAATTTGGACCCCATAATCAGTGTTAGGGAGTAACTAGTTACATGTAACAGAATTACGTAATTTAATTACAAAATAAAAGTAATTGTAATTAGTTACAGTTACTAAGAAAAAATGTGTAATTAAATTACAGTTACTTATGAAAATGTTAAGGATTACAAAGGGGGTTACATCTGATTTTTTTCACACACACTCCCACATACAGATTTAATTGATTTATTTCATAAATTGCAGTGACTGCTCTAAAATATGAAACACCAATGTTTCAGAAGTTTATAACATGCTTATCCGATAACTCTTATACGTATTATATGGGTTTATGTATATGCTTTATTTTTTAAGATTAACTGTTTTTTTCAAAGGCATTGTTAGATTCCAGTGTTTCCTGTCATAGCTATGCAAAGATTTGATAAAAAAAAAAAAACGTATCATAGCTATTAAACTATTTCTTGTTATGATTTTAAATCTGTATTTAACCTCAGAATGATTTTAAAGTCTGATTTTGTGGTGGCTGTGCTTCAAAGGGGACAGGGTGCCCATTTTCCACAAGTTAGTATGATTCTTTAGGGTCTTCTTAAAATGGTCTCAGTGGTCATGTATACCAACACCCTTTTTACCTTGTCAAAAACAGCTCTGTTCACAGCGACTCGTTTTGGTGCATAACTCTTTACCTGCTAATGAGCTCTGCTCACCCGCCCCTCTCTTCTGTGGATATAGATTCTGTGCAAATAATCATAAAAAATAAAAAGTGAGACTTACTTCTTCTGGAGGTGCAGCTGGATCATGAATAATGGTTACTGATCCATCCTTGAGTTTGAACTTTTTAACAAAACCTGCCTTGAATTGTTCCTCATTCAGAAAGCAGTCTGGATCAGTCAGCCAGACATAAACAAATTTAGTGAAGTGAGGTGACATGTGGCCAGATATGGTGACCCATACTCGGAATTTGTGCTCTGCATTTAGCCCATCCAAATGCACACACACAGCAGTGAACACACACACAAACACACACATATTGCTGCAGCGCCCAGGGAGCAGTTGGGGGTTTGATGCCTTGCTCAAGGGTCTCACCACAGTCATGGTATTGAAGATGGAAGAGAGCGCTGGTTATTCACTCCAAAATCAAAATGGCTTGATAATTGACACTGTTTAGGTTTTTGGGGAATTAAAAAAAAGAGTGAATTTTTATCATTGTAGGGTGGTTGTGTCCACACACTGCTAAGACACATTTATATGAAAATGAAGATATTTTGCATCCAATGTCTCCTTTAAAATTAAATTATTATAATCTTAATTCAATGATGAAGGATTTCAAAAGTCTGACAGTAATCAGTGTTGAGTTCTACTGTAAGGTTAACCTGTACTGTAAGGTTAACATGTAATGCTTTACATGTTTGAAAATGATTAACAGTTGAAAACATTAGAAATTTAGAAAAGTAATCAAAAAGTAAACAAATGTAATCAGTTGCATTACATTAATAAAGTAATTGAAAAGTTACGCTACTTATTACATTTTAAGAACGGTAACTTGTAATCTGTAACCTATTACATTTCCAAAGTAATCTTCCCAACACTGCCCATAATGTAGGGAATACCAGGTACACACACACACACCTCTGTTAGCAGGCTTACACAATACAGAAACACAGAAGCTGTCTAGTGTAGTCTAACCACAATAATCTACAATGCTTTATTACAGGTGTAATGGTTTTTGAACTGTACAAACTATTTTCTATCCCCTTACCCTAAACCTACCCCGCACACAAAACTTTCTGCAATTTTAGATTAAAAAAAAACAACAACAACAAAAAAACACATTCTGTATCATTTATAAGCTTGGACCACACACACAGAGGTGGTCTAGTTGTAGCTTCCAGGTCTCTATAGGAATATCTAACCAGGCTTCATTCTTGAGTCACAATCATAGGAGGAATGGCACAGCAGGAAACATTGTATACCAGTAAACAAACAGAGCCTCTGTTAGCAGGCTTACACAATAAGAAACACAGAAGCTGTCTAGTGTAGTCTAACCACAATAATCTACAATGCTTTATTACATGCATGTACTGTATACACATTGCATATGATGTTGCTGTTATTTTGTATTTCAAAATTCTTCTAAAGGAATAATTCACCCACAAAAATGTTTTTAACTAACACTCATGTCATTTTAAATCTGTATGACTGTCTTTCTTCAGTAGCACACAAAAGGATAAATTTAGCAGAATATCACTCTTTCCCAGACACTAAGGTTGAATGATAATGGGAACTGTCAAGCTCTTAAAATAAAAGTAACATAAAATAACTTTTGGGTATTTTGGGTAAACAACTTAAGTCAAAACAATTAGCTGATTCATGGCTGGTTTCAAAGATGTTCACTTCCTTTATAAGTAGTAGAAAATAAGAATATGTAAATGTGTCATCAGGCTACACACTGAGGATTTTGCTGCACATAGAAGACGCTGTAATCCTTACTCATTACGTAGTAACTATGTGCAAACATTTTCACTTTTAGTTAGACCTCTGATCAACTGTTCAGAAAATAAGCTGGTATGGTACAGTGGATAACAGGAGTGTAATCCTCTGTGATCATCTATGATTTTATATGCAGAGTCAGCTTTACAGGACATGGGTGATTTTGATGAAGTGGGCTATCAAAATATGCTTGTTTGACAGTTATAAGAATAAACTAGATTAAAGTGGTGCTTACCAGCACAAAACTCACCGTCACAGTGCTATGTGGTTATGAAGATATTTTTTAAAGATTTCTTAAGTGGTTGTTAATGTATTCTGGGTATAATTAATGTATTAATGTATTCTTTACTAAGCCACTGTTTAGTCAAAAGTGTTACACAGTTCTATGTGTATCAATACATGTATAAGGTAACACTTTAGAATAGGGAACACTTATTAACTATTAACTACGACTTTTCCCTCAATAAATTCCAAATTTGCTGCTTATTAATAGTTAGTTAAGTAGTTGTTAAGTTTAGGTATTGGGTAGGATTAGGGATGTAGAATAAGGTCATGTAGAATAAGGCATTAATATGTGCTTAATTACTACTAATAAATGGCTAATATTCTAGTAATATGCATGCTAATAAGCAAGTAGTTAAGAAACCCTAAAACAAAGTGTTACCATGTATAAATATTGGTGGACATGGCTGAGATGGACAAGGCTTTTTCCTGTGTAACCAACAAATATCTATATGCAGTACTACATACTGTTCAGTGATACTCTTTTACATGTAAAGTCTCCTCTAAATCAAGTTTTCAAACTTTTGAAAGTTGCTTTGGAGCTTTTTTGTAAGAAAGGTTGTATACAATAATTTAGAATTATTAATCATTATTAAATAAATAATTTATCTGCATCCCTAAGTTAACTTAAGTAACTTCTTGGTCTGCTAGCATGTAAAATAATAGAAACAATATGAATTCATCTCTCTTACATGCATCCCACTACATTTATGTCTGAAACTTGCATAACTTTCATAGAGTATTGAGTAGATCAATGATAGAAATCCTCTTCATTAACCCAAGAAAATAGAATCAGTTTGAATTTGAATGCCTCCCCCTCCCTTTTGAAATTCACTCCCTGGACTCAATCCCCTTGTGTACCGCCACTGCCAGCCCTGGTTACTAAATGTGCTTGTGTATTGACCACCCCAAAGTGTAAATATTCATCTTCGTTGCACATAGTGTCACAAGTTTTTACCAGGATTGACAAAGCAATTACTGTAGAAACTATGATGCATTGTGGTACAAGAAGAGCAAAGGAACTACTGACACCAACACAAACAGAAAACGCTCAGCTCAGAGTTCTGCACTGGGAGATGCTAGGCTGTTGGCCCTGTTTTCTGATGCCAATATCTATGCTAGGGATCTCACAGTAGGGATGCTGCATGCTGCTTCCCAATCACAGGCCATCGATCCCTGCTACTACACCAGCACCTGAGTCTCAAAATCACAGTCTAGGCTTATGTCAGCATTAGTAAAGGATCCCAACTACAAGCCCATCATGACCCACACTGATACAACTGTTACTTTTAGCTTAGGTCTCATTTGCATTGAGTATTGGCAAGATAAGCTCCCAGAGTTCACAGAGAAAATACTTAGAAGAGAATTAGTATGTGATCGACACTACAACTGCTGAACAAGTACAAAGTACAGAGAGAGAGAGAGAGAGAGAGAGAGAGAGAGAGAGAGAGAGAGAGAGATGATTCTCTGAATTGTAAACATGCCTTGAAGCTTTAAAAACACCAAAACATTGATTGAAAATAAATTATGCACTCTACTGCATGAAATAGCAAACAAAGTACATGTAGAAAAAACTAAATAAAATTTAGTAATACAACCTAATCACTTATGAAGTTCAGGCGATAACTGAAATTAAGAACATAACATAACGGATGGATATAACAAACAAAATTACCAAAGTAACTATGTTTTTCTTAATTGCTTTGGTACATCTCTAGAATCACCCTGAACATTTGCAAATCAGCAAGTGGATTTTTCAAAACAGTTTGTACAAACAGCACCCCACAATGGATTACCTGCAAAAGCCTGTAACTTGCTCAACATCCTTAGATCATTTCTCAAAAGTAAGTAATTTATCAGTGAATGTATCAGTGCCATCAGAATGACAAATCCTTGTGTCATTGTTCTCAAACAAGATGTTTATGTTGTCAACAGTGTACTCTGTCAGTATTCCCTGATGTAAACTATGGCTACAGTTTTGATGACAGTTACAGAAAATGCACGTCTGCACTTTTTCTGTATGCCATATATCAATTTCCACAGTGCACAAAACTGTATCGATTGCAAGAGATTGAACAGGATTCACATTTACTGTTGTTCTGTTAACAAATTACAATCAAGATTCTCCTGAGAGCAATTCATCAATTCAAGACATTAACAGAAACATAGAAAATTTGCTTGACAGATTATGACAACTGGTACAACTATTTTGCTTTTAATGACTTATGCAATGCGCTAGGACCTAGATTTAAAAAAAAAAAATTAATAGAACATAGAACCCATCAAAATTTGTTCAAAAGAATTACAAATTACTTTTATAATTTGACTAGATGATGTGGAGGTTGAAGTAGCAGTTTTGATCATTTCAATTGTGCTCTGAGAAATGTTCCAAAGTGACTGTAAATTGTAACTAAATAAATCATAAAACATGCAATTAAATATCAGCATAGATAACCCACAAAATATATTTTTGTAAAATTAAAAATGACCCTAAATACAACATGACATGCCGGTAATAAAAGTATAAAAATTACATTTATAAGAATTGGCACATACTTATATATTGAAGATAACATTGAAACATCGCAAATAAAAGAAAAGTGTGGTAACACTTTAGAATAGGGAACACTTATTCACTATTAACTACGACTTTTCCCACAATAAATTCCTAATTTGCTGCTTATTAATAGTTAGTAAGGTAGTTGTTAAGTTTAGGTATTGGGTAGGAATAGGGATGTAGAATAAGGTCATGTAGAATAAGGCATTGATATGTGCTTAATTACTACTAATAAATGGCTAATATTCTAGTAATATGCATGCTAATAAGCAACTAGTTAAAGGGGTCATATGATGTGATTTCAAGTTTTCCTTTCTCTTTGGAGTGTTACAAGGTGTTTGTGCATAGATAAGATCCCTGAAGTTGCAAAGACTAAAGTCTCAAAACCAAAGAGATATTCTTTATCAAAGTTAAGACTCGACCACGCCCCCCTAAAACGGCTCATTCAAACATGCTTTTGACACCACATGTCTACGTCACTGTGTGGGAAGATTTGCAAATCACAGCCCAAATGTATACGCAATGAAAGAGGGCGTTATTTTTATTCTCGCTGTAGTATTGTTGCTGCCGCCGGCGCCATGTCCTGGAGACGCTGTGTTATGTTGTGAAAGCAAAACTATTTAGTTTGGGCTTCCAAAAGAGGACAACAACTAGGAATTAGTAGTTAAGTTGTATTTACAACACTGTTCCAGAACAGTTCAACCCAAATATTAGAGTGTGTGCAGCGCATTTTACGGAGGACTATTTCCTGAACATGGGAGTAGCTGCCAGCTATGCTTAAAGGTTTCTATAAAGTGGGGCAATTCCAACTTTGCAAGGACAGTCTGGCGCTTCTGACTCACAGTCTGTAAGTACGTTTTCTTATTTAAAGAATTTGCCACTGACTATTCAAATGCGAGTTTTGAGCAGTGTAGGGTAGTGCTTGTTGTTTGTTGTTTCTCCGATCACAAATGCAGACATGGTAATGTTTACGCGGTGCGATGCAACGCGATGCATAAAAAGACAGTATAAGTCATTATAATCAGTAAATATGTCCCCACTGGATGCAAAAAATGCCTCGTTTATAATGGGTTTTATTGTTTTTGTGTCATCGCGCATTATAATCGGTCCCCACTGACACGTTTATAATGGGTTTTATTGTTTTTGTGTCATCGCGCCGGGACACGGCATCGCAATACAGTAAGGGGCGTAACATTTCCGTCTCGCGCGTGAGGTATTCGGCCAATCACAAAAATTGACGTGTTTCAGAAAGGCGGGGCATAGAGGAGCAACAATAATGTACAGTATGTGGAAAATAATGTGTTTTTTGAACCTTAAAAAAGGCTTCACAAAGTCCCTGGGATAGGCTCAAGAATCCCCTTCAGAGGACAAGCGGTTTGGAGTATGGATGGAACCATGCGCTTCATAAATTATCCAAATGCGATATATATTCTTTTCTGTTCTGACGATATCTCAGTTTTTTTTCCTGAGGACATACTCAGATTAAAGGAGAACAACTCTGGATTCCTGCTGTGCAAAGTAATATCCTCAATTTCAGCATGCATCTACTAAACTCCTCATGTGGAGACCTTATCTGCAAGGCTACTGGAGCAGCTGAAAATAATTCTGATGATATCTGTAATATCTAACAATATAACCCATAAGCAGTCATTGGGTAATTATAAAATTTTCATATACTGAGATGGTAATGTGCAATGGTCAGTTGTTATTATGTGGAGAACTTCAACCTCAGCAAACCACAAGGAAGCCATTTCTTGAAAGAATGTAATACTTTCCAAGATATAACTGAGCTAGTTTAAATTTTTAATTTGCCATTTAATACCTATTTCTGTCATCTTCATTTCTAAGAGTTTTGACGGTCACTGACTGTAATATCACTGCAAAGCAGTGAAGCATTTTATTTTAATTTCAAATCTTGATGGTTTGGCCAGAAATGGAAATAAACACTATCTTGTCTAATATATTATGCTGTTCCACCTAAGAATTCCCTTTTGATTTATAAAACTAATCAGAAAATTAAAAAACTGAAATGTTCAAATCGTCTAATTGGAATATGATTGGAGTGTGTTTTCCCAGGAGAATATGTTATTACTCTTTGATTAATTGAAGTACCAACATTGTTATGGATGTTTCTCTTCAAATTACTTGGGAGAAATAACAGAAACAAATGGCAAAGTGCTGACATACAGTAATTTTACAGACCTGTTCGGTCTTGGAAATAAATGGTTGAGAAATGAGTTTCCATTCATTATGAAATATCTTCAGAAACTCCAAAGGAGGCACACATACGATTACTGATCATTTTCTGAGGACAGTCATTTGGGTGATATTTATTACTTATATGATTTTGCATTTTATATATTTAAAAGCAGGTTGTATGTGAGACTTTGTTTGTGTGCGGGAGCTTGCTTGAAGGTATATTAACATTTGAGCACTGCTTAAAAAAAACACAAGATCACAGTGTTTCCTTTTGAGGGAACTTTAACACTGCAGCAATGCGTTGATGGTATGGGAATGCCTTTAGCATGTGTCAGTGTTTGAAGCACATGTAAACACAACAATCTGATTGGCCGAGGCAGGGAAACACAGTCCACTTGATCAACTTTATGCACAGACACATTCGTTCCTTGGTGATGTGTTGCTGTGTTTTTACACATGCTTCAGACACCAGCACACACCGAAGGTGTTCTCATAGCATCAGCGTCATGACACATCTCAGGGAACCAGGTAACATATGTAACCCTGAGACATTTTGTCGTTATGGGGCTCTGTGTTACATCCTGTCTGTCAGCAGCTGCATGACTGTTCCACTTCCATGCACACATATACTTGTACAAATATACTCTGAAAATAAGTTAAGCATTAGCATAGCTGTAACAGTCATATTAGCATTTCCCATGGCATAAGGATTCTCGGCTTATCACCCCACAACCATCCAAGGTCAATTAATAAAATGAAAAATCTGTCATCATTTACTCATCCGTTTGTGAATTCTAAACCCACGCCCCCCCCCCCCCCCCCCCCCCTTGGAACACAAAACATGTTTAGACATTTTTAGTAACTGCATTATAATTACCATAGTAGCATTGTACTCCACATTACAGTGACCATTTTACACCTTTAACAATTGGATTAATTAACAACAATAATATGCAACTGTATTTTCTGAACGGAACCTTTTTTATGAACTAAATATGAGCAGTGTCTACTCATGGAAAAAAAAATTGCAACAATGCTATTGTGTTACTAGTAGTTGTCTGGGTGTTTCTTTTTTTTTTCATTATTTTTAAGTTTGCTACAGTAGTCATATCATGTAATCAGTTGTTACTACTACTCTTATCAGCAACAATTGAGAGCGACTGTCAACAGTGGTGAGACTTTAAAAGAGCAAACGCCCAGTGCAGGACCTTCTCCCCACTAAGGTAAATCACACCAACCCCAATCTGTAATCCCAATCTGTGCTCCAAAGACAAGTGAACCTCAGAGAGCACCAAGGTCAGTGTCCAACTCGATCCGAATTACAGTCAGGAACGAGTACAGTATCCAGTATAGAGCGAGTTCTGTTAGATAATGTCTGCAGTTAGTCACCTCTCACGTTCTTGCGATCCCACCACTTGCTCAGCAGTGACCATGTGACCCCGCCAACCCTTGTGGTAAAGCAAATGAGATGAGATCTCAACAGTTCAATTTCTCATCAGTGTTCAATACCAACCCATTTCTTGTTCCTCTAATCATTCTCTTTTCCTTTTCTTACAAACGTATTCTCATTCTTCCTGATTGTCTCTGTTGCTTGTGCTGCTCTTTTTTTCTTTTCTTTCTTTTTAACAATAACAAATCAGTTTTTGGCTTTTTCTTTAGCCAAAGACACCAGTGAGCCTGTTTTCAATTTATCTTTCATCTGTGTGCGTTCTTCTGTTTTCAATCATTCTCTATTGGGCTATAAATAGCCATTCAGTTCTCTTCTATCTCAAAGGACCAGCAATTTTAATCTGACTCAAAGCAGCCAATAGCTTTCCTTTGGGTGTACTGGCAGTGGCACAAGAGGCCAAGGGCCTACCCATCAATACAGAAGTGTAGTGAAGCATGTTGCACATAACCAATTATCAGTAGCTTCACTTGATTTATGAAGTATGAGACCAGAAGCACAACCACGCAATATGGTGACATAATCCATTTGGCAAAGTAAGTCTGATGATAATACACACTTTCTGCTTTCAAATGTTTACAAATATTGTGCAAAAACTGTTTGTACATTTTTTTAATTGAAATTTTCTTAATTTAAGCATATGTGTCAACTGCTTTAATTACAGTCTATTAACAGGGAGGCACATTTTTCAGTCTGGTTCTCATGAAAGCACCTGGAGATTTGGTTTGGTCCTCACACTACATAGTGTGACCCATTAAATATACATATAAAAAATAAAAATAGTAATAATAACATAATTAAACTTTATAAATACAGTGCAACAATACTATTTTAAAGGGGCCATATGATGCGATTTCAAGTTTTCCTTTCTCTTTGGAGTGTCACAAGCTGATTGTGTATAGATAAGATCCATGAAGTTGCAAAGACTAAAGTCTCAAAACCAAAGAGATATTCTTTATCAAAGTTAAGACTCTGCCACGCCCCCCTAAAACGGCTCATTCAAACACTCCCCACATGTCTACGTCACGATGTGGGGAGATTTGCTTAATGCTGCCCAAATGTTTACGCAAAGAAAGACGGTGTGGTTTCAGTAACTGCACTAGTGTTGATGCAGTCATGTCAGGGAGAAGCTGTGTGTTTCTAGGCGAAAGCAAAAGCACTTTATTTGGCCTTCCGAAAGTAGATGCATTTAGGAATCATTAAGATTACTTACAACAGAACAGCACAACCCAGATTAGGGATGGGCGATATGGACTTAAAAATATATCACAGTATTTCTGGTATTTACTGCGATAATGATATCAATGACAATAATTCAGGGAATCCTGTTTCTTTAGAGAAAAGTATTATCTTTCCTATTTTTTCCCCAAATAGGGTGTTGTGAGCATTACTGAGTACACACGTAATGCAAAGACTGTTTAATTCATACTGGAAGCCGGAGGGCGCCCTTGTGCAGAAACTCCACATATATCCATAGCAGAAGTAATACTGACGACGCTCCATGAAGGTATCCAGTTATCGCTGAATAAAACGCACAACGGAGATAAGATAAATTTTAACTGATGAAACTTGAAAACAATAAACATACGATTGCACAAAATATATGGTTTGTCTGTGTTCTTCAATCTTGGGTATTTTTATAAGGAAAGTATATTTCTAATGCAATGCTAATCGACATAGCCTTTATCACTGTATATAATACTATCATTCTGTAATATGAAACCACATCTGGTCACAAAAAGAAGTATTTCAAACACTTCGACTATGTTATTAAGTTAATTTGGAGAAAAAGCATGTCAATAAATTATATCTTTGTTGGACAACAGGTTTGTAAACAGGCTCATACACATGCAAAACTGTATCGCACACATACTGTACTACATTTATTCAGACTGATTTTTTTTGTGCACTGTACAGCCCTGACCAAACCAGTTACAGATTATAAAAGGAGCTCGAGCTCATCATTTAGCGATAAACTCATCCTCAGTTTCACGTCTGCCTTCCGCGATGTCGCTCCGCACTGTCGCCACACAGAAATATGTCAACAACTAGACTTTATCGTTATTATCGCGGGAAGACTAATTCTTATCGTGGGGAGAATTTTTACCGGTATATCGCAAACGATAAGCTATCGCCCATCCCTAACCCAGATGTTATCACAACGCATTTTATGGACGACCGTTTCGTGAACCAAGGAGAGGAGGTAATTCTGACTTTGCTATGACAATCTGGCGCTTCTGAATCAGCGACTGTATGTTTTGTTATTAGTTTAAGTATTTGCTATTGACTGCTCAAATGCAGAGTTTTGCGCGTTGTGTGTGCGTGTGTGTGTGTGTGTGTGAGAGAGAGAGAGAGAGTCACATCACAGTGTTGTGTGTGTGCTCGCGTGTGTGAGAGAGGGAGTCAAGGTCACACAACCGCGGCTTGTTTGCAAACACATACGAGCTTCATCACTGTGTCTGTCACGCAACTCTGTTCCCCTCTCGGCTTGAACTGATGGTAAAACTAAGGACATTATTAACTGTCTTTACATTTATTTTGAAAGCTAAAGCTCGCGATTATGGGCCAGTTGGCCAATCAGAGTAGACTGCACTTGTCGGACGGAGGGACTTTGTATAAAACGAAGCATTCGAGAGAGGCGGGGCATAGAGGACCTACAATAATGTACAGTATTTGAAAAATAATGCGTTTTTTGAACATTAAAGCATGTCAACATATTCTGTTACACCAAATACACAAAATAATGATCTTTAAAAAAGCATCATATGACCCCTTTAAAATAAAAAGTGAGTATTAAATAAAACTACGCTTATTTTATAGCACACTTAACAAATACAAATATTTCACATTCAATTCCTTTTATTAATTATTTTTTTTATGAATTTTTATCATTTTCATAGCGACAATTAGCAAGCTTTTATTTTGGCAGGTTTCTGGCAAGTAAGTATATGCACTGTCGTTTTAGCACTACCAAGTGAAACACGGCAGTGAATGTGTCACAGTTTTGCTTTTTGCTCGGAGTAAAATGGCAGCACAAACAGTAGCCTATTCTTTCAGTTTGAATGGAAATCTTATACAGCATTACAGTTAGTCGATCTAAAACAGTGATTGTGCATTAACAGCTCTCAACCATGTCGGTATGCAAATGAGTGACCTGAACATATTTATAGTGGTCGACCGATGTATCGCCAAGGCGATATATCGGCCGATATTTGGAATTTTTCAAATATCTGCATTGGCCGATACGTTTTTCTGTTTGGCCGATGCGTTTGAGGCAGGACTTGTATTTTTACGTTATTAGCGCCTGAGCACACAGTGCTCACATTCACCCTCTTGTCCACAGTCTTCGTTAACAGTTCTGTCTAATACGGATAGAAGAAAGCTGTCTAATAATCAGATAGAACTGTTAAACAAAGGGATTAAAACGTATACAAAAAAGTATTATAACGATTGCTTTTATATTATTAGTAATAGAAAGGCAAACATTATAATACTTTTTTTTATAATTATAATTTCACAAACCTTGCAAACTAAGTCGAATCCAGTTGTGAGATCTTATGAAGTGTGCATGTGTATCCTGCATGATCGCGTGTTCTCTGCGTGACTTTCAGTGCGAATTGAATGCTTTAAACATTAAATTTGTGATTTCAAATTATGCTGCGCTTTATGCATTTGCCCACTGTCATATTCATGTCATTTTCACTGCATGTGTTCTGTATGTAAAATGAGTGTTACCTTGGCTTTATTTGAAAAAATATGATTCCCAATGCACACAAACTTCCCAGAATACTGAGTGCTCTGTTGGTGACGGTGTTTACTTCCTTTTTAATTATATGTTTTATTTAATATTTATTTATTTGTGAAAAATACTTTGTCATCTAAAGTATAAGTATGTTTATTTTACAAATTTATTTTTTAATCCATTTTCAAATTATTTAAAATTTCTTAAATGTTAATTAAAATAATTTTTAATTAGTACTTAATTATTAAGTTAATTATTACTAAAACAGCAACAGACATTGAAAAAAAAAATTCTCCACGTTTTCTGTTATCTTGACCATGACATCTAACACTTAACCATTTCTTTTTTTAGGTGTCACAACTGTCCTGATATATATATATCGGCCACCCTGCTTTCCAAGATATCGGCATCGGCTGTCAAAAGATCAATATCGGTCGACCACTACTTATTTATCCAGTGCATTTTTTATTTTGGTTACCACTTGTGTGCATCCCTGTCTATTAACCTATATTACGTATGTAACTGTATTTACATTTACATTTATGCATTTAGCAGATGCTTTTAAACTAAATTATGTTTATTACTTTTTATTCTAAACAGAAAAAGTCACTTTCAAGCTTCATTGCTACATTTTTAACAGCGACTTTAACTTCCATGTCCAAGTCTATATGTGCTATCAGATTTGCATTGTACTGTCTTGTGAGAGACTCTGCAGATGCTCTCGATGCTTTCCTCAGAAACACAAAAATTCCATTCTATTGAACATTTAATGAAGAAGCAGTTTTGAAGAAGAACAACAGTACGAAACAGGAATTTATATTACCAGTTTACAGGTACAATAGTAGCAATACGGCACCTCGCCGAGCTTTCTCTGTGGCAATTCCCATCCATTAGCTCTGAGCACTTCATTTTTCAGAGGTTATCAGGGCCAGGACAGAGGGTGGCAATAATCAAGAGCAAGCAAAAGCAGTGGGGAGAGCGAGAGAGAGACAGTTGGCAGCCTCAAACTTATTGAACAGGAACAACCACAATAGTGACAAGCTTGCTGACAAGAAAGCCCACATTAGTTTAGGATTTATATGCTGAATATTTATTGCTTATTGTGGGGAGTAACTTTGTAAAAAAAAATCGATACTGAAAAATTAAACAGTGATTGATCACACTGAGAAACACTCTAAATGTACACAGGCTTTAGTAAAGCGTTCTGCATTTTCAGAAAAAGAAATAAAAAGCAACTTCTTTCAGATTTTTTTTCAAATGATAGTACATCCATTATCTCTATGACATGGTATTATAGAATATAAGCACTCACGTGTACTGTACACACTTGTACAGGTATTACTGTACTTTCACAGCATTGTGACAGCCTACTTCTAGTGTATTGAACCAGATCTTACCCGCATCTCCAGGGCCTCCTTCTGACCATCCCAGGCCCAGCTGCGCTTTGTGAAGTAGTTGACAGTGGCAAACTCAATGAGAGCAGAGAAGACAAAAGCATAGCACACTGCCATAAACCAGTCCATAGCTGTTGCATAGGCCACCTTGGGAAGTGAGTTCCGGGCGCTTATGCTCAGTGTGGTCATGGTCAGGACAGTTGTGACACCTAAAAATAGAAATGGTTAAGTGTTAGATGTCATGGTCAAGATAACAGAAAATGTGGAGAATTTTTTTTCAATGTCTGTTGCTGTTTTAGTTGATTTAGCCAATGTAATCTAACCAGTAGTGACTAATAAATGATGTGAAAGAATAATGCCACCTTTAAATGAAACATCAAGTAAATAAACCCAAGCCAACATGCAAACTCCACACAGAAAGGTCTTGAGCCAGATCATTCATGCTGTGAGGTGATAGCACTATCCACTTAGCCCCTCTGGTTTCTACCATCGCTTGAGGAGAGCTAAAAAATAAATAAATAAATAAAATGGTGGTCTATTGTCTCGAAACATCCAATAAACTGTGATTAGAAAGTTAACTGAACATTTGTGAGAGTTTCAAGGACAGGTGCTTTTATAATATGTACCACTTTACTTTGTGAAGTGTTTTAGTGGCTTTCACCTCCAAATGAAAGCTCTCAGCACTGGGATTCATGCCAATGCGCAAGGTGTCATAGGCTAAAAAGAAGCATCCTTATAAGTGATGGAAGCTTTTAAAGGAAATGGGAGTAAACACTGGCAATGTGTTGCTCTGACACCACAATAACGTTCATAAGAAATTATGATGGGCCTTAGACTGCAACATATATCAGTGACGAGT
Organism: Schizothorax lantsangensis; assembly: GCA_027422415.1. Classification (NCBI taxonomy): domain Eukaryota; kingdom Metazoa; phylum Chordata; class Actinopteri; order Cypriniformes; family Cyprinidae; genus Schizothorax; species Schizothorax lantsangensis. The sequence goes on from CM049859.1 coordinate 4,877,463, forward strand.
GGTGACTTCTTTAACTGGGCATGCTGTGTAATTTATTCATTTGTCAGATATGATAAATAAGAAACACCATTGCAGGTGTTGATGGTGTTTTTTATGTTTCTTACACACAATCTCCACTGCAGACTGAACAAGCAAAATACACAATATACTATAGTAGTGTTTTAAATTTGTCATATCCATGTGCAGTTTGGTGTGTATATGGCTAATCATTTGATGTTTGTGTGTAGAGTTATGCAAAAACACAATTTTTATAAGTTAAAAATAGTTTCAAAAGACGTGTTTGCCTTTGCAAGAGATGCATGATGTTTTGCATGCTGTGTGCATCTTTTGTGTGTAGAATTTAGAGAAAATGGAGTCATAGTTTCAGAAATTGTAAGCAATTGAAAAAAAAAGATAAACTGATTTGACTCTTTTACTGAACTTTTTACTGCAAGTTATTCATCATGTGAAACTTAAAGGGGTCCTATTATGCTCTTCTAGAAAGTCTTGATTTTGTTTTGGGGGTGTACTAGAACATGCTCTCATGCTTGGTGGTTTGAAAATCACATTATTTTTCACATAATTATTACAATACCTTTCTCCCCAGCCTGACACAAACGACTCGATTAGTTCCAGGTTTGATGAAGGCCCTCCTTCCGAAAAATTAAATGTTTTGTGATTGGTTAACTGTCTCAGTGCGTTGTGATTGGCGAACAGCTTAGACACGTTTCAGTACTGCCCCGCCCCTTGCCAAAACAGCAAGTTCGTCAATATTGCCATATCAATTCAGACCCCGAGAATATTGAACAAGAGGATCGCGCAGAAACTTTGCACGCATGGATATTGCAAGACATATTAACTCTTTCCCCGCCATTGACGAGATATCTCGTCACTTAAGAGACAATGTTTCCCGCCAAAAACGAGTTTTTACGGCAATCCGTGTTCTAGGTATATTACGGTAAGGAAATCCCTAGCGCATGTCCTGAATGAGTTACGGCACTTCCGGGACTTGCGGGTCCGAATACAAGACGATCAGCATAAATGGAAGGATCAGAGAACATGTAGATCATATATATGTAGATCATGTTTTGACCATTTTGAATCTGATCGGGACGAGGTAGTCAGTGAGAGAGATGCCTTTACAGACACAGAAACATCTCTAGTTGTGTCGTGGATGGACCGATAACACGGGGTGGATGAGAATGGATGAGACGTGATCATTTATATATATATATATATATTAGTCTGTCAATCGTTAAAAAAATTTACAATTAATCACAATCCGTCTAAAATTAATCGAATCCCACCTAAAATTAAAGTTTTTAAATATACTTTTATATTGCTATAATTTCACATTCAGTCTTGCGGAAAGCACTCGAGAAACAACATAAAGACAATATTTTTAATATTCTTTAATGGCCTTTTTTATGATTGAAGGCGGCTCACTGTATAATACTACTGCTCTCTATAAAATAGTTTTTTTTTTTTAAGTAAGAGCAAGAGACTGGACGACATTCACGTTACATGATTTGACAGCTATCAATTTTAACATTTATAGAGAGCTTAACTTCTAATTTAAGTGACAAAACAATCTTCACGCACCACATTAAAATAAACGATCATTCATGTTTTCAGAACTACGCTGGCCCTTCAGCAAATTAAAAAATGAATAGTTACAAAACTAAATTCTAAATTAAAACATCTTTGCGAGCAAGGGGGCCCCCTTAAAGCTATAAAAGTTTTGATTTCCTCTTTTTTCTTTTGTTCTTGGATTAATAGGCCCTATTACAGCAGCGTTATTAGCGTATTCTTTAAAAGCGTGCTGCTGATAGGGACACGGATCGACTCTGCTGACATGCATCTTATTTTCTCACAACTCTCTTTACCCATCTCTATACATTTCATGCACGTAGTTTCTTTCGCTGTTTGATATGAAATGATACAGGCTACAGCGCACGCCGGCACCTTTGTGCGTGTATTTGAAGAGTGTGCGCTATGAGCACAGTATCTTTTATGCGCTCGTTTGACTCGCGCCTGGCAAGGAGGTGACGTTTGAGCACGCGTCTGAAACGTCTCCCGTTTGATGTGGTCATAAAGACGTTCTGCATCTAAATAAACGCAATCGTTTTCAAGAAAAAAGAGACAGAGGCAGCAGTTGTGAATGGGGTGGCCAACCCTAGCCCCGCCCCTGCGTTATTTGCATTAAGTTTTTTTTTATTAAAAGCAGAGGCTCAGTTCTTTATTTTGATATATAGTATGCTCATATATTCATAGCAGAAAATTTTCTGAGGGCTGTCAAATTTAGGTGAAAATCATCAAAAATGCTAGCGTTGGCTGGCAACTTTTAAAAAAAAACGCTGGCGGGGAAAGAGTTAAAGTGGTAATGTTATTGTTTTTTTTGGCTAAATCATGTTTTAGATAGGATGTCAACAACAGTTTAAAAATAACTGCGTTGACTATGTACAGATAAGTGCAACGGTAATATGTATTATGTTTATCGTTCTTTAATTCTAACATTATAACACGAATTTCAGTTGAATTTATTTATACCGTAGTCCCACAGACTTGCACTATTTGTGGCCGCATATACAGGTGCATCTCAATAAATTAGAATGTCGTGAAAAAGTTCATTTTTTCTTGTAAGTTATTTCAAAAAGTGAAACTTTCATATATTTTAGATTCATTGCATGTAAAGTAAAACATTTCAAAAGTTTTTTTTGTTTTAATTTTGATGATTAGAGCTTACAGCTCATGAAAGTCAAAAATCAGTATCTCAAAATATTAGAATATTTACATTTGAGTTTCAATAAATGACCATCCATACAGTATAAATTCTGGGTATTTCGTGTTCTTTGAAACCACAATAATGGAGAAGACTGCTGACTTGGCAATGATCCAGAAGACGAACATTGACACCCTCCACAAAGAGGGTAAGTCACAGAAGGTCATTACTGAAAGGTGTGGCTGTTTACAGAGTTCTGTATCAAAGCATATTAAATGCAAAGTTGACTGGAAGGAAGAATTTGGGTAGGAAAAGGTGCACAAGCAACAGGGATGACCGCAAGCTTGAGAATACAGTCAAGCAAAGCTGATTCAAACACTTGTGGAGAGCTTCACAAGGAGTGACGACTGAAGCTGGAGTCAGTGCATCAAGAGTCACCACGCTCAGACGTCTTCAGGAAAAGGGCTACCAAGCCACTTCTGAACCAGAGACAATGTCAGAAGCATCTTACCTGGGTTGTGGAGAAAAAGAACTGGACTGTTGCTCAGTGGTCCAAAGTCCTCTTTTCAGATGAAAGTAAATTTTGCATTTCATTTAGAAATCAAGGTCCCAGAGTCCGGAGGAAGAGTGGAGAGGCACAGAATCCATGTTGCTTGAAGTCCAGTGTGAAGTTTCCACAGTCAGTGATGATTTGGGCTGCCATGTCATCTGCTGGTGTTGGTCCACTGTGTTTTCTGAAGTCCACAGTCAACGCAGCCATCTACCAGGAGATTTTAGAGCACTTCATGCTTCCTTCTGCTGACAAGCTTTATGGAGATGCTGATTTCATTTTCCAGCAGGACTTGGCACCTGCCCACACTGCCAAATGTACCAAAAGTTGGTTAAATGACCATGGTGTTGGTGTGCTTGACTGGCCAGCAAACTTGCCTGACCTGAACCCCATAGAGAATCTATGGGGTATTGTCAAGAGGAAGATGAGAGACACCAGACCCAACAATGCAGATGAGCTGAAGGCCACTGTCAAAGAAACCTGGGCTTCCAAACCACCTCAGCAGTGCCACAAACTGATCACCTCCATGCCACGCCCATTTCATCAGAATTGAGGCAGTAATTAAAGCAAAAGGAGCCCCTACCAAACCCTCACTCTTGTATTGAGTACATATACAGTAAATTAACATACTTTCCAGAAGGCCAACAATTCACTAAAAATGTTTTTATGAAGTACTTAAAGTATTCTAATTTGTTGAGATAGTGAATTGGTGGGTTTTTGTTAAATGTGAGCCTAAATCATCACAATTAAAAGAACCAAAGACTTAAACTACTTCAGTCTGTGCGCATTGAATTTATTTAATACAAGAGTTTCACAATTTGAGTTGAATTACTGAAATAAATGAACTTTTCCACGACATTCTAATTTATTGAGATGCACCTGTATATATATATGCAAATTAATTATCTGCCAGCAGGAGGCGCTGTTGGGGTGGGAGAGCTTGAGGTTTCCCAGGTAACGCTGTACACAAAACAGAGCTCCGCTCACAAAGGCTGCTTTATCAGACATTATATGCAAGATGAAATTAAAATTTCATCCAAAATTTTCTGAAAACAGTCGGTTTCCATCAGAAATACAGTGATATAAAAACACCCGCACCGTGTTTCGATTTTGAAACGTGCAGTGCTCAACCAAGCGTTCTCCACCCACCAACCATTCAAATTTCCGTAGGCGGGATTTATCTTTGTGATGTCACAAATACAGGAAAACAACTTTGTAGTCCAAACGAGCCGTTCGTTGTAGTTCTTGAAAAGGAATTTTTTAAAAACGAAATATCTCCCTTTGGAGTGGACTTTGAGATTTGTAACTTTGTAGATCGTTTTATGCCCAAACATACACACTACACACTGACTAAAATTCAAAAAGTGAAAAAGCATAATAGGACCCCTAGAAAATGAACTAAGAACCAAAACTGTGTTATGTGTACTTCAGCATTATGTAAATAATACTTTATTTTTAATCTTGTCTATAAACATTTATACAATTTTGCGTATAAACAATCTTAGTAGAGGCCATAAAGAGCATATGAAATTTTGATTTGTGATATCTGATCTTTTGGAATGACTCACCGTTTGGCAATAGACTGCTAAAGGGCAGTAAATGCAATTAAAAATTGGTTGTGCTGGAGAGATCACGTGACCCTTCGACGGCAATGCACTTGTAGTCTTTCACTCTGCACACTCAGTCAAATATTTTATTATCCTGTCAGTAAATTTCGAACCACTCTGCATTGGACCCATCATGAGTGCTTCGACAGTCAAGGGCGATCGGAAAAGAGAGATTGGGCAATCGCCAATAAAGAAGAGGTTCAAAGATTCCACCATCTCCAGAGAGGATCTCGACGGTGCTATCGCTAACGGTATCAAGCTAGCACTTAAAGAGCAGCAAAGCACCTTGGATTCGGTTGTGGCTTCGGCAGTAAGAGATGCGTTGGACTCTGTGCTGACTCCAGCATTGCGTGAACTGTGTGCAGACATACAAGCGACCAACAATTCTGTTAAAGAGCTAAGAGTGGAGCTTGAGGCGCTAGCTACTGCGGCGAAGCAGACACGTGACCGGGTCGATTCCGTTCAAGCAGCTGCACGTGAGGATAGGAGGACAGTCACGGACTTAAGAAATCAGCTGGAGCGACTCACCGAGAAGATGACGGATATTGAGGATAGAGCAGGAGGAATAACATGCGGCTGGTGGGGTTGCCAGAGGGGGCGGAGGGCTCCGACACGGCTGGTTTCCTCAGAGTTAATCTTTCCAGGTGGATCCCCTCCCTGGGGGGCCGTGACATCGAGATTGACCGGGCGCATCGCGTGTATGACGGAAGGAAAAACTCAGATCGGCCGCGTACTCTCATCTTCCGTGTACTAAGATGGCATGACAGATCGGAGATCCTGAAAGGTGCTCGGCAGGCTTATCCGGTGAAATGCATGCAGGACAATGTCACACTGCTATTTTTTCCCGACTTTAGTCCAGGCACAGCCGCCAGGAGGAAAAGCTTTATTCCAGTTTTGAAGAAGATGACTGCGCTTGGTCTCCAGCCCTTCCTCACTTATCCGGCAGTAATTAAACTACGGCACAAGGGTGAGCAGAGAAGTTTCGATTTTATCAGCTCCCTGTCACAGAAGAAGACATATACTGTGGCTCCACAAGGCAACGGGAGAACGGCGGCCACCATCTCTTCGGCCCGGTAGGAGGGGCTTGATGGCCGGGATGGAGACGATTCCTGCTGCCCGGGAGAAGATGGTGGCAGGGTGAACGTGGATACCTGTTGAATCTCTTTTTTTCTTTCCTCTCTCCTCCTGGGATGTTATTCATATTTGTCCGGCGCAACTGTCTCTTTACTGGTGAGACTAACTCCCCCCTTTTTTTTTCTGGAGGGGACTAGTGGAGAGTGGGCTTGATTGCAGTGTTTTTTTTTTGGCTATGTGGGCGTTTTGGGAGGCTCGTCTTACGTTGGGGTGGATCGGTCATGGATCATCAATATTTTTTGTTGCTTAATCAAAGTAATGTTCTCAGTAATGTTCTCAGTAATGTGCGGCCTGAGCTGTTTATTGTTTATAGTTGTCATTGTTCCAGTCTCTGTGTTATTTTTATTTTTTACAACAGACATTCATACTTTTATTTACTTTACCTTATTTTTAAAATTATTTTTCATCTAGGTGGTTTGGTACGTAGAATGCACACCAGCGGTTACATGTCATTTACAGAATGGGAGTGCTTTTGCTTTTCTTCATTTACTGAATACAATTTTGGGTTTATGAATATTTAATGCATACTCTAAATATTTTATCACTGAATGTGAATGGTTTAAATTCTGCCGTTAAACGAAACCCGTGTGTTAGAATATTTACACCGTAAATCTATTTCCTGTGCCCTGATACAAGAGACATATTTAATATACGGGACTGGATTGCGCCATCTTCTGGTCGGCTATCTGTTTGTAACACTGCATCATCAGGGACTTTTCTTCATATGTTTTGGGAGTGTCCTATTGTCATTAATCTATGGACACATGTGGGCCTGGTTTTGTCCTCCTTGCTGCAAGTTGGTTGCTTTGCTGGCCCAGTTTTGTGTCTTCTTGACGGTGATTCTGGTCTCTTTGTAAGCTTAGTACAGAAGAGAATGTTGTTTGCTGGTTTTGTGGCTGCGAAGAGGACAATGATGCTGAACTGGTTTGTGCCACATGTTACATGGGAAATGTCACATGGGAAAACATGGTGGATCCATGGCCTCCTGCAGATAGTGACTTGTGAATGTACAGCAGTAAGAATTGATGGGGCCAAGCCTTCTATTATTGATGCTTCGCAGTGTTTTTTTTTTCTTTAACATACATGATTATATAAAGGAATGACTTGTTTTGTTTTTTCTTTTTCCCTCCCTCTCTCTCTTCCTTTTGACTGGACTTTTAAAATATTGAGTATGTGTCTGTTGTTTTGTTTTGTTTGTTTGTTTGAGTGGATGTTATGTTGTGATGTTGTGTGTAAAAAGAAAAAAAAAATGTTGATAACAAAAAAAAAAATTGGTTGTGCTATTAAATCATGACCCTTCAATTATGCTAAAATTAAATTTTATGATAAAAAAAGCAAAAAAAAAAGCAAATGGCTCCGAATAGATGTAAGATATGCAATCGTTCTCTCTGTCTGTCACTGCCCACTGGCTTAGAAGAGAATGCAGATGGAATACACTGGTATATTATTACCAGGGGACATTCTGACTTCAGTGCAAATAAAACTACATAAGAGTGCTACATAAATAAAACATAGCTATATAATGTGCAATATATGGTGTGCTGTTGAAAAGAGGCTGCTATTCAAATGAATACTGAGCGCTGTTTGCTCCCATAAATGTCAGTGGCTGACAATTAAATTTAAATCTATGGCTGATGAGGATCTGTAGAGTGTCAAAATGTCGAATGGCAAAGAAGATTCTCATTAAACTTTTCATTAGGCATTATCTCCATCTGGAAATGGAGTGAAAAGCAATGGGAACATTAGAAAGAATGTCACACAAGTTGCTATTGTCTCTGCAGAGACAGTTGCCTATTATGTGCCTTGTGTGTCGAAACCATAAATTACACATTACACTGTGGAGCTGTGAAGAAAATGACAAAACAGGATTATCTGTGTGAAATGTCAGGTTAGACCCATCAAAAGAGATCTGAGAAACTGGCAGCTATCCAGAGATTGATTAAATATCAGTCTCAAAGCGATGTTTGTGAGATGATGCATCAACCTAGAAATACTGACAGAGGCTTTGCTTTTTAGTGGGGTGGATGAGATGCTTTCTTTTGTGCATAATTTGAACAGTGGCCAATTCCAAGATCATTTTCCTGAAACCTTGTTTTATAATTCTTTAGATATTGAAAAATGTTTACATTATAGATTCATCCGCATTTTAACAAACAACCTGGCATCCTACAAGTAAATATAATCTAATATATGTAGATGTACATTTTATTCAAAATCTTCATTTCAAACCCCATAATAACAAAGCAAAAAACTACATTTGTGAAAACATAGGAGCCCAGAGATATGCTGAATATAGTAGAAAAAAAAACCTCAACTATTACATCAACATACATATTTGAACCCTGCTTACTATGTCACTTTGACAACAAATATAGTTCAGGTACATTTCATTTCTCTATGGCATCTTTCTACTCTTTGATTAGAGTCCACCTGAGGTAAATTTGATTGATTTGGCATGATTTGGAAAAGCAAACACCTGTCTAAATAATGTCTACAAGCAGAAAATGCATATCGGAACAAAAAACAAGCCATGAGGTCAAAGGAATTGGAATTGGTCAAAGGAAGCAGAGACCAGAGATATGATTGTGTGGAGGCATGGATCTTGGAAAGACTACAAAAAATTCTGCTGCTTTGAAGGTTCTGAAGAGCATATTGGTCTCCATAACTCTTAAATGGATGATATTTTTGAACAACCAGGGCTGTGTTTCCCAAAAGCACTGTAAGGCACTAATTGGCACCAATAGTCTCTATGATGTACTCATTGTACATTGTAATGTAACTCATTGTACATTGTAACACTTTATCCACGGATCCAGCGTGGCCAGTGGAGATTCTTCGGAACGCCAAGGTTAACAAAGGCCGTCTGAATAATCCCAGGAGGCGCAAGAAACACCGCGGGCGACGCGCGGGAATTCGTGACAGACTGAGGAAAAGGGATCACAGCCCTCCTCTTCCGAGTATTCTGCTCACAAATGTCCAATCCTTGGAAAATAAGATGGACGATCTTAGAGCCAGGACAAGTTTGGACATTAGGGACTGTAACATTCTTTGTTTGTCTGAAACATGGCTCACTCCCTCGGTCCCGGATACCGCTGTAACACCGTCTGATAACTTTTCTGTTTTACGGATGGACAGAACAGCCGAGGCCGGAAAAATCAAGGGTGGTGGAGTGTGTTTCATGATTAACAAGAAATGGTGCGACCCCAGGAATATCTCCATTCTGTCGCGTTCCTGCTCGCCTCATCTGGAACATCTCTCCATTATCTGCCGCCCATTCTATTTACCCCGCGAGTTCTCCGCGGTCATCGCTACTGCCGTTTACATTCCACCTCAGGCAGACACGAGCTTGGCTTTGTCCAAACTCCACGAGGAGCTAAGCGGCTACATCAACAAACACCCTGACGCTGCCTCTATCATCGCAGGGGACTTTAACAAAGCCAACCTCAGGAAGGTCATGCCGACCTTCCATCAGCATGTATCCTGTCCAACTAGAGGACCGAATACACTGGATCATTGCTACACACAGTTTAAGAATGCCTATAAAGCTCGTTCCCTGCCGGCCCTTGGCAAATCGGACCATGCCGCCATTTTCCTCACACCGGAATATAAACAAAGGATCGTTCAGGAATCCCCGGGGGTGAGGGAAGTGACGCGCTGGTCCTCTCACTCTGAAGCTATGCTACAGGCGTCTCTTGATGACGTCGACTGGGACATGTTCCGGGCGAGTTCAGCTGACATCAGCGAGTTCATGGATGTAGCATTAAGCTTTGTTTACATGCTAACCGACCAAGCCACTGAAACGGTAACAATAAGGACATTCTCTAATCAGAAACCGTGGGTGGACAGAACAATCCGTGCTGCGGTTAACCAATGCACTGCCGCATACAACGCCGGTCTTTTGTCAGGAAACATGAGCGAGTACAAAGCATCATGTTATGCTCTCCGACGGGCAGTTAGAGCTGCTAAACTCCGATACAGAGAGAGAATTGAGTCACATTTTCAGCTCAATGACTCTCGACGCATGTGGCAGGGACTGAAGACCATCTGTTCCTCTGGAAATAACCCCTCCGCCGAGGTGAGAGCAGATCCATTGCTGGCCGAAGAGCTAAACACCTTCTACGGCCGCGCGACTCTGCCGATCAGCGCGTCAGGAAGCAGCAGACAGAGCAGCGATGTTGATCATGTTATCACCGTGTCGGAGGACGAGGTTCGGAGAGAATTAAGGAGAGTAAACATCAGGAAAGCCGCCGGACCTGATGGGATTACTGGCCACGTTCTAAGGTCCTGCGCCGATCAGCTTGCTGGTTTGTTTACTTCCATCTTTAATGAGTCCCTTGCTACCTCTGTGATTCCCACCTCATTTAAGAAATCTGTCATCATCCCTGTGCCTAAGAACAGTAAACCCTCTTGCCTGAATGACTATCATCCAGTTGCCCTCACATCAACAGTCATGAAGGTTTTTGAGAGACTTTTAAAGAAACACATATGTGTCACGGTGCACACACGAGGGAGGAACAGGAACACGCAGACGAGGATATAAACTCAAATAATAATATTTAATGAAGACATCAAGGCAGGACAAGACATGACTGACATTGACAGGATACACCGGGGAAGTAACGAGTAGACCAGACGAAATCAAACTCAAAAGACAGGACTAATATACACAGGGTAATTAACACATAACGAGACAAACACAGCTGGAACATACTTAACTCATAATGACATGAAACAAGGACAGGAAACAAACCATATATGGACACAAGAGGCGGGAACACATGACACACACAACAGAACCCTGACAATATGCTCCTCCATCCCTGCTACCTTGGACCCTCTTCAGTTTGCCTATCGCCCAAATAGGTCTACTGATGATGCCATCTCTCAGGTACTGCACTCCTCCCTCACACATATTGACAGCAAAAATGGCAACTATGTCAGACTGCTATTCATTGACTATAGCTCAGCTTTCAATACTATAGTCCCCACCAAGCTAGCTGTCAAACTCTCAGACCTCGGCCTAAACACTTCACTCTGTGACTGGATCCAAGACTTCCTCATCGACAGACCACAAGTGGTGAAAATGGGCCAGTTCACCTCCAACTCCATCACCCTGAACGTAGGAGCCCCGCAGGGCTGCGTTCTGAGTCCCCTGCTCTACTCTCTCTACACACACGACTGTGTGTCCTCTCACAGCTCCACTTCTATTGTTAAATTTGCTGATGATTCTGTGGTTCTGGGCCTCATTTCCAACAATGATGAGACCGCATACTTGGGTGAGGTAGAGAGACTTACATCATGGTGCCAGGACAACTGTCTCTCTCTGAACATGAGCAAAACTAAAGAGCTGATTGTAGACTTCAGGAAGAGACAGCAGCGGCCCTACACTCCTCTTATGATCAGCGGGACCCCTGTGGAGAGGGTGAGCAGCTTCAAGTACCTCGGTGTAAAAATCTCCGAAGACCTGACTTGGACTGCACACATTCAAACACAGGTCAAGAAAGCCAGGCAAATACTGTACCATCTGGACAGCTGAGGAAATTCAGGGTCTCACCAGCAATCCTGAAAACTTTCTATTCAGGGGCCATAGAAAGTGTATTGACTCAGTGCATCTCAGTGTGGTACAGTAACGCCACAAATCAGGACTGCAAAGCTCTGCAGAGAGTCGTGCGCTTAGCTGAGCGCATCTCAGGGTCTGCCCTCCCCTCTCTGCAGGACATCTACCTCAAACGCTGCAAAAGCAGAGCTGCAAAAATAATCAAGGCTGCAACTCAAATCACCCCGGTAACCGTCTTTTCACTCTGCTGCCATCTGGCAAGCGCTTCAGGAGCATGATGGCAAAAACTGAGAGACTGAGGAGGAGCTTCTACCCTCAGGCCATCAGGCTCCTAAACTCAGTCTCATAACATCTACAGGACTCAATTTAATAAACTGTAAAAAACACCCATTATTCTCCATCATCCACATTGCTGCTATGTGTACATACCCGGTACAACCTGTTTGCACATTCCTCTTGCACATCCCTGTTTATATTAATATTTATTAAATCCACAGTAGACTGTATTGCACATTTTATTTCATTGCACATTTTACTCCTTATTTTATTTTATTTTTTACTTATTTTTTATCTTATTCTTACCTATATTTATATATACTCTCCTGTGTTATGTTTCATCTTTTATTTTATTTTTTTGCTCTGTCCATTGAGCGGACCCGTCCTGACCTACATTTCACTACTGATTATACCCTGTATGATTGTGTATGTGACAAATAATAAAGAACCTTGAACCCTTGAACCTAATGCTTACAATGCTTTTAGAAAACACAACCCAGGACACTTCCTAGAGCTGTCTACATGGCCAACCTGAGCAAAAGAAGGCCCTTGGTAAGAGAGGTGACCAGGATCACGATGATCAGTCTGTTTGAGCTCCGGAGATGGGAAAAGTCTTGCAGAAGACCATCACTGCAACAGTTATCCAGTCTAGGCACCCATCCAGGTGTAATGTAGCTGTATGTGAATGTAAATGATCTGCAAAGTTGTACAGCCGAAAGTGCACAATAAATAAAGTTCTGTCATGGCAACTCTTGGAGGGATGGTAATGGCATGGTAATGTATATGACAATGTTAATATATTTGATTTATATAATAAATATGCTATGCTGATAAGGAGACTTGCTACTGCCAATACATCCACAACATGCTGTTGTGGATGAAATACTGCTGAACATGTAAGAAATACTGCTGCTGCACATATAACATATTAATAACCCCCATAGTACACATGATCACCCCGTAGCAGATCTGGGGAAGGTGGAGGGTATCGGAAGTGCACTGCTACTGCTACAGCAAACACTAGCCAAGTATTTTAATGTTGAGCAGCGAGCTCATTGGCTACAATACAGGAGTGAACCAATCAGCTGTGACATGTGATGATGTCATTGTCATATTGAGTTAGATCTATCGGACTGGGCCATCTAGAGTTTCATGCCAGAACTTAATAATAAAAATAATTCCTTACATTTATATAGCGCTTTTCTAAGCACTCAAAGCACTTTACATTGTGAGGGGGGATCCAGAATCCAGAATCGACTCTGAACAGCCTAAACTAATCATCAGTTATTCAAATCCAGCTTCTGTGATCCTGCCCTCAAACACTGTTGCTTGTTCGTGTGGTTAAATGGTGGTTTCATATCAAGATGTTGTGAAAGTAAAATTATTTTATTTTCACTTCTGAAAGACGAGGCTGCGGTTCAAATAAATCATCTTTTTCCAACAGTACAGCCCCGATATTTTTTGTGTTCCTATCATTTTAGTGACAAATGCTTCTCTCATCTCTGGAAGTTCAACACGGGATTCACAAAAGGCTTGCTCTTGAAAGATGGCTCAGTACCCACTTTATTCGGACCAGCTGGCTCCACTGAATCTCAAACTGTAAGTATGATAAATAATAGATGTTTATATTTTCTATCGAACATTCAAAATACAGAACTATGGCAATGGGCATATTGTTTCTGACATGTGCTGTACTCGGTAGACCAATCACAGACTGGGACATTTGACCAATCAGAGCAGAGTAGGCTCACGTTAAAGGAGGGGTTAAGAGAGACTGAATCTTAGAACTGCTTCAAACGACACATTTAAGAATCGTTGGAAAAAGAGGTGATATTAAATGCATATTTTGAGACAACAAAAGTGTTTTTTGACCTTGCATGCATGTAAACCTATTGTAGGAGACTCCCAAAACAATACTAGGAAAAGTGGCATAATAGGGACACTTTAAACAATATTTTTCATGCTAGTTCAATGAGCCATAAACAATTATTGCACATGCACCTGTGGAACAGTCCTTAAGACACTTAGGGCTTACAGACAGTGGACAATTAAGGTCACAGTTATAATAACTGATGACAGTAAATACACATTTCAATTGACTATGAAAAACACCAGAAGAAAGTTGCCCAGGTTCCCTGCTCACCTGCGTGAACATGCCATAGTCCTGCTGCAGGAGGCATGAGGACTGCAGATGTAGCAAGAGGAATAAATGGCAATGTCTGTAATCTAAGCCCAAGACAATGCTACAGGCAGACAACAGAAAGGACAGGTGTTCATCCTTGCAGTAGCACACCATGTTGTCTCCCAAACCTGTGTGCCCCCCAGACATGTTCAAGAATTTGCAAGTGCCATGGTGGAAGAGTGGGTAACATCTCAGCAAGAACTAACTCCTGTGGCAAAAATATTTTACAGCAGAAAACAGCCATTTATGATTACTGCCAAATCTATGGGCAGTAGTCAGATGGCAGATTGGTGTGCTAAAGCTGCTGAGGTTTAGCGCTCACGGGAGCTGGCTTTGAAGACCTACACAGTACAACCTCCAGGCACCTTGGAAAACACTACATTTAGAATTGGTTGTCTACCAGCCTGGCCACTCCATTACTTCAATGTCCAGCCAGTAGCCTGAGCTGCGTGCCATTTCATCACGTCTGCAGACATAGGTGTGTGAGCCTTGTGGAATATCAATAAGTGTCTGCTCTACACCTCATTAGTACCTCTCCATTGGAGCCTACCAGCATAACTACAGTGGTTTTAAGCACAGACAAAGCGGAGGACCTCAGGGAACATTGTTCATTAAATAGTGTAGTATACAGAAGAATACATCTTTATTTTTATTGTTTAACCTGTTAGCCAGCACCCCCATATTGGGAATCACAGCTGAAAATGACTAACTAACTTAAAATGTAACAGTTCCTGACTTCAGTGTGCCACACACACAATTTTGGTGTCTTTGGAAAGAAGACCCTTTGGGCTTTACTATCCATCATCCAGAGTTGATACTCTCAAAATGCTCAAAAATATAAAAAGTTATAGACACTGAAGTGCCTTGAAAAAAACAGTAGACTGAATCTTAGACATCGTATAAGTGATTTATTTGAGCACTAGAAAAATATAATAAGAATAATTTTTGAGTGAAAAAAAATAAAAAAATAACTTTGAATGTCAAGTAGCCTACATACTCTGATTTCCTGACATACAGATAGGTGCTCATACATCTGATGGTACCATCTCATGATGGTAATCATACAGATGGCCGCCCATATAGTCAATAATCATATTATAATGGCCTTTTATATAGACTGCATTCACACTGATAGCCCTCAACAGTCAGCAATTACACGCTGATTATCAGCCATACAGATGGTAATCATACAGATACAGTCACATTCCCCACAAAACACGCAAACATATATGAAAAATGTTTAAGAAAAAAAAAAAAAGGTTTCTTTGTCCAAAAAGCCGATCGCTAAGTTACGCCCCCATCAGATGACAGGTGCGTCACAGCGTGCGTCACACGCCGTCACAAGGGAGCGCCATAATTGAAATAAACAATCTTCCACGTATCTTTCACTTTTTTTTTTTTGGATGGTCTCATTCTGTTTGTGAGACTGTATGCTACAAAACTGTGTTGTTTTTTTTACCACCAAGACGCTGTTTTTGAGCGTAATTTATTCCATAACGGACACAAACAATAACTCTCCCTGAAGAAATGAAACGTAAACAAAGGAATAACAATCCAAATTACAACGTTATTGTTTCGTTGGACTAAAAGTTCTTGATGGAATGTTGTTCCGTGGACCCTTATCTCTCAAACTAAACCGGGATTTACAGCAGTGGATACGTTTGTGTCTCATTATCAGGATGACCCTGGTATGTCCTGCGTTTTTTTTATAAATGTTTTGATGTGTACTGCTTACACACATTTAGCAAATACATTCCTTATATGCTTTCTATCGAAAAACAGCGATCTTTCGTCGATGCTTGAGGCTTAGACCTTAAGAATGATATATAGTTTGTCAGGATTAACTTTGTCCCATTTCATTTAATCTATTCACAAACAATGACATGTGCAAACAAAGAGCGTTCAGTGTGCCAGCGTCCTGGTGCATGGCTAACAGGTTTTAAAGGGGTCATCGGATGCCCATTTTCCACAAGTTGATATGATTCTTTAGGGTCTTAATGAAAAGTCTATAACATACTTTGGTTAAAATTTCTCAATGGTAGTGTAAAAACACCTCTTTTACCCTGTCAAAATCAGCTCTGTTTTCAGCAAGCTGTTTTTTAATCCATGTTGCTTTAAATGCTAATGAGCTCTGCTGACCCCTCCCTTCTCTTCCGTGGGGTGAGGAGCAGACTGTTAACTTCAGCCGTGAAACTGGCTAACTAGCACATTATTAGGAAAGGCGATTTGCAAAGATTCATTAAAAAAACCTTATACTCACTTCTTCTGTAGATGAAGCTGGATCATGAATGATTCATGTGAACATGCATAATCTGCATTTAGGCAGATCAGGATCAGCGCATTCCATTCAAAATGAAAGTAACGTTAATCCTCTACGTCTTCAGCAGCTCAGATGTCAGGAGTAAATGACGACTGCTATATTCATTATTACATCCAACAACAAAACACCTCGATTCCTTAATCGAGACATTTTATCTTCCGCTGCAGAGTCGAACAATGGCGGACAGCTCACATCTCACTCAGATTTTTAAAATAGGGAGCGGCCTGCGCAGAACTACGTATTCTGAAAATCTCAAAAGCCTGATTTGAGAAAGAGGATTTTTAAAATAGGGATTTAAAAAAAAAAAACAAAAAAAACTACTGGGTGGATTTTTATCATTATAGTATGATGTGTACACACACTTCCAACACACATTTATGCTCAAACAACTTGTAAAGTGAATTTAGCATCCGATGACCCCTTTAAATAACAATGATAAACAGTTTAGCAGCTCTCTAGTACTGGCAGTGTATATACTGACACATAATAGCATTACATAAATCTCATTAAAAATAACCACAATTAATAAATATATACAAAAACAGTACAAAATAAAGGTTGTGTAGCACAAAGTATGGGGGCTTTTATTGCACTTTCGTTTATTGCCATTAACATAGTTTATGATTAACCTCTTAGCAAAAAAGGCACATTAGAAAGAATGGCTTCTGATTACCATGCAAACATAGGATAGGTCAACAAACAGACACAGTGGACTTTATAAAGGGATTTCCTGAGATTGGTAGTGAATACGAAAATTGTCATTTCTGTGCAAATCGGTCTGACGCGATTTTGGCTAAACTGGTCAAGATTGATTGATTGATTGACTGATTCATTTAAATTTGGCATGGACTGCTCAGATCAGGGTGCTGATGAAGCAACGCAGCGAGGAGACTCCCTGCTGAAAAACAGGCCGACAGACACCGAAGACGCAACCTCCAGCATAAACCAGCATGGATTCTTAGCTGGTCCAGCATTTCTCCCACTTTTCATGCTGATTTATGCTGGTTAGGGAAGACGAGGAGATGCTGGACGCCGGGGACGCACTGTAGTGGCCCGGAGGAAAGGTTGGTCCAGGCTGGTTTATGCCACCCGGAAAGACCGGCCCCCAGACCACGCGGTGGTATAGTGCTGGTCTAGCTGGTGGACCAGCATATCCACGCTGTTCAAGCAAAATGGTTTACCAGCATGGTCTTGCAGGGTTAAGTGTCAGTAGGCCAGCTGTCTATATGCAAGTAATGTTTTGGGGACAAACATAGTTTTTGCTTGCACATTTCTCTATTTAACACAATGATGTAAAGGAAAACAATAAGGTTAAAACAAGATTTATTGAATTATTTTATAACTTTGTAATTTATTTTGCTCCCTCTGCTGAAGGTAGAACTGAAAATTTGAATTGCTGTAGTTCTGATTACATTATTAATCAATGTAACTGGTAAAACGTTTCAAAGGAATTGTCTCCTGTTTCATAAGATTTGTACACAAATCAGCTAAAAAGAGCTTGTGTACATTGGATAACAGAGCTTAGGAGATGAGCTCTTTCAGTGGGACAGTTAATACCAACTTAATAATGAAAGTTCAAAACTGAAAGTTGTTTTAAAAAAAAAAATCATACTTATCTGGGAAGTCACATATGTCCAAATCCAGCTTTCAGTCACTGATTTCAAAAATTGCACATAGTAAAAGGTATATCCGTGCAGTCAAGACCATTAAATATGATTGAAAATAGTGATAGCGTGTACTTTCAACAATTGTTGAAACAGAGTTAATTTAACCAAAGTCAATGGCCAAGTGGCCAATGAAAGGGAACACTAATCACCATAATGGTAACATACTTCAACAACCTTTGTACATGTACCATATGAAAGAAATAATGTCAAACTTGTTTGCAATAAGTGAATATGGTAATTCTGGTTATGCAGTTGTTTAAAACCCCTATGTAGTTGTGTTTCTGCTGACGTCTTCACTTTTTGTCTGTTCTTGCTGTTCCTCTTAACCACAGGTGTCTTCACTAATGCTCAGTTATCACTTGTAGAGTGAATCTACTTTATTTCACTTACTACAACACTCGTTCAGTGTTACTTTTACTCTCTATAGATCAGGATCACATGAAAACTGAGCAGTGCTTGTTTAACACTGGGGATTTTACTGTGTGAACATGTAACCAGCAACAGGTGTTTTTCTTTTTTAAATATTTTATTAAAATTAATTTGCAAAATTGTCTAGGTCTTTAACTACAAACACAAACCAATTTCAAAAGAAATGTGTTATTTAACACATACACACATTTAGTTGTGGCCTTGCTGGGATCATACCATTACCCAAAAGACAACACATGTTGGTCCACCAGCACACCAGCATCCCAAGCTGGTCCCAGCATGCAAAACATACCTTATGCTGGCCCACCTGCACACCTGCTTACCGTGCTGGGATCCAGTAAACCAGCAACCTGCATCCCATGCTGGTCCCAGCATGCAAAACATACCTTATGCTGGTGACCAGCAATGCTGGATTTTTCAGAAGGGATGCCATTTTTAATTTCAACAGATTGTATTGCAAAAGTTATAACCTTTAAACCAAATTTTGGTTAATTTTGGTTGTTAAATTTGTGACATCATAACTTTCAAACAAATATGTATATTAAAATTCTGTAATTTCTGTCCAACTTAATCAAGTGATCATCTGATCCAATTTTGTTAAGAACTGGATGGAATTTAAAGGTGGAATAGTGAAAAAAAAAAAATTGAATACTAGGTCTGTCGCAATAATTACTGTATCGACTTATCACACAATATATGGACATAACCATGATAATTTTATGCCCTTTCACACCAAGGACAATAACTATAATGATAATTGTAATAATTGTTATAATTCTATGAGAATAGTGCTCACACAACAGCTATAATTACATAGCAGTGGTGGTGCTATAGAGTTGGTATAGAGACCTCAAAATTGGTCAGAAAACTGTTCATGACCACCACTATAAGTGTTCCAAATTGTATAATTTTGTGTATTTATGATTCCACACAACCAAGTCAACTTCACGAACGTTGGTTACAACATTTAAGATGAAACATTTAGATTGCTCCTTCCGGACATGTGTTTGCACTCCAAAAAATGCCAGGCTTCAGATCACTGATTAGCGTGCACATTCGCCTTGTGGGAAACACCTGGGGTTGCTGTGGCACACTTTTGAATACCTCTCCTCTGGACAAAATAAGCAGGAGCGAATGTTAATAGCAGAAGCAGACTAGAAGAAAAAGTTGCACAAGATGGAGTGGCATATCTTATGGAGGTGGAGAGTATGCCTGGTGGGGCTTCTTCATAAGAGCGGCGACCAGTTAATGATGCGATTCTTACCCAGAGTGTGATTGCTGATTAGTCACGTTTATAGACTCAACTTGTGTAACGGGAAATCAGTCGGATACAACCTCCCACTTGTCTTTATGAAAAGATGTATGATAGGATACTAATTACTGCAGCATTCAGAACACTCACAGCTTTTTATTCTTTTGACACAAGGAAATTAACAGCCTTTTTTTCTGCTTGCATCTTAGCTGTTTCTTACCTTACCTTAACAGCCAACTACTTTAATACAACTCAATGTGATGTTCTATTCTGAAAACAATGTTCTATTCTGAATTACCACAGTCTGTTTGGCCTAGTTATAAATTATCTAGATTACATATAACTAATGAATAAAAGTAGTCTCGTATATCAGAATACGTTATTCTAAATCTGCTTTAGATAGTCAGATCAGGACTGAGGGTTTCTCTTAAAAGGATAGTTCACCCAAAAATTATTATTCATTCATCATTTTCACCATGTCTACACCGGACACGAGCGGTGCGGCGCGATGCGACAAAATACAATAGAACCTATTATGCTGTCTACACTGTATGCGGTGCAGCATGACAAATCCCCGACAGAAAACTGCTGCTGCGTTCTATTTATGACGTATTGACACAAATTTCAAATGATTTTCAACGGTCGCTTTATCGTGTCCAGTGTAGACAGACTTTAGTTGTTGCGGCGCAGCAACTGTCGCGTCCGGTGTAGACACGGTGTTACTCGCCCTCAAGCTGAATATTCTGAAATTCAGAACATGTATGAATGTCTTTCTTTTACACCAAAGAAGATATTTTGAAGAATGTTGGTAGCAAAACAGTTGATTATTCTCATTGACTTCCATAGTGTTTTTTTCCATACCATGGAAGAGTTTTATGTTATTGCAGCAGTTAGAGATCCATCCGTGTTAGATATATAGGCCCGGGTCTCTAAAGACCTGAATATGTATTAATGATTGGTGAAACATTCATGCATTTAAGGCTTATTATCTAAGTGAATGTATTCAAATCATTGTATGTGTTTATTGCATTTTTTTTTTTTTTTTATAAATGAATAGGTTATTAGAAAAAAATCAATAGTACGAGCAAAAGCAATAGTGATGCATGCTTAAGAAAACCACTCAATATTAAAATATGAGTGAATATCTAAGCCTGTGTGGGCTGAACACCAATTCTAAGGAGTCTGTCTTGAAGGTTGTGGGTGTGCAAAGGATAATGGTGAAGGTGGGCCGCAAAGAATAAGATGGTGAAGATGAAATATGACTATACACCTGAGCAAGCCGCACTGCATGTATTAGTTTTAGCTTGAAAATTATGGAGTTAGCACAAGATAAAAGACAACAATGAATAAAGCAAAGGAAGCATTATAAAGAACAAAGAGATGAAAGGGAAACGATAAAACACATACAATGGTAACAGTGGCAGTACAAGTGGCATTATTCAATATTTACTGAAGTGAAATACTAACTTTAGTATAGGTGTAGAAACATTGGGGACTTTGAAAAGGAAAGAAAACTAGAAGATGACAGGATTGGAATTATCAGGGCTCTGTCCTGGCAGCTCTGTTCATTTTGTCCTTGTTTATTTAACGTTTCTATGTTTGGTTTGTGTGTGAGCACACGGCTTCATCTTGTTTATGTTGGTCATGTTCTCCCCTGGTCCTGCTCCTTGTTTCTCTTTACCACGCCCTCTCGTTTAGTCGATTTCTAGTCCTTGTTTAACTAATTGTTCTCACTTGTTCCTTGTGTGCTTTCCTCTCTATTTATTGTGTTCTCTTGCCTCATTAGCCGTTTCCATATTTTTTTATGCACGTTTTGCAGTCACATCAACTAATGTTGGAAACACCAAATTTTGAAGAAAAAAAAAACAAAACAAAAAAAACAACAACCCTTAATTTGCACAAAAGTTTTTACACTTGCTTGAGATGGTTTTTGACTTGTGTGAAAAAGTGTTAATGCGAATAAAGCGAGATGGAAATGCACTTTGCAAATAAATTCCTCCATGCGCATCAAAAAGTCTTTGTGTTATGGGATGGCATAACCTAACCTTTGTGACTTTGTGTTATGGGATGGCATAACCTAACCCTGGGACCAATCTTGTTGCACAGCATCTGAAATATTGTTATGGTCATTCTGAAAAGCCTGAGCAAAGTCTGTCGTCAAAGTATTTCTGTATAATTGCGTCCCATAACTGTCTTACAAGACTGTGTTCCCAAACAGCAGCATCCAGCTATGAAAACAATGACCGCATTTATTGTGTTTCGTCTGCTCGCTCTGAGGTGCAAATAATTTATTATATATGAAAATTATTATATTCAGTGCCTACTCCAACTTTTCTCAGTGATATTTAGTGCCAGTTTATCAGGAAGAGATTTTGTTCTCTTTGACTCGTTGGATGGAAATGACGCTTATTCGCAAATGTTTTATGTGATATTCCAATTTTGCGCACAAGTTAAATTCGCAGCTTTGGATGGAAACCCGGCTTCTGTCTTCACTGGTTTGTTTTGTGCCATATGTACACACGTTGTTGTGCTACATTCTCCAGTTGTGTTTTAGTCTTATGGCATCCGTGTATCCTTACTATTGTTGTTTTTGTTCTATTGCTTTAATTATTTATCTAGTATTCTCATTTAGTTTTTACTTTTAGTATTTTCTGTAGCTCTGTAGCTCTTTTGCTAGTCTTCTTGAGTGTTACTTTTTTTTTTTTTACTCTTTTTTTATTCTACTGATTGGTTCTTTATCTTTTAATTACTTTAGTCTTTCACTTTCTTTTGTTTTATTATTGGTATTTGGAATTATTTGACCTCTCCTTGTGTTGTCTTTTTGTTGTGGTCTTAAGCCATGTCTTACTCAGTCTTGTATAGTGCTGTGAATGACCGACCCTGAAAAAGAAAAAAAGGAGAGCTTGCAAGCAGTTCAATATTTAGAGCATCAGCTGCAAACAGTTATGAGTGTCCTTGTTCATAACAAAAACACGCAAGCACATACATCCCAAAACATCATGTTCCACTCTGTGGAGCAAAATATCCACTCTGATGATGGTCACTGAAATACGATAGCTTCTCATCACACAAATACAAACATAGGCACAGGCTCTTATGAACTGGTTTCCTTAAGAAGAGAAATCAGAGGATTGCAGGCTTGGGTGCAGCACAGATGATGTGGTGCCTCAAGACAGAAGAGTTAACTGGCATGTTTCTATACGGGTTTCAGTCAATCATCTCATCTGGGGGTTGTGTTACTGTTACTGCTGTAGTGTTAAGTGAAGATATGAAAAGGAACCAGGTTTACTACAGCACTCAAAACTGTGTTCGTAACAATGACTTGCTTTACACCGCTTGCATAAGCAGCTGCCTTCTCAGCTGACATCTTAATAGAGTGGGGAACTATGACGTCACTTTGTATGTGGATCGGCTGTTAGCATCACACTGGTTCCCTCGACAAAAAGCCAATAGGATTTTTCCATAGGGTTTTGGATTATCGCAAAAAAATAAGCTCTGTGTTCAATCATAGTTCATGAAACTTACACGTTTTGTCCATCAAGATAATCTTCACAAAATAATATACAGTTTATTAATTTCGAAGTCTAAATAAAAGCGCCAGAACTTAAAAGCTAAACTTAGGCTATAAACTAACCACACCTCCACGGTCGCTCGCCTTCAACGTCATCACCACCATTCTGACAACTTTTTCAAATTATTTTTAAAGGGGTCATATGATGCGATTTCTTGTTTTCCTTTTCTTTAGTGTGTTATGTAGCTGTTTGTGCATGTATACGATCTGCAGAGATACAAAGCTCAAGTCTCCCACAAAAGGATTTATTCTATCTAAAAGAGAAGGCTGATCCAGACCGGGCTTAAACGCCTCATTCAAACAAGCCCCCACATCTACGTCACGATGTGGAAATATTTGCGTAATGCCGCCCAAATGTGCACGCAAAGAAAGAAGGCATGGTTTCAGTAACCGCTGTAGTGTTGATGCAGCCATGTCATGGAGACGCTGTGTGATATGCAAAAGCACTTTATTTGGCCTTCCGAAAGTAGATGCAATTAAGATTTGTTAATTCTGGGCTGTTGGTTTTCTCTGCTGCTGCGGGGACCGGGGTGGTCCTCCTGTCCCCACGCCGGAGCGAAGGGGGTTCAGCTCCGGGATCGGGCGCTGGCTTCCCCTCTGGGGGTGGTGGTGCCTGGATCTAGGAGTATAGAGTGCATATGGGGAGTGTGAGTGTGGGTACCTTGTCCATTTTTGTGTGTCTACATGTGGGGCGAGGGTGTGAATATTCGTTTGCGTGCATGAGGGTGGGAACGTATGCTTGTGTATATGTGTGCTTGTTCGTCTACGTCTATGTGTCAGGTCGGGCATTAGACTCCGCCTCACTCATCATCTCAGCCGACCCCTACCCCACCACCATGCACTGCCGGTGGAGGATGTCGCCGGTGCGTTGGTGGTTTCTCGCGCCGGGGCAGGATGCTCGGGTGGGCGCCGGCCCGCTTTCGGCGGTCGCTTGGCGGGGCCTGGCCCTGCTGGCCTTGCTGGGCCCCGATTGGGGGGTGGAGGGCCTTTGGATCTCCGGGCCCAGGGCCCGGTCTGCCCTGGTGTGGTCGGCTACCGGTGGAGCCTGCGGGCTTGCCGCCACGGCACCCTGGGGCGTCTGCAATGTGACTGTCGGAGGTGCCGCCTTCGGGCTCTCCTCTGCCCTTTTCTGGGTGGAGGCGGCGGTTATCCCTGCGGTGGTTCTCCTGGGAGTGCCGTGCCCTGGGGGGCCCCCGGATGTTTGGGGCCCGAGTCTTTTCCGCGCCTGCTTCATGCCTTGCGGGATGGAACTGTTGTGCCCCACACACACTATTAAACATTTACATGGAGGAACCTTATGAACACAAGCGCGCTCACACACACAGGTGTACACTCAAGCAGTCACATTGGTGTAAAAACAGGTGCTCACAGACACGCTTTGTCTTGATCTGCTGTTGCTTCAAAACTTATTTTGTAATATTAGTTATGTGTGCTGCTCAATAACATTTAACATTTAGAATTTATTGTGATTCATACAGATGTTGGTTGTTGCTGCAGTCTCTATGATGTTGTGTCTTCTGTTGTTTTCTTCTGTTGTTTTCTCTTTTTGTCAGCAGGTATCGAAGCAAATTGTCTGGTTTTTTTTGTTTTGTTTTTTTTGTCTTTTTTTTCTCTTTTTTCTCTCTTTTTTCTTTCTCTCTCTTGTTTTCTCTGTCCCCCGGGCTTGTCTGTCATAGTGTGGTTAAATAAAAGGGTATATAAAATTAAATTAATTAAAAAAAAAAAAAAAAAAAAAAAAAAAAAAAGGCTGTGAATGATGATAATATAGCTACACATACGTACTGTCATGTGTTATCTGTGTTACTGACAGGCCGAAAAAAAAAAAAAAAAAGATTTGTTTACAACAGAACAGCACAACCCAAATGTTCGAATTTGTGCAATGCATTTTATGGACGACAGTTTCGTGAACCTAGGAGAGTACAAGGCTGGCTATGCACGAAGGCTATTTAAAAAAAAAAAAAGGGTAAATTCCGACTTTGCTATGACAATCTGGCGCTTCTGAATCAGCGACTGTAAGTATGTTTTGTTATTAGTTTAAGTATTTGCTATTGACTTTTGGAGTCAATAACTTATTGGAGTTTTGTGCAGTGTAGAGTAATGAGTTGTGTGTGTGTGTGTGTGTGTGAGAGAGAGAGAGACGACGAACGTTGCTTTCACACCGAGCGCGAAACGAATGTTCGCCTTCTGCTAATTTTGGTCTAAATAGATGTTACGCGTGCATGTTTTATTTCTAGTTGTTCTGCATGTAGAATATCCTCTTTTCTACCTGGATTTATTTTTGTTGTGTTTGTTTAAATAAATGTGTCTACTGCATATAGATCCAACTCTCCCTTATTTCTGAGGGTGTACTCACACAAGGCACAGTTGCCTTACACGCTTGGGCACGGTTCAAAACGCCTAGTGTGAGTACACCCTGAAACAGCCATGTTGCAATATGATGACTCTTGTTTCAGTATGTTGATTCACACTGCACGATTTAGCCCTAATTTTGACTCTGGCAAAATCGCTGGCAAATGCCCAAAACCAGAGGCAAATCGTGCGTGAGAAAGTCTGTCTCTCACGTGATCTTACATTATTTCTTGTATGAGTTCTCACATTTGTTACATTGTGAAAAATAATTTGAAGACAAGGCAGAGATGTCAGCGATTCTTCCTATTGAAATGTTGTGTAATGTGTGACTCCCTGAAAATCGTGCAGTGTGCTCGGCTTGAGTGAATCAGGATTCACTCAAGCCGGAAAAAAATAAACAAAAACCTAAACCGTCATTGAATCATATTCAGATTGCAATCTGAAAAATAATGTGATTTAAAATACGATATCTTTTGCTGTGGTTCTGCGTAATATTTAGAACAGTGGTGCATGAAATGCTGCTGCACTCTATCAAGAACGGTTTGTGAGAAGTGTCAGAAATTCATTTATTCTGAAGCTGATTGCAGAAACTTTCTCATCAGTAACATCCTCCACAGTAATGCTGGCAGAATGAGCCCTGCTTTGCACCTGATGCTCCGGCCCTCGATAAAAAGCAAACCGCAGATGAAGTCAGACACCATGCCAACGTTGATGTGAGCTCAATAAGATATAATCTCTTAACTTCAGCTGGCTTAAAGATCCTGTGTGAATAGGCTGCTGAAGGAGATACAGCTGCAATGCTCTTGTGTTTATCTTTTCCTTTTCTGTTCTGTCAGTATTACTTTTTTTTTTACTTCATTTGACTCCAGGTTTAGGTCCATCTAATCTGTAATTAATTAGGTGCTTGTGTGGGGGCTGTGGTAATTACACCATTTCAAAACAGAATCCATCACTATCCAGGTTTAGGTCTTCTCTGAAAAACTTTCACACAGAATACAAACTTTTCAAATAATGCCTGGTGTTCTTGTTTACGGAATGCTTCCTCTTGTTTCATAATGGAAGATGAAAACAAAAGCATCTCTACAAATATAAGGCACAGCATGTTTTCATGTAGTCTCATAATGTAAACAGCAGCTCTATGCTGGAAGTATTATTTGCCGGATTACTCGCAGAGCACATCTGTGCATTAGTAAACAAACGGAAGAAAAGCTCACCAAAGACTGTACGTGCTGGAACGGACTCCCGGTTCAACCAGAAGGAGACCTGAGACAGAATGACGGTCATTATGCAGGGGAGATACGTCTGGATCACGAAATAGCCAATTTTTCTTTTCAAATGGAAATACGTTGTCATGACCACATATTCTCCTATATAAGAAATGAGAAAAGAGAAGACAGAGACCGTAAGAAGGATGAATTATTGATGAGACAACACAGACTAAAATATTCAGAATTTTATTCATGGATGATCATGCAGGAAGAGCAACTGAGATATAGGAGGTGGGGGTCTTATGTTGGAGAGGAGGTTTAACTGATTGCTTCTTGTAGATCACAGCGCCAACGATGGAGGATTCAAGTGTTTTCCCAGATTGGATGTTCTAACCTTAACAGTGGGAAGGAAGTGACAGACAATTGCTCAATCTGAAAGCCCTACGATTTTGTTCTCTCTGAAGGTCTGACAGAGCATGAGGGGCTGCAATTATGTCTTTAAAATCACAGGTCAGATGGCCAATTTGCACTGCGAAAGTAATTTAATTTTGGCTTAAAATTTTGTACATTTCCATAAAAATCAAAAGAAAGGAAATCTTATTATTCAGTGGCTGGTCTATCATAGATCAGGAGAAGTAGGAGACTCATGCAAAAGCCTAACTTTTCTTTCCATTACTTCTTTGCTACAGCATAGATTTAGATATGGTACAATGAGAACATTTCCTTTTTTTGCAGCAAATTCTGTTCTAGCACAAAGCCCCATGGCCATGTCGATAACAGTTTAGTATAGGGACCAATTCTCACTAACAACTAGTTGCTTATTAGCATGCCTATTAATAACATATTGGTTGTTTGTTAGTATTATAAAGCACATATTCTGCATTACCATATTCTACATCCATAATCCTACCCAATACCTAAACTTAACAACTACCTTGCTAACTATTAATAACAGCAAATTAGTAGTTTATTGAGGCAAAAGTCCTAGTGAATAGTTTGTTAATAGTGAGAATTGGACCTTAAAATAAAGTGTGACTGCCATGTCATGTCTTTATTAAATATTTTAAGAGCACATTGTACAGTATAGAAATATTCTAGAATTCATCAATAATGTAAATTAGGTAATATAAGTGCAGTTTATAATGTGACAGCTGTAGCCTGTATGTAGCCTGTATTACTGTTACATCTTTTTTAATCCAGCAACAAAGTTGATTTGAAATGTATATTTGTATTGTTTGCTATAAATTAACTGACTGTTAAATGTACTGAATTGAAAGAAGATCATATTATTGTGTTCTGCTGATTATACTATATGCTTTCATTGCATATTACAATGATCTTATCCCCCCCCCCACATAATCATTGTTTAAAATCACATGTCCAGCTGGAATGAAAACATAAGATCTGGTTTTGACAGAACAGCAGAAAAATAATTTTGAAACTGTGCTTGTGAAAATACAACCAGAATTCCAGAAATGTTGGGACGTTTTTTAAATTTGAATAAAATGAAAACTAAAAGACTTTCAAATCACATGAGCCAATATTTTATTCACAATAGAACATAGAGAACACAACAAATGTTTAAACTGATACATTTTACACTTTTATCCACTAAATGAGCTCATTTCAAATTTGATGCCTGCTACAGGTCTCAAAAAAGTTGGCACGGGGGCAACAAATGGCTGAAAAAGCAAGACATTTTGAAAAGATTCAGCTGGGAGAACATCTAGCAACTAATTAAGTTAATTGACATCAGTTCTGTAACATGATTAGCTATAAAAGGGATGTCTTAGAGAGGCAGAGTCTCTCAGAAGTAAAGATGGGCAGAGGCTCTCCAATCTGTGAAAGAGTGCGTAAAAAGATTGTGGAATACTTTAAAAACAACGTTTCTCAACATCAAATTACAAAGGCTTTGCAAATCTCATCATCTACAGTGCATAACATCATCAAAAGATTCAGAGAAACTGGAGAAATCTCTGTGCGTAAGGGATAAGGCCAAAGACCTTGTTGGATGCCTGTGGTCTTCGGGCCCTCAGACGACACTGCATCACTCATCGGCATGATTCTGTCATTGACATTACTAAATGGGCCCAGGAATACTTCCAGAAACCACTGTCGGTAAACACAATCCGCCGTGCCATCTGCAGATGCCAACTAAAGCTCTATCATGCAAAAAGGAAGCCATTTGTGAACATGGTCCAGAACCGCCGTCGTGTCCCGTGGGCCAAGGCTAATTTAAAATGGACTGTTTCAAAGTGGAAAAATGTTCTATGGTCAGACGAGTCCAAATTTGACATTCTTGTTGGAAGTCATGGACGTCGTGTCCTCCGGGCTAAAGAGGAGGGAGACCTTCCAGCGTGTTATCAGCGTTCAGTTCAAAAGCCAGCATCTCTGATGGTATGGGGGTGTATAAGTGCATACGGTATGGGCAGCTTGCATGTTTTGGAAGAAAGGTATATACAGGTTTTAGAGCAACATATGTTCCCCTCCAGACAACATATGATCTATTTCAGGGAAGGCCTTGTGTATTTCAGCAGGACAATGCAAAACCACATACTGCAGCTATCACAACAGCATGGCTTCATAGTAGAAGAGTCCGGGTGCTGAATTGTCCTGCCTGCAGTCCAGATCTTTCACCTATAGAGAACATTTGGCGCATCATTAAATGAAAAATACGTCAAAGATGACCACAAACTCTTCAGCAGCTGGAAACCTAAAAAAAGAATGGGACCAAATTCCAACACCAAAACTCCAGAAACTCATAACCTCGATGCCCAGACATCTTCAAACTGTTTAGAAAAGAAGAGGAGATGCTACACCATGGTAAACATGCCCCCGTCCCAACTATTTTGAGACCTGTAGCAGGCATCAAATTTGAAATGAGTGCATTTTGTGCATAAAATTGTAAAATTTCTCAGTTTAAACATTTGTTATGTTATCTATGTTCTATTGTGAATAAAATATTGGCTCATGTGATTTGAAATTCTTTTAGTTTTCATTTTATTCAAATTTAAAAAACGTCCCAACATTTGCCGAATTCGGGTTGTACTACCAAAGCAAAAAAAAAAACAAATATATTCAAAGTTGTTGCGTTCAGTTACAAGACACTTCAGAACCAAATTTGGCAATGTGCAAAATTGAACAGTGGACAATATATACTATGACTTCAGAAGATGTGTAATATAGCATATATAGTGATATGGACTGTATTTGTTCATTATCAGTACTCATTCTAGAAAAGAAAACCCCTGGCATTCTGTGAAGTATATTCTTTTAATGACATAATTTTCATTTTTAGGTGTATAAAATATTCCTTGAACAAGACCTGAGGTTGGAATTCTAATCTCTGTGGGAAAAGCAATTTTCGACTGAGTTAGCATTCTCTCCCTGCACTGGGAGGCAGAGCAGAGGACAATTAAAATGACAAAATGAAAAATAAACAGATGCTTCTGGTGCTTTAAAAACAAACACTGGAACATTTGTCTTTTCCATTTCAGCTGAGGGGGGACAGTAAAATAGGTGTCTCATCTGAAAGCAAGTTGATACAAACCCTTTCTCCAGCACTGACAAACAACCAGAGCTTTTTTAAACATCTTAATAGTGACACACCAATTTGTTTGTGGGGTCCTGGTATTCTTTACATTATGGGGACCAAATGTCCCCACAGGGATAGTGATCACACATTTTGATCTTGTGGGGAATTTATTTATTTATGATCCTCATGAGGAAAACAGCTTGTAAATCATACAGAATATTTTAAAAGCCTAAAAATGCCTGTAGTTTTGTGTGAGGGGTAGGTTTAGGGTAAGGGGATAGAAAATACAGTTTGTACAGTATAAAAACCATACGCCTATGGAATGCCCCCATAAAACGTGTCAGATTCTCAAATTCTTGAGAACCCTGTGTTCTGTTCCACTCTGCTGCACTCCATCCAGCTGTTTTTGAATGCAAGAATGCGTTCTGTAGGAATGCCAAAACATGCTTGCAATTAGGTGGCATTGAATTGCTCAGAAGAAAGGAAAATCCTTATTAAGGAATTTTATGTACGAATGAGGAAGCATGCTAAAAATGCATTATTTTTGTAATATATATAATTAAACACTAAATTAATGTGTTAAATGGGCAGTTCAAATATATTCATAAATAGAATTGTTGCTATATTTTTAAGCAGTCTTTACACAAATAAGATGACATATAAGCTGCATGTGATGCAACAAGGTCTTTAAATACGTTATATATTTATTATACAACAATCTCAATTGCAATCACAAAAAAAGCCCTATAAAATAGTCCTATAAATAGCGCTATGAATAACCCTAACCCTGAGTTAATATATAATTAATATATAGTATATATACAGGATAACAGGATGCGAGCTGACTGTTATTACAAATGTAAGGTATCTTTTCTGCTCAACTTTAATGCTACATTAGTATTTCTGTCTTTACTGAAGAAAGCAGTAGTCTTGGAATGAATGTTTTGTCTATTTAGGATTCATTACTTCTTACTTTAACAACCCACTGTAGCTGCCAGTCTGCCAATGTTCATTTTTATTTAAATATTTTTGTTTTATTCATGGGTTTTGTCTTTCAATGATAATGTAATTTACACTCATATCCATTCATTTAGTCTGTTTTCAGTGACTAAAATTCTGACTTTTATTTTTCATTTTTGCTATTTTTATACGTTGTATGGAACAGTGTTATTTCGCTGGAGCTCAAGCACCCAGTCCTTTCATGGGTTTGAAATGTTGATTAACCCCTGCTTGTGATTTGTGAGGCCCAAGAGGCAACAGATGCAGGAACTACATTACGAGGATGGCAAAAAGCAGCCATTTAAAAGAAAAGAAAAGAAAAGAAAAGAAGAAGAAAAACATAAATCATGTGCATTTCATTCTGTTAGTTACATTATATAGTTCTTGCTCATGTGTTAAAGCATTTTATATTTTCCCTGTCTGCCGATTTTAACAAAGTATCAGTCATGCAACAATTATTCACATATTCCTAGACATGAACATACATGAGCAAGAATTAGCTCTTGATTCAGACTTTGGTCCCACTTTATATTAGGTGGTCGTAACTACTATGTACTTACATTTAAATTAATCAGTTGATACAATTAACTTATTGTATTCATGTTTTTACATTGCACTTATACAGTGTTAAAAATACCTGCATGTATTTACAACTGTAATTATTTTCTGTTTTATTATTTATAATTACACTGTTGACTCATTCCTTACACCTTAACCAACCATGAAACCTACCCATACCACCAAACCTGCCCCTAACCTTACCCGTATCCCACTTCAATAGCAGCAAAAGTGTTTTGCAATACAATATGAACACAAAAAGTACATTGTACTTATTTTTGATGTAAGTGCATAGTAGTTAAGGCCACCTAATATAAAAGAACCCAGATTTTTGCTGGGAGGGAAATTTAGATTCTGGATTTTAATGAACTATATAATACTTTTGTATTAAAGCATAATCATTTATGACCGATTTCCCTTTCACTGACTGTAGAAGAAGTGCACCACAAATAATGTGGACTTGAGGTCAATTTCATCTCTCATTTTGACATGTGCACATTGTCTTATTGAGCACACACACTTTTCTCGTGCACTCATACTTGTTTAAGTCCTTCCTGCTTCACAGAGGCTGTATGACCCCAATAACTGTGACAGAAAGCAATCGATAAGCTAGGTGCTTGCAAAGCAGGTTAGATAAATTACTTTACAAACAGACAAAATGGAATTTGTAAGCATATGGTGAAGCTGGAAGAAAGGAGAAAAGCATGTGGGAAGCAAGCAAAATTAATTAATTCAGGCTGTCAGCTGCAAAAGAGAGATTTCACAAAGAGAAGGTTATGTACAAAAGAGTATTACAGACTCATGCATATAAATAAACTGTGTTAAAGAGCAAGAGAGGTTTTCATTATCCAGCATGAATCTGTAACTGTGCCTCAAAAACTGACAAACAAAGGAAGGCAGATGTTTTTCATATATTTCAAGGATACCTTTTAAAAGGCAGACTGCAGCATTCAGTGTAAATACACAGGATTTGGTAGTGTATAAAATGGAAAATAAGATGGATATTGATAATTACCATAATATGTACTGTGATACATATGCTGTGACTCAGTATAAATGCAATCAATATATCTATTCATCACAATATCATAACTGCATCGTTATTGAAACTCAGTCTGTTTGGTTGTTTCACTTTTGCCTGGTCCAACATGTCATAGAAACAGATCTGAAAATGCTGGTTTTAGTAACTGATTATGCACTCTTTATTGTCATTGATAATAAAGATAATGTGATATACAAGCATTTTCCATATTGCAGAATGATAGTAAATAATGCATTAAAATTATAAATAACAGAAATGGAATGGGAAATATGCAATGATTAAAAAATTTAAAACAATGTTATATTTTTCACTTCTTCATTCGTTACCATTTGCCTAGATCATAACCAGCACTTTTGATCTGTTTTAACTTCACTATATAATCAGAAGAGAAAAGCACTTACCTGTACTGGAGCTGATGGTCTCTTTGCCAATGACATGGCCCAACAGGTCATACTGGTTGAGTCTAGAGCCATCAGGAGCCACAGAAACAGATTTCTCATCTTCTGCTGTCCAGATGTAGACAACCTCGTTGTTGGTGTAGGCATCTTAGAAAGACAAACCACA
The DNA here is from genome assembly GCA_027422415.1 of Schizothorax lantsangensis. Taxonomy (NCBI): domain Eukaryota; kingdom Metazoa; phylum Chordata; class Actinopteri; order Cypriniformes; family Cyprinidae; genus Schizothorax; species Schizothorax lantsangensis. The sequence goes on from CM049859.1 coordinate 4,910,964, forward strand.
GCAGTACTGGTTTATTCTGACCAAACTTTTCTAAACAATTACGATGCTGTTCACTTTTGCACGTCCTGATATTGCCGAGTTAGACGTGTTCCTGGGTCAACATATTTTGTTGACCCTGGAACAACATTTTAATCCAAAAATATAATCTTAACCATATTCCTACACCTAAACCTAACCTTACCCATGAGTAATCCCTAAAATCAGAGGAACTGATAGATGAATTACACTGATGTACAGGTACCAAACACTGATTGTAATACTAAACTTCACAAAAATTATAAACTGGTTCTTGAAATCTGATTGGTTAATCACAATGCTGTTCCAGGGTCAACAAAGATGTTGACCCATGGGTGTTTTTTTTTCTCCATATCTACATGGTGGCAGTAGTGCACATAAATCAATACTTATAGACTGACTGGCTAGTTCAACTAGCAGTAAATATTAGGTTTGCCCTTTGCAACCTTATATTTAGATTTAATTTCATGTCGGCACTCTTTATGCAGTCTTTATAAAAACGAATAATTTTGACTAAATAGTTTTAGCAACCATTTACAATACCAGTACATGAATACTCATGGACTAATACCTAAATTAAAAATTGATTTAATATGTACTAATGATAAGTTAAGGCATGTGCTAATCAAGAACTAACCTTAACTATGACATAAGTCATATGTGTGCCATTCATGTGTGAATAACGACCCCCTTGACTACGTTAGTGCATGTTAGTGCACCACAACTGGCACTGCACCAATATACCTAAACTTGCTAGTTCAAAGGTATGCGCCCTCCAGAAGCTTGCATTCTGCAAGTGAACGACGCCTTGTGGTGCCATCCCAAAGAGGTACCAAATCACTCTCACGGACCTTTTCCTGGACTGTGCCCAGCTGGTGGAATGACCTCCCGATCTCAATTCGAACAGCTGAGTCTTTAGCCATTTTCAAAAAACATCTAAAGACACATCTTTTTCGCCAGCACCTGACTAACTAATACTAACACTTACCTATTCTATTTAATAAAAAAAAGAAAAAAAAAAAATCCTAGCTACGTGTACTGTGCTAGACTAACTGAGACTTGTCATGGCACTTGTATACTGTTGCTCTCTCGATGGTCTGATTGCTTCTATTGTTCTCCTCATTTGTACGTCGCTTTGGATAAAAGTGTCTGCAAAATGATTAAATGTAAATGTAAATGTTAGTTAGTAAATGCATTAATTAGCACTCTGGGATAAGTTTTCACAAATGAATTCAGACTGCAAGTTTATCCCTCGCAGCCTCATTTTCATCTGTGTGAAATTCTACATGGCGTCTAACCTGACTAGGGTCAATAACAGTGATGGAACATGTCCACCTACACAATCTTGATTGTATTACGAATTAGGAAATCAATATAATGCAGACAAAGCTCATTTATGATGAGAAATGATTACCTCCTGAGTTTTTCGTTCATTTGTCATGTGACAGACGCAATGAATAAATCGTTCATGAATGACCCATCACTAGTGTATTTTAGGGACTTTTTGTGATTTTTTACGTCAGACAAGGCTATAGTTATTTGTTTATTAACTGTTCACCTTCCTAAGGGCTGTTAGCATCCATATATATATATGGCCATATATATTAACATATTTAATTACTTTATTTTAAGGTGTCCTTGTTACAGTGTAATTATATGTTTACTGAGTAATATTAATTAACATCATGTACTTACTCTATGGTTAGGGTTAGGAATAGGTTTTGGCTTAGGGTTACTTGCATGTAATTATGCATAATTAATTGTTATTATACTAGTAAGGAACATGTGTAAAAAGGACACCTTAAAATAAAGTGTTACCACACACTTTTGTTTGGAGGATCTGTCCAAACTAAAAAAAAAAAAAAACTCGGCTAAGAGGTTTAAACAATTAGGTGGCCAAACCAATATTTGTATTTTGTTTTGGCTAGTACTTCTTTGCTCCTTAAAAGTGTAGTGTATAAATAAGTTATTTTACAACCAATATTATGTAAACTAAAAAGCACTGTGCAATTTGAATGCAAAGACATTTTACTGGTCTGTTTGCCTTCTGAGAGAATCCTATTTCCATGAATGATTATAGTTGCTGGGTTGGGAAAACACCAACTTAAAATTCATACTTTAGAACAAAACAGAGGTCATGATAAAATAGGGGGCAGTAAAATGAATAAATGCATCTCAGTGAGGTCAATTGGAATGCAACTTTAATAAAAGCTGACTAACCATGGGTCAACTGCTCCCTCCGATTAGCAGCTTCCTTGAATCTAATGTATATAACGGGGAAATGTAACACAAGACTTGTCGTGTTTGAATACACAAGAATGAACTTTGCAAAAGAGCATGAAAAACAATTATCTTGGGGTCCATACACAGAAACAAACAACACACATACACAGACAGACACATGTGCACCCACACGACTCTGAGCAAGTGAGCGGGAGAAAAGCTGGCAGGCTTAACACTAGAAACATAATTCACACAGCAGGCTGAGGTTTGCTAATTAAATTTTGATGGCCACAGAGAAACGTTATTGTTTTATTCTGTTGGAAGGTCATTAATCAAAAGCTAAACACATCAAGTTTAATGCCACTTCATCCATTATGAATAGTAATTGATAATGAAGTGCATTATTCCATGTTTAAATAAATATTTAAATTGTACGACTGGCATCAGTTCTTGTTTAGTCTGGCCTGCAAGAAATGGCTATAGGCTGAAAAGGTCAATGGTGTCAAAGGCTTTCAGCACATTACAAGAAAAGTCTTAAATTTAGTGCCTGGGCTAAAACTCAATTAATAAGGGGATAGGAGTGAGAAAGAGAATAGAACATGAGAGGATGAATTAGAAGCAATTCAAATTGGAGAAGGAAATATTTCATCGAATATTACTTTCTAACACTGTTTTTATGTGCATGACCTTGCTATAATTTGATTAACAGTCCAATAATAGTTTCAAAGTCTCAGTAGAATCTTTCCTGCATTACATATTACTGCACAAAACACATGCACACCTCAAATGGTTGTTTATTGTAAAATGAGCAGCTGGTTAACGAGGGAATGAGGAGCTTTTGTGTCTTTAGATCTCTACTCTGTCGGCCATTATGCATTAGCCTCAATTATAAATCATCATGGCTGGCAGTCATATAAAAGCTGGACACTCGTTCTACTGGTGTGAAATTAACCTTTTACCTGTTTACCAGACCAAATAATGGAAAATAAATAATAATAAGAAAAATAGAATACAGCTGAGAATCAAGATGATTTCTTATGCCGCTCGTGTTAATGGTCCTTGAATGTCTGCATTCTTTTGCCAGTGCAGGCAGAATACCAAACTACAAACAAAATAAATCATGCCATGCTTAAAAAAAGAGTAAAGAAAGTAAATAGAAAACATGTCTTTCTATTGATGTTTGTGCACAAAACTAAATCGTGCCTCATTCATGAACAAACTACTTTTATGAGCATATTCTTTTTATGAATTTAACAAAAAGACATAATGTGAGTCTAAAACATACTAATTACTAATATGAGAGTGGCACAAGAAACATTGGTTGCCACGACTGACCAATTAGAATCAGAGAGATGCATAATAATTATGCTTATAGGGCATTTCTAGCACTGTAATACCTAAGTCAGTGGATATTTTGACAGTTACCAGATTAATTAGCACCATAAAATCACAGTGTATGTGACAAAAAAAAGAAGAAAAAAAGATGTTTTGAACTATTCATCATATCAAGTTTAATACAGTATAGCTGAAGATGTGCTCAGCTTGCTTAAAATAGATTAAACAAGCTCTTATTAATATTAATGATAACATTTCTCCAGCAATGCAAAAACAAAATCAAAATCAACCCAAATTAGCACTTTTCTACTATTCTCAGATCTTTAAACAGAAGTGGGAAAACGTGCCTTGAAACATGACAAATATTTAAAGAGACATACGAACAGACAATTTTGTAATTGCAATAAAAGGCACTTTTGCTTTTATGTTTAACAAAGCAAATGAGAGGGTTGAATGGGGGATTGAGGGAACAGTGCTTATAACCGACTGTTGTTAACAAAGCCACTAATTATGCAGCCCACTGTATGATGTCTTGCTAAAAATCCAATTCTTTGCTGTCTTTCTGCTGCATGAATCACAGATCCAATGAGGGGTCACCATTCTGCGCCTGTCAAAAAGAGGTATTATGGGGGGAAAGGCACTACTGAAAATGTATGAGCAGAGGACTTTTGTTTTATTGCCCAGTGGGATGTTTTATTCATAAAGGTGTGACTGCTGCGTCATGGTGACCTTTGGTGTCATTGGCTGGGCTATTAATCTAAGGCTCGGCACAGGAGGGGAATTACGAAACATGTTTGTTTGTTTTAGGACTGGTGGTGACTCCACACAGGAAAAACAAGGTCCATATTTTTTGGTCTGCCTTTGGGGTTTTATGTTGTATTCTAACGACAATGCTGACTTGGATAGATGTTGTTTATTGTAAGGAGCAAACGCAGATGGGTAATAAGTGTCAGGTGTGACATTATGTGCCATTCTGAGTTGTGGAGAAAGACACTGTGTTATTGGGTTCTCTGAGCTGTGTCTAGAAGATAAGCTGCTTAGAATCTTCTGATCTGGACTGTCTTTAAGACAAACAAGAGTCTGTATATAGTCACAGGCAGTTAGATGCTCAACCTGCACCCACCTAATCCAGTTCAGTATGTTACACGGATTTCTATGTCAAGCTCATGACCGAGCTAACTGTGCAGGGTACATGTGCGCAAGGCAACGTGCATGCCAATATACTTATAAAATACTCCAGAGAATCTGAGCAGCTGTCTAGAAAAATTAAATGACGGCAACAGAGAATTACTTACAGCTTCCAAACTTCAGCGGGCAGGCATGGGCATCCATAGGAAAATCCTCCAGATGCATAGGACACTCAGCATGGATGGTTAATCTATGAAGAGAAGAAAAGACAGAGAGCTTTCAAGTCAGCATGATAGAGTATTTGCAACTCATTTTACTTTTGTAATGTGATCTATTTAAAAGTGAAACAAGATATTCAACAAGAAATGATTTGATTTGATTTGATCTATCGGGAACTGACTGGATCATGAAAAGTGGGTGTTACAGTACATACTAGAACAGAGCCCGACTTGACCGTGAGTTTGCATACATGCCAAGTCAAGTCAAATTGATTTATTTAGCACTTTTCACATTACACATTGTTTCTAAGCATCTTTACATAAAATCATGATATTAATGTTTTGTGATATCTTAATATCTTCATCCTACAGCTGGGAGATACAGTAGTTAACAATTTATGAAGATACAAGCAATCAGGCAGATGAGATTTGCTATATAATGTATCATCCTATATGATATGGACGCAAATAAAGTTGGACATACTTATATAATGTAGTTAATTTGCATATGTGCAATAGATTTCATTGTACTCAAAATCATCTTAAATTTAATTGACTCTCTTGTCCATGCCATATCCATGTTGGCTCTCCATGAGCTGGAACTTGAACACGGGTCGCCCGAGGAGCTACTGCACCATATGTCTGCAATCAGCCCACAAGGTTATGACTCTGCTAGACAATCATGTTCTAAGCAGAATTCCAAGTCTAGAAAGTGACAGAAGTTTAATGTATATAAAAATAAATAATAAAATAAAACACAAAAATCAGGCCACTAACACCAAACAATAAGCATACATCCCTTCTCTACAGTATTTTCACATATCCCATTGCTACTGCATCTTTTTTAAAGAGATTATGTCGTCATTTACTCACCCTTAAGTTGTTCTAAACCTGTATGAGTTCCTTTCTTTCTGAGCACAAAAGAAGATAGTTTGAAGAATGTTGGTAACAAAACAGTTGGTTGTAGCCATTGACTTCCATTGCATTTTTTTCTTCTCCATACTATGGAAGTCAATGGCTACCACCAACTGATATTTCTTTAAAATATCATCTTCTGTGCTTAAACAATTTAAGGGTGAGTAAATGATTTAATTTTAGGGGGATCTATACCTTTAAATGTTTAATTCCTACTGCTACAATCTTTATCACATTCATGTTTAATAATGGCGTAACTAACTATAACTATTGGTGATATTTTAGAATAGTTGCATTATCTACAACAGTAGTTTAACAAGCCAAACAATGCCTGTAGAGCAGCTACAGTATTCAACTATAAATAGCTGTTCATCTAATGGCTAAATCCTGTGGCCTAGATAATGTCAGCCGAACAGGAAAGTCTTTGAGACTTTAAGAGGTTATTGAAATAATGCGAACTGATAAATTGTTCTCAATAAGACCACAAACATATTAAGAAAGCAAATAGGTTTCATTAGACTTTATGCTGACTTCAAAACAGAAGATTGGTGCTGCAAACACTCAATTATCAATTTCATTTAATCCACTGAAGAATCTTGGGTCGTAATTCACACTTAAGACAGAAGACAGGGAAGAAAAATCGAACGGAGCACGAACCTTAATCTCGCACTAAGATGAATGAATAAAGGATAACTGCTTAAAACAGATTCTTTAACTGTGATGAAGCATTCAAAAGCTAGTGGGAAATGTCCTGTGTGTGTACTGTATACAGCATGAGCCATTGCTTGAAATTAGTTGAGTCACAAGCAGACAGCTTGTATGGCGTTGGATAAATTGACCTATAAATAGATCCCTGAAGCTTTTAATTAGTGAGTATCAAGGCCTGATCTATTAAGGTGAGTCAAAGTCATCTCTCAGACAGTTTAATGGCTGCGAGGTGCCTTTTGTTCACGTCTGTGGAGAACCACAGGTGGTAGAGTAATTCATTCTGTTCCTCTCTCTGTAGATTGATGTAGCATCGTCTGAATTCGCTTTGTTCCTCCGTGACTTTCTCCAAGGCCGTGGCTGTGAAACCGGAGGCAGAATTTGTGCCCGTCATGTCGGACAATCTACAGCTCTCAAAAGGATGTGACATATTTTTCCAGAAGAGGACAATAAGAAGAGCATGTGTCTGCGCATTGCTGTAAGTAATCTACTGAGTGCCAGAGGGGATGAGTGTGTAAAACAGTAAAGGTCACTACATTAGAAGTGTTGCAAGCTTTAAACATGGCAGCCCACGAGTGTGAACGTGTGCAAGGAAATCTCAGTGTTTGTTTCTATTTTACATCCTCAAACCTCTAGCGTTTGTATACCAGATCATTACAGAGTGTGACAGGAAGCTAGCATTACAGCTTTAATTCAGAGTGCACATGTGTGCCTATGGTCACGTAGCTCAGCTGGCTTGTCAGTGCGCATGCACACCGCTGCGGCTGCTTTACTGGCCATTTGTCAGTTTCACGGTCAGTGAACGTCACGTTCCTCCTGGGTGAGCAGTTCCCCCTGGGCTTTTCCCCTAGCTTTGCGCCATGTCTCAGGCTCTCCAAGCTTCTGCGCCTCTCATCTCCTCAATAACATATTGACCCAACGATCCTCGGCACATTACCTGTTCCCGAGGCAGTTCTGCCACAGCCTACAGCAGGGATTTGCTTTCAAAAGTCTCTACCCTGGGCATACAGACATATAAGCTGGTTTCATAATACCATTTGGTTCAACTGCCTGAATTGAGAAAATTGACCTTCCATAAAAATGTCATACAGACCATAAAACTGTACTTTGTATCATTTAATTACACATAATTTTTTGTTGGAAAAAAATTATCTACTTACAAAACAGGTTCTTTGACTTTTATTTCCTTTTTTTTACCTTTATAAGAGCAATTTTGCTAAACTTATTAAATGTATGTGTCTAATGTGAAATTCTTACATTTAAATTCATAAATTATTTTAAAAATTTTAATCAGATTAGAATAAAAAGACACAATAGGGCTGTTACCAATCAAAAGAAAGTCATCTCTAAACTGCAGATGTGGTGGCATTTGAAGTGATCTTAAGGTATATTTACACAGACTGCTTAATGCAGATCAGAGGTGGAATGGATGCATTTACAGTGCAATAACAACTGCATAATGTTATGAGATTAATACTTTGAAAATATGCTTAATATGGAAATATGGGATGGTTAAAAAACTAAATTATATTTTAAATATGAAACTAAATCCACCAGTAGATGGCAGCAAGTCAGTCTTTTTCAGTGAATCCTTAATTCAACCGATTTGTTCGAAATGGCTGATTCATTCAGGAATGTTTTTATGAATGGTAACTGAATCATTGACTCACTTGATTCATTAATGCATTAATACAGATTCAGTCATTAATGAAACATTGCTGTGTTTTTGTATGTCATAACGGCTCTGCTCTGGCTTTGTTTGGAACTTTTTTCATTGGTAAAATAGAGCAAAACAAATACATTTAGAAGTTTAAAATCAATATCACATTTACAATCGTGCTGATATTTGGAGAATACAGTACTGTTGCTTGAGTGATATTGTTTAACAAAATAATATATTACAAATATTTTTTGCCCATATATCTAGAATTTTGGGGGTATTTTTTCCCTAAACCTGTTAATTTCTGACCCTCCTTCTGATAATCCAAATTTAAATTGACAGGCAACAAAGAAACAGCTCATGTTAACATGGTATTGAGTATTGAGGTGTATTGTTATACTGAGTAACAATTAGGACTGTCAATTTTTTTTTTATCTAAATAATTACATGATTTGCTCATTAATCTAATCCCTATCATTTCACTTAAGAAGACATTGATTCATCAACTGGGGTCATATGGGTTACCGTCATGTTCACTTTGTGTAGTTTTTCAAGCATCATCTTTGGATGTCTGGTACATTTGAATTATATGCAGAGAGATGATTTTTTGTTTCTATAACTCTTCATTTGTATTCATTTGAAAAAAGGAAATCATACATATTGGATGGCATGAGGGTGTAAAGCATGGAGGAACCCCTTAATGTTTTTGACCTGTGCCATTGCATTATGTTTTGTTTTGTTCCTTTAACCAAACCTTTGTATGTCTGTCTGACAAAACATTTTATGCAACTTATTTTCCTATGCAATTACAAGAATATCCTTACCTTTAAATGAACAAAAGATTCATTGGATATCTGTACTTTCACTTAAATATAATTTTTGAGTACTTTCTACCTTTATACCCCCCCCCCAATCCCCCCCAGTAAAGGATTTTAACAGGGATTAGAAGTGAACTAAAGAGAATAAAAAGATTTTAAGCACTCTCTTCAGGTAGCTTGGGTGGCTTCTTCTGGCTTGGATAAACATACTGTTTTGCAGTTCCTAAGAAAGGTTACCCTCCAACAGAACAGTAAATCAGCAAAACCAATTTTTTACTGGCCTTGGGCACTTGCCACTTTACAAGGTTTCACACACAGCTCCTTTTAGCCCCTATCAAAGTTGTGTCTCTCAGTTTAATCTTAAAACCATAAGAATTGAATACTCTCATCTGTTTTAGCTCTGAGTCAAAGAGGATGCTGGTTGTAAAAGTCGCACTGCAGCTAGAACACTGCTGTCTCTCCTCTAGCTACATTCCTGTGAGTTGATCTGGGCAAGGTGAGAGGTCCCTAAAGCCTGTAAGGACGAGTGAAACCATCTGTCCATCCTACACCTCTAGCTAACTGCACCCCAGGGCTGGAGAAGTGAGCTGTCTGAGAAAGGCCGAAAGCTGGTGAACTGTGTAAAAGTGCAGGCGGGCTCTGTCAGGATTCATAAGATGTGTAATACATGTAATGGTATACTTTGCTGGAAATGTGTAGTAGAAATCTAGTAAAAATATTTTAATTTATTATTTTATTATCTTTCTAATATAATTTATGTTACTTTTCTCTGTTTTAAATCAAATGAAAGTGCTGGATTCTGGATAAAGTCTGTGTTCAGTACGGACACGTCTATCCCTTACGGTCTCATTTCTTTTCCAATTGAATTAATATATGGCTTCTACCTTAAGGTCCATACCAAATGTCAAGCCTAGCTCACCAGGGGTGAGATATTCTTTTACAGGTAATTTTCAGTGTGAAAAGTGGAACCAAAATGGAGAGTGATGGAGCTTTTTCCTAATTTAAAGAGATGATCTAAAGGCTTGCTTATTCCTTGTGCTTTGGTGCTGCTTGGGTTCATGATAAATGAGCAGACAAAACTGTTTTACATTTGCAAGATCTATCATATCTGAAATCCACTAGCATAATATAGTTTGACGCAGTGAGCTGTACAGGAACAGACAAAAAAGAAAAAAGAAAAAGAGGCTGATGCTGATATTTCAGCTAAGCTAAGCTCCCAAAAGATGCAGCAGACCATGCGCTGAGTACCACAGTTTGCAGCACTGACAGATTTGCCCAGTCATGGCATTAACACTTTTTCTGTCTTGTTCTTCATGAACTTTTCTTCTGCGAGAACCTTGCACCTTTAACAGTTTAAAAACAGTTGCACATTTTAACTTTAAATGTAATGAAAAATTCATAATTTACTCAAACTCAGTTGTTCCAAACCCATACGAATTTCTTTATTCTGCTGAATACAAAATTATTTTAAGAATGTGGGTAACCGAACATTTGATGGTTACCACTGACTTCCATAAATCATTTTTTTTTTAAATCCATACTATGGAAATCTATGGGGAGCATCAACTTTTCAATTACTCACATTCTTCAAAATATCTTCTTTTGTGTGGGGGACCAGAAGAAATAAACTCATACAGGTTTGGAACAAACGTGCCGCGCACGTCCTGAAAAGTGAAACCAAAACATTTCAATCGCCATCTGGTGGCTGGCTGGAGCATAGATTATAAACCCCTTCCTCGCCATGAGAAGTAAGCCAAACTAAATAATCAAATTACACTTCAAATAAATGTTTATCAAAAATAGTTTCCATTATTTTAGGTAGATCTTATCACTGACGTATGTTCAAGTGCTTGTTTTTCTAAAAAGTGTGCTTTTTATTAGTTAATTGATGCTATTGAAACAGAGTGTGGTGTCATGATTGTGAGTTTGCGATTGGGTCTGTGGGAGTTCGGGCAGGACTTTTGCCTTGTCCAAATACCCACACTTGCTGTCTTTGCAATTGACCACTTGACAACTTATATGATGTATTTCCTGTATTTGGCACAAGTGTTCATGTGAGGATGAAGACCACAAGTGTGTCAACCTTTTCATCACCAGATGGGACACACTTAAAGTGTTGTAAAAATGCAAGTGTTTACATAGCTTTATTTTAATTGTAAATACTTTGCATTTTAAAATCAACTTCTAAATGTCTGTTCAGTAGTTCATATAACATGACACAAATTTAATTTGTGGTGCTTCTAATTAAGTGATTAAATGCAGTCGCAAATGTTTTTTTAAAAAAAAATATCACCACTACTCATCTTTGCACCAATAAAAACGTAAAAACACTGTTTTTATACCAAATTATACGTAATATCTAATTATTATATTAATATTTAACTTACATTGGAAAGGTTTCCGTGACATCTCACGAGATCTCAGCAAAAAGTCTCATGATTTATTTCCAGAACATGATGCATGATGGGATACGCTAAGCCTCGAATAGCGCTCTGGAGCGGTATTCGAGATAGTGTGGATTTAGTGTGCGTTAAGGGCACTGCGCTTTGCTGTTTTTAAGAACTGGGACAGTCTTGCGCACTTACTTCCTGTTGTGCGTATGCGCTCTCAAGTGGCCAAGACTGCAAGTGTGGGTATTTGGACAAGGCATTAGATACTGCAGCTCAACCTCAAGATCACTACTGCACAGACTCAGGCTCCAAATGAATCACTACTGCACAGACTCTGGCTTCAAATGAATCTCTACTGCACAGACTCGGGCTCCGAATTAATCACTACTGCACAGACTCGGGCTTCAAATTAATCTCTACTGCACAGACTCAGGCTCCAAATTAATCTCTACTGCACAGACTCAGGCTTCAAATGAATCACTACTGCACAGACTCAGGCTTCAAATGAATCACTACTGCACAGACTCGGGTTTCAAATGAATCTCTACTGCACAGACTCAGGCTTCAAATGAATCTCTACTGCACAGACTCGGGCTTCAAATGAATCTCTACTGCACAGACTCAGGCTTCAAATTAATCTCTACTGCACAGACTCGGGCTTCAAATGAATCACTACTGCACAGACTCGGGTTTCAAATGAATCTCTACTGCACAGACTCAGGCTTCAAATGAATCTCTACTGCACAGACTCGGGCTTCAAATGAATCTCTACTGCACAGACTCAGGCTTCAAATGAATCTCTACTGCACAGACTCGGGCTCCGGGCTTCAAATGAATCTCTACTGCACAGACTCAGGCTTCAAATTAATCTCTACTGCACAGACTCGGGCTCCAAATGAATCTCTACTGCAGAGACTCAGGCTCCAAATGAATCTCTACTGCACAGACTCGGGCCTCAAATGAATCACTACTGCACAGACTCGAGATTCAAATGAATCTCTACTGCACAGACTCAGGCTCCAAATGAATCACTACTGCACAGACTCGGGCTTCAAATTAATCTCTACTGCACAGACTCGGGCTCTGAATGAATCACTACTGCACAGACTCTGGCTTCAAATTAATCTCTACTGCACAGACTCGGGCTCCAAATGAATCACTACTGCACAGACTCTGGCATCAAATGAATCTCTACTGCACAGACTCGGGCTCCGAATGAATCACTACTGCACAGACTCTGGCATCAAATGAATCTCTACTGCACAGACTCGGGCTCCGAATGAATCACTACTGCACAGACTCAGGCTTCCAATTAATCTCTACTGCACAGACTCGGGCTCCGAATGAATCACTACTGCACAAACTCAGGCTTCAAATGAATCTATACTGCACAGACTCAGGCTCCGAATGAATCACTACTGCACAGACTCAGGCTTCAAATGAATCACTACTGCGCAGACTCAGGCTCCAAATGAATCACTACTGCACAGACTCAGGCTTCAAATGAATCACTACTGCGCAGACTCAGGCTCCAAATGAATCACTACTGCACAGACTCAGGCTTCAAATGAATCACTACTGCACAGACTCAGGCTCCAAATGAATCACTACTGCACAGACTCAGGCTTCAAATTAATCTCTACTGCGCAGACTCAGGCTTCAAATGAATCACTACTGCGCATACTCAGGCTTCAAATGAATCTCTACTGTGCAGACTCAGGCTTCAAATGAATTACTACTGCGCATACTCAGGCTTCAAATGAATCACTACTGCGCAGACTCAGGCTTCAAATGAATTACTACTGTGTAGACGCAGGCTCCAAATTAATCACTACTGCACAGACTCAGGCTCCAAACGAATCATTACTGTGTAGATTCAAGCTCGTAATGAATCACTACTGCGCAGACTCAAGCTCCAAATGAATCACTACTGCGCAGACTCCAGCTCCAAATGAATCACTATTGCGCAGACTCAGGATTCAAACAAATCACTACTGCACAGACTCAGGCTCCAAATGAATCATTACTGTGTAGATTCAAGCTCGTAATGAATCACTACTGCGCAGACTCAAGCTCCAAATGAATCACTACTGCGCAGACTCCAGCTCCAAATGAATCACTATTGCGCAGACTCAGGATTCAAACAAATCACTACTGCACAGACTCAGGCTCCAAATGAATCATTACTGTGTAGATTCAAGCTCGTAATGAATCACTACTGCGCAGACTCAAGCTCCAAATGAATCACTACTGCGCAGACTCAGGATTCAAACAAATCACTACTGCACAGACTCGGACTCCAAATAATGTCACTGGCGCAAGATGACAGCGGCCATACTGGGATGTTTTGGCTTCACTTTTCTATAGTGTAAGGAAGTGGAGATGCGTTGTTCATCTTTTCATTTTTGGGTGACTGCACAGACTCAGGCTCCGAATGAATCACTAAGTATGCTGCTCCCTCTACATGGAACAAGTTACAGAAATCCATGAAACTTAATAAGCTGGTCTCATTGGTCGCATTTAAGAGGATGTTAACTGACTTGGAGGCAGCCACATTTGGCTGTAGATGTTTTGCCTGATGTGTTATGGATTTTGGTTGACTTTAAAGGATTTGCTATTTCAGTTGTTTTATGTTATTATTATTTTTTGTGTATTTTGTGTTTGTATGTATGTATGGTTGTACTGCTGCCTATCTTGGCCAGGACACTCTTGAAAAAGAGATTTTTAATCGCAATGAGTTTCTTCCTGGTTAAATAAAGGTAAAAAAAAATTGTACGGGCCCCCCCAAATGATATGGGCTCCAACTTGCTTAACTTATTGTTGATTTTTCGGATGTAAATAATGTTACGTGACTATACACAAGCTGTTTTAATTACGGTATAAATGCTTGGAAATAATATTTAACTTTTTCAAGTCCATTCATTGCACGCAAGCCACACAATAATTGCAATAAGCTTTGAGCTTTTTTATTATAACACAAAGTATCATCCCTCTGTCAATTTTAAGATCAAATACAAACAATAAATGTGTTTTGCGATCTTTTATTTGCAGTGAGGTAACTGTATTCGCCTCAGTTCAAGCAGCATGTGCATCAATGATATTTCCCTCTTTAATATTTGCAGCACGAAATAAACATGAATAAATATTTAAATTTATATTGAAAAAAAAAATCTGAACAATTTAATACAAACAAATGTCTCATGAAATCGATCAATTAGAGTTTCAAAAACATCTATAAGCCTACGTTTTATTGCTGTTTTTCGTGTTAAGATTTTTTTTTATTAATTTATTTTTGCGGAGTAGGCCCCTATAGGTATAATTTTCACATTGACTTCAAGCAATATAACATGATTTTATTATCGTAATTTTGACTTTATTCTTAAAATAGTATGACGTTAATCTTATTTATTTAGTTAGTTATTTTTCAGCGTGACACTAAAATGCCACTGTAGGCTATTTGTACTGCATGCAAACACAATCTTGGCACAGCAGCCCAAAAACAAAACAAAACAAAACAAAACAAAACAAAACAAAACAAAACAAAACAGAAATAAACAAAACAAAACAACAAAAAACAAAACAAGTAAAAAATAGTATGAAACTGATGATCATGACTCCCCATATCTCCTCATTGGTCGTGCCTTTAGAGAGAAATGCATCTTTACAGATTACATAAGGAAAGAGGTTTTAATTTTTGATTTGAATTATTTAGTTTTAAAGTAGTAATTTATAGCATTCTATAAATATATTTATCATGTCAGTGAGGCAAGTATTTGTTGAGAATCGGTTCAGCTTTTGTGAAGTGTTCCTGCTCAAGATCAAGACTGCAGAAAGCCACCCTGTTTGTTTTCTTTAGGCTATTTTATGACAGCGTATTTTAATTTTCCACAAAAAAATTACAAGTGATCACAATAGCGCCACCATGTCCTTCAAAGCACGCTTCAGCTTCCACTCTTAGCACAAACGATTGGATATTTATCACACATTTATCTTACATTTTTAAATTTATATTGTGAAAGGCATGAAGTTTTTTATAAACTGATCAAACATATGCTCAACTCACTGTCTGGTGCTGACCGCTTGGTATTTTTTTCAAAAACTTGAATTTAACAAACATAAAATGTTCCAATCATGTTTCTAAATTAACTTAATAAAGACATGAAACGAAATATAACCACTTTGCCATTAAAAACCAAAACTGAACTTTGTTTAATGGCTGCAACAGCAGCTGTGTAAAGGGGAAGAGAGAGAGAGAGAGAGAGAGAGAGAGAGAGAGAGAAAAGACACGGGTTCGGGTCGGACTTGGGTGGAGAATTCTGATAACCTGTCAGACAAGGGCTCGTGCAGGGCTCTATATTCATTCCCTTGTTTCAATTAAAATTTCCCCCTCGGCTCGGCGGGCCCCCAATCTGCCCGGGCCCATATGCTCCTGCATACCCAGACGCTACGCCCCTGGTGCACACATAATAGTTTTGATGTTATTGGCCCTGCATATTAGCTTTTTAAAATTAAAATTAAATTTAACATTTGCATATTATTTTTTTAAAACGGTATTGACATTAATAAATGTGTATTCAGGCAAATCCTGAACTCTCCTTTTCCCCCAAGCAAGCACAGAAAAATAATAAGAGCTCAGAGATATTCACATCTTCTGCTGAAAGAACCCAAAAATCATGATCAGTCTGTCTGCAGGCAATAATCTGTGTACATACTCTCTTCAAGAAAACATGTGCATGCACAAACATTTTATAAACATTTTTGACCACCAACCCTACTGCATTATTATGTGAATGGACAGGCCATTTTAATTTTTAAAGTGTATTTTTTTGTTATGTTTTTGCTTAAATATAAACTACTTATAAAATGTACAAAATATAAGGAATATTTAAAACCTCATATATATATATATATATATTATACAAATACAAAGTGAAATGTCCAGTGATAGTGATTTTCTATGAAACCGATGAATGTGACTGTGGCAACATATTTATTATTTTGGTTCATGCACATATCGCGGCAGTTTGTAAATGAAATATCTGGTGAATCGCACTAAATGTGTGTTCAAAAAAATCTAAAAAAAACAACAACAACTGTGCAACCATGCAATTTTAACTTGCTTCTACAAGGATTAGAGCTCTTTTGTCGAGTGTCATGAGTTGTGTTTTTACTCTATTCCTATTCGAGCAAACAAAAAAACGCTGTACCAGACGAGCTACCAATCAATTTTAATACATAAGAAAAGTCAAATATGGATCTGGTTATGTGATGCAAAAGAAGTATATATTAGTTGACAAACAATGTATAACTGTTTTGAGGTTGTAACAGTTTCGTGAAATTAACTATGTAGTGTTTATTAACTATCTCTGTATGGCGTTATTTTACTGCCAAATGTCGAGAGCGCATTTTTGTAGCGCGAAAGTAGATTAATATAATGCGCGAGCGCGAATCTCCCCGCTCGCACGCGGATTTCCTTTGCTCTCGCACAAAACCGGACGCTCGGATATACGCTGCTCTCGCGCAGAGAGAGTGCGCGCACTTAAAACGTGTCTCTCCTCTGGCTCAAGTGTGCGTGTGCGTGTGCGCGCTCAAACTTCATGTATGGCCACATGAACTTTAAGAATCATATACTTTTTTGTTTGTTTGTTTGTTTAGATAAATCGCTCAGAGGGGTTTGACCAAACGATTAGACAAACTAGTTTTTTTTTTTTTTATAAATCATCCAAGCACCAGATTCCTAGCCATTTCTAATATACATTTGATATGACTAAATATTATTAAATTGTAGAGAAATTCCAGGATCAGTTCCCTCTTCACGTAGGCCTAGTATTTTCATCAGGTCAGTCGTAGAAAAATCTGATTGGTTGATAACTTTTGACGTTTAATCCAGGTGTGAAAATAATTAATATCTAGCGCAAGAGCACAGAGAGATCTGCGTGTGCACAGGACAAAGTTTGAGCGCGCACACGCACACTTGAGCAAGAGGAGAGACACGTTTTAAGTGCGCACACTCTCTCTGCGCGAGAGCAGCATATATCCGAGAGCGCGCGTCCGGTTTTGTGCGAGAGCAAAGGAAATCCGCGTGCGAGTGGGGAGATTCGCGCTCACGCATTATATTAATCTACTTTCGCTCTACGAAAATACGCTCTCGACATTTGGCAGTAAAATAACGCCATATCTCTGTAATCATAATTTGTGTGAAAAGCAATAAAGGTTGTTGGTGTGCTACCATTAGTGTTGCTTTCCCAACCAGCATCATTTTTGTTCAGCCAATGCTGTGAGTTTGCCGTCGGGCAATCTGTTTGTCTGGCCAAAGCCACGTGGGGGAATTATTTTTTTTTTTTATTGAGAATGATTATTTTATTTTTGTAATTCCATTTTGGTGCCACTAGTGGCACTGAAATTACATCACCTACACCTTTGCTCTAAACCACTCGATGAGGAGCTCTCTGCCTCTGCTTATCTCTCTGCCTGTGAATCTTCCATGGTGTCAGTCTATCAATATTTTTGTAGTCATTCGAGGTTTACTGTTGTCCAGGTATGCTCTTCATAAAAGGAACATCAACAATGACCTCTAGCCTGGCCTCTAGCCTGCGAGTTTTACACCACTGATGAGAAGTGAAAAGTGTTCTTGACGTGTGACAAATCTACCGTCAGGACAGCGCAGAGTCGACCGTTACACTTATCATCATATCCCTGGACGTGGAAGTTGATCAATGAAGGTTTACAGAAGCTGAGACAAGATTCCCAATGCACTGGTTCTGCTGTACTTAATGATGACAGTTTCTAGATGGAGGACTTTGATGCTTGCTCTCGCCAAGCAGTCTGGAATCACAGAATAGTCATATGGGAAAAACAAAAGCTAGACGGAGAGCAAGGATCATTAAATTTCGGAGACAGAGAAGAGGAAAACTAAGATACAAAGTTAAAGTATTCCAAACAAAGAGAAAAAAAAAAACCAGGGTCATGTGGATTGAAAATAGTGTTTTCCTTTTGGATATGTTTAGCCTTTTTATGTAAATCTTGCAGTAGAATATAGTAAATACAGGGTCAATATTCATTTTGAAATGGAAAAAAAGGGAAAATCATTAAAATTATATATTTTTTTTCTGTTCAGTGGTTCCATTCAACACATAATATCAGAATTTTCAGATTCTTTAAAGGTGGGGTATGCAAAACTGAGTCGGGGCTGAGTACCAAAACAAACTTGTAGCCAATCAGCAGTAAGGGGCGTGTCTACTCATGATGCGAGGAGAGAGCACTCATCAGTGCACATGACGGACATTAGCCAAGCTGAGCGATGACAGAAAGATAGAGATGGTGGATAAAATACAAAAGAGGAAAACATCTGTGGAACAAAAGAAGGCTTACACCGTGTCTACACCTGACGCGACACTTGTCCTGTCGTGGTCTGTCTACACTGGATGTGACAAAGCGACCTTTGAAAATCATTTGAAATTTGTGTCAATACATGTATGTCATAAATAGAACGCGGCAGCAGTTTACTGTCAGGGATTTGTTGTGTCACGGCGTGGCATCCAGTGTAGACAGCATCACAGATTATAATGAGTTATTTTGTCACGCTGCGCTGCTCACGTCCGGTGTAGACACAGTAAGGCAAGAAGTAGGACCCGTGTAAATATCGGATCAGCTTTCCAGCGCTGGAGAGAACTCAAGGAGCAGGAAGGCCTGCGATCGGACGCCAAGGTTGCTTTGTTTCTTCTCGATAGGTGAGTAACATTGGTTTTGCTTTGTTTCACAGAACTAATCGTTGCCTGGGTTGCGGACATATGTGTGGGGTGGAGATATCAAAATAGGGGCGAGATCCTTTTGGGGTAGGGGCGTGTTTGTTTTGGTGATTTCAAATGTCAACATTGGCTGCCAGAAATCACTTACCCCACCTTCAATTGTAAATAAATAAAATGATTGCAGTATACTGTATTACTCCTGGTAACCTTTTAAATAACAACTGTCATTTAATGAAATGAAATAGAAAATAAATCTTGAACATTTAAGAAACTAAACAAAAGTTTAAATTAATCCAGTATGATTATAAAATAATGCAAAAAAAAAAAAAGGTAGGAAATATCAGTTTACATTTCCAAACATTCATTTTGCCGTAAATTGTAATAATCCAGTGAGATTTTTGTCTGAGAACAGCCAGTGCTCCACACAGAGATCTGATCTGATCATCATCAGTCTGTCTGGAATGACATGAAGAAACAGAACAAACTGAGACAGACTAAATCCAGAAGAACTGTGGCAACGTCTCTAAGATGCTTCAAGAAACCTCCCCGCAAAGCTACAGTACTGTAAAAAGTTTTAGACACTTGTGTAAAAATGCTGTAAAATGAGAATGCTGTCAAAAATAATGTCATAAATCGTTTCTTTATCAATTAACTTCTATTAACTAAATTAAATCTACATTTGGTGTGACCATCCTTTGTGTTTAAAGCAGCTTTTGCCTCGGTTCACTTGTGCATAGTTTCTCAGGGAGCTTTGCAGGTAGGTTCTTGAAGCATCTTGGAGACGTTGGCACAGTTCTTCTGGATTTAGTCTGTCTCTGTTTGTTCTGTTTCTTCATGTCATTCCAGACAGACTGGATGATGATGGAATCAGATATCTGTGTGGAGCACAAAAATCTCCCTGAATTATTACAATTAATGGCAAAATTAATGTTTGGAAATGTAAACTGATATTTCCTACTGACACACTACTGCAAAAGATAGAAATAACTGACTTAAAACCATTTTTTAGCAGGTGAAAATTCTAGTGTTCTAATAATTTTGGCCACCACTGTATTTTGTCAATCAAAAGGGCATGCCAAAAGTGTCAGACTTCAAATGTCTCAATAGGGCTATTGAAGTTAGTGTGATAATGCCATTAAGGTTCTATTTGACCTTAAAAATCATTCGTATTTCAAGCCAACGTTGCCAGGTCTGCGGTTTTCCTTCACTTAACATTATTTGTAGCATAGCTCCCATCCAATAATGGCAAAGTCCTTTGTTACATCTGATAAAAAAGTCTCATCTCTCAATTAATGTCCATTTTATCACAAAATGCCAACAATAAATGTTGTTTGACCCTCTTAAATATAGCGTGACAGATTGCTGTAGCATCTCAGTTCAAGTAGCAGTGCAGAGAGTGAGTCTCTTCTACTTTAATACACATTGTAGTGCAAAATAAGTATGAATGAACATCAGGTGTTGACAGGTAAAATACTTACTGAAATGTATCATGTCTCATGTAATCACTCAATCAGTATTTCAACCGTTAAAAGACACAAATAAAACAGCTTGTGATCAATTTGTCCATATGAAAATTATCCAGTGTTCACAGTTGGTTAGTTAGCTATAAAAACACCAGAGGGAGCTTATGTACTGTTAAGTATACAGTATATATATATATACAAAGTCCTGGCATGAAACTCTAGATGGCACAGCCCGATACATCTAACTCAATATGACATAATGACATCATCACATGGCACAGCTGATTGGTTCTCTCCTGTATCAGTAGCCAATGAGCTCGCTGCTCAACATTCAAATACTTGGCAGTGTTTGCTGTAGCAGTAGCAGTGCACTTCCGAAACCCTCCACCTTCCCCAGCTCCACCTGTATAGATCTGCTATGAGGTGATTCATGTATGCTATGGGGGTTATTCATATCTGTTATATGTGCAGCAGCAGTATTTCTTACATGCTCACAGCAGCATGTTGTGGATTTATTGGCAGTAGCAAGTCTCGGTACTTGCTCTGCTGCAGCAGTGTAGCAGATCTATTCCGCCAAGACCAAATACATTAACATTGTCATGTATATTACCATGCAATTCACTCCGAGAGTTGTCATGACAGAAGTATGTTTAAAGAAATCTTAGCCCTGTCTTTAGGCATGTAAATCAACTCTAGAATGCACAGGAGAAAATCACTGAAGCAATGTATAATGAATCTAGTAAGTGTATTTATACAGGTTAGTTTTGACTTGCTGCTTTCAGAGTAGCCAGACAAAAACAAGCACTGACCATCCCATGGGTCCTTGAAGGAAGGGCAGCAAAAATGAAATAGCAAACAAATAAAGCTGTATGCTTGAGTGCTGAGCGATGGACTACCAGAGCTGACAGATGACACCAAATAGCTTACACGAGAAAATGAAAACAGAGTTTCTTTATACCTCATCATGCGCTCAAGGTTGAATGTGAGCATTGCCTTGGCAAGTGTTATTTCCAGGCTGTCTGTCTTTCATGGCGTGATTACAAACTGATGTCTGACTCATTCGATACAGAAAAAAAGTTCTCTGTTTCAACACCTCAACAGGTAGAACTCACAGCACCCACCGAATGAGAACACACTGAGTTTATGAACCTGATTGCCACAGTTTGTCAGAATACAAGATGTCACATTAGAGCCAAAGTGACTTTTAAGAACCTGACATCTGGGTGCTACATTATGCTAATCAGGAGTTTAGCTTGGATTTGGTCATGTCACTTCTCTTGACAACCACAAAATATATGCCCCTCCCCAAACCCTGTGGGATTTCAAACTAGTTTTGCATGAAATGACAAGGATACAGTCATTACATAATGACCGCAAACCATAAGCGTCACTAAACCCTGCTTAGAGCGCTTTAGCCCCCATGTCTTTCATCTCGGCTCTCCTAAAAACTTGCGTTTAACCATCAACACTGTTAAAAATGTGATTATGTGATGCCTCTTTACATATGCTGAAAACAGCAGTTTCATTGTCCTATCTGAGGTTATTTCACTCTGACATTTTAATTTGCTATTTTATGTTATACAAACATAATATAGTCATTATATAGCCCTTCCATCTAGTAACAGACAAAGTCATTGGTAATATAGGATGGTAATACAGCAATGTTTGTCATGGATTGGAATTTATTTTCAAAATTAAAGCAAGATTCAAGCACCCAATCTCTTGCACTTGTTTTTTTTTGTTTTTTTTTCAGATTACGCAACTTTCATGTTCCAGGGGTTGATTTTTTAGTAACACTGAGAGATGAATGTATTTTTGTTACACGAAGTTCACTTCAAAACTGACTTAAATATGTCAAATGCATTCATTTTTAAATTTATTTTATTTTGTTTTGTTTTGTGTTTGTTTGTTTGTTTTTTGTCACGGAGCCAGACTTTTAATCTTAAAATATGTGACCCTGGAGCACAAAATCAGTCATAAGTAGCACGGGTATATTTGTAGAAATAGCCAAAAATACATTGTATGGGTCAAAATTATCTATTTTCTTTTATGCCAAAAATCATTAGGATATTAAGTAAAGACCATTTTCCGTGAAGATATTTTGTAAATTTCCTACCGTAAATATATCAAAACGTAATTTTTGATTAGTAATATGCTTTGCTAAGAACTTAATCTGGACAACTTTAAAGGTGATTTTCTCAGTATTTCGATTTTTTTGCACCCTCAGATTCCAGATTTTCAAATAGTTGTATCTCAGCCAAATATTGTCATATCCTAACAAATCCCTACAAAAATGGAAAGATGATTTATTCAGCTTTCAGGTGATATATAAAATAAATACCCTTATGATTGGTTTTGTGGTCCATGGTCACATATGGTAATCCAAGTATAAGTATTAATCTTTGATAAACAAGCAGTGTTGTAATACTTGAGTCTAGACAAGGACCGAACTCATACTCAAGTCCATCTCAAGTCCTTGTTCAAGACCATATTTTCAGGACCACTTGGACTCGGCCAGGACTCTGACTCAAATGAGCTCTACTATGGTCTTGAGCTCAAACTTGAGAAAGACATGAATACTACAGTACTGCTTGTTTATCAAAAAGACAACCATGTCAGTGTACAGCATGCTTGAGATATGCATGTTTCTCCAACATTTAACATTTTTCGACAACCACCCCAGTCAAATTTCAGACTGCTGAAGAAAAGTTTTATCATTTGATGCCATTTTTTTAAGAGAGATTGTGTCATGTCCTGTTTTGCACTTTAGAGAAAAAGAGCAATGGAAAGAATCTAAATGTGCTCGCTAACACACTCTTCTTCACGCCAATTCTTCAAAAGCAACAGACACCAGTGGTAAAAAAGGCCAGAACATTTAACACATATTTCACTGTAATTTGGAGAATGCACACCTGAGTTAAAGCTGTTTGTGAAAAATGTCTTGTCTTCTCTTCCCTGACAACAACAATCTGTTCTGCACCGTGGAACACCCTTTCAGTAAACAGAAAAATAAAATCCAGTGAGCCAGTGTTTTTTTGCATCAATATTATAATGAACGGTGATATGACAATATAAATTACAGTCCTTGTGAAAAGGTTTTATGGTGTTGGAAAAAAAGAGATGAGTGACGATGAATTGTTCATCTGCAGGCTGTGACCTTTGTCAAAAAAACAAACAAAAAGAAAAAAAATCCTAAATATCACTTGTGAGCAGAATATTTTTATCATATTCACAATCAAGTATTTTTATCAAATGATGCAAAATGTGGAGAAAAATACCTAAGATTCTAGCTTAAAATATTTTATTTTTTAAACATGCTAAAATATGTCTTGCCACAAAATGCTAATAAATACAATACATAATTTGAGAATGACACTGCGGTATGAAAAATCAGAATGAATATATGCAAGTCAAACATAGGACTGTTTTTTTAATGAAAGAGCAGCTGAGACAACTGACAATGAGAAAAAATACAACACAAAAGTGAATGAATGAATGAATGAGGCACCCAAAGCGCTTTACAATCATATGAGTGGTCTCTCGAAACCATGAAATACCATCAAATAATAAAATATACCAATGTAACAAAACTTTTTAAAATGAGAAACACATTAGTATAACATGTAACTTGTGACGTTTTCAAACTCTGATTCCTATTGTGACGGCTGAGGGTTGGCCTCACAAACAAGCCCTCTGTAGTTACAATACTGCATGGTAATTAGCACAAACCGATCTTAGTAATTACCATTATTAGAAGTGACTGGTGGGAATGCTTTTGTATTAGACTACCACACACCAAACAATTAATTTCCCTTTACGTTCAGAAAATGTTCATTATCTCATGCGAGCGCTCGGCTGAAGAGGTGGCACAGGCGAGAGCACTGTAATCACTCAGCAGCGCTCTGATTCTCAAGCTTCCAGAGGGGAGTGGCGGACGTGTGGAGGAACAGATCAAGGCCATCGGGGTTCAGGGCTGTTGCGACATTGTGTTTATCTGTGTCAGAAGCCTGTTGCTTGGAAACCTGGGAAAGAGGTTTATTTTTAGTCCACTCAAACCATATGAATGTTTTTTACAGTGGGGGTCTATTAAAAAAAAAAAAAAAAAAAAAAAAAAAAATGAAATAAGAAATTATCAGCATCCGGAGCCAATCTTGCTTTCATCAGCTCCCCACAAAGCTGAGAGTGTATTGAGGGCTTTTAAAAGGAAATGTACAATGAATGAATCCATGAGTTGATCATTTACAATCCATGATTTGAACAAACCCAAAGTTTTTTTTTATTTGTTTTTTTTAGAACAATTGGATATGAAAAAGGAAAACAGGAAACAGGAAAAAAATCTCATAGGTTTCCAATAAAGAAGAGACCTGGGCCTTTAAACTTGGGCTGTTAAGCAACCACCCTGGACACGCAGTTGTAAAGGAAACTAAGATTACTGGAGTTTATGTGACAAGAAAATACTATTTTAGTCATTGTGCTTCATTTTATTTTTGAATTTTATTTTGAAACTTGCCTTACACACAGAGGCATTGTCATGCTAGAATAGAAAAGGGTCCTGTCCAACCTGTTGCTATAAAATTAGAAACACACAATTCCTAGAATTTCATTATATACTTAAAAATTAAGATTTGTACTCATGGAAATTACTAAGGTAGTCAAACCTGTTCATTAGAAGGGGGTGTCCCAATACTTTTGTCCATGCAATGTATATAAAAATATGTAAATTATGTATTATGTATATTATCTCATGCTCAAGAAATAGGGAACAGTGAACACACTGCATCAAATGCAGCTCAGTTGGAGCTCTCTCTCAACATGCTGATTATCTGAATCGAGTGTGTTAGATAAGAGAGACCGGAATTGAGAATCACTGGTGTAGAGAACTGCTTCTCAAACCTGTCCTGGAGACCCTCACCACTGCACATGTCTCCCTTATCGGACACACACAATTCAAGTCTGGCAGTGTCTACTAATGAGCTGATGAGTTGAATCAGGTGTGTTAGCTGAGGGAGACATACAAAATGTGCAGTGGTAAGGGCCCCCGGGATGGATTTGAGAAGCACTAGTGGAGGGAGTGTGTTACTTTCAAATGTGACGAGGCATTAACCTTTTAGTGGCACTCACAGACATTTAATTTCTGAACTATCACAATGAATGAACCAACATAATCAGGTATACACAGAAGTGGTGCACAGTTGTGCATGCACAACCAAAATAAAAAAAAATGCGCTGGAAAAATAAGTTCAGGTCACTCATTTGCTTCCTGACATAGCCGGCAGCTGTTAATGTATAATCAGTGTCTTAGATAGACTAACTGTAATACTGAATAAGATTTTCATTCGAACTGAAAGCATAAATCTAGGCTACTGTACCTGTTGCAGGTTTAGAGCAAAATGCAAAACTGTGGTAATCACTGATGCAATTCACTCGGCAGCACTAAAACCAGCAGCACATATACTTACTTGCCGGCAACCTGCCAAAATAAAGGCTTGATTTTAGGTTTGAAAATGTGAAAATTCATATTACAAAATTTTAAAAAGTAAAGAGTTTCCAAAAAATTTACTGATGAACTGATGAAGGTGTTTGGATAGACACCGAAACGTCTTGTTGAGCTTTTTATAGTCCAGTGATTTTAATAAAAAGTAAATTTTTTGGAAAGTTTTAAACACCTGGATGTTTTAGTGATGAATCTACACAGACAAAAAGTAAAGAGGAAATTTACAAATTTAAATTTAAATATTAACATTGTTTTTTTTTTTTAAAAGCGTGCTATAAAATAATAGTATTTTTAGTTAATACTCATTTTTTATTTTAAAATATATTTGAATTATCACGCTTTATTTATTATGTCATTATTTTATTTAAAAATAAAATAAAATTCAATAATGCAATTATTTCCATTATTTTTTTATTTTATTTTATTTATTTATTTTTTACCAGACTGAAAAACATAATGTGCATCCCTGCACATAATAAAATGTTGGCACAGTATTTTTCTGTTTCGGAGAAAACTGAATGCACTTTTTAGCGTGACATTTCACTTTGAAACTGCCACTAAACATGCAAGAAGCAATGTAATATAATGTTTGAAAAGTGTGGCCATAGGAATATATGTCTCATTAGCCTGGTTAACCATACCAATATCTATATCACAATACTGATGGTTTATGATTTGCTCTTTTGTTTTAAAGAAGTAGCGAATTAAATGTTTGAAAGCCTTATTTTTTTTTTTTTTTAAATCTTATCTTTGTTCCATGCATTTGGTCCACAAATGATGCAGCCATCATCGTAAAATCTGCTTGCCTGGATTTCACACAGGTTGTTTCTCCTTGCTAAGAATACAGATAACATTATTTGCCCTCTGCTGCTTTTTTTTCATAATCTTTTGAATATCTAATAGCCTGACACGTTCACTGAGGGTTGATTAGGCATGTACGAATCTCTTGTCTGAATGAATGTCAGTCATTCATTCAGCCCCACGAGACGAAACAGTACAATCCCACACACTGCCTCTTATCTCCCACGTCATAATGACTCCCTATTCTGCTCTCCCCCTCACTCAGAGACCTCATTAGCACACCATACCTTACAAAAACACTCCCGGGAACATCAATGAAAGAACAGGTCGACACAGGAGAGACTCGATACAGATTAGCGTCTCCGATAGGTTTTCTGCAGCAAGCAATGGAATGGAACACGTCACTGTACAGTATTCACTGTACATAGTACTGTACGTGATACACTATGCAGCATGTGACAATAAATATATTTTATATTCCAATTAACTAATAAGAAAGAACTTGAAAGAATTGTGCAATGTGGCTTATACGATTTCCTTGAAGTGCGCTCATTTGTGTAACCCATCCATACACAATGGGCCTCATTTATCAATCTAACGTAGAAACGAGCGCAGATCCGTGCGCACAAATCAACTTACGACAGAGCTCACGTGTGGTTTATGAAACATTCGTATGCCGCCAATCCCATCGTACGAAAGATCGTACGTTGATAAATGTGGCGACTGAAAACAATTGTCATTTGAATATTACGCCCCTAAAAACACCCTGGTTTAGAAGCCTCGCCCCTAGATTTTACAACACGGAGAAACATAACCCGGCCAAAAAGAGGAAGTAATCTCATGAAAGAGAAATTGATCTTACTCCAAAAACACCCTTTAACCTTATAATTGCAAACAATGGCATTAATTTATATGTATATTAAATACCAGTAAATATAACGAAACATTTATAAACATTATAAACACTATATAGATTATTTAGCTCTCCTTAATCCACAACAAACCTTTTAAATTTAACGGTATTACAAAACAAGAATGAAAAAATTAGTAGCTATAAAATTTTATATTAAACTATGAAGTAAAACACAAATTAGGCTATAGTGGCATTCATTATAAACAGAATACAACGTCAAGCTAAAATGAATGAATTAAAGTGAAACTAAACGGCACTGGGCTCACAAGCCTCTCTCATTCGACATCAAAATGTTTCCATTTTTGCCATGTAACATTTGGTTGCTAAACTATTATCTATAATGTAAACAAGGGTTTGTACTTCACTTGAGTTCCAATATCCATGTAAAATATCACCCCTCACATGCGCAATAAATGTTTGTTTCGGGTCTGCACGCTGATTTTACAGTGGACCTTGTAAATTGTGCAGTGTAACATTTATGTTTGGTTGACTGCATTTTAGTTTGATTAATGGCTGAAATGTCAAGTTAGTAATGCTGTGTGTGTGCATGTGAGGCACCTGCGTGATCACCAATCAGTTAAATTAAAAAATAAATAAAGTTATAGAAAACAAATAAGCCCTATTTATTTTATTCATTTTATAATTTCTGTTTTTCTCCATTCACAGAAGCGCTGCAGGTGTGTGATACGACGATGTGTGATTCCTCACGGTCTGTTGTTTATGCTGCTATTTGCGTATAAAGCTAAAGCCCTGAAAGGATAAAAGAAAAATAATAAGCTTCGTTTGTCGGTTTAGGAAAATAATCTAAATGAACAAAATGCTGTCATTATACAATTCTCCGAAATTCTCTATGCTGCACGCAAGTTCAGGCTAACTCAAAAATTTGAGTACACGAGCTCAGACCTGACGTGAGATTTGATCGTAGCCACCGCTCACGTCCATATTGATAAATTCCAAGTTTTGCGTAGAAACGACCGTATGCCCAAATTTCGGTCGTACGTTCGTTTCGTAAATGAGCAATATGTACATACTGAACACTAGACATGCTGCATATTGCAAAAAATATGCTATAGTACTAAGTAGTATGATATTCTGAACATTGGCTTTGACTTGAGTCCCCATGTGCTACAGCAAAATCTAATTTTGGATGGCTTTATGGTTTAGACATGATATCAGGCATGCTGCAGAGATTTAATATAAGTTTAGAACATCAATCTAAACAGCTGTGGCATTGTTAATTGCAATAATGGAATGTGATTTAAATGCCCCCGCTGTTCGGTTTACAGTGTACAAACATCATTAAAATGATGCCCTGAGCCCTTTTTTATTTCAATTCAAAAGCAGACTAGCTAGAGTGTGATGGCCTTTGAAAGCAGCATTAGAGGTTTTCCTCTAGAAATTTTCCTTTAGAATGTGTATGCCAAATGCCTAGAAATCTCAATAAAATGTGGATGAGGTTTTGTTTCGTGAGATGGACACTGAATAAAAATATAGGCTAGGTAAGAGTTTCATTAATAACATTAACATTATCACATCTAAAAATGCTGATTATTTGCAGCTGCACATTTAATTTGTTTAAAATGACAAATTAATATATTATCGTACTTATACATGAAAGTTCATCAGCTGGGTTTAGTGTTATGTAATGTTTGTTGACGATTTATTAATGCAAGTAAGTGCTACTGATGGTTGCATAGCTACTAGTTCTCGATGGCACTGATGCTGCCAGAATGCTGTATAATTGGGCTGTCATAAAGTCTCTGTCTGTAAAATAGCACTTTAAAGATCAATTAAGTGTCTGCACTTCTAGAGAGGGGTGAAAAAAAACATTTTGCTAAAAAAGTGCTGACTTGCACGGTTGGCTGCAGGGCTTGTGTCTATTTTAGTGCTCACTGAAAGCACACATTTGTCTTGATAGTTGCTAAAAATCTAGCTTACAATTATGTGAACATGTTTGTATAGTTGTCAGGATCTGCATTGATGCTTTTTAACAAAAAAATAATTAAATACAACAGCATAGCAAACAGGTATAAAACTATTATCTGAATACAGAGAAGGAAATAGATATCACAGCTATCTGTGTATTTATCTCTCAGCTATCCAGATAAACTAATAAAGAACAATGATATGTTTAAGAATTACTCTAGGTTAACGATAATTTATAAAAATCCTTGTTGTTACATTAAACATTAATTTAATCAACTTCAAATGTTACAATCAAATTAAATGTTTGAAAGTAGATTTAAAATAAATATTAATTAGAAAAATGTTTAAAAATAGTTCTGGCATGACAACAACTTAGCTAACATCATCATAGTAAATTATGATGTTAACATGTTCGGTCTTGGTGGAATTGTTCCAAGACTTGCTACTGCCAATTCATCCACAGACATGCTGCACATATAACATAAGAAATAACCCCATTTAACACACATGAAATCACCCCATAGCAGATCTATACAGGTGGAGCTGGGAAAGGTGGAGGGATTATAAAGCGCATTGCAACTGCCAAAAGAAACACTAGCCAAGTATTTGAATGTTGAGCAGCAAGCTCATTGGCTGCTGATACGAAAAGAACCAATCAGCTGTGCCATGTGAATAATGATGTCATTATGTAATGTAAGTTTCATGACAGAACTTTGCGTTTTTAATCAAAACAGAATTTGAAAACTAGAATAATTTAGATTTTTCTAATATTATTCTTATTTCCATGATTTCGTCATGGAATGTACACTTGCCCATGGCGACCACGGCCTACAGCGTCAAGACGGAGGATGACTTACGGATTTAGATTTCACAGATGATGTTGTGTTGTTTGGTAGAGAAGCGGGAAAAGCTGAACTCCGGATTAATGCATCCATGAGCAAGATCCTTCGTATAGGATATGTCCACACATACTCCAGTACACATTGACCAACAGCCTCTTGACAAAGTTGATCAGTTTATTTTTCT
Organism: Schizothorax lantsangensis; assembly: GCA_027422415.1. Taxonomy (NCBI): domain Eukaryota; kingdom Metazoa; phylum Chordata; class Actinopteri; order Cypriniformes; family Cyprinidae; genus Schizothorax; species Schizothorax lantsangensis. The sequence goes on from CM049859.1 coordinate 4,941,742, forward strand.
TGGTAGCGTTGTGATGGTGGATGGCAGCTCAGACCAAAATGTCATGAGACGACTGGGGAAGGCCATGGCGGTTATGCGCGACTATGGCCAATCTGCACGTCTAATCCAATTGCCCTGGGAAAATCAGACTTTTAAATTTTATCATCATTTCCATGGTCATTTACATGAGTGAAACCTGGAAATTGTTGGAAAGCATCACCAAACATCTAAATGTCTTTCAACAACGTCTTCAGCAAATACTCTGGGTCTCAAATCGTGACCATATTAACAACAAAGAAATACACAGAAGACCTGCTACCAAGTCCGCTGGAGACTGCTTGATGGCCAGAGCGCCACATGGCACAAGTATAAGTCTAAGTAAATAAAAAGATGAACAGGATATCAAATGGATTTTTCTTTGTGCACTGTTAATGTGTTTTTTTTACAGTGTGGTTTGAACACTATTAAAACACCAAAATAGCGTTGTTGGGTATTTTTTGAAGCCAGTAGTTGATGACAATGGTGACCCTTCATAGTGTCAGGCACGGGTGATAAAATAATAGGTTTTGTTAACAACACTGACAACCTCACAGTGCAAGAGTGAGCACACGGTATGCCCTCTATTCAGCCCAACACCCCCAGAAGCACATGAGACCCCAAGAGTAAAATTGTTAGTCTCCTAAAGCTTAATGGAACATCCATTCTTGCTCTTTTTGCTCCCAATCTGAACACACAGTACGGTGCCCCAGTGACTTTCCTCCCAATGCAGGGGGTCAGACGTCAGTATTGGCTCTCCGATGGCAGTCCGCCAACACTCTTCAAAGAGAGCGCCTGTTATAGCTCTGAACATGCAATTAAATCCTAACCTGAGCAGCTTGGTATTGAGTGCTGGGATGGAGCCAGCGTTGGGACTGAAGCTGTGAAGGAGAGACAGGCTTCTTTCTGTGAACTCATCTGCCGGCTAATCCCAAACTAACAAACTGCCGTGGCTGGATTACCAGGCAAGATGTGAATGTCACTGTGAGGTCAGGGAGCGTTAACTCAACCACAGGGAGAAAAGTAGAATCTTCTCTTTCATTCTGGGCAGGATCATATGGAAGAGTGTGTCTTAAACGTCTCCCTGATGATATTGACTGTGAGGGCAGAAATATACTCTACATGAGTACAGTATAAAATAAATTGAAGAAACGGATTAAATGCGCTGACCAAAAACAATCCTCATAATAAGCAAAGCGATTAGCGCATGTCCTCTGGAATGTTGACTCTGTCAAGTCTGGCTTGTGTTATTTCCAGATTTCATTCTCCACTCTTCTGCCCATTATTTCTTGTCATTTCTAGCATGCCAGAAGCCTACTGATAAGCTTATCCTCAAGCATGCTGATTCTATAAATAGTAAAACACCAGCAAGTGCAGTTTATATGACTAGTGCAATAAATACAAGGGTCGGCATCTAAAGGGGATGACAAACCTTCACCTGGACTGTAAGTGTATTGACTCCTTAGTGTTAAAATTCGACTACAATAGTCTGTTTTCCAAAGTCACATTTTGTTTGGTTGTCTGGTTAAGCATGTTCCCACACTTTATCCTACAATTTATCTATCTATCTATCTATCTATATACCTATCTATCTATCTATCTATCTATCTGTCTGTCTGTCTGTCTGTCTGTCTGTCTATCTATCTATCCATCTATCCATCTTCGTGTTTTAGAGAGCTGGACATATAATTGGTCATAGTTGTTTGTCGCCGGTAGCAGTTCAGACTGTTCTAATCCACCATAATATTATGCGATGCAGTGAGCATGTGTTAAAGTAAAGCATGCACAATTAATTACTCTTCCTCGAATCATTCCTGGACAAATTTTGCAGTGTGCAATATCCTGCTGAAAGAGAAGGAGAGGGAGGGTGGCGATTGAGGTCAAGCCCCTTCCCCTTTAATCGCCAAAGCTAAAGTGCACTTTCTGTACTATCTATAGGAATGTGATTTCTACTAAGGGAGACCCTCCCGGGAGAAAAGATTATCCATGATTATTACATGACTTTCTGGATTACTTGATTGATCAGTCATGTTATCGAGCAGCTGTGTATCAAAAGGCTTGTCTGGTAAACTGAACATGGATTACTTTTATGTCTCTTGTACCACGGACTCATGTTTCATAGAAACACAACTGCTGCCATCTTGCATCTCTACTGCCTCATTTTGCAATAAAGTTAATAACTTTATTGAAAATGACCTCAGACGACTCAGTATTATTATTATGATAATATTGTTACCGGGGCAGACTGGGGCCAAAAAGTGGCCCTGGACTTTTTGGCACAGAGTGGCCCACCAAACCCGGTCCGCAACACACCGCACCACACCACACCATAAATGACTGGCATACTTCTTTACATTATAATTAGCCTTTCCTGGTGTATATGGCAAATATTAACTAATCTTTTAAGAATTTTTATGAGGGACAGTTTAATATCACTAAGAATGCCTACAAAGCCCGCTCACTACCGGCTTTTGGCAAATCGGACCATGCTGCCATTTTCCTCACACCGGAATATAAACAAAGGCTCGCACAGGAACCCCCGGTGAAGAGGGAAGTGACGCGTTGGTCCTCCCACTCGGAAGCTATGCTACAGGCGGCTCTTGATGACGTCGACTGGGACATGTTCAGGGCGAGCTCATCTGACGTCAGCGAGTTCACGGATGTAGCAGTGAGCTTTGTAAATAAACTTACCGAACAAGCTACAGAAACGATAACTGTAAGGACCTTCCCAAATCAGAAACCGTGGGTGGACAGAACAATCCGTGATGCGGTTAACAAACGAACTGCCGCATACAACGAGGCTCTTTTGTCTGGGAATATGAGCGAGTATAAAGCATCGTGTTATGCTCTCAGACGAGCAGTAAGTGCCGCCAAACATCGATACAAGGAGAGAATTGAGTCTCATTTTCAGCTAAATGACTCTCGACGCATGTGGCAGGGACTAAGGACCATCTGTGCCTTTGGAAACAAATCCTCCGCGAAGGTGAGAGCAGATCCGTCGCTGGCCGACGAGTTAAACACATTCTACGGCCGCTTTGAATGCAATGGCGGCAGCACGGCTCTGCCGAGCAGAGAAGTGAGAATCATGTAATCACCGTGTCGGAGGATGAGGTTCGCAGGGCACTAAAGAGAGTGAACATCAGGAAAGCGGCTGGACCTGACGGGATTAAAGGCCGGGTTCTAAGGTCCTGCGCTGATCAGCTTGCTGGTTTGTTCACCTCAATCTTTAATGAGTCCCTTGCTACCTCTGTGGTTCCCACCTCCTTTAAAAAATCCATCATCATCCCTGTGCCTAAGAACAATAAACCCTCTTGCCTGAATGACTATCGACCAGTGGCCCTCACATCAATAGTCATGAAGGTTTTTGAGAGACTTGTTAAGAGCCACATTAGCTCCTCCATCCCTGTTACTTTGGACCCTCTATCGTTCCAATAGATCTACTGATGATGCCATCTCTCACATACTCCACTCCTCCCTCACACACATTGACAGCAGCAATGGGAACTTTGCAAGGCTGCTATTCATAGACTATAGCTCAGCTTTCAACACCATAGTCCCCATCAAGCTGACTTCTAAACTCACAGGCCTCGGCCTAAACACTTCACTCTGCGACTGGATTCAAGATTTCCTCACCGGCAGACCTCAAGTGGTGAAGGTAGGCCAGTTCACCTCAAACTCCATCACCCTGAACGTAGGAGCCCCGCAGGGTTGTGTCCTGAGTCCCCTGCTCTACTATCTCTACACACATGACTGCGTGTCCTCTCACAGATCCACATCTATTATCAAATTTGCTTATGATACTGTGGTTCTGGGCCTCATTTCCAACAATGATGAGACCGCATACTTGGACGAGGTAGCGAGACTCACATCATGGTGCCAGGACAACTGTCTCTCTCTGAATGTGAGCAAAACTAAAGAGCTGATTGTGGACTTCAGAAAGAGACACCTGCTGCCCTACACTCCCCTTATGATCAGTGGGACCCCTGTGGAGAGAGTAAGCAGCTTCAAGTACCTCGGTGTAAACATCTCCGAGGACCTGACTTGGACTACACACATTCAAACACAGGTTAAGAAAGCCAGGCAAAGGCTGTACCATCTGCGACAGCTGAAGAAATTCGGGGTCTCACCAACAATCCTGAAAACTTTCTATTCAGGGACCATAGAAAGTGTATTGACTCAGTGCATATCAGTGTGGTATGGAAACAGCTCCAGTCAAGACTGCAAAGCCTTTTTGTGCGCTTAGAGTTGTGTAAACGGTTGGCAAATATTGCTGAATTGTCGTGTCATGTTTAGCTGCTTACATCTTACCTCAGCTCGCATTCAAGTTGCGCGCAGCTCAGTGTTTGTAAACAGTAAATCCTGCCTTCTACACTTTGATTGGCTATTTTAATTAGAATAATTAAATTAATGCTAAATTAATTAAAATATTTGACTCAAGAGGGCCGCGCGGGCCATTTGTCTGGGCCGATGGAAGGATATACATACATTTAGGCTACTACAATTCATTTTTTTATATATATATTTACGCAAAGGGCCGGCCCACATTGTACAGCGGCCCACCGGGAAAACTCCCAGTGCTCCAGATGGCCAGTCTGCCACTGATTGTTACAGTGTTTGTATTGTGCCATTTTTTTCTTAGCAGAATCTTTAAGATTAAAAACAGGTAAAGTGACAAAATTAACTCAAATCTGTATTTCACGTCTACATATTTATTTGGTGAGTAGCTGTGATAAACTGGATAATGTAGCCTGCAGTCAGCTAGTCATTATAGCAAAATAAACCCTTTCAGTGTATCATGACCAATCCATTTCGTATTGGGGTGCTGATCAGGATTCATACTGCGATACATTATCACTTGTAATGCAAGTCTTCAGAAGGCTTGGAATGTAGCAAAGTTTTATGGACTTTTTTTTCGATACTTGTTTCAACAACGATAATGTTTCATTGAATACACAAAGTAGTATGGGTTTGGAACTGGATTAGGGTGAAGAAATGATGAGAGAATTCACATTTTTGGGTGTACTATCCCATTAATCAGCATCTGGTGTCAAAAATAATCAAGAAACATATAAATACTTCAGCTGTAATTTTTAATAAATGTAAAGATGTGCAAGCTACAACTTCATTAATAATGCGGTTCGCTACTGGGCGTTCGTCTCACAAGAAAACATGGGTGGATCAAGAAGCGATCTGACATCAACCTCCCTCCACTCGGCAATGAATCCCTCCCCTCATTAATTTTCAGCATGGGCTTCTGTACATGAGTGCCACACTTCATCAAACACTCTCACCTCTGTCTCTCTTCACTGCTCCAACTATTTAAATGGGAACTTAAATTAATCGTCACTCATCCAAATTTGAATGGAGGTGGGGGTGACAGCGTATAGGGCACAGTAGATAACGTATTGCCAACCAGAAAAGCGGATGGGAGGACCGCCACCTGTATTTTCTCACCTTGTCAGTTTAACTTGCACCTGTAATGGATGAAGCTCTCTCATGCAGATCTTACAGGCCCACAAGTCTGGTAAATGCCGATGGCACTGATACATTGGACAGATTTGCCTTTTGGAAAGCATTCGCTGCAGTGCTGCGGTAGGTTTGTATATGTGGTCCCCCTCCTTATCATCCCTTCACTTAAAGACACAGCAGAGATAACCTGCATTTTTTCCCCTGTAAAAGTAAATGGGTGAATCTCACAAAGAAATATTAGAACTGTATCTTAGAACTTTACATATCAGCCATATGGACATTACTTTGACACAGTCAAAAAGCTGTAAAGCTGCTTTAAAATGATATGTTTTGTAAAAAGCACTATACAAATAAAGGTGAAAAAGGGTCATCTTTCACCTGCCTGTGCTCAGGTTCGATTTAGATTATTTTGTTGCATTACTATTTTAAAAGTTAAATGCCCAGTGAATGGCGCTAAAAGGTTAATGCTCTGTTGCGTTTGAAAATAATGTACAACCTACACTAAATCCTACCCTAAACCAACTGATAGTTTTAACAAAAGCAACTAAGACAAGAAAATGCATTTGCTGAAGCAACATGCCATTTTATCTTGCTTCCACAAACTTTTGAGGTCTTTTCTTTTATATTGGATTTGTACCTTAATAAATCCAATTTACATTGCAAGTGAAGCGCTGTACCAGGTGAGCTACCTAACAAGTTTACATTGCTGAAAAAATCATACATATGGAGCTGGTTATGTGATGTAAATGTCAAAATGTATTTGTCTATAAATAATCCACTATGGTCAAAGTGTTTTGAGGTGACATCATTGTATTGTGAAAAGAAAATCCATCCTTATTAATTGAAATTCTGACCCTATAATTATAAATTGTGTCAAAAGGATAAAGGTTGGTTGACTGCTACTAGGGTTGCTGGGCCGCCTGGACAGTTTATTGACTCGGGTTGAAATTGCATTCCAGGCCGTTTCATCAGACCACGCTAGATCAAGGCCACTAGAATGTTAATTTTAGCTAGAAACTCCAGTTAATTAAATGAATAAGTATTTCTGTGCACTGCAATGTTTTTGGATTGAAAACCATAATTAAAAGCAGGATTAAATGCAAAAATGTGATAAATGATAATGATAACCACAGCAATGTGGATGGAGAAAACAAAATCCAATACTGTATGCCTGAATACATCTGTGCAGCTCTTGGAGTGTAAATGCAAACTAATGGACCTGTCACTTGTTCTATGTAATATATAAGAAGTTTCTTTGTTTTTGCACACCATTTTGTAATAAGACTGCACTTTTAACATTATTATATGTCATTTTATATTTCATGTTTTTGTAAAGTAAATATGAATTTAAATGTTCTTTTTGTGTAAGTAGTCACAATTTTTTTAACTAGTGTTGATTTTTCAGTAAAGAAAATTGTATGTACACTGTAACAATTAGCTAATTAGCTGTTCTATCCAGATCATGTTTCACATTGTATTAATGAATATGGGCATTATTTAGGGATGACCACGAATAGTCGACGATTCGATGCTTCGATAGGAGGAGCCTGATACAACTCCCGATCTCACAGTCGAATATTCGCGGGGTGTTATGAACATGCCATTTTGGCTATATGGGGGTGCTGAAATGTCTGATTTTACATAGAACTACCGGTTTTCTCCCAATGAGTTAATATACAGCCTATTAAGATAATGCTGTAAATAAGAATCTGAAAAGAAGGAAGCTTTAAATAAATATTTTAACGTGCGTGAATAAATCCAACCACCCCTATAGATTTAAGTTTCACTTTCTATAATCCGTGACCGACAGAGGAGCATTTTGGCTGTCACTGTCTGTCGCAGAAAACAAAACAAACAATCAAACTGCTTGTTTTTTTATTTTATTTTCCTGGCATATTGATTTTCTTGCCACATATTTCCTGTTTCCTGTCCAAGAGAAGAGCTTACAGCTGCACGTAGTGCAATTAAATGAAAACATTTACAAATTGTTTATGATAGGCTGTTATGCCTAAGGGAGTCCATCATTATCTTCAATAAGTTGTAACAGTGGGGGAAAGAAAGAAAGAAAGAAAGAAAGAGAGAGAGAAAGAAAGAAAGAAAGAAAGAAAGAAAGAGGGAGGGAGGGAAGAAACTTATAAAAAATTTGTCTAGACCAAAATTTGTATTGTAAAAATATAATGAAAAGCTGTATTTTCTTGGCCTTTTGAAATAAAAACAGTTTGATGTTACATACTACAACATTCTTAATGTAAAGCTCCATCACTCTTTGGTGTAGACCAGAAGTTTTAAACATTTTGACGCCAAGGACACCCGTATATGATTATTCCCTTATGATAGACCCCCTTCCTAAATATAGGCTGTCATATATTTTCATGCACAATTCATGTATATTTTCATGAAATATTTTCATGTTTCATGTAATAAATACATTTTTAAATATAACTCTGATTGTATTCATCAGAAAGAAGAAAGTCATATACACCTAGGATGGCTTGAGGGTGAGTAAATCATGGGGTAATTTTTATTGTTGGGTGAACTAATCCTTTAACCCTTAAAAGATGGCACCAGACTGCAATGTGTTAACAGGATTCCAACTGATTCGAGGCCACGGAGCTCACTGGGTGGGAAGGAAGGTTGTGCAGTTTTAGTACAAATTTAGCAGTTTAATATCTATTTGATTCTCATTCAGCATGCTCCACAGTAGTTTATGATCACTTAAAAAGAATGCTCTGGGCCAAAACAGCTGCAAAACCCCCATGTTTCAATTAACAACTCATTTATGGAATTAAAAGATTAAAGAGAACTCCTGGCATTCCGTGTTTCTAACTCTAAAGCAAACAGACATGCAACATTCCATTATCCCTCCAGGACACTGGAACAGTCACAGTAGTAATATACGCTTTCCAAAGCCAGAGGAAAAGTATTTGATTTAAAGTGTCGGAAAGCTTTTTCAGCAGAGGTGAGATTTGTTTATTTTGCATGTAGAAGTCATTGGAGTAAATTGAAACAGTTGAACCACTGTAGCACATGGCATTTCAGTGTGAAAACCTGCATCAACTACAATCTAGTGCGAAACATGCTGAGATATTTAAAAATGTATTACTTTTTTTTTTCCCTCAGTGCAAACATACCTTTTTATGCATATTAGGTTCATTACAGATTATGCCTTACTACAAAAAAATAAATAAAACAAATACTGCGCAATTAACCTTCAGAGAGTAAGAGGTGAAACTAATTTTAAGAAAAAAATCTTAGACTACATATTCTATTAATCATGGCATCAGTAATTTAAAGAAGACAAATTCTATAATTCCATGCTGTGGCATTACTTTTTTCACCCCATTTTCCTTAGAGGTCCACTGCCACTGTACCTTTAAAACTTTTATAAGTAACTTCTATTATGATTGGCTAACCACTTGCAGGGACACTATTAATTTTGCATGCAAAGTTGTTGAATATTGTATAGGCACTGATATACTGTATGCAGCCATATGTCAATTATAATTATGTTGACTTCAGTTACATTTATGCAGATTAATTTACAATTGTGAATGTTACATTCTACATTACAATACAACTCGGCAAAAATCAGCAACACTTTATTTTAAGGTGTCCTTGTTACACATATTATATGTACTTACTATTATAATAACAATTACTTATGCATAATTACATGCAAGTAACACTAAGCCAAACCCTAATCCTAACCCTATTCATATAGTAAGTACATGTAGTTAATTATTATTACTCAGCACTTAAATGTATAATTGCACTGTAACAAGGACACCTTAAAATAAAGTGTAACCGTAAAATCCCGTTTGATGTTGCCATTGTAGATAAAACTGAATTGTCTTTTCATAGCAACACTATTGTAGGGAATATTTGCTCTTTATAAACTTTACAAAGTGCATATACTTTATACAGTAAATATTGATCTGGTTATCACATTACTCTGTGTGTGGTTTGCTCCCTGTGCTTATATATTTGGAGTCAGCTCCGCTCCATCTAACTTACTGAATACAGATCAGCACTGAATGTTTAGAAATAATTCATACAGCTTTGCCCTAGACCCAGTTCATCATGACATATAATAGCACATCTACTGTGTGGCAGAAAAGCTGTTGTGTTAGCATTTATTGTGACAAGGTTAAATAATAGAATACTTGACGATTACACTATTGTCATTTTGATTTCATGGTCCTTTCTCACCTTGGCCATCTGAAATATGTGAATATAACTGTTGCCATTGGTTTCAGACAAAACACGTACACAAACTAACAGAACCCAAAATAGATGATTGTGTCTATTGTGTCTAAAATGTACAAAAAACATGCATAATACCTTAGCAATTGCATTGCAACACCAAACACCCTTGAAAACACCCACAGCACCCTAGAACCGTGGCAGAAACCTCTACATTAGAAAGAACCACTTACATTTTATTTGGAAAATGCAAGAATCTATTTTTATAAATGCTTTTGTATTTATATATGTTTTAAATAGTTAAATAAAGAAGCCTTAAGTCACTGAGATTCTCTTTTCCACATTTTGTACAGCATGACCCTGGACGACTCTTCTTTAATGCATGAAAACACATTATAGACTGTGTAAAAAAGAAAGGGTTGACAATGACTCCACTTGAAAAGATTACCATGACAAAGAGCCCAAAACAGACTTGCTGCTGTAAGAAGGCAATAAACCATGATTAATAATTTAGCTTCTCTTTCTTTTATCATAACTCAACACAAAGACACAACTGAGGCTTTACAATGTGCTACACTAAACACAACAAGACATGACATTTTAAAAGCTCCATCAAAAAACTTCAATTTTTCAAACAATAACATTAGCAAGAGCTACACATGGTATATAGTGAGATGTTATGATAACGCGTTAAGGAGCAAGGATGCCATATTTTTTTCTTACAACATGGAGATAATGTGGAAAGGCTGGAAGTCCTTTACCTGAGTGTTATTTTGACTCAAAAGGCCTAAAACAGGGCATTTCTGTAGCTCAACCAGTCACAAATGGAGCTTGCAACGGCATGGTCATGGATTTGATTCCCAGGGAACACATGAACTAACAGAATGTATGAACCTTGAATGCAATGTAAGTTGCTTTAGATAAAAGTGTCTGCCAAATGCATTAATGTAAATGTGTATGGTTTATTTGGCGATGTCTCTCACTCTTTTTCAGAATTTCTTAAAGGCTAATTCCCAAACCAAATTACATAAAGGTTTGGGAGATAACTTACTGAATGCAGAAAATAGCAAAGACAGAAAATGGCCAATAATTGGCTGGGACATTTACATGCTACTTTCACTTGCAAAAGATAATCAGAGAAAATTAGGATCCCTTAAGATCAAACCAAATACTTTTTTTTTTGTAAATTAGCCAAATAAACCATACACTTATACAATGCAATTATGTCCTTGCTCATAATGGTCCGGAAACATCAGCGTTCTTGTCCCTAGGAGCTCTAGTTAACAACTTTTTTTTGCAACACGCTATCCCAGCGGGCAAACACATTGAGAGTGACAAGCCTTCATTAAAGCATCCAAATTCAAATGTTATTCTTAGCCTGGGGAGCACTGAAGCCATATTAAATGAATTCATATGAGACAGGGCAAGAGAATGGAGCAGCATCGCCCTTCCATATCTAGTGCGCCACCGCACAGGGTCTATTTCATGTGCCACCTTCATTATCGCCATAATCCCTGTGGACAAGCACTATTATAAATTGGAAAATGCTTAGATTTGCAGTTCTGATTAAAGCTTATGTATCGTGTAATTCAAATGCTTGACAGACTGGAGAGATGGTGAATAAGTGACTAAATTCATGTTTGCTGAGATTTAACACCTTATGAGTAAAAAAGGTGCAAATAGAAAACAGTGTATTAACTTGTGGCGAGAAAATAATCTTTAAATCAGCAGAAAGCACCGCTTTTGACACACTACTGTATCTTGCATGGTTAAAATTGCAATGTATCCAGACTATTGCATATGATGAATTACCAAGTGTTACTGCGCTACGTTATTGGCTCCTCGGCAAGTGCAGTCTCTTACATCAGGGTAAAAGGATTTCATGAATATTTTTAAGCAACAGTATGTACATATTGCAAATGTGAAATTCATGTATGTTTAATGCATGAGGCGTGTTACCGTTAAACTCCGAACACAGCAGAGTCAGCAAGAACTTCTCTATTTTAATCAATTGCATGCAGTTTCGTAGGGCGCAGATCAACATCTAGCATAGATCTGGGAATCTTTTCAAGCATATAGCAGTTTCTCACAATCATTTCTGCAGTGCTTCAAGAATCTCCATTCCTCATACTTTCGAGAAAAAAGCTTTTTCTTTTTATTTTATGGGAAATCTCAAGGTTATGGCGGTCAGATAATTTAGCGGTAATATGATGATGTAGTACCTTTTTCCTGTAGGTTGATGGCCATTTATTACATTCAGGATGAGGCTAAAGATTTGAAAAGATAAAACCCATCCTAGCTCGGAGATACAGATGACCAATCTCTCATAGTGACTGTGCACGAGCAGCCCAGGTGCTGTGTCAAAATGGCTGGTGGAATTGGCCTACTCTGTCTATGGCAGCTGAACACATTGCTCTGGACAGCTCCTGGCCAAGCTAGTCACAATTCAATTCCCTGACTCATTCATCAAGCACTTGGGGTGTTTGGGTCACAGGCTGGGCCAGCTCCCCATCGTCCCGTTCATCCGGAGTCCGCCAATGATAAGAAGGCATTAGTCTGCCTCTGCCAGCTCATCTGAAAGGGCTGGAGAAATCAGGCAGAATTTGTTTTCAGTTTGACAACCTCACCGCAAAGCATAGATTCAAGAAGCCAGATAGGAGAATACTTGCATAGTGCACAAGTTCACCATTTGGTTGCGTAGTTTGCAGGTGAGTGGTGTGATGAAACTAGATTGTTTGCTTGCATCGTAGATTGGAAGCAGAAACTGTGCAAAACATTAAATGAAGTTGCTCAACATGCATCAAGGCCATCATAGATGCTACCAAGTCATACCTCATTGTGTAGAGAAGAGTTCCGTTGTCTACCAGCCGCAGGAGTTTATTGGGTGTAGTCATATTGTGGGCTACTGACTTCTTGCCATTGTGGAAGAAAGTATCCGGAGTCCAGATCTTGCTGGCGAGCAAGTTGTTAAGTGGAAGAACCTGCATAGGCCCATCAAACTTCAGCCTCTCATCCCGCCAACTTTGCCGGAAGAACACATCAATCGTGTATTCCTGGAGGAGAAAAAAAATAATTAGTCAAGACTTTCTGACAGCCCTTTTTAAACTTCACTTTACCCCCAAGTTTCCCCGTTCCTCTGATCTAATGTCCTCTTAGAGAGAAAGCCTGTGCTGGCATGTGAAGCTTTTCTCCAATCTCGGCAAATGACTCTAAAACGGGAAAAAGATTCAGACTTTTTCCTCAGACTTCACATTTAACAGATTTTCCTGTTCGCTTGGCCTTGATTGGTCGAGATGCTTTTCTCAGTTGTACACTTCAATAATTCATCGCACTTTAAGGAGAGATGCAGCCTTGTTGGTGTGAGATCCTTAAGGCTCCTTCAAAAGTTCAAACTCGAATGATTGCGTTTTCACAGCTGTCGCTGGAGGGATAAAACAAGCTTTTTCCAAGAGTTATCTCTCTGACCATATTGCTAACATGGAACAGGGGACACTGTCCTCGGTGAACCTCCGCTGAGCTGGGAATAGGAATCGTCCACAGCGTCTTCTCCAGTGATGAGTATCGCTCATGTTTTAAGACTTCCATTATTGATGAGGCAATCCTCTGCAGGTTCTCTATGGGAACAAACATCAAAAGAAATCTTATCTGCTTACATTTAATAAGTCATCCAATGCCATGAATAAAAATAGTGGCGAAAAGTTCTTCGGGAGTTAAAAATGAACGTTGAAATCTTTAGAATGCCACATTAATCATTGAGTGGGATCTGTAACTGAATCTTGTAACTGAGTATGTGACAGCAAACAATTACAGGACATGTCTCTTTTTTTGTTTTATGTTCTGCATTACAACCGAGAACTATAAGCTTTTTGTCATGCTTCACAAGGTCCAATTTGCTGGAAAGATATTTGGGAAGCAACAGACGGAAATCTATGTTGCTCAGTCAATCAGAAATGTCAAGAAGCTCTTGCACAAAGGGAGAAAACAAGTCAGATAAAACCACTCATTACAAATGCCTTCCAGCCTTCAGCAGAAGGTTTTGCCACGATGGCAGGAAATCATACTGGCTGCAGCTCAGTGAATGACGGGTTGGGTTTTCAGCATTAAAGCGTGTATGCTTGTCATGTGCATGCCGGTGTACATCATTTATTTAGTAAGCTCCAGACTTGAATCTGAAGTTGTTTCAGATTAAAATTCTGTGGGTACTTCAGTTCCCAAGAATTCATCTGTATACCATCAGAAGTAAAAGCTGACACCAAATGACATCCTACATCAGAAAGCACAGGAATGAGTTCAAGCAGGGTTTTCACAATCAAATTCAATGCTTACAATAACTGAGGAAATAAAACGAACACCATTTAATGCTGGAATAAACTCACACAATCTCAAAATGCATCATGTATCACAGATTGTTTTTCGTCACTACTACAGGCTGGGACATATTCAACAAGGCCTTGGAACTTAACGCTGCTTATCAGAAAAACAGGGAGTGGAGCTGGAGTGGACTGATTACAGAATGCTTTGAGCTAGGAGGGGAAATTACTGTTGCTTCACTCCACTACACTCACACATACTTCGCTCAGAGTCCCTTTAACTCAGTAGAGTAAATCTAGCTTAATTGTCTTCTGTCTTTCCATCCTCAAATTTAAGAACTCTTCAAATGGTTAATATAATTAAAGATTTTTAAAATACTATTAAGACATTTAAGACATTTTACTTCTTTAAATATTAATGAATTTGAAAATGTTTAATACTGTTTAAGGAAGAAGAAGGGTTTGTAGCTTAGAAATTAATTCAAATATATTGGGTCAGTGGTGTGTTGTTATTTATTTAGATTTGTATGGTAAAAAAAAAATGTTGTTTCTATTTTGATGTGAAAAGTTAAAGTTAGACCCACACAGTAAAAAAAATGATAATAATTGTAACTGTAAACGTTGTAAAAATGCTACCTGTTAATTCCCTTTTTACAGTAGGCTATTTGGTGAAAACCTGTAGGGGAGGTAATCTTTAGGCAGATCCCGATCCGACTGAATTCAGATGTTTCGTCCTGTCCTTAAGAAATAACTGTTTACATTAATTTCACATAATAAAAGCATTTTGAGATGCAAGTGCATTTATCCACTTACAAAGAGTTATACACAGCTGCAGCTGTGACTGAGCATCAAAATGAACACACACAAAACACACATGAGCTGTGTTCTGTCAATAAATGAGTTTCATAATCAAAATCGATTCAGAATTGTTGAAGAGAAAATTATGATGAACCTACAGTACAGTATCTAAAGGGGCATTTAATGCAAAGTTTACAGTAATGCAAACTGTAAAATTTACAGGTTGTTCTGTAAATTTGTTTACATTTTTAAGTTTATTTATTTACTTATTTATTTATTAATTCCCCAGAATTATTCTGGCAACCACAGCTGGCAGTTTTATTTTTTTAAATAAAACGTGTTTTTTTTTGTTTTTTTTTAGTGCATGACATATGATGACCTCTTCAGAGTACATGCCAATTGACTGGAATCATTAAGTAGTGTGTAGTGTAGTGTAATGCAGTGCAGTGTAGTGTCTCTCTCTCTCTCTCTCTCTCTCTCTCTCTCTCTCTCTCTCTCTCTCTGTGTGTGTGTGACAAATGAGGACATACATTTGTATAATGGCACAGGTATGACATAGGTATTACAAGGAGAAGGTGACTTATGAGGACATTGCCCCATGTCCCCACTTTTCAAAACGCTTATAAATCATACAGAGTGAGTTTTTTGGGGGAAAAGTAAAAATGCACAGTCTCCTGTGAGGGCTAAGTTTAGGTGTAAGGTATGTGTAGGGCAATAGCACATACAGTTTATACAGTATAAAAACCATTACGCCTATGGGATGTCCCCACTTTCCACAAAAACAAATGTGTGTGTGTGTGTGTGTGTGTGTGTGTGTGTGTGTGTGTGTGTGTGTGTAAATATTCAGGAAAAAAATGCCTGGTAAGCCTGGTAAGTGATACTGCATACAGGGTTATCCATGAAAGACAATATTTCTCAACAAATCATGAACGAAACAAAAAACAAATGCAAATATTGTACAATTTAAATAATGCAAAAGCCCTCTGCTATGAATCCATCAAAAATGACACTTTGATAGATGGTGTAGTACACCGCCACTTCTGCTCAAGGTGTTGTTGTTTTTTTTTAATTTGCATAGATTTTGTAATAATATTTGTTCATAGCGATTACCTACAATACTGATGTTCCCTGCATGTAGATGTTAACTTATGAGTCAGCACTAACATGGTTTCATAAGTGACAAATAAATACAGCACTATTGCTTCAAGGCAGACTGGAATTGGACAAGAAACAGAACTTTACTGTTAATGAGGATGATTGTGACAAGGTGTTGGTGAAGAACAGAAATGCGATCGGAATGTGATCAGACAAACATGGACGTTCCCGCATTACAACCCAATAAGGGTAATTTGCTTGAAGCTTTTTCAGAGAGCTCTACAGAGAGCTGTTGTTTTGGTCAGACAAAGGACAAACACGTGTCATAGAGATAAAACACTAGATGTTAGTGTGCATGACCTGATGTGTATATTCTGTAATCACAGCTGTGCTGATATAGAGCAACAGTTTGACAGCACAAGTTTGTGGAACTACTTCCTTCCACAACAGATTCAAATCTCAAATTGACAGTTTAACAGATGAGCCCAAGCCTCTGTTACTAATTCAAAATGTCACTTTAGAACTAGAATGTAGAGGATCGCAGAGTTGCTATACTGAAGTTAAAAGCTTATTGTATTATGTAGAGTATTATAAGAGAGATTCACTGTGCAAGTGTGATTAACTGCATCTGATACAACATTAATTCTTCAGCTCCATCTCATATTCACAATAAATCATTAGTTTGAATGTCCGCTGAAGAAAGCGATACCTTTGTCATACTATCCTTTCATCTGTTACGGGTGATTTTCGATGACAGCGCCGCTCAGTGTAGTTGTTGGTCGCGTCTTACAAGGTGTTGGTTGAAAGAAAGCAAAAATAATGTTGTTGATTACAACCTTGTTTTGGTCCCTTTCAAAATAAAAGTATTTGCTACTGACTCATTTATAACGACAGTCTCTTGTCGCCATCTAATGGCCTAACAATGTAAACTAAAATCCCCATCATTAGCAGATTGTTTCTCAATAGCAAATACTACTATTAAATACTACTATTATTTAAATAAAATATTATTTATTGAACAATAATATTTAATAAACAACAAAAGCCATTATAAAAGTTGCTAAGCAATTCAGTCAAAAGTACAAAGGCAGCACTCTGATGAAGCATTAAAGTTATGCTCCCTTCCAAAACTATTTGTTCTGGGACAAATTATAAATTAATGAGACCAAAGACTGCCCATTAGATTTACCCAAGTTGAATTATAGCTCAGGTTTAACCACTATCCACCTTATTTTTCAGTGCAGAAGTAAGCTGTCTTCTGGTACATTTACATTTAGTCATTTGGCAGACGCTTTTATCCAAAGCGACTTACAATTGGGGAGTACATAAAGCGATTCATCATGAAGAGGCAATCAGACAGAGGAAGTGCTCGTAACACCAAGTCTCAGTCATTGTTCAAATAAGTACAAGCTAGCAAGGGAAGGAGAGAAAGATAAAGGGAAAGTATTTTTTTTTTTTTTTTTTTTTTTTTTTTTTTTTTTTTTTTTTTTTTTTTTTTTTAAAGTTTAGGATGAAGTCAAGTAGTACCGAAAGAGATGAGTCTTCAGTTGTTGCTTGAAGATTGACAGGGATCCAGCATTCCGGATAGGGGTGGGAAGATTATTCCACCATCCAGGAATGGTGAATGAGAATGTTCTGGAGAGTGATTTTGAGCCTCTCTGTGATGGCACCACAAGGCGTCGCTCACTAGCAGATCTCAGACTTCTGGAGGGGATGTAGATTTGTAATAGTGCGTGGAAGTAGGAGGGTGCTGAGCCTGTGGTCGTTCTGTATGCAAGCATCAGTGTCTTGAACTTGATGCGAGCTGCCACTGGTAGCCAGTGCAGTGAGATGAAGAGAGGTGTAACATGGGTTCTTTTGGGCTCATTGAAGACCAGTCGTGCCGCTGCATTCTGAATCATTTGTAGAGGTTTGATTGTGTTTGATGGAAGACCAGCCAGAAGGGCATTGCAGTAGTCCAGCCTAGAAACGACAAGGGCCTGGACAAGAAGTTGCGCAGCATGCTCTGTCAGGAAGGGCCTGATTTTTCTGATGTTGTGTAGCGCAAACCTGCAAGATCGAGCAGTCTTTGCAATGTGCTCTTTGAAGGTCAGCTGGTCATCAAAGATTACACCAAGATTTCTGACCGAAGTTGATGGGGTAATTATTGATGTGCCTAATTGAATCGAGAAGTCATGCTGTAGAGTCGGAGTGGCAGGGACGACAAGTAGCTCAGTCTTTGCCAGGTTGAGCTGTAGGTGATGTTCTTTCATCCATGCCGAGATGTCCGCCAGGCAGCCTGAGATCCGTGCAGCTACCGTTGTATCATCTGGTTGAAAAGAGAGATAGAGCTGTGTGTCATCGGCGTAGCAATGGTAGGAGAAGCCATGTGCCTGAATGATGGGTCCCAGTGATGTAGTGTATGTTGAGAAGAGGAGGGGTCCAAGAACCGATCCCTGAGGAACCCCAGTGACCAGTTGATGTGCTTTGGATACCTCCCCACCCCAGGCCACCCTGAAGGACCTACCGGTGAGATAGGATTCAAACCAGCGAAGTGGAATCCCAGTGATGCCCAGCGATGAGAGGGTGGACAGGAGGATCTGATGATTGACAGTGTCAAAAGCAGCAGAAAGATCGAGCAGAATGAGGACTGATGATTTGGAATCGGCCTTTGCGACTCGTAGGGCTTCAGTGACTGAGAGTAGCGCAGTCTCTGTTGAATGGCCACTCCTGAAACCTGACTGTTTATCATCCAGTTTGTTGTACTGTGAAAGGAACAGTGAGAGCTGGTTGAAGACAACTCGTTCGAGTGTTTTCGCTACGAATGGAAGGAGAGAGACAGGTCTGTAGTTTTCTAAAAGAGAAGTGTTTAATGTAGGTTTTTTGAGCAGTGGGGTTACCCGGGCCTGCTTGTACGCTGTGGGGAAGATGCCAGTGCGGAGAGATGTGTTGATAATGTGTGTGAGTGCCGGTAAGAGTGTGGGAGAGATTGCTTGGAGAAGGTGAGAGGGGATTGGGTCAAGAGGACATGTTGTAGGATGGCAGGAGAGGAGAAGTTTGGATACTTCCGCCTCGGTGAGGGGACAGAAGGAGAAGATGGGAGTTTGAGCAGTGGATGTGGTTGGTTGGAGGTCCTGTGTGTGTGGAGTTGAGAACTGGTTACCGATTGTTCTAGTTTTGTCGGTGAAAAAAGTGGCAAAGTCATCAGCTGTTATAGAAGTGGTGGGCGGTGGTGGAGGGGGACAGAGGAGAGAATTAAATGTTCTGAAGAGATCACGCATGTCTGGAGCACTGTTGATCTTGTTGTGGAAGTGTGAGGATTTGGCAGTGTGGACTTCAGTAGAGAAAGATGAAAGCAAAGACTGATACCTAGTCAGGTCCGACGGATCGTTTGATCTGCGCCATTTTCTCTCTGCCGTTCTGAGTGTGGTCCGATGCTCACGAAGAACATCGGATAACCAGGGGTTAGAAGGGGCAGCCCGTGCTGGCCTGGAGGAGAGAGGACAAATGTCGTCTAGACAAGAGGTTAAGGTAGAGCATAAAGTGTCAGTAGCTGCATTCACATCCAGAGATGTGAAATGGATAGGTGAGGGAAGAGAGGAGGATACTACAGAGGAAAGAAGGGTGGGGGAAAGGGAGCGTAGGTTACGTCTGAAAGTAACCGGTAAGGGAGCTGGTGGCACCTGGGTAGAAAAATGTAAGGTAAATGTAATGAAGAAATGGTCAGAGATATGTAGTGGTTGTACCAGAATGTTATCTGTAGTACAGTTGCGTGTGTAAATTAAATCAAGTTGGCTGCCTGATTTGTGCGTGCTAGTAGTGGTAAGGCGTTTGAGATCAAATGAATCTAGGAGTGAATGGAAGTCTGTAGCATAAGGCCTGTCTAGGTGAATGTTGAAATCGCCAAAGACTAGGAGTGGAGTGCCATCCTCCATGAAAGAGGACAGCACGCCGTCCAGCTCCTCTAGGAAGGTAGCTAGAGTTTGGCCAGGGGGACGGTAGATTACTACTATCTGGAGTTTTATAGGAGCCGTTACAGTAATCGCATGAGATTCAAATGAGTTGTGATTGCCTAGGGGAGAATGGGTTGAGTATTTCCATTTGTTTGAAATGAGCAGACCAGTGCCCCCACCCCGGCCAACCTGCCTTGGGGTGTGAGAGAAAGAGAAATTTTGAGAGAGAGCAGCTGGGGTAGCGGAGTCTTCTGGACGAATCCAGGTCTCAGTCAAGCCCAAGATGCTGATAGTGGATTGTAAGGAAAAAGCAGAAATGAAGTCAGCTTTGTTGACAGCTGACTGGCAATTCCAAAGACCCACAGAGAAAGAAAGAGGTGCAGTAGAGGATGTAGCGATCGGGCGCAGGTTAGCAGGATTACGTTGCCGTCTGCCTGTGATTTTGGAGCGTGGTTGGGAGAGAACCGGAATGGTTTCGAAACACATGATAGAGGTGGAGGGATAGAGGATATGGAAGGAGAGTGTGTGAGGGAAGATAGAAATGATACTTAAGTGTGTGCTCGGTGTCGTTGCTCGGTTAAAGTCGCGCAGGAAAAAGTCGTCTGTCTTTACACTCGTTGGTCTTCACACGAGGAGGCTGAGCACGATGGCTGAACGCTTCCGCAGACGCTTCCGCGTCAGCGCACAGACGTCTAATAAATACGGTCTAGGAGACTAGAGTGAAAAAAGCTGAGGCCGGCTTCTGCTCAGCACAGCCAATAACCTTAAAGGACTGCTAATTGCTGGATACGAAACTAAACACTTCGCACAATCACACACGCTCGTTCTTAGCTGAGGTGCAAATTATTCAAATTGCCAGCAAGTGCAATCAAAAATATAAACCTCAACGAAAATGCACAATAGAAATAGGTAGGAAACGAAGTATTCCTTCCTAGCAGCAAGTAAATAATTTAAACAACAGAACTGCGAAAAAGTATTACAAACTTACGCGAGCTGCCGTCCTTCTCTTCTGGTGACTAATCGGCTTTCCCAACTTATAACAGCCACCAAGCAGTTTAAATACTTAACAGTCGCTGAGGCCGGCTTCTGCTCAGCACAGCCAATAACCTTAAAGGACTGCTAATTGCTGGATACGAAACTAAACACTTCGCACAATCACACACGCTCGTTCTTAGCTGAGGTGCAAATTATTCAAATTGCCAGCAAGTGCAATCAAAAATATAAACCTCAACGAAAATGCACAATAGAAATAGGTAGGAAACGAAGTATTCCTTCCTAGCAGCAAGTAAATAATTTAAACAACAGAACTGCGAAAAAGTATTACAAACTTACGGGAGCTGCCGTCCTTCTCTTCTGGTGACTAATCGGCTTTCCCAACTTATAACAGCCACCAAGCAGTTTAAATACTTAACAGTCGCTGAGGACGGCTTCTGCTCAGCACAGCCAATAACCTTAAAGGACTGCTAATTGCTGGATACGAAACTAAACACTTCGCACAATCACACACGCTCGTTCTTAGCTGAGGTGCAAATTATTCAAATTGCCAGCAAGTGCAATCAAAAATATAAACCTCAACGAAAATGCACAATAGAAATAGGTAGGAAACGAAGTATTCCTTCCTAGCAGCAAGTAAATAATTTAAACAACAGAACTGCGAAAAAGTATTACAAACTTACGCGAGCTGCCGTCCTTCTCTTCTGGTGACTAATCGGCTTTCCCAACTTATAACAGCCACCAAGCAGTTTAAATACTTAACAGTCGCTGAGGCCGGCTTCTGCTCAGCACAGCCAATAACCTTAAAGGACTGCTAATTGCTGGATACGAAACTAAACACTTCGCACAATCACACACGCTCGTTCTTAGCTGAGGTGCAAATTATTCAAATTGCCAGCAAGTGCAATCAAAAATATAAACCTCAACGAAAATGCACAATAGAAATAGGTAGGAAACGAAGTATTCCTTCCTAGCAGCAAGTAAATAATTTAAACAACAGAACTGCGAAAAAGTATTACAAACTTACGCGAGCTGCCGTCCTTCTCTTCTGGTGACTAATCGGCTTTCCCCGATTTTTTTTTTTTTTTTTTGGTAATATGCGAGACTTCTGGTTCATTAGCCGCTGTAGGGAAATAACGAGAATAACGAAGCGCTGTAAACGGTAAAACTGTTTACACGACAAACCAGTGTGTTCATGATTAACATAATACATTAAAATAATATGGTAAGACACACCAGTTTTTAATATCACACAGTAAAACGAGCTGTTTTGTTCATCTAAAAATAGCTGGAAGTGGATGAGACATATTAAATCTACAAATGGCCGAGCTTACAGGAAAAAAAATAAGATGGATAGGAACATCAGAGCCAGCGGCAAATTCCAGAACAGCTGGCCAAGGTAAAGATGTTCTCAGCTAGTTCATGAGCGTTGCATAGCCGCTAACATCCTGGAGCTCACATCTACAAAAATATCCAAGCAAATTTTCAAATAGACACTATCTTTTAAGTTTAAACAACTACGTTCTTGCCTAATCCCTTTTTTCTTATTTTAGAAACAGTATGTTGACTTTATAATATGATAATTTTTTCACAAAGTATAAACAATATTTAATCATGAAAAAAATATTTTTAAATATTTTTATATTTTTTAAAACTTTTATTATATTTGCAAGGGGATCATCACTTTTGGCTTCCAAATAAACATTATTGGTACGTACATGCAAGGCATATTAGAATATTTTTCAATCCTAATCTTATGGTGAAAAAGGTAACTTATAGTGATACAGAAATTCAATCAGTCGAGAAACCAAAATGGGCTCTACCAACCACATTGATTTTAGTCAGCTGAAATATCTGCCCCAGCTAACTTGCCATTTTCAAAAAGCACATGGCAAAAACTCTTGCAAAGAATTACCAGGCCCATTAGGGTGAGCACACAGTATGTACAGTGGCTGGGAATCAGTAGTGATATGAAGACTAACGTTACAGAGTGCAAACACTGTCAGACTAACTGTCTGGCACCATGCAAAGGTCTCTAATGAGAAGTGAACTGCCTGCGAGACTGTCACAGTGCTCAGCTTTAATTACCTGATTGTAATGCAGTACTATTCCAGATACCTAGAAATCTCACATCTGTCAGACTCTGTTAGCAGAAGTGTAATTGGGAAGCAGAAATACATGTCTTAACATGCCCAGTATTCCAGAGCCGCTCCAGTGTTCTAGTAGCTCCCACTAGTGATGGGTCATTCATGAACAATTACGTGATAATCACATTGTCTGCATTCCCCCAACGTTTTTTTTTTTTTTTTTTTTTAATGAAATCAAAATGCAGACAGTGATTATAATAATGGTCCAGCATTCCCACGAGTTGACATAGGACAAGTGGCTTGAAAAATGGATGTATGGATATAATAAGAATTATTATATAATTAAATTATGAGAAACATACATTATTTGTTCACCTCCAGAGTCGGGAGCCTTTTGTTCTTTTCGTCATGTGACAAGTGAATTGTTAATGAACACAGTCTATCACTGGATTATGTCAGATGTATAAACCTTTAAACTAATATATGAAGAGTTAATTTGCAAAAACAGATAACTCCATTTTAATTTTTTTTTCAAAAATCGTGTTTTTTCATTGTGCATTCCAATTAATCCCAATCAAACTGCAGTTGGGTTATTTTGATTAAGTGAAAATAACAAAAAAAATATATAGCTAATTAACACAATAAAAACATGATAACATAAAAAATGTTTTTTGAAAAAAAAGGGAGTTATCTGTTATTTGCAAATAAACACTTCATATACAGGTGCATCTCAATAAATTAAAAGTTCATTTTTTCTTGTAACTTATTTAAAAAAGTGAAACTTTCATACATTTTAGATTCATTACATGTAAAGTAAAACATTTAAAATGTTTTTTTTGTTTTAATTTTGATGATTAGAGCTTACAGCTCATGAAAGTCAAAAATCAGTATCTCAAAATATTAGAATATTTACATTTGAGTTTAATAAATGACCATCCATACGTTATGGGTATCTCTTGTTCTTTAAAACCACAATAATGGGGAAGACTGCTGACTTGGCAATGATCCAGAAGACGAACATTGACACCCTCCACAAAGAGGGTAAGTCACAGAAGGTCATTACTGAAAGGTGTGGCTGTTTACAGAGTGCTGTATCAAAGCATATTAAATGCAAAGTTGACTGGAAGGAAGAATTTGGGTAGGAAAAGGTGCACAAGCAACAGAGATGACTGCAAGCTTGAGAATACAGTCAAGCAAAGCTGATTCAAACACTTGGGAGAGCTCCACAAGGAGTGGACTGAAGCTGGAGTCAGTGCATCAAGAGTCACCACGCTCAGACGTCTTCAGGAAAAGGGCTACCAAGCCACTTCTGAACCAGAGACAACGTCAGAAGCATCTTACCTGGGCTGTGGAGAAAAAAGAACTGGACTGTTGCTCAGTGGTCCAAAGTCCTCTTTTCAGATGAAAGTAAATTTTGCATTTCAATTGGAAATCAAGGTCCCAGAGTCTGGAGCAAGAGTGGAGAGGCACATAATCCATGTTGCTTGAAGTCCAGTGTGAAGTTTCCACAGTCAGTGATGATTTGGGCTGCCATGTCATCTGCTGGTGTTGGTCCACTGTGTTTTCTGAAGTCCACAGTCAACGCAGCCATCTACCAGGAAATTTTAGAGCACTTCATGCTTCCTTCTGCTGACAAGCTTTATGGAGATGCTGATTTCATTTTCCAGCAGGACTTGGCACCTGCCCACACTGCCAAAGGTACCAAAAGCTGGTTCAATGACCATGGTGTTACTATGCTTGATTGGCCAGCAAACTCGCCTGACCTGAACCCCATTGAGAATCTATGGGGTATTGTCAAGAGGAAGATGAGAGACACCAGACCCAACAATGCAGATGACCTGAAGGCCACTGTCAAAGAAACCTGGGCTTCCATACCACCTCAGCAGTGCCACAAACTGATCACCTCCATGCCACGCCGAATAGAGGCAGTAATTAAAGCAAAAGGAGCCCCTACCAAGTATTGAGTACATATACAGTAAATTAACATACTTTCCAGAAGGCCAACAATTCACTAAAAATGATTTTTTTATTGGTCTTATGAAGTATTCTAATTTGTTGAGATAGTGAATTGGTGGGTTTTTGTTAAATGTGAGCCTAAATCATCACAATTAAAAGAACCAAAGACTTAAACTACTTCAGTCTGTGTGCATTGAATTTATTTAATACACGAGTTTCACAATTTGAGTTGAATTACTGAAATAAATGAACTTTTCCATGACATTCTAATTTATTGAGATGCACCTGTATATATATATATATTAGTGCAGTACTGGGCAACGATTTTATTTATTTATTTATTTTAATCGCGATTAATCACATGATTTTCCATGATTAATCCTGATTAATCACATTGTTATGCACAAAATTCTATATTTTTTTTACAGCAGTATTCCTTTTACATAGTAGCAGTTAAAATATTTATTGTAAATCTCAACTTATAACATTAATGTAATCAAATTAAATATAAAACCAAAGCTATTTGCCACACCCAATAACGTTTTTATAGAAAATATTTGATAGTTTGTTATAGAAAAACAAGTAATGCTCAGAGTCCAGAGCCTCAATAATAACATTATAAAAGGCACCTTCCGAGTAGAGACCTGCACTATTGCGGGACCCAATGGAACAGAGTGCGGTGCGGGATAACATTTGATGGGCGAGTGCGGGTGCGGGCGGGTAGAGACTCGTGTGTGCGGGATGCGGGAGAATAAGGGTGTACTCACACTAGGCAATCTTAACCGTGCCCGAGGGCGTTTGTCCCCCAAGTGATACAGTGTTAGCAAAGCGCTAACCGTGCCGGAGCGTGGATCTTCTGATATGTGCAGCATGATTGCGTATATATATATATATATATATATATATTGTGAGAGGGCCATGTGTCACCGCGTCCCAAACGACTCAAAACAATAAACCACAAAGTTAACAAAATGATAGTCTGTTTCCCACTTATGAAGTCGTGATTACTAGCTCGTTGCATTCTTTTCTGTTAAAAATAACAGTGAACAGAGGCTTGTGAATGTTGATGCTTAGCCTAAATAATTTTATCAGGAGCATTCATGTGAGCGCTGCTGCAGTCTTAGACCCTCCCCAAATGCTCTCATTGGTTGAGACGCGTGATGACACCCATCCCAAGCCAGTACTGATCAACATCCCACCCCTCCTGTGACCCATGGTTTGTCTGTATGTGAATTCAGAGCTAGTGAGCAACAGGCTTTCATAATAATAATAATAATAATAATAATAAACTGCGTTAATGCGTGATGAAATAATTGTCAGAGTTAATTAATTAATGTGTTAACGCGATAATAACGCGTTAACTTGCCCAGCCCTTATATATACTGTATGTATATATATACAGTATATACTGTATATACACACACACACATATACTGTATATATAGAGACAATAGAAGAGCATATGTCATGAATAGAATTTATAAAAACAGTAATAATATTAAATGTATTAAATCGGTTTAAAATATTACATTAAACATTACAATAGTAAGTGTATTTATACAGGGACACCAGCAAAGGGATATAAGTATCACTTTTTCTTTCTCCTCTTTCCTACTACTTGTTTCAGTTTTTTATAACCATTTACTATGTGTAAGTAAGTTGTGTTTTTTTAGCATGTGTGTTTGGCAGTGTTATTTTTAAGGATTACTGATAAACTACTGTCGTTTGATTTGCATTTGTTATTTATTTTAATTTTAGTTACATTATGTCTGAATTTATTATGTCTGTATAGGTCTTTCATTAAGTTTTAGTTTTATTTAATTTGAGTTATTTTAATACTTCAACAAACTAAATGGAAATGAAATATATATATATATATTGAATTTATAATTGTGTATGTATATATATATGTATGTATGTGTGTGTGGTTGTACATACACATATATACAGTATATATATGTATATAGTTGTTTTTTTGGTGTTTGGCTTAGTGTTATGTTAGAATCATTATTATACTCGTATACCTTTTGTTCTTTAATATTTTGAATAGTTTTTAGCTTAATTTTTTGCTTTTCATTTAAATGTTAAATTTTGAAATTTTGTTGTATGTATTTGTCATTTTTATTTAATTTCTTTATTTTTAAAATGTGTATATGTAGTATTTATAAAGTTTTAGCTTTTAGTTTTGGATCTGTTTTTAGTTGTTTTAATACTTCAATTGATTGCTTCTGTTGTCCTCATTTGTAAGTCACTTTGGATAAAAGCATCTGCTAAATGACTAAATAAATAAATAAATAAAAATAAACATTAAATGTATGTGTTAAAGGCTGGAATACACTAAATGATCACTAAATAAACTCGAACAGCATCACACACTTGCCGACTTGGTTACAGAGAAAAACTGGACATCAACAAATATATAAATCTAGCACTGCGTTACTAGGAGACGCATGACAAATGAAAACAACATGTGTTCTGAAATCGGCTCAAAATATCGAACAGGTTTGATATCCTTTGACTGGATGAAAAAATAGCCTGAAGCTATATGTATCATACAACACATGATTTTCTGTGAAACCTGTCAATTCTGACTGGCCCAAATCTGCAGACTGGTTCTGACTTTTGGCAAACTATATAAATCTTTGGTGTGAAAATATATTTTAAATAGTTTGAAGAGATAATTAATACAAAAATCTGATTGGTTGTTTGACTACTGTATGCCCTGCCACTGACTAGAGGAAAGGATAATGTTTGATGCAA
The DNA here is from genome assembly GCA_027422415.1 of Schizothorax lantsangensis. Lineage (NCBI taxonomy): Eukaryota > Metazoa > Chordata > Actinopteri > Cypriniformes > Cyprinidae > Schizothorax > Schizothorax lantsangensis. Next base: position 4,969,360 of record CM049859.1, read on the forward strand.
TATCAATTATTTGTTACATGTACTGAAAGTTTACATTATTACTTAAAGTAAACTTTAAAGTTTTGACGACTGGTAAGGGAAGGATGCATATCCTGAAATAACCCACAATGCAGTTGTTATTTTCAGTCAACATTAAGAGAGATCATATAATCACAGCTTTTATGGGGGCGGAGGGGAAAGGGATTCATTGTTTATTGTTCAATTTAATCACACTGCCTTTGCAATGTAAAAAAAAAAGCTATTTTGGATATTTATGAACTAGATGTCAGGCAATAGTTTGTTAAGGTACTGACTACTGAGCTGTTGTTTACTCCCAGTTCATCCCTGATTGCTCTGTAGCGATGCATGTTTATTGCTTGTCAAATATGATTACTATCAATTTGTTCACACAATTGAAAATATTGTTTCTTCATTAGTTTGATAGTTACTTATAGGACAATATCCTCTTTAAAATGTCTCTTGGTTTCATACAAATGCTTCACACAGAGTATAGCTTCGGCAGAGAAAACCCAGTAGTATAAATTGTGTATCTTTAGATGGTATTGCCTGTAACATGACTTTGTTGACTCTGTAAATAAAGAAAAGCTCTGGGTTTAATTCAAGTTTCAAGTTTCATGCATTGTCAGTCTCAACAATAAAAAATAAGGATAAGGATGAGAGAGTCTCACTTGTCTTTATGGGTAAGTGCTGTGTTGTCCTTGAAAATGTGTTGATCTTGTTCAATCATGTTTGTGCATTGCAAACTCAAGTTTATATCACTGCTCGCATCCAGTGTAGGCAAATTTCAGACATCAAACGACTGTGGAAAGGGCCTATGGTGTAATGATATATAACTGTTCGTCAATGTCTTGCACTGGAGGCACTCGTACAGTAGGCATATAAATTTCCACTGTGATGTCACAGATCCCTTTAAAAGGAATTAATATAAGCAATATAAGCTTCAAATTTCTGCTGTCATTTGCCAAGTTTTCTTCTATTTTACATGCATTACTGCTACTAATTTTACAAACTGAGTGACAAGTAGAAATAATTTCTGAGGAAAGCAACAGCATGTCTGTGATGTTATGCATAGAGTTTGACTTGTACTTGGAACCTGAAACACTCCTTTCCAATATTTGTACTCTTTCATTGCCAAAGTCTCCCCAGCGGAGAATAACAACCCTGAGAACACAAACAACGGAGAGCATGTAACTTACCAGAAACATGACTTGCAATGAAGTTTTCAGCCATTCTGCTAATTGTGAAATTTTAAAACCCTGTTTCAGTGGGCTTTCTTCAGCCGTTTAATTACAGTTCTCCTCGTTCTGTTTCTGCTTTTCCCACAGCCCTTTCCACACTCTTAAGAATTTACTTTATCCCTTTTAAGTCATCTGTATTAATTATAGCACATGGAATGTGTTAATTATGGCAGAGGAAGTCTGAAGAGATGGAAAAGAAGAAAGTGAAAGAACAAAAAAATGAACGAGAACATCGACTTGTGTTTAATCAAGAATAATACACTTCAGCATTTTGTGCGAGTTTCCTACTTGAAAGTAAGATGTGGCATTATCATTATCAACAATGCATAAGCCCTGCTCACCTTTTTTCCCCACATGTACGTGCTGTCTCTAAAGGATTAATTTCATAATACACAATTAGAAATAAGCGAGCTAACATGCTCCTCTAATTCACACAAGAGCCATTCTTCAAAGAAAAACCAAGAGAAGCCTATTGTCAAAATATGATTAATTTAAAGATCAAACTTCTGTGCAGAGGTCTGGTTGATCCATGCAAGGTCACAGAAGAGAAGAAGAAAGAGTGTTATGGGCTTTCCTTACACTTGCCCTGCTGGGGCACTGGGTTTTGACCTATATTTCAGCAGTAGAAGAATAAATGAAAAGAAGGAAAACCCCAGGAGAAGTGGGTTCTACCTAGACCCAGTGCTACTGAAGACACTCCAGCAACAAGCGACTGACAGACTCAAAAATGGTGGCCGCTGGCTTGTGGCATAACATGTTGAGCTAATGAGCTGTGCGATGGAGTGTGGGGATTTGTCAACCCTAAATGTAAGGTGTTGTTAATGCTAAGCCACTTCAAACGGAGGAAAAAAAGAACCCTAAACCTAAGTGAGAAGTGAAAATGGGGGTTTAGTTTTTATCCCTACTGCAGAGCCCTGCGGGCCGAGAGGACAATGTAACCACTTGAGCTCCTCTTCAGAGGGATGATGGGGGAAAACACCTACTTTCTAACAGAAAAACAAAATAAACCCTCAGATGGTGATGTCTGAGAAAGATTTATAAGATGTCTGAATATTTATGCTGCAGTTCGCTTTTAATGTTTTATTCCTTTTCAGGACTTTTTTTAATGGAATACAAACTAACTCAAACTAACTTCGCCTACACGAACACCATGGCTCAATGGGTCAGAATTTGTGTGTTAAGGTCACTGAAAAGCTCATTTTTAAAGACTATAACTTGCATCTTATAAGATTCAAGTCGTTGCTGAATGTTCTTGCTATGAATGAATCAACGATTTCTCATGCCGAGGCTTTTGTTACTATATTCCAGTCTACTGAAAATGAATATGGTTAATAATTAACTATTTAACCAATCAGGAGGTCCATTTAATACTCTATGGATACTATTTTTAGCATTTTGATAATAATAAATGCTTTTAAACTCTCACCGAATGGCATACATGTTCTTTTCAAGCTGCATTTGCTGTAGATATGCAGTACTAACTGGTATAAATGAGATCATAAGATTGTGGGCAGGCCACCTTAGTTTGGCTCCTAATTGAAGCTACTTTGAATATCTTTGTCTAAGCAGCAGAAGAGGATGATCCCAGCCACTGAGCTGCTAGCCAGTTTGTGCAAGCTGTGAAGTCATCCACATCGCAGCGCTTATCTGCAGGGCACAGGCTCTACAAGAATGTCTGACATGAGCAAGTGTGGTGCCAACTAACGGGACGCAAGCTACTGCGCAAATTGTGCTGGAAAAAAAAAAAGTTCACCTAAAATGCGCTTAGACGCTCAAAAGGCAAGCAGCAGACATGCTGTTGCTTGGAAACCGCTCAGAGACAACAGGCAGACAGCGGAGAGTTTTGTACTGTTTTCTGAGTGGAACAGCATCCAACGAAGCGATCAATCTAATGATCTGTTTAATTCACTTCAGTTCAGCCAACCTCTTTAATCCACTTAAGCAATCAAATGGAGATTTTATTTGTGGGGAAAAAAAGTGAAGAGAAATCAAAGGGTGTGAAATCTGGGATTTAAGGGTTGCATTGCTATAATTCTGAAAAAAGCATGGTAACATTTTTATATGCATTCAGAACAGTATAAAACAGAGTATCTATAAAACATTATACCCTTTAAATGTGTAACTATGAATGAGATTACATTATAAGCTTTCATTTAACATGTACCGCAGAATGATAACGCAACTGTTGTGCTGTATCATTTTTAACGGTTTCGTTTTTCATTAGGAGCTGGTTTGGTGTATTGGGTCTCCTGCAGTGGATTACTTATAGATGGTCATGTCACAAAAGAGTGGTCTGAAATACAATCTGTGCCTTCTAATTCCCTGCTGCTACATGAGATTGGAGCAGCTCTTACGCCAGCAGCTCTGGTGATAAGCGTTTCATCAAAGTGGCTGCAACATTTCTTTGAATCCAAAGCAGATGTAAAGCTCCAAGACTATAACCGACCACCCGCGTCAAACAGAGAGTGAATAGTCAATCACAAGAATGCAATGCTTTTAATTTATTCATCTATTTTAATCTATGAAACACTGTATAATCAAGGACTGCATTAAGCAGGTTTAAAGGGATACTCCACCCCAAAATGAAATTTTTGTCGTTTTTCACTTACCCCCATGTCGTTCCGAACTCGTAAAAGTTTCGTTAGTCTTCAGAACACAATTTAAGATATTTTGGATGAAAACCGGGAGGCTTGTGACTGTCCCATTGACTGCCAAGTAAATTGCACTGTCAAGGTCCATAAAAGTATGAAAAGCATCGCCAGAATACTCCATCTGCCATCAGTGGTTCAATCATAATGTTATGAAGCGACGAGAATACTTTTTGTACGGAAATAAAACAAAAATAACGACTTTATTCAAATAAAATTCTCAGTCTTCTGTATCAGCCTCGACACAGAGATACATCTTCTTCGTCGATTTACGCTCTGATTTGAACGCAAACAGCGCACCCTTGGGGCCCGGCTGATACAGAAGAGTGTATGCATTTTGTGTCCAGGGGATAATAACACAGAGGAGACGTTACGGTGCCTAATTGTTGAATAAAGTCGTTATTTTTGTTTTATTTCCGTACAAAAAGTATTCTCGTCGCTTCATAACATTATGATTGAACCACTGATGGCAGATGGAGTATTCTGGCGATGCTTTTCATACTTTTATGGACCTTGACAGTGCAATTTACTTGGCAGTCAATGGGACAGTCACAAGCCTCCCGGTTTTCATCCAAAATATCTTAAATTGTGTTCTGAAGACTAACAAAGCTTTTATGGGTTCGGAACGACATGGGGGTAAGTGATTAATGACAAAATTTTCATTTTGGGGTGGAGTAAACCTTTAAGTCATTTCACGTGACTCACGTCAGAACTACATGCATATAGAAATATAAGCATATATATTTGACTTATTTCCGAGCAAAAAAATTACTTTTTTTTTTTTTTTTTTAAGAGAGAGAAGTAGGTGATGCCTGCCAAAAAGGAAAGACATTTTAACAATGTCATATAGAATCATTCAAAATGCAACCGTTTTGAAACCCTCCACCTGTTTCCTGTCTTAAAGCCTTTTCTGTGTTCTACACATTCATGCATCACTCTGATTATTGAACAGATATGATAATGAAAGCAACCACACAGAGAAAAGGGAAATTCAAACAGGCTGTCTCATCAGCCTGATTGCTGATTATTTCAGAAGAATTACCTGCATGTATTGGAGACAACCAAGCCCTGGTGCTGGTTACAATCACCTTCTATAATAAAGAGAATTTGCACACTGAAAGCAACGAGAGATCTGAAATCTCTCTATTCAGAGGAGACAAAGAGAAATGGGCCATTGAGTAATGGGGACAAATAAGCTTGGCTGTTATTTTTCTTTGTCTTGTCCCTATGCAATGTAATCTCTGTTTCTCACTTACTGTATTGTGTGATTCTGTCTATCTTCCTCTCTGTTTTCTCTACCTAACCTTCTAATGCATCTTTTCAAAGCCCTCTCTTCTCTGCTGACAATCTGACCGGTCAGTACATGATTGGCTGTCATTCATACATTACAGCCATTGCCACTGTGGGTTTTCAGCATTTGACTGCTGGGCAAAACACATTTGGCAACACTGTGTTCCAGGTCAAAACCACGAGAAAGCATTAACTCAAAAGCAGGAGGAGAAGCAGGAATAGTGGCACAGGGCATTACTGTTGTCCAATGAAAAAAAATGGTGTTGAGATTGTCTAGGATCTGAAAAAATTGTTGTCATTTAAGATGCAGTTTGTAATATTGACAGCTAGTGGCTGAAATGAGTACTGCAGTATAAATTCTAAATATTCGAGAGCATTGTTCCCGCCTCCCCCGCTCATATGAGTTGCCAAATGCAACGGAACAAGCGCAAAGGCACTATGTTTCCATTACCCTGTTTTTATGCACATTTTGAAGTATTGCATCAGAAACAAGTGATGGAAATGCCAAATTTTAGGGAAAAATCCTCAAAAACAGCAAAAACAGCAGACATCCTCCTCCGAAAGCAATGACTGCGCATTTATTGTGTTTCGTCTGCTTACTCTAAGGCGCAAGTAATTCATTAAAATTATTATAAAAAATGGCTACTCCTACTTTTTCTTAGTGATATTTAGTGCCAGTTTATCAGGAAGAGACAATTTTGTTATTTTTGTCTCAATGGATGGAAACGGTGCTTATTTGCAGATGTTTTATGCAATATTCCAATTTGCACATCATTTCAATTTGTTACTTTGGATGGAAACCCAGCGAATGTTAGGCAACGAGCCTTACACTGTAAGTTGATGTGTTCATTTATCTGCGTTTTAATATTTCACTGGTCATAGAGCTTTTTAGATGGATGCCTACCCAATTTGTTTTCTGGTTTCTATGGCTGCAATACACTGTGTTTTCCACCAACTGGCATCCCAGGGTGTCAAAATACTATTGAGTAAATTGGCAGTTGGCGCAATCACAAAACAAAAACATACATTCCAAAACAAAAACAGACATTTCAACACAGAACGCACAGTTATGGCTGTGGCATTGTTTTTGAAAAGAAAAAAAAAGTATGTGAACTTAGCATGTTCCTAAATAGCTGTAAACATATTATGGTATTTTTATTCTTTAGTACAGTCAAATTACATACAGTACAGCACCTTTAAGAACACTAATCAATCACAAACATGACTGTGAACCCAAAGCAGGCATTGGCAGTTTTTTTTAGGAGACAGTCATATGATTATTATTATTATCATAGTAATATTTAAATGTAAAGTAAGTATTAAAGTTAACACTAACAGATCCAAATTAACTGGTGCCAGTTATATTCATTTTGTGATTTCAGTAAGACCTTCTACCTCATCATCTAACAAGCTTTCTTAGTGAAATGTCAAATTCTCCCCACTTATAATTATTATTGATTATGTGACATGTCTGATTAAATCCTGAGTCCAGTGCTTTGGTGGTTACGTTGCACATATTTCAAGGTCAAAACGTTTTGTGTGATTGTGTTTCCATGGACCAAGGGACAATGACAAAGTTATACTCATTCATAAGCCTACAACATTGCAGAGTCAGAGCGTGTTATTAAATCATGAAGCACTCATAATTCAAAGTCCTGATTGCAATCAAACAAAAACGTTATCACATCCATCCGTATGAAAGCTCATTAGAGATCCGACATTGGGTAATGGTAATAAACTAATCTGAGAGAGAACATCTAGACTCAGCCTTGGGAAACTGAGATTCTTACATTGCCTTGTAATTACACAGCACGGATTTGTGCAAACCAGCATAACGACTTGTAGCTATGGAAACACAATACCAGCGCTCATGGGTGCCACCCATTAAGGATGCAAATTGTCCTCTTGTAGACACTGCCCAAGAAGCTTTTAACACAGCAGCCTTAACATTGACACGTCAATATATTGAAGAAAAAAAAATGCTAGGAGCAAAATGAGTTACGTTTATACACTGAAATGATATACTCAGCATTTGATTGGGACATTTATATAAAAAGCACAGTTTTTGAAATCTTGTAAACAATGACTGTACATCTCACTGAACTTCTACCCGATCTTTCTCTGAGACCTAATATGATTATTGCTTCCCCTTGAGCAAGGACACACTGTGACTGATACGAGCAGCCCACACACAGCAACCTCGGCAGCACAACACATCAATAAAAGACTTAGCATTGTGTTAATGTTTAAATATTTTTTCTAAATAATGACTTTTACCAGTTTTTATGCTTCTTTTGGAGTCTGACAGATGGGGTCACTATGCTGCTGATCTGATGAAAAGAGCTGCAGCAAACATGAGGGTCAGTATAAAATTACATCATTTTTAATTAGACTGATTTATCACTTGGAATGGGGTGCCACACATTACAACCCCCTTGAACTAAAACTCCTTTGTCAAACCTTCAGTAGTTTCAGGTTATCAACCAACAGAGAAGTGCCACTGCATACTTGATTAACCAAAAATGCATTTATAATTGAAGGTACAGCACCTTAAAAGACATAAGTACAACCCAGTCTCATTGAAAATACGTGCTTGTTGCGATGTTTCTGCAACACTGATATTACAGTATGTACCTTATTGCAAGTTGTGTGGCAGTTTCAAAGTGAAATTGCACTAAAATGTAATTTCAATACATGACAGTGGCCTCATTTTTATTACATTCGTACAGGCACGTATTGCTGTGTTTTTATTATGTTGCTTCAGATAAGCATTGCGCTGTCAAATGTCTGGGGAGTGTCTCTAAAAGTTAATGCTCTGTCTTATTGGAAAATAACAAACTCCCTACACCAAACCCAACCCTAAACCTACCCGATAGTGTTAAAAAATGCTAAAGTGATATAAAAACTCATTGACGCAACCATGATATTTGAACTTCCTTCTACATGGGTTTGTGTTGTTTTGTCGAACCGTAGTTTCACAGTATTCGTACCGGAGCGTTTCACCTCACAAGTGCAACACTGTTCAAAAGTATCAGTTTTCAAATCTTGCAGCGTTAAAATTGTTTTGAAGTCACAACATAATTAATATTGTGCAAGAAACTGTGTGAAAATCAGGCTTTCTTAATCAAAACTCTCACGCTGTAAATCATAATTTGTGTAACAACAGAAAACTGCAATGATTCATATGTAAAGGTACATTTTTTGAGTTTTGCAGAAACATACAGTAGTTAGATGCACATATTGACAATGAGCCTGGGTAGCAACAAGAATGAGCACAGACTAAGAAATGTCACACACTGAGAGATGCTCAATATGAAACCACATTTGCAGCCTTGTCGATGTATTTCTGAGTATGGCCTTGATGTAATCTTTTGGAAACTGAATGGGAAAAGTGGGCATTCCATATCAGAATGGCAACATGAATCTGAATTTACAGTCGCAGGAGGACAACTTCACTCTCCTTAACTTTAACCAGTAGCCAGCATACAGTCAGTGACATCAACCAAAAAGAAAAGTGGTTTTATTAGAACTGGCTGGCATTACTGATAGGCCCATCCTGATTCAGCACTGCAATCATGGACACAGTCAAGTTTGTGATTGGTTACAGTGTTCAATCATTGCAAAACATAAATTGTAAAGATGACAAAGAACGATATCTCAATATTTGGCGGGATTTTTTTCAATACTGTTAATTAAACAATATTTTGCTGAGTGCGTTTTTGTGCTGGTACCTTGTCTGGTTTAGGCCTGTCATGGATAAATAAATATGACACTAAAACTGCAAGTAGGTGGCAGTAAGTCCCTGCTTTAATGAGTGATTCATTGAATCATTCATTCAAACAATTCGTTCAAATTCGCTGATTCATTTAGAAACAAAGCAAGTGGCTGTCTTTATGAATGGATCGTTAAATGACTGATTCGTTCAAAAACAGATTAATTCAGGAACAAAACACCACACAGTGTTGCTCTGAGACATGCAAATGTTCTTATCTGGCTTTGTTTGGAACCATTTTCGTTAACAAAAAAAAAATATATATATTGTGTCTAAAATGTAGCTCAATATTAACTTCTTGTTTGTTGAACTGTTGTGTTTTTTTTTGCTTTCATAACTTGAATTATAGGGGCATTCTAACTGTAATCTAATAGGCTTCATTACGCAGTGAATGCTTCTGGACTGTCAATAAGTTTTTTGTTTGTTTTTTGCAAAGTGAGTCACATACTCCATAATGTCAGCACTCACATTGTTAAAACAACAATTACAATATTATTGTAGATGATAAACATCACACATCCTTTAAATAAAGTATTTTAATGCAAATGGGAGTAAACTTTTTCCATTAAGCTAACTGCAACAGCCATAACTGTTATATAGTTTAATTATGTAAATGCATTCCCTTACGAAACGAAAATATATGGGAATATACTGCAACATATAATGTGACATATTACATAATACATTTCCATATATTGGAAACTAGTGCCTATATTTTTCAATATACAGCAATATATGCACTGACAATATATGGCTATATATTGATACATACAAATATATTTAGAAATTAAGAAATAAATATTTATTGTTTGATCCTTTATTGAGTATATATTGCACATAGATGCTCCCATATAAATGTGAATGTATGTACACACATATATACACACATTCACTGAATGAGTTACAGCAGATTTCTAATTCCCAGCATGATTTGCTTCTGACTGCTAAAGGAGAGTAAACATTTTAAAATGAAGTGTTATTTCTTGTGTTTTTGCTCAGTATTAATATAGGGGGAGATCTGTTAGTGTTTAATGTTGTAATATATTGAAATGTGAAAGGGTTTCTGGTATGTGTAAGTTTGTGGGGTCACCATTGTGCAGAAGAGTAGAGCCTGTGGTCAGGATGACGACTGGACAAACACCATTAATTTATATGGTACTTTATTTAAAAAGTAATAGCTGTGCAATTCTCATCACAGTGATAATCTGTTCACTAAGTGTTTAGTATGAGCAGGTGTGCTTATGCTATTGTAAACTAGCTATATTTTAAAATATGAAACATGTATATCATAAATATAAGAAATATATAGCCTATTTCCATATATGTGTGTATAAAAGTGCATGAGTAAATATATGTTTAATATATTTTACACATGCAGTACCATATCTTATCTATATATTATAAAGTGTATTACTGAATATAAAATTACTTATATTATGATATGTAAGTAAATATTTTGTCACGTATTTTTCAATATATGAAAAGCGGCAATTCCTTATGTATTATTCAATATATTGTAATATATTTACAAAATATATTATTCTGTATAATTTCTAATATATCATTATGTCGTTTAATATATTGATCATTCATATATTAGGAAATATATTTTCTTTGCATAAGGGTTAAAGGGATAGTTCACCCAAAAATTAAAATTCTGTCATTAATTACTCACCCTTATGTTGTTCCAAACTCATAAGACCTCCGTTCATCTTCGGAACACAAATTAAGCTATTTTTGATTAAATCCGAGAGCTCTCTGCCCCTCCAGTATTCTCGTGGCTTCATAAAATTACGGCTGAATCACTGATGTCACATGAACTATTTTAACGCTGTCCTTACTACGTTTCTGTGCCTTGATCGTGGTAGTATCCTTGCTGTCTATGGAGGGTCAGAGAGCTCTTGCTTTTCATCAAAAATATCTTAATTTGTGTTTCAAAGATGAATAAAGTTCTTATGGATTTGGAAGGATTTTTCATTTTTGGGTGAACTATCCCTTTAAATGTGTTTAAATATACAGTATATGAATAAAAGCCTATTTTATACCTGAAAAAGAGTAAGAGTAAGAGCTGTAAGAGCTGAGTTAGGTAATGTGTGGCAGATACCAGCGGTTTCCTGAGTTCCACTTAAAATGAGACGAGGACTTTTCATGCTACAGGACAAGCCCCCCGACTAACCATGTCATCCTCAGTTTGCACAAGGCTCGACACATCACCTGGGGCAGATTAGCCTGGCCTAAATTTCAAAACAGACGACTTGTCAGATGAAGCCCAAGATAGAGAAAGGGAGGAATGGGCAATGACAGTGCGGACGAGCAAACAAATGTGACAGAGCAGTGCAATCTTTCACAAGACAGGTGGAAAAAGAAGCATTAGGCAGAAACAAAAATAGAAGCTAAAAGAGTCGGAAGGAAATAAAAAAAAAAAAAAAAAATAAAGAAGGCTGGATGAAGGATGATGGAGAAGAAGATCTAGGATGGAGGTGAAAGGAAAAATGGTTAGAGTGAAAAAGACGACGACATCTGCTGTACTTAAAACTGCAGAAATAACCTAGAGATAATGACTATACGGATGGCCTCGTAAAGAGGAAAACGCTTCTGTTACTAAGTGAAAGAAATGTCTGTCGTAATCTGCAGACGAGGCCGTCACATAGGTGCACCGGTCTTTACCGGTCTCATAAGCTATTTCTTGACCTTGTTTCACTTAATGTCTTTCCCTCATTTCTTCCATAATAGTGTAATGTCATGACTGACAGCTCAGGCACTCGGTCAAGGCTGCGGTGATATAATGGGACTGATGTTAGGCCTGTTTTGCCCCGGAACTTTTAAGACCATGCATCTCATGTTCAATGGCATAGTATATTTAGAAGAATTTTGACACTGTGCTATTTTTGTCCCTTTTGATGAGGATGATTAGGGAAAAAGAAAAAAAGAAAAAGAAAAAAAGAATCCCTTTATACGGTCATTACACCATAGTAATGCTTGTGAAATGGGAATGGGAGCAGAGTAGGTAAAAAACTGACAACTAACACTGAGCCTTGTCAGAATATAATGAATGCATCAAATGCATCAAGCTCTTTGATTCCAAGAACACAACTTCAAGATGCCCTCAATATTATTATTTTTCCTTATTAGTTTCAGACAATGAGATCAATAGCACTTTTGACAAATATGACTAAAATGAGGTACATCAGATGAAGATTCCTATCATCGACTAGGGATGTCAAAACTACTGGCACTGCATTACCAAATCAATACTGAGAAAATAATAATAGCAATAAATGTAAAAAAAAATATATATATATATATATATATATCAATCTTCTGCAGTCTTCTGGCAAATATGCTTCTTGGTAAAAAATGTCCTGCTTTCCAAGATATTAATATATTAAACACAGTTAGTTTTTTTCTTGAGTGAATGCAAACTGCCAGAAAAAAAAGAGGATATGTGTCAAAATATCTAGGCAATCTAGGCATAAACCTTGCAGTTTAAATGGAGCCTATTTTTTAATCTAATTATTGCTTTTAAATAACTGGAAAACTTAAAACACAGTTTACTTCATCTTTGTTTTATTGTTTTTAATTGCTGGTTCTGTAATGTGTAACTCTATTGCTTGCTTTTTAAAATTATTTTTAAAACTACACAATACGATATCTTTGTTTACTGATGGAATCATAACATTGCTGTCATATTAGTGTTACCACAAACACTACTGTATTAATAGTAAATAATCTGATTTCAATGAGTAAACATTATCAATCCATTCACATTTTTTTAATGAAATCTGGCAATATAGCCTTAAAGCACTAGCATGTAAATGGTTATAGATTTAGTGTTCTAGATTTGCCTTTTTTTGCTGAAAGTGTGAGCAAGTTATCCAAGATTAAAACATAATTATGATGATGATGACTATTATCATTATTAGATAAAGAAAAAAAATAGATGAAACAAAACAAAACAGCTCTGAAATAAATAAATAAACACAGCAGCATTTAATAAACGAGTATAATGCATCCACAAGATAGATGTCAGTATGAAGTCTAAGACCACCACATACAAACAAAAACACACTGGGTGCTGCCAAGAGATGAAATGTAATCTCGGTTATATGTAATAATGTCTTGAGGTAAAATAAGAAGCATGGATCCAAGCAGGAGAAGTCAAAACAAGAGTGCAAATTCTGCGACCCACTCTGGTGCCAAATCCCTACAAAGTGATGTGAACAATGAGTCTGCCACAAATCTGGATAAGCATGATCAGGATCATAAGAGAGATTTCCTACAAAGCCTGACAACAGATAATGTTATCTGAAGCAAATCTGACATTTGCACAAGCTGTTGAAACAGCTCTCAGTATGCAAACTGGGGACCACGACTTGAACTACTTAAAATTAAAATAAGGAAAATGACAAAAACAACCAGAATAGAGTGTGAATATAATCATGACTTTGCTAGAAGATTGTAAGCAAATAGTTTGATGCTATCTTGTTCTAGCATATACCTGTACTAGTATCTCATGCATAGCTTCAGAGATTATTCTACAGCCCTTTTGATCTGATATATGGAGTCTATCCAGCTTAATCTTTAAAAAAAAAAAAAAAAAATATTTAAGGCTCACAATGAAGTAAGTCACTGACAATCCCTTCAGGAAGGACAAAATATGAACTCTAAAAAGGCTGAGACGTTTCCAAAAATGCAGGCTCAGGGTAAAAATAAAAAAAATCCCAAATGCGATTTTGATAATAATGCCAATGTCAAAAGAACTACATATTGTGCATTAGAAGACGCTGATGATGCTGATGCAGTGCATTTTTTAAATATCACAGGGAAGTGTTTCCCTGGAGATCTTCAAGTAATGAGAAAGTTACAACTAAAAGAACTATACCTGACATTGTACAATGTGGAAAGACCAAAAATACAGGCCCACTTTTTAGGTTGAGTTAGTGTGGGAATATAAAAAGATGGCAAGCTGAATAGTAGACTGTAGGAACCACCTGCACTTTGGCCTCAGGTGCCGACAGCATGGGCTCATTCCTCTCAGCTTACTCCTGAGGCCTGTGATGAAAGATCACAAGACTAACACTACAAACTGGACATGTGTCCTTTAATACAGCACAAAGCTATACTAGTGTCTACAACTTAGACACTCTAATGCAGGGCAAGAACACCAATAGCTGCTAGAACACTCTACCAAGAGGATAATGATCTGGCAAACTCTTTGAGAGGGCACTCTTCCAGTGAAAGTAATGACCTGGTTGTTTGGAACTGACTCTTTTGTAACTTTTCTAACTTTTTTCCTGGTTGACTGATGAAAGCTTGTACACTCTAACTCCCAGATAATGAACAGAATCAGTCCGATCAGACCAGAGCTTGCCTTTTCGGCCAGTTCTTGCCAGTTCTGAGTGCAATATGGATTAAATTGTTAATGAATGGTCGATATTGCACAAGGTAAGTCATTAGTAACAAAACTCTTACAGCTTTCAATGCACTGTCTCTCCTTGAGACCAGTCTTCCTCAAGGTATAATGTGACATTGCCAGGCCACCACAAGACCAGTGACCATGACTGCAGTCATAGCCTAGAGCAGCCAAAAGCTTTGACTTTATACATTGTTTCAGGTTTTTTTTTTTTTTTGAGGCATCTTTTACCATTGCTATCTGCAGTGACTACCACTGACTGATCATTCTCCCCACAGAATCTTGTCGCAAAGCCTGTATATTCTATCAGTTTCTGTGAATCTTTCATTTTAGACTTGTGATGTTGTTAGACTCAGCACTGATGTTCCCATATGCAAACCCAATGACTTGGAATCATGGGGGGTTGATGAGACGTCACATAGAGACAGCAGATCACTTATTATGGATGGTTATTTTCAGCACAATGAAAATAACTCTTGTGATGGCACAACAACAGTCTGAGATGAATGTTTACTCATTCTCTGTGTGCATGAATGAATTTCACATTTCCACCAAACATGTTACCAATCGTCACATAAACTGTACCCTCAATACAACACAACTATTTATGCTATATCATTAACAAACCCTTTTCCAAATTTTCAAATGTTTGAGCTCACAGACTGTTGGGTTGTCCCCGTCGATATGTACTATGCTATACTGACTTTGCTGAAGACGAGAGGGCACACCAGCTGTCTCTACTTCCAAAATGAGGATGCCAAAAATTATGGGGAGATAGAGGTTGTGTGGAACTGGCTTTTTGGGGAAGTCCATTAAGGGCACTTATTCTGTCAAGGGAGTCGATGTGGTGGCCAGTGTTGGCAGCAGTTCCATAGTAGAAGATGGTGGTGTCAAGTCAAGTCAAGTCATCTTTATTTCAAAGCAGTAGGGGTGTAAATCGGATGGTTTGTCATGATACGATATCGATTCTCATACCCAGCGATACGATATTTGCAGATACCTCAAAAAATTATACGATACGATTAAGATTTGATTCAATACAGGAGTATATCGATCGATATATTGATATTATGATATGATATACCTATTTTAAACAAACATCTACATTTTTATTAACTCACAAATGCAACCAAAATATAACATGAACATTTATCTGACATTTTCACATCCTGTACCTCAATTGGGACATTCAAAACAAAAAAATAGGCTTACACTTTTTTTTTTTTTATAATAATGAAAATAAACAATTGGAAAAACAATTGCTGCTACTATGGGCTCAGTGCTAAAAATCTTTTCTACAGATAACCAAATTACAAGTAATAGAAGAAAATACATACATTAGAACAAAGACACAAGTTCAATAAACAGTGCTTTTCGGGTTTTTCATCTCAGTCTAAAATACATTTTCAGATACGCTACAGAAATGTAATAATCAAATGTAAAATAACTGCATAGTCTTCACTGTATAAATGAAATATAGATTAAAAAAAAATATCTCACAAAGGTTATTTAGTCAGGAGCAGTGTGCACTTGTATTTTTCTTTGACAGCATTAGATTTATTATTAGTTTGCTTTCACTTTAAGAACGAAAGCACGGATTTAATATACTGATACACATGCCTTTTCTTTCCCAACTGTTTACGTTAAGACACATGTCTAACCAACTGTATTTACTAGGATATTCACCAAAACATGCATTTTGATGTAATTTTGTCTGCATTTATTCATCCATGCACAAAAAAGCTGAAGAGAGCTCAATTTAGTATTTGCGCGGTGTAGACACGGCTGTCTGTGTGCATGCGCTTCAGATGTGTGCGCAGAAAACTTCTCACACAGCGCTTGACTGTTCCGCCAACAATCCCGAACGTCTTTAATGCTCACCTTGTGCCTTCGGGCAGTCCTTATATCGAGTCCTGATACATGAGTTTGAACGACAATGCACGCGTTGGCGGCATAGACGGACATTACGTGTAAATGTGGACAGTGCCAAAATAAAGGTGCCTATTAACTACAGATATCGATATTTTACTGGTGGCATCGATGCATGGTATCGTCAGACATCGTATCGATGTATCGATCCATATCTATGAATCATTACACCCCTACAAAGCAGTAATGCAAACTTCATGAGACAAATTCAAATTCAGCTGTAAAGCAGCTCTAACAAGCCAATAATGTCATTATTCAGCTCAATTCAGTTCAATAGCAGTGTCAGTGTTTCAAAGTTCATCATTTATGAAACAACTTCAGTTTCAGCTATAAAGCAGCTCTACAGCAGACAATAGTGCCATTATTCAGCTCAATTCGGTTTAAGTTTTATTCACACTGGATAGTGTCAATGACGTCAAATCAATAAAAATGACTGAATATTAAGTGTTTTTAAATGAACCCAGGCTCATTGAAAATACCAGTGAGTGGAGCTAAAACATGCATTCAGTATGTGACTGTGGCACATTTTTACTATGTTGCTTCAAGTACGTATTGCAGTGGTTTAGAATTCAAATGTCCAGGGAGAGTCGCTAAAAGGTTAATTCTGTATCGTGTTGGAAAATAACATACCCTACCAAACCCAACCCTAAACCTACCCGATAATGTTAGGCCTCATTCATGAAACACGAGCAGAACGAATTTTTGTGTAAATCGTTCGTAAAGCTGTTCTGACGTAAATTTTCGGATTCATAAAAATGTTCGTATTTTCAAAACGTTAGTTGCTACGAAATAAATTTACACCTGCTCCCTACCATGTGTAAATGGTGCATAAAACGTTCTGTGTTCTTTTAGTCAAACTGATGACACTGAATTTTGATGCACTGCCATTATAATATTTTACAAGTTTGTTTGCTCTGTTTTTTTTGTTTGTTTGTTTTTGTAGCTGAGAGTTGATAAATGGTTTAGCTCCGGTTTAGCTTTGGGTAGAACGCAGCGCTTGTCACTGTTACCTTTTACCCAGCCGTCCAATCAATGGAGGAGGGGCGGGACAAATACTACACCAACCAATCATCCTACTCATACAACAACTAAACAACAATAGTGAAGTTAATATTACTGTTACTGCATTTTTGTATTCAGTAATATTCTTCAAAATGAGATACTAGTAATGCGTTACTGCCATGGATATTCCACTTCATAGCAACCAAATCGACAGCTGGAAAAACTTTTTTTTTACAGTCTATGGGAAAAACGCTGTGCCACCAAAGCGTTTTCAAGCGCCACCAGCTGGCCGTTTTCAGAAGAGCGCCTGTCATTTTTCAGGTGGCTAAAAAAGCTTTGGTGGACACGCGTTATTGAATATTTATTGTTAGCCATATGGCCTATTAGTCTTTTTTTGCATTTATGCAATATACTGGAGCCAAACTTGAGAAAGTAGACCAGAATATTCCACTGCGTTCCTGGACACAAAATTTGCATAGCTGTAGTCATAGGCGGGGATTATGCTAATTGTGAATGAGCGTGAACGAGCGCCCTATTTACACGAATGATTGGAATTCATTAACATACACATGTTTAACTATCAAATCGGATGTTTACGAAGTGTTTGTGAATCCAGAGGAGAGTTTTCGGGAAGGTCTGTTTTATGCGCAAATTACTCGGCATTTACGAATGTTTCATGAATGAGGCCGATTGAATGCTAAAGTGATATAAAAATGCATTCACTGATGCAACCTTGCTATTTTAACTTATACGCAGGTTTGAGTTGTTTTGTCTAACCGTAGTTTAACCGGATTGATATCGTAACGCTTCACCTCACAAGTGCAACACTGTATCGCGTGAGATACTGAGTGTTAGAAAACCCATACATATGTGATGATAACATTCAAAAATATCAGTTTTCAAATCTCTCAGCAATTGTTTTGAAGTCATAACATAATATTGGGAATTGTGCAAAAAATTAGGCTTTCTTAATCAACAACTTTTATGTCTTTTCACACAAATTAGTTTTGGAGTATGACTGCCTCTGGTGTTCATTCATATTGGAAACTGCAGGGGTTTGTATGTATAGGTAAATTTTTTGAGTTTTGCAGAAACATAGGCACGTATGATCCTGGGTAGCTTTAAACACCAACTACACAAGCCAAAGGTGACAGTGGTAAGGAACCCAAATTCCATCAGGTGACAGGAGCTGGTGTGTGTCAATGCTAGACTCTTGATCCCATTAGCTGGAGCGCAAAAGTCCTGGACTTCTTTATCCTCCGGGTAGCAGGCGAGACGGTTACAGTGCATCACCTTCCGAAAGCATTTCTTCAGCGGTGCTTGTTACGCCACATCTCCTGTCATGGCATGACGATACAGGGGCCAAACAATCAGAACCTGCTGTCTGGGTTTAACGACCAAATTTACTGTCCAACCTGAAACTTACTGCTTTGGCTGTGCCTCTGTCTTCTAATTCGGTCTTGGCACCATTGCAGGGTAGGTTGAAGATAAGTCATGAGAACATACTAGGGCTCTCATCCAGAATGTGATATTCTCACTTCAAGGCATAGATCAAAGATAATGAGTCTTTCCTTATCGCAACAGCAGCCAATTATAGCAAGCTTGCGATTTGTAGAGTCTTCTGGGTACTTCACAGCCACAATTTGGGTTGGTAACACTTACAGAACGTACTGTATGAAGGCCTACTGTAGGGCAATGTGACATTTATATTTTTGTATTCGCAAACATCTTGAAAAAGAGCTGTAGTTGTGGACTAAATAAACTTTTATTTACAACTTAGATTCTGTGATAAACTTTCCCACAGTCCTCTGTGTAACAGATATTGTGTAATTTCCTACTAATTGGACTTTCATAATAGCAGTTCTACCTTTTGAAGTGGAGCAATTTATAAGACATATTTGGAAATGCAGTATTTTTGCATAAACTTTATAGGTTGATTATGTTAAAATTAACCTTGATGATTATTGCTGTATAATTTGAGCATCGTTTCATGCTCTGTATAATTTGACAGATTGTGATGTTTTCTTCTCACTATTAGAAAATTATGTTTCAGACAAAATACAAAGTGCTGCCGCATGGCTGTGGTGATTCATCTTGCATACCAGAGCCAATTGTGTGTATGATTAAGACGCATGCATTTCTCCATGCAGTCTCGCAACCAATTATCTTCTCTCTTAAATGAGCCCATAAAGGAACACGGCTTCACACATTCACTGGGACAAAGGGAAATAAAGGACGGTACTATGTCTTCCTCTATGGCACATTTGACAAACAAATCTTTCTAAATTTAACAGCAATGAAAACAACTCCGTTTTCTCATGCGGTAATCTGCCACCAATTACGTGTAACCATACCTGGTTCAAGCATAATACATTATATAAAAAAGCAATAAATCTGAGGAACAGGCAAATATTGGCATAAGCAAATAGGAAAATGTAAATAAATATACATAGAAAGAATGAAATAAATAAAAAATCCTCACGTGAACCTAATCTGTATAAAAACTTTAAGCGATAGTAAGAACACACATACCATATCGGTGTCTGATACTGGCCCGAAGCTTGTCACATAGATGTTTGTCCTCACCTCAGTCACACTTTCTGATTGGACAAAAAGCACAAAGAAAGAAAGAGTATGTGTAAGAGCAGAAATAACTACTATGTAAAACAAATATTAAATGCATTTTAAAGCTATAAATATGTAAAGACAACAATGAGGTATATGTCTAATGTCAGCTGACCAAACTAGAAAACAGGTCTTATCGCATCCGCTTGTCAGAGAAAGTGTTAACAGCAGTATGAACTGGTGGCAATATATATGGAGTTTTAGTGTAAGTAACCTATGACTTTTAACAACCTAGCTAGGTGTTTTTATTGTTGCCATTTTATTAATTTTAACATCAGAATGTCCGCTACAATTGCAGCAACTAGATTTTAACCTTACTGAGCAAATTCAAAAAGCATCTATTTGTTAGTAGATGTATATTGTCCTTTATGGTGGTGTATTTGGTTGTTTTATTTAGAGAATTCACTGGAACAGGACACACATTGCCACCCTCATGTCGTCTATGACTGGGTTCACCACTGACTAGAGGGAAGGATAATACTTTATGTAATGAACTTTAAAGTTGTTAATAGGGATTCAGAATCAAATAATTCCACTTGGCTCACTGCAGCTCCTGGTTTCAGCAAGCATTAAAAAAGATCACAAAATTACTGATTTTAAGAGTGCTGACAGCAGATTTGCAGATTTTTAGAGTGGGTTAGAAGAAAGATAGAGGGCTTAAGCCTCCCAGCTTAGGGTCCAGAAAAGTCTTGAGACTATACTGTAAATGCCATTAAAGGCGTCATGAACTGCCTCTGTTTTTTATTTTGTACTGTTCTCTGATTGTTAACAAATCAAATCAAATCACTTTTATTGTCACATCATCACAGCACATGTGCCTTGATGAGTGAAATTCTTGAGAGCGTGCTCCATACAGTGCAGAAACAATTAACATATAGACAGTACCATTACATACTTATACAGATGACAATGTGCAATATACACATACATATACTCAGTACACACAGTGTACTGTTAGACATACTTACAGTTATCAATACACATTATACACCGTATGTACACATTCTACATTATGTACACATATATACATACACAGTAATATGCAAAGGTGCAGTAGATTGTACATAAACTGGATACGCAAACGTCATGGATGTGCATTGGATGGTATCCAGTGGTAGCAGATAGATTGTTGTATTTGTGCAGTGTGTACGTGTAGTCCAGTTTGAATTGTGGAGTTAAAGTGCAGTGCGTGGCATATCGTAAAGTGGGAGTGTGCTGTAGGGTGTATTAGTTCTGACTGTTCATTAGCCTGATAGCCTGAGGGAAAAAGCTATCCCTCAGTCGGCTAGTGCGGGATCGGATGCTGCGGAGACGTCTTAATGAGGGCAGCAGAAAGAACAGTCTGTGGGACGGGTGGCTGGAGTCATTGGTGATCCTCCGGGCTTTCCTTATACACCGCCTGGTGTAGATATCCTGGAGGGAGGGAAGCTCACCTCCAACAATGTAGCGGGCAGTTCGCACAACACTTTGCAGAGCTTTGCGGTTCCCAGCGGTGCTGTTTCCAAACCAGGCGGTGATGCAGCCGGTCAGGATGCTCTCCACAGTGCAGGTGTAGAATGATCTGAGGATGCTGGGGCTCATTCCAAACTTCCTCAGCCGTCTCAGGAAGAAGAGGCGTTGATGTGACTTCTTCAGCACTGCATCTGTGTGAGCGGACCATGTGAGATCCTCAGTGATGTGAACGTCGAGGAACTTAAAGCTGTTTACCCACTCCACAGGTGTCTTGTCGATGCTGATGGGTGTGTGTTCTCTGCTCTGTCTCCTGAAGTCCACCACCAGCTCCTTGGTCTTGTCGATGTTGAGTGAGAGGTGGTTCTCCTGACACCATTTAGTCAGGGTACTCACCTCCGCTCTGTAGGCCGTCTCATCATTGTCAGTGATCAGGCCTATCACCGTTGTGTCGTCAGCGAATTTGACGATGACGTTGGAGCTGTGTGTGGCTGTACAGTCATGTGTGTACAGGGAGTACAGCAGTGGGCTGAGAACGCAGCCCTGCGGAGCACCAGTTTTGAGGGTCAGCAGAGATGAAGTGTTGTTGCCCATTCTGACCACCTGACTTCTGCCTGTCAGAAAGTCCAGGATCCAGCTGCACAGAGATCTGTTTAGTCCTAGAGTCTGGAGCTTCGCAACCAGTGTGGCAGGCACTATGGTATTGAATGCGGAACTGTAGTCCACAAACAGCATCCTCAAATAGGCGTTCTTGTTTTCCAGGTGGGAGAGAGCAGTATGCAGGGTGAAGGCAATAGCATCATCTGTGGAACGGTTGCTGCGATATGCAAATTGCAGCGGATCCAGTGAGGCAGGCAGCACAGAGCAGATGTAGTCTCTGATGAGTTTCTCAAAACACTTGCTGAAGATGGGTGTCAGAGCAACGGGCCTCCAGTCATTCAAGCATGTGATTTTATTTTTCTTTGGTATGGGCACAATAGTGGATTTTTTGAAGCATAAGGGAACCACAGACAGAGAGAGGGAGAGGTTGAAAATGTCTGTGAAAACCCCGGCTAGCTGGAATGCACATGCTCGGAGCACATGGCCTGGGATGTCATCAGGACCCACAGCCTTGTGGATATTCACCCGTTTAAAGGATCGTGTTACATCCGCGACAGAAATGGAGATTGCACTCACCTCCTCTGCAACAGCTGCGGGAGCGCTCTCTGTGTGGGCAGGGTTGTGAGCCTCGAAACGAGCATAAAAAAGATTAAGCTCGTCCGGTAGAGAGGCGGCAATGTTCACTGTAGCTGGTTTATTCCCTTTACAATCCGTGATGTTATTGATGCCCTGTCACATGCTTCTTGCGTTGTTGGTGTTGAATTGTTCTTCAACTTTGTTTTTATATTGTCGTTTGGCGGCTTTGATGGATTTCCTGAGATCGTAACTGGCTTGTTTTCGATCGTCAAAGTTCCCGGATTTAAAGGCAGATGTCCGCGCTGACAAGGCTGCTCGAACATCGCTGTTAATCCACGGTTTTTGGTTGGGGTAGAAACGGATTGTTTTGATCGGAACCACGTCCTCTACGCACTTCCTGATGAAACACGTTACAGAATCTGAGTACGCCTCTATGTCGTCATCGTGCCCGGAACATGTCCCAGTCCACGTGATCAAAACAGTCCTGCAGTATAGCGTCCGATTGGTCCGACCAGCATTGAATTGTCCTGAGGGCGGGTGCTTCTCGTTTCAGTTTCTGCCTATAAGCAGGCAGGAGCAGAATGGAAGAATGATCTGATTTGCCGAAAGGTGGGCGGGGGAGCGATTTGTAGGCGTCCCGGAAAGGAGAGTAGCAGTGGTCCAGTACACGATCACCACGCGTGTTGATGGTGATGTGTTGAAAGTATTTTGGAGCTATTGTTCTGAAGTTGGCTTTGTTAAAGTCCCCCGTAACAATAAACGCTGCCTCTGGGTACGCGGTTTCCTGCTCGCTTATATTCCCATACAGTTCCCTGAGTGCCTGGTCTGTGTTGGCTTGAGGGGGAATGTATACAGCTGTGATTATGATCGCTGTAAATTCCCTCGGTAGCCAGAACGGTAATCAAGATTTTTACATCAATAAACATCATAACTTAGAAGTAATAGAGGCTATTTTCTGTCATTTTTTTGCCCCCCTCATCAGAACGCTCTGTTTGAATAGGCGTGGAGAATTGTAGACTCGGAAGTAAACGACCACTGCTGTGATTGGCTATCAGTTGTGTATGTTTGACAGCCTACATCCTTCATAGATGGACGCTGCTGTGATTTAGGTAAAAAATGCATAAATACTCAGTACATGTCAAACGATCTGTAATAACAGACAAAGCAATAGTGACCAGATAATAAAAACAGTTACTCACACTTGTGTGTTGTGACATAACTGCCGGATCCAAAATATTCGGCACAGCATTATCTTTTAGTTTCAATCTTTCTGAAAATCATGTGTCGAATTGTGCCTTTTTTGTAAACGAATCCGCAGTAAAATGAAGTGAACAAAGGACCAAGTTCTTACTGACGTGGCCTGGATCATCATAAAATAAATAAAATTTGTCATTTGGTTTCTGCATAGACCTTAATTTGCCTCACTTGTTATTTACCTATTACACATGCAAATCGGTGGGCGGGGCTAAACAGGCAGTGATGTAGAAGCAGGTGTTGAGCTTTTTTTATACTAATGAGAAAGTTTTGAATCTTTCAGAATGTTTTTATAGCTCAATGACCTCTTATATATCAAAAGATCAAGGGAATTTTGATTTCTCAGTCCATGACCCCTTTAATCATTCCATCAGAAAACTTGCCTGAAACGCTTTGTTTGTAGTCCTGCCAATATTTCTGTGTGTACGTCACCATGTTACACATTTGCATAATTCCCGCCTACTGGCTGCTTTTACACAACCTCAAAAAATATTTGGGAATGATTTCGCTATGTCGATGAGACACTGATTTTTTCACTGTGAGAGAAAAAAACATTGTATGGGGTTCCAATACAGCACCACTTTTTACAGCTGCTCACGATGCCTTGGGGGATGAAAACGAATGGTAAGGGGCATTACATTTCTGACACAAACTCTGAGCAGCTGACCAATTACTACAGACTCGGACTGATGACCAATCAGAGCAAACTGAGCTTTTTATTAAGCCTTATGCTTTAAAGAGACAGGACTTAAAGTGCCCTTATTATGGGTTATGAAAGGTTCATATTTTGGTTTTGGGAGTCCCCAACAACAGGTTGACATGCATGCAAGGTCAAAAAACACTTTAATTTTCTTATAATATGCATTTCTTTTTACCTTATTTGCTCAAAGACTCCCAAACGATTCGCTCAACGATTCATTTTTTCACGCTCCTTTGCGTGATGCTAATCTGCGGTGATTGGTCGATTTCATTTAAAGCAGTGTTTGTGAGCTTTTAACGCTCACAAAAGCGGCACCTAGTGGCAAAGAATGAATTTGCATTTTCATTCAGACCAACGCGGAAATCAAGTTTTCCCAGGTCTGCATGCGCAACAAGTGGGCGGGCAATATGCTAATGTTTCATGTTGATGTCAACATGAAACGACTTGGGATTCGTTTTAAAAACAACTCGTTTCAATGATTCACAGTCGACTCTTTCTCTTGAAAGTTGAAAGACAATGGGCCTCATTCATGAAACTCGAGCAGAACGAATTTTTGTGTAAATCGTTCGTAAAGCTGTTCTGATGTAAATTTTCGGATTAATGAAAATGTTCGTATCTTCAAAATGTTAGTTGATACGAAAGAAATGTACACATGCTCCCTACCAGGTGTAAATGGTGCGTAAAACGTTCTGTGTTCTTTTTGGCAAACTGATGACACTGATTTTTGATGCACTGCCATTATAATATTTTACAAGGTCGTTTGCTCTGTTTATTTATTTATTTTATTTTTTTGTAGCTGAGAGTTGATAAACTGTTTAGCTCTGGTTTAGCTTTGGGTAGAACTCAGCCGCAGCGCTTGTCACTGTCACTTTTTATCCAATCAATGGAGGAGGGGCACAAATACCACACGACCATCATGCTTGTAAACAACTGAACAACAATAGAGAAGTTAATATTACTGGTTACTGCATTTTTATATTCAGTAATATTCTTCAAAATGAGATGCTAGTAATACGTTACTACCGTGGATATTCCACTTCATAGCAACCAAATTGACAGCTGGAAAAAACTTTTTTTTTTACAGTCTATGCGAAAAACGCTGTGCCACCAAAGCGTTTTCAAGCGCCGCCAGCTGGCCGTTTTCAGAAGAGCACCTGTCATTTTAGCATATTAGTCTTTATTGCATTTATGTAATATACTGGAGCCAAACTTGAGAAAGTAGACCAGAATATTCCACTGTGTTTCTGGACATGAAATTTGCGTAGCTGTAGTCATAGACGGGGATTATGCTAATTTTGAATGAGCGTGCACGAGCACCCTATTTACGAATGACTGGAATTCATTAACATACGCATGTTTTACTATCAAATCAGACGTTTACGAAACGTTTGTGAATCCGGAGGAGAGTTTTCGGGAAAGTCCGTTTTACGCGCAAATTACTCGGAATTTACTCCTATATTTACGAATGTTTCATGAATGAGGCCCAATAACTTTATACACGGTGCACTTTCAGATTTAAAACTTTGCAGGATGTTTTCATTCACTTCATTCACTGTGTTACACACTGCATGAAAGGTAATTTTCAAAAATCCATAATAAGGGCAGTTTAAAACAGTGTTTCAGGCAGAGGGTGAAATAAGGTGTCGTAGCAATGTATATTATAAGAAAAATTTAAAAAAATATATAAGACCCCAAAAGTAAAATTGTGAACTTTTAAATGACCATAATATGGGCACTTAAAAAAATTGTCCTGTGTGTGGCATATTCTAGGCCTTTAACCGTCTGAAGTAAGTTATCATGTTCCAGTTAGCAACTTTGATGTGATGAGTACTGTAATACACATCAGCAACTATGTAAAGCAGGGTGGAAATGGAAAGATTTGATGGAACTTGAGAGGGGTGACTGGATGGGAGCTAGGATTGTGGAGACAGCAGGACTCAGGCAGTAGAGGCGATGGAAGCCGTCCAGCTCCACAGTATCAGCCCGCAGCTCTCAGTGCGCCAATGTGACTTAGCCCATTTATCAAAAGCATACATCTTTATGTTTGACTGCCCACAGCTGGGCTCACAATTTAGGATCTGTACTTTTAGAGGTCACAAGGGATTCACTCTGTGAGACCTCTGTGGAGGAGAAAAAAATTTACGCAGAGGGAGATGGTCTAATGGACATCTGTGGGACATTTCTATAAATGTCATTGGGACGTAGACTACAGTGTATCGATGCTCAGCATTTAATGTGCTCTGAATCCAGAATGACCAGGGGATCTGATCAGCTTCTTCATGATGATTAAGTGAGCAATCTGCGGGTACACCATCACAGCAGCGGTCAAGACTTTTCTTTATTTTCATCAGCCATCTTCAACACATGAGGCTCCTGGGGCTCCTTAAGCTTAGGATTTGTAAGTGATCTCGGGAGAGCGCTGTTCTGTGACAGATTTTGCTATTGATAAACATTACAGTGCCAAGAGAAGATGAGTAATTTCACTGTTCCAAAACACAATCTGTCATGGATCTCAGAGGTGTGAGACTTGTGCTAAGAAGTGTAAATATGAAAGACAGACTGAGGAAAAACACGCTCCATCTGCAAGCCAACGGTAAGGCCAGCATGTGGACACTGGAGACATTGAGGAAGGAAATGTGTATACGCATTTATCGTACCTCCTAGTCCAGGACGCAATCTGTTGTCGTAACCATCCAGCAAGCGGTCCAAGATCCGGGTAAAGATGGTGATGTTGTCTTTGCTGTCATCGGGAATAGGTTCTCTGTGACCTGTTACAGCACTGTGGAGAAGAAAAAAGAGATTCATGTCTCATAAAGATAGTAAGGATGCTTTGAAAAGAAGCAAATGGGCCACAAAAAAAAAAAAAAAGATAGAAAGAAGGTCACTAAGAAATAAGTGTCTGAAGTCATAAATAGAAGGATGAATAGAGAAGAAAAGAGATTGATCTGGTCAACATTTTTGATATTTCCTTCTTTGAACATGTGCTGCGATTGAAGGAAGGAGATGCCGTCATTATGAATGGGTCCAGGACAGGTCCTACAAAGAAAATAACAGCTTGACTTCATCTAGCGATCAAAAAACTAAAGCCTGACCACAATTCAAATGGATCCCAGTTATTTCTACCATAGACCCAAATTCCTGATTCTCCTTGAAACACAATCCCCAAACCTTGAAATTCAGTTTCTTCCTGGAGGTGACTGATTATTTTATTTTAACAAGCAGTGAAACAGTCTCTATAAAAAAAAAATAAAAAAAAGTAAATAAATCAAAGAAAAAAAAAAAGAAAACGTTAATTCAGCAATTACTTTTTTTTCTTTTATTTAATTATTTATGAAATTGTTAATACATTTAATTATATGCATTTAAAAAAAACAGTAAGGTTTAACTCATTTATGCATTTGCATAAGTGATTTTTGATGTAAAGACTCAGACATTCTTTGTTGCAAAATTGTTTATTGCTGTCTATGCATTAGTAAATCAAGCCAGTGACTAAACAGTCAACTTCACATTGTTCCTCATAGTGGCATGAAAATGATCTGTTATTTCAATTGGGAATAAACACAAGCAAAGAGCACCCCTTTTATAATCACTGGAGCTGTAATCTCCTCAGTTCAGCAGAAGTTTATCGGTGATGGGTTCAGCACTGTCGGCAACACTCCCATTATAATCAATGACTCTGTCTACACTACACAATTAATTACTCATTTACATTGTGTTTGCATTGTGTTAGTTATGATAAAAGCATTCGTGAGAGTGCAGAAATCAAGTTGCAATATGATCATTGCATGTGCGCGCTCAACAGACATGGCTGTGATCGTGCTCACTGCTGCTGAGAGTAGATCTAAATATGATTCTATAATCAATACTTTTCACAACTGGTTAATCTCAGAAACTGTGAAGGTGTAGTACATGTTTTCAAAAGAGTTCCACATGTAATACTTATTTCATATGCAAATATGTACACCAATCATAGCAGTGGATGTTTACATTGAAGTCTTAAAGGTGACAGGCCCCTTTAAACAAAGTGTTGAAATGAGAGGGCTAAAATCAGGGTAGAAAATGGCCTTTTATTTCTCAATTATTATAGTGCAGGTTTTTTAGTTTTTTTTTACATTTTATTATTTAGTTTCTGTAGTATTTCTTACATGAATACCTCTGCTGTGTATAGTCATGTCTGAACAACATGCACACCATCTAAGTCAGTAGGAAAATGAGTTAAAGTAAAAGGAATAAATAAAAAAAAACTGACAGAATGACAGAGCAGAGGAGTGATAGAACTAATGGAACTCCAAGTGGATAAGTGAAACCTGTCACACAATTGAATATAGCTTTGCAGAAATCCCAGCTCTGGGATTTGGCTGCATTATATCCCATAAGTTGAAAATGCATTCTTGAATATTCAGCCAACCCCTGGTTCTTTAATTACCTGAAATATGCAGAATAATTATGTCTTGCTGCGGCTGTGATTCCCTGATGAACAATGCAGTGGCACGATGGAGGGCGTGATAGACAGAAAGCTGACGAGATAATGAGTGCTGTCATCAATCAAGGGCTGTGCTGGAAGCGACCTTGCACCAATTACATGCTGACCTTTAAAGGCCTTAAAATAGCATGCAAAACAAGAGGTTTGTCAAAAAACACACGCATTGCATGTGACAGTGTTTCATAAGGTTTTGTTTAGTCCTCTTGTGGCAGCAAAAACATTACCACATTGCTGGATAATCTTGTTTTAGTTTTTCTTATCATTCTGCACAACACTGATTAGTCGTTTGTGGGAAGAATGATGCTTCACACCTCTGACACAGAGATAGAAGTGAGCCCATATTTTTAGCTGAAATGGCTTTGCACATTTATCATAACAGAATGTTACTGTTATGAAAAAAAAATCATTCAATTTACAATGAAAAAGTAAAAAAAATATATATATATTTAAAGTGAAATTTTGATGTCTAATATACAGGAGTTTGGTCTTAGTGAGTATAATTACACTGTGAAACAAATTTTTGTAAAAGTTTTGTTTCACTGTTGTTGTTTTTTTATGTCTCTTTATGAAGTTTGACATGGTGAATATAGTTACTAAAAGTTACTGCGTTTTTTTTATTAATGTTTTGATGTGTACTGCTTACACAAATTTAGCAAATACATTCCTTATAAGCTTTCTATCGAAAAACAGCGATCTTTCGATGCTTGAGGCATAGACCTTCAGAATGATATATAGTTTGTCAAGATTAACTTTGTCCCGTTTCATTTAATCTATTCACAAACAATGACATATGCAAACAAAGAGCGTTCAGTGCTCCGGCGTCCTGGTGCAGGCTAACAGGTTAAATACTGTACATGTTGTGCATTAGTTCTACTCATGTAATGTCACTATAAATGCAAACTAAACAAATAAATAAAATAAAATGTTTTATTAATTATTATCTTATTCATATTTTATTGCATAGACCTATTAGTTCACATTTTACATGCAGTAGTCAGCAAATGTGCTGTACTTGCTTTTATCTTGCAGCACTTGTAAAAAACAAATACTCTCATAATTCATGTGCTTGAATCCAGTATACTGGACATTGAATATTACTCAGTATCCTCCTACAGAGAAGCAGAACACAGTTTGCTATTTAATATGTAACAATTAGCATCAACAAAATGTTGCTTATTTGTAAAGTTGCCCATCTCTGGACTGAGGAGCTTAAAGAGGTTGCAATGAATGATTCTCCTCTTTGCACTTTTGAAAACAGTCACAAGAGCCCATTACAGAGATCATCACACTGAAACATGAGCAAAATCCCTTTTAGTGTTGCAGCAAATAACAGAAGCTACAAATAACAAGCCTTTCTGTAGTACCAGAGTATGTTTAAGAGAGTGTTTGTGAGCTGTATTTTTCCATCAGAGTACTCTGGCATATTTTGTACTGAATCATCTCAAGAGGCTGTCGACTTTATTGTGGAGCTGAAAATGCAGCAGCACGGAGAGGTAAACATGGCGGAACGACTGCCTTCAGCCGGCAGCAAAGGCAGACCAGCCTCCGTCCAATGTTAATTCATTTTCTTTGGGTTTACACCTCCTTGCAGGAGAAACCCTGTCTCACCTGAGTGTGGAGGGGCTTAGCCGAAAGCATTGCAACGACTGACTGATAAGGGGCTCTTTGTATTTCTCCCACAGCTTAACGGCATACCATGTGACTGATCTATGTGTGTGTCAGCTGGCCGGTGAGGGATCAACCAGACCTGTCAGTGACGTGACATTTTGAAAGCTGATGATCTTCCCATTGTGTTGCGGTGAAGGGGTTCTGATAATTTATTAATTTCAAGAAAGCCACCCAGATGACAAATTGCAGTTTTTTTAAGTGACACTCAAGAGCACCGTTTGTATGCGGAAACTGCATCCTGTCTCATGTCATTTTCATTGCTGCTCCTTTGAATATCGGCTCAATCAGCAGTAGATCATGCAGCCTCTTTCCGTTTACAGAAACATGGCTGCTCTATTCAGCAGCTCACAGTGTAAGTGAAAGAACAATGGAAACTGTCTATGGCCATACTTTCTGTTGTCTGTGTTGAGGAGATAAAATGAGCTAATGCCTGATTACCTTGGGAGACGGGCTGAACATTGTGGCTCTTCATGGTGTGTCTGCACATTGCAATTTTTTGTATTACTGAATTGAAGCTAATGAATGGCTGTTACTTGCCAGAGACGCTCATCCTGTGAAGATGGCCATTCAGTGAACTCAAACCAGAGGTTTATTATGAGGCTGCGATACAAGTCCACCTTCGCGTTTGTTTCCCAGCCTCTCCAGCAGGTTTACGTAACCCTGTGAAGGCGAATCTTTAAAGGTAATTTACAGCCCATTAAAACAAGCAGAGGTGGATAAGAATGAGTGCACGGTAGGGCGAAAGTGAAGTATGGAGGGATTGCCAAACGAAAAATATACAGCTGAAGAAAGATGATACAAGCTACCAAGTTTCATTGCCCACGTATCTCTACAATACAGTCCTAAAGAAAAACCTTGGAAGTTTCTCTTCAAATGCATTCTAGGGCTCTAGCCTTCATTGTCGACCTCAAACAAACACTTTCAACTACATCCACCTTATTTTTCAACGCGGAAGTACTGTAAGCAGTTTTCTGTGAATGTGCGAGAATTCCAATTCATTAACCGCTATAGGAAAATAACGAGAAGAATAACAAAGTGCAGTAAACGGTAAAACAATTTGCACTAGTTAAGATAATACATTGAAATAATATGATCAAATGAGCTGTTTTGTACAGCTAAAAATAGCTGGAAGCAGATGACACCGGAAGCCAGACCTATAAAATTTACAAATGGTCACTCTTACAGGAAAAATTTGGTGGATAAGTTTCCACTGGCGCTGTGACCTAGTGGTTAGTGAGACATGGAGCTCAAGTAGTCAATCAAGTCTGGCTCCTATAATTTGCTTGTATTCTCTCAACTATTACTATCAATTATAAAATAATACAAATATGTTGTTGCAAATTTATTTTATTATTATTATTTTTATTTATTTATTTGTCTGTCTGTCTTTATTTATTTATTGACTTTTTACATTTTGGAGAAAATTTGAATGGATCTGAATGCTTTTTACCATGTTGGTTGCCAGGGTGTTCTGGATGGTTCCAAGGGCACTCCTAAGTGGTTTCTAGGATATTCTGGGTGGAGCTATGCGGTTGCTTAATGGTGCACAGAAACTGAGCCCTTCAGCTCTCTAAGGGTCTGTTTACACCTGGTCACTACATGCATTTTCTCCAAAATGCTTTCGAGATGGATTTAAATCCGATCACTCAAACCACTTAAGGAGGTGGTCAGGGACGCATTCCAGACGAAACTGGACAAGTATAAATGCATCTGGTTGTTGAAACCACATTTATAAATTTTACTCCTCCCAAAATGTTAAAAAAATGAATCTGTGTGAGCGTGTTAGGCTACATGAAATATTATTGTGACGAGTGGGGCGGGGCCGAGAGCCGTGGGAACGGAGCGAGGCCGGTGGAGTTAATGGTAATGAGCGACACCTGCGCCACTCACCGGTCTCGAGTCCCACGGAGGAGCTCCGGAAGGATAAAAGGAGGAGCGACGACAGTGGAAGACGAGAGAGGACCAGGCCTGGATTTTAATTTGTGTTTTGTGTGCGGCAGTCGTCCGTGAGGGGCTGCCGCTTTACTTTTGTGTTTGTTTATTTGTTTTATTAAACTTGTTTAAATGTTCGCCAGTTCCCACCTCCTTCTTCCCGATCTACGAACTTTGTTACATTGGTGCCGAAACCCGGGAGGAAGGAGGGACACGCTGTCAGAGAGCCCTCGCTGCTGAGGGGATCGCGGTGCTGAGGAGGTCGGGCAGCAGGAAGAAGCGAAGACCGCCAGTGGCTGCCCGAGGCGGTGGTGCTGGAGCAATGGAAGAGCAGGTGGGGCGGAAGGCTCGCTGCCGTGCTCCTGGGTCGAGGAGGGGTGGCTGCCGTCCAAGAGGGAGCGGAGGAGTCGGCGCCGTTCGCCAAGAGGCCGGAGCCTGCTGCCATCCGCCATGTCTGGGGAGGAGCAGGGAACGGGGGACTCGCTGCCGGCTGCCCTCGACTGGAGGAGCCATCGCCGTCCGCCAGGAGGCGGAGGAGCGTTAGGCCATCCACCAAAGATGTCCAGTACCATCGCATGGCACCGCGAGTGAGAGCCTCTCAGCTGGGTGAGGACCGAGCGGCAGCGTGTCCGGGAACCGGATCGAGATTTTTTTTTCTTTTTTCTTTTCCTCTCTCCCCTCTCTCGTCTCTGTCTCTCCTCATCCTTCCGTCTCCTTTTCTCTCGCCTCGTCTGTCCTTACCCCCAGGTACGCCGCGGCCGCCCTGACGGGCCCCCCTAGGAGGAGGGGGGGGGGAGTAGAGCGCAGTCTCGAGGGTACCCCCCGGCCTGCGAGGGGCGATGGGGGTATGTGACGAGTGGGGCGGGGCCGAGAGCCGTGGGAACGGAGCGAGGCCGGTGGAGTTAATGGTAATGAGCGACACCTGCGCCACTCACCGGTCTCGAGTCCCACGGAGGAGCTCCGGAAGGATAAAAGGAGGAGCGACGACAGTGGAAGACGAGAGAGGACCAGGCCTGGATTTTAATTTGTGTTTTGTGTGCGGCAGTCGTCCGTGAGGGGCTGCCGCTTTACTTTTGTGTTTGTTTATTTGTTTTATTAAACTTGTTTAAATGTTCGCCGGTTCCCGCCTCCTTCTTCCCGTTCTACGAACTTTGTTACAATTATAATCAGATATGACACCGCTAATGCAACACGCATCGCTGTGGATGAGTATCTGAGTATCTCTTCAGCAAGCCAACATGCAACAAAAATACCACAAATGAAACTAAAAGTAAGATGCAGACGCTCAACACACAATCATTCATTGTTGCTTTTGTTGATATGAACTCTGTTACATTTCCATATAGCACAGGAATTAAAGATCGGATTTGTAACTATTTTGCAGATACACATTTATTTGGCCAAGTTTAAATGGAACCGTTTTAACAAATCAGATAGCTGATCAGAGAAAATGCATGAAGTGACCAGGTGTAAACAGGCCCTAGGAGATTCTTCTTCAAGACAGTGCTTCTCAACTGGGGGCCTCTAAATAAATAAATAAATACATTTTGGGTACACAAATGCTGCCAACAAGGCAAACAAACTCAATTAATAGATGTGCCAAATGTTGCTTGATTTGAGGTGACACGGTCAGTCAGATTGGACAGGAAACATGCATCATCTGTGTGCAGCTAAACGCAAGACATACGTGTCCCCATCTGGTGTTATGTGAGGTGTGTGAGCTGATTGGAATTTCTCTCTCAGATGTCAGGCTGGAGCACTGGAGGATCATGGGCCCTGGCGGCAGCTGCTTCATCCCTCTTCATTACCACCACATCATCCCTGCAAATAAAAAAAATGACTTTTCCTCGTAACACCCTTCCTCCACCCCCATCCTAAACCTCTCCTATCAAGTTCTGTGTATTGGTATCCTTGAAGCTCTCTCTCTCTCAAGCTCTTTTTTTAATCTTATCCCTTATTCCTTTCTCTTCACCCTCTCCCTCTTTCTTATAAAGTAAGTGGGAAAGAAAAATATTCAGGAAGTCCAGATAGTAGCAAATATGATTCATTTCACTGAGCCGCCAGTATACCGTATGTATACATGCACATAATATTTCAATAGAGTGGAGTGCGGCAAATAGACAGTGTTGAAATGAACTCCTGAATACTGTATAATGTGTTTGCACACACAGTTCAGATAATGGAAGGGGTTTTATAATGCAAGAAATTTTGTTGGAATACAATCACCTTCTGAAGCAGAACAGATATTAATAGTATTGTTTACACCATTTTCAATTAGTTTTTCATTACACAACAAATAGCATGACAAGGCAAGATTTGCTAGAGAAAATGTTTTGGATACTACGAAAG
This sequence comes from Schizothorax lantsangensis, assembly GCA_027422415.1. NCBI lineage: Eukaryota > Metazoa > Chordata > Actinopteri > Cypriniformes > Cyprinidae > Schizothorax > Schizothorax lantsangensis. The sequence continues at coordinate 5,004,288 of CM049859.1, forward strand.
CTGGTAGATGGAAACAATTATGCCAAATCCATTTCATTAATGGAAATATGCACATGGCATTCAATTAATAACATTTACTGAATATAAAAGTAAAATGCAGGTTAAACATCTCTCAAGCACAAGAACTCTGTCAGTCCATTTATAGATTATTGGCTTGATGACCCATAAATAAAGAGATTTGGTAGCACTATTCAAAATCAGTCTACTGACTGCATTGGGGATAATTAATAACCTAAACAGGTTGTTTTCAATTTTGAATGTTGAGTAAATATTAAGTAAACCGTTAATATAAAGGGGTCATAGAATGCAGTTTCAAATTTTAATATTATGTTTCTCAAGGTTAGTTTATAAAGTCTGCATTTGTTTGACACTCAATTTCAAGGGGTGTTACCGCTTGCCAAAATGGAAGTAGACACCCACTGTGATTGGCTAACTTCATTGCACCATATCACACACCCTCCTTTACAGCATGTTGTGTGTTTTGATACTTGAAATGGCAAGCTCCATGACAAAGCCATATATGGCTGAGCCCGAGTCAGATCTCAAGGTAGAAGAAAATGAAACAATGCAACAATTTGCAACGCAAAGCAATTTAAATGTAATCAAATATTTGTATATGGATTACAAATTTCTTAAAAACCAATGACAATATAACATTGTGTGAACAAATATTGTGTGAAAGTTTAATGAAGGTAACAGAAACATAAACTAATAAAATATATTCAACTCACATAATATTCAGCTCATTCAACATTTTTTATGGCCATAAGCCTTTAGATCTTAGATCTTTAGATATCCGTGTCAGTGTTGGTTCATATCAGTCCACCACTTCTACTCAATGATCTGTACTGTGGCTGCGCACAGACAGTGGGGAAGCCTGTGCACAACCACAGGGTGTTTGTGAGGATTTCTGTTGTCTTGTCAGTCTCCAAACATGATCATGCAGTCACAATGTATGTAGACTCCAGATGGGGAAGATGAGTAATTACAATGAACATTTTAACAACAGCAGTCTATTCCTCACACAAGCTATCCTACAGTATGGCTTCAGACACTTTATACACTTCACACAGCACATAAGCTATATGGACCACATTAATGTGAGTGTATTACTTCTACTTCCTAATCAATGACTTGAGCTAAATATTGCAAGACTTTGGACCAGAGTTGCCCATCCCTGATATAAAGTGATTCACATTTTGGCACAATGCTATTAGCATGTACTCACCCACCAAGTGACCTTCATTTTTTCATAGAGCATCTTCATATCCGTGACTTCTAAACTTTCAGTAAAGAGCAACTGACAAAAACCTTTTGAAAACCTTTAAGAAAATGCCACACTGGCCGGATCTCTCCCATTTAAAGGTGCGTTTACACCGACAGCAATTTCATCACTGGAGTTTGCCGTAAGCAGTTGTATTGTGGATTATAGGCGTAGTAAGCGTTCCTAATGCTGACTACCGTGATGCTACCGGTGTACAACTAGTCATAGCTATTGAACATTTGATCAATGGTATGAAATGGAATGTACTGATGGAAAAAAGAGATGTCATACCATTTTTAAAACAAATGTGTTGTATTGCTGCAATAAATAAATATATAAATAAATAAATGGCATCATGGAGAAGAAACCATCTGTATATGAATGTCTTCTGTGTCTCCATTACCATTGGTAGTCGGTGCTTCGTGTCACTGTTCATTTGCTGAAAGTGTTTTTTCTTACAAATTGCTGTCAGAGTGAATACCCTTATGGGTGGTACTTTGTTCATCCATTGGCACAGGCTGTTTAGAAATGTATTAAGTCATTCTTGTTAAGCTCTTGTTAAGTAATTTTTTCATTTTACTTTCTTACATTCTGTCAGCGATAGTAAACTCAGTGCAAATGCAAAACGTTTAATGAAACAATGACAAGCACTTATGGAAGCCAAATGCATTCAAGTCCCTTTTTAGTCTCCTCTAAATTTAGTCCTCTCTGGTTTTAGGATAATCTCTGAAGTAGTTTAGAAGAAGTTGTTCTGAAATGAGACTTAATGCTGTCTAACTTTTTTTTAAGGTTATTATTTTTTCAAAATCGTTCATTAAAAACTTCTGTATTCCACAGGCCACCAATGAATTATAAATCCACCAAATACATAAACTCAGAAAGAGCATATTTATGCTTGTAGTCTAAATGATTATTTTATACTTTGTGTCTCCCAGCCTCCTCCTATTTTAGCTGTATTCTTTTACAGACAGTTTGTAGCTTTCATTAGATAGCCCAAGATACTCTGAGCGTGCATTGATTTTCCATCCAGCCGCAGACAGGTCACGAATGCAGTGTAATATTTTATTGGAGTCTCAAATTCTATTCCATTTCCTGTTATCTTGGTCTTGAGGTTTGTCATATATCGCTTGTTTACTCAGTGCCTAGGTTCATGTTACATATGTTCTAGTGGCAATCAATGTGAGTGATTGTAGACCAAGCAAAATTATATCATGAAAGGTTTATACTAGTTTGACAAATTTGTCAATAGTTTTGACAAAGATTTTTATTAGCTCAAAAGTCTAAAATCAAAAACCAAAAGGCAATAATGCATCTAATGGATACTGGTTAGCTACTAGGGGTGTAACGGTTCACAAAATTCTCAGTTCGGTACGTTTTCAAAACAGCAATGCCAGGGAAATTTCCTTGATTTTTACAAATTCTTTATTTAGTAAAACTATTTTTTTTACTTTGAACAATGATGGAGCAATACTGGACCCATCTTCTGGGGTGTCTTCTTGGAAGCATATAGAACAAAAAAAGCTCTGGTTTGAAGTATTCCAGCTGATGTAGCCTATTGTCATGTAGCAGATTAATCTTTTCCAATAAGTTTAAATTGATTTTAACTTTTATGGGCATTTTTTTTTACATCTATAAAGCCATTTTTTTCTAAAAGTGTGCATCACCTTTTGAGTCCATTTTTAAATTTAATCAGTCAATAAGACATTTGGGCTGTTACCAAGCAAATTAAATCAGTACTGACAAAATTCATCTTTGCAATGCAAAGGGAAACATAGAAGTTGCATCTGAATGGCATTTATGGCTCGTTTCCACCGAGCAGTACGGGTCAGTACAGTACAGTACGGTACGGTTCGGGACCGAACACCCTGATCCAGCTTGCGTTTCCACTGCCAACAGTACCCTTACTTGATAGGCGTGGTGTATCCCGGAAAGTAGCGATTGACGATAAAGCGTGACAATAAGCACAACTCTGCCTTTTTTATGTCAGTTTTAATGAACAATAATAGCATTATAAAAGTATAAGTACAAAGTACAAGAGGCTTATATACAAGGAAATAAAGACAAAAGCAAACAATTCAGTCAAACGTATGCTACAAAGTCAGCGCTGTACTACGGTAAAGTTCAAAATAAATATACAAAGTTAAACATAACTTTGTGCTCAGTCAAAACGATATGACCAGGAACAAATAATAGATTCACGAGACCACAAATGCCTGTTAAATATACCCAAAATTAATTGTATCTGTAGCCAGCGGCAAATGTCGGAAGGACTAGCCGAGCATAAGGCTGCTCTACGCGGATACATGAGCACTGGTGATCGCATGGAGCTCTGAAATCGGCATTGCAAATTTTCAAATAGGTGCTATCTTTATAAATAAACCGCAGATTTGAGTTTTAAACAACTACATTCTCGCCTGAAAAACTCTTAAAACTACATTTCATGACACAATAACAGTAATATTTTGAAAATTATGCGGGTTTTTGGGCAATGACGTTTCACAAGTCCACAAGAACAGACTAGAACTCATATTGAGAAACAGCTATTGTCTGTGTAAAAATATAAAATGATAAAATACAGTTATATTATTTTGTGTTTGCGCACTCTGATGTAAATAAGCCCAACACTCATGGACAGCAGAGCGGAACGAGTGAAGGAGAAGCTTCATCCCCTTGTATCACGCAAAAGATGATTCTAGTCAACCAATCAACGTTCTGCAGTGAGTTTAGCTCCACCCTTTTGGTACCCTTTGCTGTGCTAGGTACCCCAACGGAAGGGTACCAAAAAAGTGGTATGGTACAGTTTGCTATTTTGGTACCATTCACAACTTCTGAAAGTTGGAAACGGAAAAAATTGCGTACCGTACCGTACTGTAGCGAACCGTACCGCTCTGTGGAAATGAGCCATTAGATGCTTTCACACACTGTTTCATGCAGCTCAGAGGGACATGTAATACTTTAACCTGCAGTTACAAATGCATAAATAATGTTTTGATAAAACGTGGACAACTGATGTTTGAAATTAATAAAAAAATGAAAAGATACTTTAAATGTGTATTTAAAACCACCAGCAGGTCGCAGCAAGTCACTGTTAATAAGTGAGTCATTGCAATTGAACCGAATCATTTAAATGGTTGATTCATTCAGGAACGAAACGCCGTCATGTTGCTCAGAGACGCAAAACAGTGTGGTAGCTGTTTGGATTTATTTTTGTTGGCGAAATTGAGCAAAAACAAGCAATATGCTGTCTAAAACGTAAGTCTCTTAATTAACTTCTTGCTTATTGAACTGTGGTAAAAATCATTCATGCTGATTTTTGGAGAAAAAAAGGCACTCTTCTGTGATATTGATTAACTATATGAAATTATGTAAATATATACATTTTCTGCCCCCATATCTTGAATTTTGCGATCATTGTAAATGCATTTTAATAGACTGAATCATGCAGAGAAAGAACACACTCTAAATGTGCTTTCGCACTAATCTAACTTAATAGAATAATATGCGAATTGTTCAGTTTGTAATGCGTACCGAACCGAAAGCCTCGTACTGAACGGTTCAAAAGAATACGTGTATCGTTACACCCCTAGTAGCTACACATTGTATCTCACTGAAGCATTTTACCCTGAAGCATTTGAAATCTTGTTTTCTTTCTAAAAGCACATTCCTGACCTTATTGTGCATTTTTTTTTTTTTTTTTTTTTTTATTGAAATGTAAGGTAGATGTAACCTAGGCTGTTAATAATAATTTAATGAAAGTCAATGCAACAGATAATGGCAATAATAGCATACAGTATATCAACACATTAAAAATAAATAAATGAGTGAAATTAAGAACAAGAAGCAACACTATCAGGATATGTTGAGATGCTCTGGAAAGTGAATTTGGCCTTCAGCATCTAGCATTTTCACTTAAACTAAAATACTATGCAAGTCATTTGTTTGCAAATGCAATTTTTAATTGTTTTTTGGGAGGCATTTTTGTCTTTTATTTGATAGGACAGTTGTGAGACAGGAAGCGAAGTGGGAGAGAGAGGGGGGATGGGATCAGGAAAGGTCTGCGAGTCGGGACTCGAACACGGGATGCCCGAAGTGCAATGGCGCTACATGTCGACGCGCTGCCAACGAGGCTATCGGCACAGACGCAAATGCAAATTCATGTTAATTTTAAAATGGTGCATGTGATGAGGACAGCATGGCCATTGACACTACTACCCATCAAGCACACAGCATGTTCCAATTTTCCATAAAAGCTCAGTGGTACTAGTTCTTTCTATATCCATTCCATGACACCACATACTCACTAGGGATGTGCGCTACGACTAATTTGACTGTCGTTTAAACGGAAGTTTTGTATCCGACTAGTCGACTAGTCTAAAATCTAGAAACCCCCCAAAAATGGCACCAAAAAAAACCTGCGTGTGTCTATATAACAGCATACAGTTGAAATACTTAATCTTTGAATCACACTGTCAAATCCCTCAATGAATTCTGCTAAAAATAGGTCACGATTATGCCGCGTTATCATCAATTAATTTTAGGTGGTAGTTAAACAGAAAAAAGGAAGAGCATACACTCTTCATAAACCAGTGCGTAGCTTATTTATTCAGATCGGCTGGAGCAATGCAGAAATGGAAAATCAATCAATAGACTGACAGAATTCTTCATTTTCATATAATGTTAGCCAACATATTAAAACAAAAGTAAAAAACAATAGGAAAGTTTATCAAGGAATAGCATTAAAACAGCTTTTAAAAATGTACTTCATGTTGGCTATATTGTCTAAAAACAAAACAAAGCTCGTTTTACTTACTCAGACCATGCGCATTTGTTCAGTGAATTTAACATGTTAACGTGGTCTGGCGAAAGACGGGACAAGAGGCGATTCTGCACTTGAAAAAAAAAAAAAACGCGCTCGGCAGGAACTGAAGTCACAGGCACACAGAGAGATAACTACAAGCAAGCAGACAGTTTCGAAAAGAGCCTGGAAATCCCGCACCACCACCGAAGTGGGTCTTCGTTTAGAGCAGTGGTTCTCAACCCGCGGCTCGCGGGCCGTCACGAATCCAAATGCGGCCCACCATGCTGAATGTTACAGTTTGAACACATTTAAAAAATAACTTTCAGTTTTACAATTTATTTTAGGTTTTACATTAATTTAAACATTTACTAAACAAATTTAAGCTATAATGTTTTTATGTAAAATAATTTTGTTTTTCATATTATTTTCAGACATGAGCAGATCTATGTACTCACGTAATTAATGTTATGCATTTAACGAACACTTACAAGCGCGCACTTTGGAAGAATTCAATTCAAATAGTCATCAGCAGCCATTAGTTCTGTAAAACTGAGCATCAGAATGGACAAATTTGTTAAGGGAGAAAACGAAATGTGGAAAATGCCAGCGAAGGAACGCATTCAAACAAGAATAGTCACAGCATCAGCAGTGAAGAGAGTGCTGGACTTTCGGTTTGCCCCGCGCCACTCACTTGAAGATGTTCAGGTAAAAAGAAACACCCATAGGCTACTACGCAGCAATCATCCTTAATTACAGAAATGTGGCAAAACATCGAGAACCTCAGATTATTAAATTTGAAAATGCTTTCCATATTTGGATCAACATAGGCTACATTTGTGAACGCACACTTTCTGCAGTGTCGCGCGTCAAGTAACGCTTCCGTGCGCGTCTTCAGCAACTTACAATCACAACTTCATTGTGCTGTTACTCCTTTCGAGCAGAATTTCACAAAATTGGTCAGCTCCCGACAGCGTCAGGTGTTTTATTAATGGTGAGTAGAATTATTTATTTATTTATTTCAATAAATGTAATCGTTTAGATATCATGATATTTAGGCTATAAATAATATTATAAATCTGGTTGATTTGAATTGATGACTAATATGTAAATGACATGCGTGCGGCCCGTGAGACATGCACTTGGACCATAGTGCGGCCCGGTGGAAAAAAAGGTTGAGAACCACTGGTTTAGAGGAATAGACAGCGCGGATAGGATCGCGGACCGCAGCGGCAGGTTGTATGACATGATTGACATGGCTTTGGCTTGCCTCCAAGCTAACGCATACATGCCTGTATTGAATACGATTACGCATAGCTCCAGTAAAGTTATTGTAAGCCAATTTGACATTACACAGTTTACACAAAACCTTTCCATTTCTTTCTAATTCAAAATAATCCCACACCTTGCTGGTCTTTTGCGTGGAGCTCGCCGCAACTGACATGAAGAAAACGCATGTGAGGTAAAAATATAGTTTCCGCCCAGATACGCTTTTAAAAATATTTATATATTTAAATATTTTGATATGAATTCTTTTTCAAAAGTTTTATTTTAACTGTTCTTTAAAATGTTTTAAATGTAACTTTAAAATTATGGTAATTTGAATGATAAAATCATCATGTTTTTTTTTTTTCTCTTGTGTAATCGACTATTGTTTTCAGTGTCGACTAGTAGGAGCTGTACCGTTTAGTCGACTAGTCGACTAGACCCGCACATCCCTAATACTCACTATGCTGTACAGAAACAAGAAATTACTGTGATTGGGAGCAAATAGTAGAGATGCACATAAGTGCTCATACACAGCAGTCTAACTCTGCTGAAAATGTACAGTGGTACCCTTATCTGACTGACATGTAGCCTAACCATCAGGACGACCCTTGCAAGAGATTTCTGATAGGCTATGACAAATACTGTATATCTTGCAGTTCAACTTGTGCTTGAGAATCAGACACATTAATGCTGAAGACAATGATGGTAATTTCAGGAAGGTCAGGCTAAGAAACAAGTTTAAAAAAGAAAAAAAAGATTCATAAAACACTTGAAAAGAGAATAAAACATTCACTGCGCTGGATCATAATGTAACTTAATGTTGAAAATTAGATTTTTTTTACTTGCTAACTGTGAGTCACAAGTGTGAGTTGTTCTCCTTGAAAGACATATTAAATAATAGTCAGATTGACTGATTGATTGATTGATTTTTTTATTTAATGGAACAGTTTATTGAACTACAGATAAAATCTATATAAAGGTCACACACAAAGACAAAAACAGAAACACCTCAGTTTTATTCAGTGGCCCAAACTTAGCAAAAATATGACATATTGTGTAGTTGCTGATAGTTTACATGGCCAAAAATGAAGATGAAATTCTGATACCTCCTAATATAAATCAATGATCTCTTTATATCAGTATAGCAGACTACTTTTATAAAATATATTTAAATTCTGTTTTATTATTAAATCTCTATACTTTTCATTGGGGGGCAATAAATAAATAAATAATGCAATTCAATACAATGATGGATGAGTGATGCACATTCCTAAAAAGCCGGATGCATCATATCCATTACTTAAATTTTAACAGGATTTTTTTTCTAAAAAAATACTAAAGAATGAGTGAATGAATGTTTGGATAATCAAGTAACTACGCATGTTGTGTCAGTGTACATCATGAAACAGACTTGTGTACCATGACTTGAAGGTGAATGTTTTTGGAATTATTCTAAAAGGCCTTTTACTTGCTAAAAAGTGCAAGCTATCAATTAATTTTAGCTTTACAGAAAATGAATGTTTCTACATTAAAATTAAGAGTGATTAGATGACAGAAGGTGTGCAGTAGATTGTACAGAACAGGTTTTGATCATGTTGATAATTTAGAAACCTTAGAAATCTGTTATTTTCTTGCTATCTTGCTATTTTTATACTAAGGCACACTCCAAAATTCACTATTTGAAGTTCTCTCCTCAGTACACTTAGACCATTTGTGGATTTCAAGATGCAAAAATAAACAAAAAAACCTCCTCAAAAAATATATGAAAGTTTATGTCAGTGATCAAACGAAAGCCAGATGCAACAAAAATGGAAATGCGCTCAAAACAGCACTGCTGTATTAAACCTGTGATTTTCCCTCAGAGCAATTAAGAAGCAAATCAGTGGGGAGGATTAAAACATCCACGTCTGACGTCCCAATCTTGACAGGCCTTCCCGAGCTCCGCTGCACATTTATAAAGTCCTGCAGAGCACCCAGGAGAAAACGCACCACAAATCGAGGACATTTTAATAATGTCCCTAAAAAACAAAGCTTGCCCCTCAAAATGTATTAAAGAGTACTTGAAATGTATTTAAATATATTCTGAGCCACTGACAGAGTAGGATTTATGTTGAAACATGCATCCCTTTCTGTCTTTTCTCCTCCTGTGTCCTGTGTGAACCCGAACATGTGACGTATGATATCCTTCCTCAAAATAAAAGCTCATGTTGCGGCTGAAATGAGACGCCGTTTGCTCCATGCAGTAGGATGGTGACACTGATTTCCTCCGCTTGGCCTGCAGCCCTTCAGAAATACCCTCTGCTGGGCCAACAGGGAGTGTAATCAGATTCCCACAAAGCCAGCTGAGACCATCAGCCACTTAACGTTTCTGATGTTGACAATGCTATTACTCAGTTTATCAACAAGTGCAGAAATGCAACAGTGAGATAGGGAAGAATATACTAGTTAATTAGCATGAGTATCGCAACATTGGAAACGTACTGAATACGCTACTTGTAATAAACAAAGACAAAACGAGTCTGCAGTGAGATGAAGCGCAATATCTTTACATAGCGTAATGTTCATTGTAGTGATGCAACTGATAAATTACCCTGCTGGAGGTGGCGAACGTTGAAACTATTGGTAAGTGATGCTCGCTGAGAATTACTAAATGGACTGCTGCCCCTCAACTAGCCTTTCCCTGCAATCCTGCAACACATTAACCTTGACACAGTCACGCCAGCCATTGACAGCATGTTATTTGTCGGCTTGGTCACATCTCTGAGTGCCACCCTATTCTTCGAAAGCCTGTGAATAATGCATGCGCAATGAGCCGGAGGGAGAGAGGCCAGAAGTTTCGAAGCGATCCATATGGAAGGAGCGCAGGAGTGGCGCTCTCCCCTTCTTTGTCGGGTATTGATTTCATGTCACTTCGCACAGTTGCGTTGATACTGATTCCAAACAAAACAGACAACAAAAGAGGTTTGAGCTATCCGCAATCATTAACTCGAGATTGCACCACACAGGGGTGGGGTGTGTGTGTTTTGTGTGTGTGTGCGTGAAGGAAAAGAGGTTCTGCAGCGCTTTGTCGGGGAGGCAAAACACGGGCAGCTGATTCATATGTAAACGATGGATTGTTGCGAATAATAGTTTAATCAAGCCCTGCCTATCGGTGCATGTGCGCGCAGCGAGGGATGGCTGTGATGCGTGGAGCGACATTAGCTAATATGAGAGATTTGTCTGTGACAACTTTATCCATTAGCAAAGTCTCCGGCTTGTGCTGTCGCAAAGCCGATTTAGAGTCGTGTGATAGTATCGTTGGGCATCAGCGAGCCTGTAGGACTCGTGGAGCGACAGCTGTGCTGATTCGGAGAGATACTCATGAGGTATAAGCACTCTGCTGCTCTGAAGTCTAAAGGGATTATGCCTAAACTTGGTCATGGCTCTTGAGGGGTCGCTGCATTTTCGAGAAGGCACGCAAAATATCCTCGGATATGCGTCATCCGCGTGTATTGCTTCTCGCTGCAGCATGGCTACTTGAAGCTGGAATCATGCGACGAGGTCAATGTCAAAGAGCTACGCTCTTGCCATTCATGTGATTGAGGTCGCCTTGTTAGTATGCACTGAGGGTTTGAGCTAGTTTGATCTGCCATCCAGAATAGACTAATATAAGGACCTGGCACTCAGTGTCAGTAGTCATTTAGACTTGTTTAACAACATATTTGTAGCTCAGTGAATCTCTTAAAGCTTTACAGGCAAGTATCTTTGAAGCTTGGGGGAGCAAGGACACAAGATGAAGAGCCCTGTGTTATTATTATGTTGTCTCCAACAGTGCCTCTGGTATGGCAGAGTGAATTTGATGATGGAGACAGTGGGTTGCTGGAAGAGAGCTCGCACCATTATTGATGCTTATTAATATGTGGAATTGTATGATCAAATTTTCAGAAACTCGCCTAAATAACGTTAAGCACATTTAATCTGTGCTAAGACATGTTGGACTTTTTTTTTTCCTGATAGAAGTCCAAATTTAACGCTAACATTCAACCTTTCTCCAGTGGCTCGCCGTGCCTCATTTCTGGGATACTTTTCTGCATTTGGGGGGAAAGAGGGTTTTATTTGTACATGCCTGGGAAGACTGAAATTAAATTTACTTGGGAAGAGGCTAAGCAACAAAGGGCAATGGATCACAATAAAAGCTTATCAAAACCAAAGGACCCTCTCTGACTGTAAGGGAAATGGGTCAGCTGAATAAACAGCACAATTTAAGTCTCTCTCTCACTCAGAAAATGTATTCAACATACAACAAAGTAGACAGCACCATGTAACAAGGCCCTGGTTTGTCCATTTAATAGTCTTGTTTATTCTGTTTTTTTTTTAATCTATATCAATTATTTACAACCAAATAATGAGCCTGTTTCTGGGACAGACCTACAAGCAGACACAAAATTCTTGATGAAACAACTTGAAGTCTCCTAGAGAACTGTACTGCATAGATTGTACACTACAGCATCAGCTGACACTCAGCTGATCGTAACTCCTCCCACTACAATTAATAAGAGATATAAGTTAATCCGTACTCACACTTGCCATAGTCTGCTGCACAGACATGTGCTTAACCTCCTCCATCCCCAACTCCTCCTTTTACAGATACATGATAATTTAACTGCTCGCCCACGGGGATATATCATCTATCCATTGCTAAATTTGTCCAAATTTATCCACAGCCCTGTATTACTTTACTTGGAATATACAACTGTTGCAGGGGCATAAATTTAATCTAACAGTAGGGGGGGACAATAAACATAAAATTTCTCAAGAGTAGTTTTTGAAGGGGACACAAATAATACAACTAAAATTGTACTTGTAAGGATATACTGTATGTATACGCAGAGGAAAGCTACAACTATTAGTGTAGCAGGGAAACTAAGGCGTTATTTTAATGACAAATGTTGAGAGCACATTATTGTAGTGCGAAAGCACATTAATATAATGCAGGGGTAGGCAACATCGGTCCTGGAGTGCCGCTGTCCTGTAGAGTTTAGCTCCAACCCTAATCAAACACACCTGAACAAGCTAATCAAGGTCTTCAGAATTACTAGGGCTACAGGCAGGTGAGTTTTTTTTCAGGGTTGGAGCTAAACTCTGCAGGACATCGGCACTCCAGGACCAACGTTGCCTACCCCTGATATAATGCGTGAGCGAGAATCTCTTCCCTAGCATGCAGATTTTCTTTGTTCTCGCAGAAAACCGGAAGCGCGCTCTCAGAAACACGTTGCTCTCACAAAGAGAAAATAATCACTTCATCTGATGTTTAAGTGAATAAAACAGCCAATTGACAGCCTTATTTACTGGAGTTCCACAACTATTGAGACTTTGTTCTCTCTCACCAGACTTGTGTGTGTGATATAAAAGAGGAAAGCATTTGGACCAAAGCACTGTGAGGAGGAGACTCAAAATGTTTCTAAACTTAAAATGCATTTTTGCCCCATTTGCGTTTGTGTTGTTTTACTACTTACATAATTATTTTAAGTATAAAACATTATTTACAATACACAGTGTGGTTTTTATAATTATATTTTTATGGGGGACAACCCTCAGATAGGGGGGGTCTTGTCCCCCCTGACCCCCCCGGGATTCCGCCTATGGTTTCATATAAAAATATCTGGCAATTGCTTAGGCTTCAGGGGGGTTCAAACCTCAGCGAGGTTTGCCTAAGAATAGCTCCGAATCTGAACCTTTCAGAGCGAAGCCTGCCACCAAATATAAAGTTTAGGACCTCTACAATAATCTTACTCAAACAGAGTGGTCCTGACTGAACTTACAATAGTGAAAGACTTCTTCCCTCAGGTAGATTGCACATTTTATTTTCTAGCTGGATGTTGTTCTCATGATCAATAATCACTTTGTTTGCATCCGCTAAAACTTATTTGCTAAAATTAAAACACGGACGGTGAAAGGAATTGCCATTAGCAAGAGTCTCGCGTGCTGTGAAGCAGGAACAACCAACCGACAGAGGATTCTGCAAGGTCATAAAGTCTTCCTCAAACGGCTACGTTCACAAATAAAACAATAACTGCCCAAAAATAATTATTAATTATCAATTGAGAATTTGTTATGCGTATGTTCTTTGTGGTCATATGGCGAATGCCTACGAATATGGGACAAACTGCGTTCCATATGGCTTTTATACGGAATGCTTCTTTGATGCCTTAAATACAGGACAATTCGGTATTATACTGAGCAGTTGGCAACCCTAGCCACCACATTTACTGCGTTGTACTGTATATGGTCTACAGTCATCTTCTGCTTGTATTATTTTATAATTACCTACACAAATACATGAAATATTTAAAATGTGTGTGAAATGCTTTTTCAAGCATAACATTGGTTTCAGTTCACCTGAATGTAATTTCGTTCCCTAGCTGCACCTCATGCCATTGATAATAAAACAAACAGACTATGAGAAACAACAAAGCTTCCTTTTGTAAAGACAAACTTGCACCTTTAAAACCTGTTATAAAAGGCAACTAAACGTCTGCAATAGTTTTGAATTTTAAGTCATTCGATTTTTCATTGTTTTGTTTGTGTTCATTCAAAAGCATATGTAGCTGTGATCTATCAATAAATAGTCAAAGTAGCAAAGTATTGTTATCAGCCATTAAGTTTATGAAAAAATCTGCATCATCCCTGTGCATCCCTTGAAATATATTTGACTTTGAGGACTGTTTGAGATCTTATTTGGAAGATACCATTACAAGGATTTTATTAGGAGAAAAATCTGAGAAGAAATCTGTTTCCTGAGCTGCAGGATTTTTACATCAAAAACTGCCGTAATTTATAAATAAAAGGCCATTTTACAGCTTTATTTTTAGATCTACTACAATATAAAGCTGACTGTTTAGTTATTGGGTTTAATTACCAATGCATAAACAGAAATAAATGTTTTTACAACTAACACCTGCTGTTTCACACTGCAAACACCAGTGGCACATGAACAGAACTTAAATTAAGTAAGTAAGTAAATAAATAAAATATAAAAATGAATAAATAATATTTGACAAAATTTCTAAAGTGAACATAGTGGTGTTAAATGTTGATTCCGTTAGCATTATCTCCAAAGGGAGCAGTAAAACTTGCCTGGCTTTTCAACATCTGAAATCATCTTCTGAAAAAAGGTGGTGTTATTTTTAATGGTGGTGGGGGGGTGATAGGTGTTCCAGGAGACTGGTGCTATGATGTCTCACTGAATCAAATTCAGTACATCTTCTATCTGCTGACATAACGGAAAATGAATTTCTGCTTCCAAAGCAAGGACCTCACATTCAGTGACCCCTACTGAATATCGTGTGTGTGTGGGGCACACTAAAATGAATGGCTGCTATCCTTCCTCTTTCATCTTAGATGTTTCTTTCTTCCCTCTCTTATTATCTCTCTATCTCTCTTGTGCATGTGCTTCTCTTTTGCTTATGTTACTGCCAGATGGAATTGGTAGATTCCAATCAATGTTCTTCTTTGACTAATTACTCTGACAAAGATGGTGAGGATCCAGATGAATAGATGTCTGCTGAGCATGCCTGGCAACACACACGCAGACGCTGTATCAAGAAACATGCCAAATATATCTTCCTAAGCAGCTAGAAATCTGCAGTATAATGATTCTCTATTAAACACTTACCAAGAGATGATCTGGTATGATGGCTTTGGATTTAGGCCACGGTTAAGGCCTAATATCAATGCAAGCAAGTGTCATTTGGTCAGTACTTGTCTTTTGAATATCTAGGTATTGTGCTGAAAGGTGCCCCACGCATTCTGTTTATCATCATTTACAGGCCTCCAAAATATTCTCCAGCCTTTGTTGAAGAGTTCACAGAACTGTTATCAATGATTTCCTCAGAGTTTGACTGTTTTGCTATTGCAGGGGATTTTAATATTCATATAGATAATGCTGAAATCAAAACTACAAAAGAAATTATAACTGTTTTAAACACTTTTGACCTGATTCAGCATGTGCATGGACCAACACACAATTGTGGACACACTCTAGATTTACTCATCAGTAGAGGTCTAAACATTTCATCCATTGTTATTAAGGATGTAGCACTGTCTGATCACTTCTGTATTTTCTTTGATATACTGATCTCTGTCACCACTGAATCTAGATCTGTCTCTGTCAGAAAGAGATGCATTAATGAGAACACTAGTGTGCTATTTATGGAGGCTATATCTTCAACACCACGCATTTCTGCAGACTCTGTTGATCTTCTCCTGGATTCATTTAACTCAAAAGTTAAGAATGTTATTGATGATATAGCTCCGATAAAGGTCAGCAAGAAGACAGGCAGACAAAAATCAGTTTGGAGAAAATCAACAGCAGTTCAGAATATGAAAAGGCAATGCAGAAAAGCTGAGCGGATGTGGCGGAAGACGAAACTTGAAATTCACTATAGCATCTATAAAGACAGCCTTCAGGCTTTCAATGTGGAATTAGCCACAGCTAGACAGACCTTCTTCTCAAACCTTATAAACAGTAACTTAAACAACACTCGTACTCTTTTTGCTACTGTTGAGAGACTGACAAACCCCCCAAGTCAGATTCCTAGTGAAATGCTCTCCGACAGCAAATGCAATGAGTTTGCTTCCTTCTTTTCAGAGAAGATCAGTAATATCAGAAAGGAGATTGGCACATCTTCCTGTAATACAGAGGTCACACAGATTCGACCACAATCTCAAAAAGAAGTGACTATGTCTGTTTTTGAAACAATTGATAGCAAAATTTTGGAAGAAATAGTACAGCATCTTAAATCGTCAACCTGCTATCTCGACACACTTCCTACATCTTTTTTCAAAAGTGTGCTTAACAGTTTGGAAGTAGATCTCTTGGAAGTGGTGAACACCTCACTTCTTTCTGGAACTTTTCCAAACTCCCTGAAAACTGCAGTTGTTAAGCCCCTTCTGAAAAAGCGCAATCTTGATAGCACCATGTTGAGCAACTATAGACCAATATCAAATCTTCCTTTCATAGGTAAGATTATTGAAAAGATAGTTTTTAATCAGCTGAACAACTACTTAAACTCAAATGAATACCTGGATAATTTTCAATCTGGTTTCCGTGTGCATCACAGCACAGAGACAGCACTCATTAAGATAATAAATGATATTCGCTTTAATTCTGATTCTGGCAAAATATCAGTGCTGGTACTGCTAGATCTTAGTGCTGCGTTTGACACTGTCGATCATAACATACTTCTAGAGAGACTGGAAAACTGGGTCGGGCTTTCTGGGTTGGCACTCAAATGGTTCAGGTCATACTTAGAAGGGAGAGGTTATTATGTGGGTATAGGAGAGCATAAGTCTAAGTGGACGTCCATGACATGCGGAGTCCCACAAGGCTCAATTCTTGCACCGCTCTTGTTTAGCCTGTATATGCTCCCACTAAGTCAGATAATGAGGAAAAACCAAATTGCCTATCACAGCTATGCTGATGATACCCAGATCTACCTGGCCTTATCTCCAAATGACTATAGCCCCATTGACTCCCTCTGCTAATGCATTGATGAAATTAACAGTTGGATGTGCCAAAACTTTCTTCAGCTAAACAAGGAGAAAACTGAAGTCATTGCATTTGGAAACAAAGATGAAGTTCTCAAGGTGAATGCATACCTTGACTCTAGGGGTCAAACAACTAAAAATCAAGTCAGAAATCTTGGGGTGATTCTGGAGACAGACCTTAGCTTCAGTAGTCATGTCAAAGCAGTAACTAAATCAGCATACTATCATCTCAAAAACATTGCAAGAATTAGATGTTTTGTTTCCAGTCACGACTTGGAGAAACTTGTTCATGCCTTTATCACCAGCAGGGTGGATTATTGTAATGGTCTCCTCACCGGCCTTCCAAAGAAGACCATTAGACAGCTGCAGCTCATCCAGAACGCTGCTGCCAGGATTCTGACTAGAACCAGAAAATCTGAGCATATCACACCAGTCCTCAGGTCCTTACACTGGCTTCCAGTTACATTTAGGATTGATTTTAAAGTACTTTTACTCGTTTATAAGTCACTCAATGGCCTAGGACCTAAATACATTGCAGATATGCTCACTGAATATAAACCTAACAGACCACTCAGATCATTAGGATCGAGTCAGTTAGAAATACCAAGGGTTCACACAAAACAAGGGGAGTCCGCTTTTAGCTATTATGCCGCCCGCAGTTGGAACCAGCTTCCAGAAGAGATCAGATGTGCTAAAACATTAGGCACATTTAAATCCAGACTGAAAACTCATCTGTTTAGCTGTGCATTTGTTGAATGAACACTGTGCTACGTCCGAACTGACTGCACTGTATTTTATGTATAATCATATTCTATTTAACTGTTTTAAATTTCATTTTAAATCAATTTCTATAACTTTTTAAAATTCCTTGTTTTTATTATTTTTAATTCCTTGTTTTTATTGCTGTGAATGACTATTTCACTTTATTTTATGTAAAGCACTTTGAATTACCACTGTGTATGAAATGTGCTATATAAATAAACTTGCCTTGCCTAATATGCTCACTGCAGTATTATTTTTGTTATTTGTTTGAGGGGGAAAAAGAAGTTCCAAATGGCTGAACAATGTTATACTAATTGCATATATTCCAACACCACCCACATAGCTGCGTACCCATATGCTAATAACAATAACATGCTAATAATATTTTAATATGTGCTGTGCGCTATCCTCTTAATAAGATAACAAAACCACAACAAACAATGACAGCTGTGATAAAAGTGCAGTTAAAAAAGCATCTGAACACAGTAATGTGGATATGTTTGCACCGGATCAGCAATTCGGAACTCTTCAAGTCACGTTTATTTATATAGCGCTTTTTGCTTTGAAACAGCTTACGTATTATACAGGAAAAACAGGGTCACAAAGTTATATTATAATTGCAAAATTATAATTACAACTTAAATTGCAACTATAAAGTAGCTCTCCAGCGTGTTCATATTTTAGTGGTGTATCACAATAGCGAACACAGCACTAAAGAAGGGGCGTTGAAGTAAAGAAAGAGGGTGATGACGTAAGTATCTTCAGCTATATGTGAAGTGGTCCACATATTTGTCAGGATTAAACAAACCTGTCTTTACTACAACTATGTAATTAAAAGCTACCAATCAACAGATGCCAAAGTATTGAATAACATTACTTACTAAAGGAAAATTTCATAGGCCAGCGTATTCGAAAATTTGACTCTACATCCATTATTTAAACATGTTTTAGAGTGCCAGATATTATATGTCTTAGATACAAAATTACAGACAAATACAGACAAGTTACAATGATACCACCACTACATTACTATAAAACACATGCTCATTGCAACCGCTTCATTAACATAACAATCATTATGGCCCGAACAGATGCATCATTTTATGGCAAGTTACAACAGCCAGAACTGCATCCCATGACAAAAAAATAAATTAATTGTGAAGTAAAAGTGAAAAAAATTAAATAATCAACTAATTACACCCAATTATCTAGCTCTCTAATATGAAAAAAAACTTAACTTAAATATTGATATAGTAACCTAATATTAAAAGCAGGGTAGGTAATTTGGTTCAAAAACATTTTTTGTTATGCAGGTTGAAAGTTGCTTCACATCCCGATAGCAATCACTAAGTTAAATGGTCTAAATGTATTGATATGTATTATATCATCTGTGCAAGGTATACTGTAGACCATAAAATGTTCGTCCAATCATATCCCTCGGTCCGAGGGCTACGATAGGCTGTCCTACCTACCTGTCAACGTATGTATTTGCATACCTCTGCAATACCCTCGGTATACCCTCAATACCCTCGGTATTGCGGACCGAGCAAGGATGGAAGCCGATATTATTGTAATATTATGCGCTTTGTATTGTAATTAGTGCTGTCAAAGTTAACGTGTTAATAACGCGTTAACTTTGACGCGTTATTAATAACGCGTTAACGCAAATTCATTTTAACGGCACTAATTTTTTTAACGCGTGATTAACGCAGCGCATATTTTATTTTTTCCCTTCAAAAAAGCGCCCAAACCTAGTTTCTGAGAATCGCTGGTACTGCCGCGCGAGCGCGAGGTCTTGCTCTCCCAGCGCGCGCACACACCACTCTCTCTCTCTCTCTCTCTCTCTCTCTCTCTCTCTCTCTCTCTCTGCGTCTGCTCAGTTTCTCTTCAGCGAGCGGCAGAGAGGAGCAGCGCTTTAAAACACAGATATTATGTTGCCTCTCTAATTTTACATGCAAGTATAGCCGAAATCACAGACAGCTATTGTCTTTATCTTATGTGTATTTGTTGCCTCTCTATTTTACATCAGGCGAAGTATAGCGGTGCGAAATTATCATGATTTTTTGTGCAGATTAAAATCAAGGGAGAGCTGGTTATGTAGTCTTAATGGGTCGCGTTTCAGTCACTATTTCATATTCATTCCTTTGTCTGACAACAGAAACAGTAAAATATACCAATGAAAACCGTTTTATTGATTTAGCTTCATCAGGCGACGGTGCGATTATCATGATTTTTTGTGTGCAGATTAAAATCTTGGAAGGGAGAGCTGGTTATGTGAGTTCTTAATGGGTCGCGTTTCATGCTTTATGTTGTCACTATTTCATATTCATTCATAAAGCTTTGTCTGACAACAGAAACAGTAAAATAAGGTACCAATGAAAACCGTTTTATTGAGAATTTAGCTTCATCATTCATTGACAGCCCTAATTGTAATGTTTTTCACCAGTGAATGAGACATGAGGTAGTCTGACAGTGTTGCATTCAACCAATCCCATCTCTTATAGTGTCGCTGGTTAGCCTCTGGTCTGCCTATGCACATTCATGTGTTTTGGAGGAGGCGTGGCTTTGGAGAGTGATTTGCAGGGAGGGTGGGATCTTATGCTTTCAAAGCTTGCTTGCTCTTACTAGCCTCTCCAAAATCACCTACCCTACCTTAATGCTAGAAAGCCAATGCAGTTGTGATTTTTTTTAAATCATTAAAATCCCTTTTCACAATCATCTTGACTAAGGGGGAAGGACAGCCTGGTTGAGGGAGCGACACCCAATCACACCCTTCCATGACTCTGGCCCTGTGTCTTAACCCAACGGGCTGAACAAAAAAACTAATTTTGCCAACTCTAAATGTACTTCGCTTTTCCCAGATTTTGTTCGAAATGACATCACACCAGTTCATTCTTTGATTTTGCTTAGGGCCTTTATGAATAAAAGCTTGAGACACACTTGGAATGGTTCAGGAAAGACGTCTGTCGTGCCAGGGATCCTATTTTATCATTTAATGCTGTATTTTTTATTTTTTTTTAGAATACCACTAGCTCTGGCACTTGATTGCAAACTCATAATCCCCTTTTCCCCAAAATCTCTGTATGTACGTTCACAACTCTGACATGTACGAGTGGGCTAATGAGCAGTGAAAACCAACTGGCATCACTGCAACACAATCTAGGCTAAACTTGTCTCGGAATCCCTCAGGTTCTTCCACCGTGAGTTTCTTTCCAGGTTTATTGAGTCACACTTGTAACCAAGCCCGCTCCACCACCGAAAATCCAATTCATGGCAGTTAGTGCGAGCGATTTATAGCCAGCTACGGTTGGCTCCAATGGCATTTTGCAGATCGTAAAAGCCCCTGCACAGTAATACAACCTTATTAATGAATGTATTAGCTGCAATGCATCCCTAGAGCCTGCAACATGGGGAAAAGAGAAAAGGTAGAGAGTTTGACTAGATGGGGAGGGTTGATGAGTCATCCTACCTGGTTTGCAAGCTGGGGTCGAAAAGCATGAGGAAGATACACATGCAGGGGATGCATGCTGCGAGCTTGTGGAGAACGCCAGCCATATCACTCTGAGTTCTGAACGCCTGCAAAAAGAAGAGGGAAAGGAGCATGAGAACAAGCAAATTAGCAAAGTGGAGAACTTCATAAGAATACAAGCTCTGTCACTTGTGCCAGTTCTGAAAGTCAAATATGAAATATTACAAAATATGAAATGCTACTCAGCTGCCTGCCACTGATGTGGACATTTGATCTGTCAATTTGAAACGTCAAAATAAATGTGCGTAGGAATTACACCCTCTGCTATTCTGCTTATTTGTAGATGTATACATTCCACCTGTGCATCACGTGGGATGGGCCACTACTCAATTATTTTGTAACATAACCCACACGATGCCTGACTCAGCTCTACCTCCGCTTTTAGTAATGTGAGCTGCTGATGTTTATGATAAAGAATTCATCCAATTGTATTAATGTGTAGATAACTGTATGCTTTAGTGCTTTTATAATGTCTAGGCTCCTTGCAATCTACACCCTCAAACAAAACAAGATAATTGAATATGTCAACATATGTGACTGCTGGCCATTGTTTCATATTATCAATCCAGGAGGTGGCCCTGCTCAACTTTGTAAGATGAGGAACAGCCAAAGTTACGTTGTTTACAGTCTTTGCTAAATAGTCTTGATCGTGCTGCCACCGCTAACTAATGTTGCCATTGCTTGTTGACATTATGGATGTTAAAAGTACAACCCAAATTCCAGGAAATGTTGGGACGTTTTTTTAAATTTGAATAAAATGACAACTAAAAGACTTTCAAATCACATGAGCCAATATTTTAATCACAATAGAACAAATGTTTAAATGGAGAAATTTTACACTTGTCCATTAAATGAGCTCATTTCAAATTTGATGCCTGCTACAGGTCTCAAAAAAAGTTGGCACGGGGGAAACAAAGGGCTGAAAAAGCAAGACATTTTGAAAAGATTCAGCTGGGAGAACATCTAGCATCTAATTAAGTTAATTGACACCAGGTCTGTAACATGATTAGCTATAAAAGGGATGTCTTTGAGAGGCAGAGTCTCTCAGAAGTAAAGATGGGCAGAGGCTCTCCAATCTGTGAAAGAGTGCGTAAAAAGATTGTGGAATACTTTAAAAACAATCTTCCTCAACGTCAAATTGCAAAGGCTTTGCAAATCTCATCATCTACAGTGCATAACATCATCAAAAGATTCAGAGAAACTGGAGAAATCTCTGTACGTAAGGGACAAGGCCGAAGACCTTTGTTGGATGCCCATGGTCTTCGGGCCCTCAGACAACACTGCATCACTCATCAGCATGATTCTATCATTGACATTACTAAATGGTAGGGATGGGCGATATCTTATCGTTTGCGATATACCGGTAAAAATTCTCCACACAATAAGAATTAGTCTTCCCGCGATAATAACAATAAAGTCTAGTTGTTGACATATTTGTGTGTGCGACAGTGCGGAGCGACATCGCGGAAGGCAGACGTGAAATTGAGGAGGAGTTTATCGCTAAATGAGGAGCTCAAGCTCCTTTTACAATCTGTAACTGGTTTGGTTAGGGCTGTACAGTGCACAAAAAAATCGGTCTGAATAAATGTAGTACAGTAGCATGTGTGCGATACAGTTTTGCATGTGTATGAGCCTGTTTAAATACCTGTTGTCCAGCAAAGATATAATTTATTGACATGCTTTTTCTCCAAATTAACTTAATAACATAGTCGAGTGTTTGAAATACTTCTTTTTGTGACCAGACGTGGTTTCATATTACAAAATGATAGTATTATATACAGTGATAAAGGCTATGTCGATTAGCATTGCATTATAAATATACATTCCTTATAAAAATACCCAAGATTGAAGAACACAGATAAACCATATATTTTGTGCAATCGTATGTTTATTGTCTTCAAGTTTCATCAGTTAAAATTTCTCTTATCTCCGTTGTGCGTTTTATTCAGCGATAACTGGATACCTTCATGGAGTTTCGTCAGTATTACTTCTGCTATGGATATGTGTAGTTTCTGCGCAAGAGCGGCCTCCGGCTTCCAGTATGAATTAAACAGTCATTGCATTACGTGTGTACTCAGTAATGCTCACAACACCCTATTTGGGGTAAAAACAGGAAAGATAATACTTTTCTCTAAAGAAACAGGATTCCCTGAATAATCATCATTGATATCGTTATAGCAATAAATACCAGAAATATTGTGATATATTTTTAAGCCCATATCGCCCATCCCTACTAAATGGGCCCAGGAATACTTCCAGAAACCACTGTCGGTAAACACAATCCGCCGTGCCATCTGCAGATGCCAACTAAAGCTCTATCATGCAAAAAGTAAGCCATATGTGAACATGGTCCAGAAGGGCCGTTGCATCCTGTGGGCCAAGGGTCATTTAAAATTGACTGTTTCAAAGTGGAAAAGTGTTCTATGGTCAGATGAGTCCAAATTTGACATTCTTGTTGGAAATCACGGACACCGTGTCCTCCGAGCTAAAGAGGAGGGAGACCTTCCAGCGTGTTATCAGCGTTCAGTTCAAAAGCCAGCATCTCTGATGGTATGGGGTGCATAAGTGCATACGCCTACATAAAATATTGGCTCATGTGGTTTGAAAGTCTTTTAGTTTAAATTTTATTCAAATTTAAAAAACGTCCAAACATTTCCAGAATTCGGGTTGTAAGTAAAACAGATTACAACCGTCGTTTCAGAGCTGTCCAAATAATTCTGTAATTGTCACTGTGTGGTGCAGGAGTGAACGCACAAAGAAGAATAAAGATAAACAATAGGGCTGGGTATCGAGTTCGATACTTTTTAGGCACCGACCGATTTGCCTCGATACCACCGTGTATCGAAAAACGTCTTGTCGTTCGGTACCAAATTTCGATACCTAAGGGGTTAATCTCAACGTCAGTGAGGCAATAAGCCTGCAGCACTAGGTGTGTTCGACTAGAAGCGGCGCGCCACAGATTGATCAGTGTTTGAAATCCGTGAGAGCGATTCGAATGCGTATGGAGCAGTCTGCTCTCTATATTGCGTGGTTTTGTTTATCACACAGACTGAACGCTCGCAGTGATTTCAGCGTCTGCCGTCTCAATAAATGAGGTCATAAACACATGAACAACATCTCCAGAACTGCTCTGAGAGTCACTTCATGAGCATTTTACTATTTGATTTGAGTTAAACTAGCGTCATATCATATACACACAGCACTGTAAGGTATTCACGGCAACCCGTCAAAATAAAAGTTCGGTTTAACTTGGAAGACACGGCAGAAATATATTACTATTGTTCAGCAGACAGTACATACTGCTACTACTAGGCTACTATTAAAATTATTAAAACTTATTTTTTTTTATTAATGATCACACAACATTTCTTCCATGTTTTAATTTTAATAGTAAACCCCCTTTGTTTGCCAAAATAAATAAATACATTTTGATTTTCAATCATTTAAAGATAAATTAAATTAATGTTTTATGCCATCATTTGAAAACCAGATACAGAACACAGAATTTCTTGATGAAAAATAAAACATTTCATAAGGCTATTTTAAGAATAAATTTGAATAAACTAAGTTGTTTTCATGCATTCAAATAATTAGACATACTACACCAGAATTTAATAACAATAAAACATATGGTGAAAGAAAATAAAACACCCACTTATGAAAGTGGATAAAGATTTTCAATTTCTTGAAGTCTTTAACAACCTAGAATAAATTAATAGAAATTATGATTCTGTCTGAGCTATGCGTTTTAAAACGAACATGCACTAGTGTAAACGTAGCCTAACAGATGTGTAAACTGAAAACTATTTGAACTTTATTAAAATTATTTGCACTGATTTATTGTGTTGGATAAATTGTGTTCCTTTGTGCAGTGGCTCAGGAGATGAGGCTTTGAGTCTGTATAAATGTCAACAAGCTGAAAAAATATTTTTTTGAGATAATGTAATCTTGATAAAACTGATTTCATAAAATTGGTATCGGAAAAAGTATCGTTCAGGAACCGGTATCGAACTCAAGGTATCAGTATCGAAACATTTTGAACGATATCCAGCCCTAATAAACAGTCTTTAATAATCCACATAAGGGTAATCCAACACAGGAAGGCAGCAAACACGTACACATAGACGAGACTGGACGAAAAAACACAGAACTGAATGCAACTTATATGGGGAACGTAAATGAGGATAATTAACAAGGAACACCTGAACATAATGACACAATCAATGGGAGACAGAACCTAGGTCAAAGAACACGAGGGATGAAATGAAAACAAACACAATAGTCCATAAGGTGTTACAGTTATGCCTAACTAAATGCATCAAGCTGCGAACCGGAAGTTCTGAGCATCCTCCCTACACGTACACGCAAAGCATAATGGTTAATTTCACATTCCATAAAAAGGTCTATAATTAAGGGAAATTTAACAGGTAAAAGCATTCCGAGAACCCTGTTCCATAAAATGAAAATTAACTTAACAGATTACAAAGAATATAAATTAAGTACCAATTTCTACAGTGTGGCATTTCTAATACTGTACTATTCTGAATATAAGACAAGTCGGTTTTAAGTGGGTTGAGTGTGCAGTCAAAGAAACAACAACAAACATTTGTTTTTATTTTGTATTTTTTTTCTAATGCGAGAATTTTATTTTAAAAGACATGCATTAAAGACAAAGACAAACTTCTGTCAGACGTTGCGTTGCGCTGTGATTCGGTATCTGCAGTCAGACAAGATTTATCAGATTATATGTCTGTGTCATTATTCTTAGAGCCCTGCATTTCAGCCCGGGCCCGACGGACTCAGGCCAGTAATTCTGATTAGCTGTCGGACAAAGGCCAGGCTAGGGCCTGAGCGTCTCGGGCCAGGGCCTATATATGAGGCCTGTGCAGGGCTCTAATTATTCTAACGTAAATTGCACAACTTGGTATGAAATAAAGTCTCTTTCACATCAGAATAATGAACTTTCCTGTCTTGTCAGCCGTTATACTGTGCTTGTTGCGTTCACTATAATTGCATGCGCTAATGCGACAGTGCGCTGTACATCACTTCACTATAGACCTTATGTAGCTCCGCCCCTTTTCAGTGCTGCACTCATTGTCTTCTGCACTGTGTTTGTATTTCCACAGCATGAACATAAGGTTGTACAAAATGAATGAACCACTCGTTTAAAGACGAGTTAAAATCCTGGTCAACAGACATTTGTTATGACACCTGCCTCAAAAATTACTATACTCATGATAACTTTTGTTAAATCTACAATATATAAATCCAATTCACAACCTCATTACTCTTCAACAGCGATGCTATAGTGTAGGGATGGGCAACTTCAGTCCTGGGGCCTCATTTACAACCGTTGCGTACGCACAAAACCTGCCCTGAAAGAGGCGTACGCCACTTCCTATGCAAAAGGTGGGATTTATAAAAACAAACTTGACAGGAAAATTTGCGCACCTGCACGCAAACTCTGACCCATGCGTACAAACTCTTTTTCCAGGAGTGAGAAAATTAATGAAGTAAACAACGATTTTAAACTCTGTTTTCATGTCGATATACACATTTACATTAAATATTCCACTCTCATAATGTAAATAAGCACTGAAATTACATAAAGTCATTATGCAGAAGTTAAACAAAAATTAGGCTATATGAATTTAGACATATTTGTAGTGGATGCGCTTCATCACTTTTCCTGTGGCATGCTATGTTTTAATGACAGTGAGGAGTGCTATAGGTGCACAATAATTCATCTTTAAACCGGTCCATTGTCCGGTTTGAATAGGTCCAATGATAATAACTTACTGTACAACCGCAGCTGCACGGAGGTGTTAATGTTGTGTGAAGGCATCTCCACAACATTATGAAAAATACGACAGAATTTGAAGGATACAACTGGAAGTAAACGGTAAGATTTGCACGTTTCATTTTTAAAATACGTCAGTGACGTGCTGAGTCAGACAATTGTATTTACACTGCAATAAATATAGGCCTATCTGTTTCCACTAAAAATAGCCAGTGTAAAAGAATGAGATCAACTTTATTCTTTATAACTTTAAAACTTTATTCTAAAATATTTATTTGATAACTATTTAAACAGTTTTTAATGAATATTTTGATATTTATTCTAAAACATAACAAGAATATTGGATGACTTTTAGCAAAAAAAATAAAAAATGTTTGGCACAAATGGCATTTATAGTCTGTATCTCATATTTCCTTAATGTCTTGGACCTTTGACGGTGTTAAACATGGTGTCACGTGGATGGGAATATACATGGAAATGATATGCAGATGAGGTTATGCATAGTAAAATTAGGCGTTGTAAGCTCCATATATGGTGATTTCGGGGAGGAGTCGGGGTGGAGATGCATGTATGCACAATCTTCCCCTAACTGGGATTTATAAAGGGATTTTGGCACAGTTTCCGGCGTAGTCGAGCTTTTGTGCCTACGTACACTTTTAGGATGAAATCTACGGAGAGTTTTATAAATGAGGCCCCTGGAGGGCCACTGTCCTGCAGAGTTTAGCTCCAACCCCAATCAAACACACCTGCATGTATCTTTCTAGTGGTCTTGAAGACACTGGCCGTTTCTCAATATGCGTCCTTGTGCTCTCGCATGAAAGTTCCCGGATGTGTTCTTGATATCGAGGATGCATCAAGTGCAGACTTGAGAGAATCGAGCTGTTAGAAATCCCAGAAGACGCCGCGGGCGGCCGGTTTAAGGAAGCCTGTAAGCTTTAAACTCGCTCTCACAAATACTTGACGGCTCTTGAAAGTAAACATTTATCATTTTGTTTTGCTTAATTTTAATAAAGTTATAAGACCCGGAGAAAGTCTGCAGTATTTTTATTGGCATATTAAAATTAATTTTAATATAGTCATAGTTAAACATATAACGCTGTAAAATAAAACGATATACAATTATATGAAAATAATATCTATAATAGTATGAAATGTTTTAATAAGTTATGACATTTGTTTGTAATGTTATGATATATTTATTGTTCATTGGCCGCTGCTTATGCTGAGACTATGCGGTCAGTTAAGCAAGAACACAGTACATCTCAATTCTCACAAGGATACGTTATGTGTTCTCGCGTCCTTCCGAGTTCGTTCTTCCAAGGAAGCCTGGCAAGACCGGTCTTATCAAGAACACAAGTCTGTTCTCTGCGTTCTTGGAATTGAGAAACAGCCACTGATTAGCTTGTTCAGGTGTGTTTGATTAGGGTTGGAGCTAAACTCAGCAGGACAGTATCCCTCCAGGACCAAAGTTGCCCATCTCTGCTATAGAGCTACTGCAAAAAGGGAAATTCAAAGACAGATTCCTAAAGTTGGCAGTGCACTTGTTTCTCTGGTGCAAAACGTCTAAAAATAAAGCTCCCAAAACAGTACAAGCATGCAATGTCATAGTTATGTTGGTAAATTATTAAATTACCAAAAAGTACCAATAAATTACGGAAATAATACTAGGTAGGAAGGATTTGCATGCAGGTATGATGTCCATTCTAATAACCAGGGGTAAGATTTTATTTACATTTTTTTTTTTTTTTTAAATAATTAGGTCAAGACAAAATTTGGTCTTCAAAAAGCCCTTTTCCAAAAAGTACATCTTGAAAAAGGGGGAGTCGTCTTATATTCAGAACAATACTATAGATTGTTTTGTCTGTCTGTAAGGCCTATAAAAATTTACAGCATAGGCACTGTCAAGCAAGCATACCAAGTCTGACAAACATTTCTTTTCTAGGCAAAAATTGATTGTTTGGTACCTTAATTCAAATTCAGAAATAATATTTGAATTGCTAAAACATGCCTGAAACATTCTTAGGTATTTATGGCATAAGAAGGCACTTTGAAGTTAAAATTATTATTTAGTAATTGGATTAAGTATAATTATAATCTAACATATAAACATACATAAATTAAATAGTATTTGTTTTTGTTATTTTAATAATCTATAATGTAACTTTATATATTGTCTTAAACATAAAAACCACCCGTGCCCTTAAATCCATAATTAAAATAAGAAATATGAACCATTATATTTAAAACCTGACCTGGTAACCTCACTACATTCAAATACTCTATAGCTAATCACCAATATGCATTTATTTGTTTCAAGAAAAGCATTGTATTGTTGTTGTGTGTCATTTTTATGTCTAACAATATATTTGGTAAGAAATGTCTCAGTGTGTGAGAATGAATGAAACTGTATTGGGTACATCCCTAGATTGTCAATGTATGAGAATGCAACCTGTTTGTGACAAGTGTTTGCTGGAACCTACTGTGCAGAGCAGTGCTGCAAGAATTTGATTAAACTGTCTGGAGATTCTTTGCTCTGATAGCCTGCCAAATGGCAGCCTGCAGTCACATTTTCTCTGTTAACTTCTGCAGAATTGTTATGGATATGTATCTGTATCTAGAGCTGCTAGGGGCAAACATGCCTCCGATAGGAGGCTTGAAAGCGTTTTCACTTGCAAAATTTTGAGAGGGAGATTAATATGAACATTTATATGCAAGCCACATTAGAGTTCCACTAAGTGCACAGAAAATTAGGAGTGGACTTCAATCTAATTGCAAAGAGCCCAAAACAGAAATGCAATCCCTTTGCAAAGCAGCACTTGAACTCAACAAACACAAAGTCATTTCTTTAACAAAAGTAATCTGCAGTAGGCAATTGCACTCAGAGTAGGCTGTATTTTTTCTGCTAGTATTTGCAAAGCCATTATTGCTATGTTCCTAGTGGCAACTTCTGTGTATATGCTGAATACATTTCAAAGGATTAATAAAACTCTCTCACGCACATACGCAACCTTGCATATTTTGACTCAAGAAAAAAGAAAGAGCTGAATTGAAGTCTCAGCACCTTTGACTGATCCACGATCAACAACGAGGAGAAATGAGATATTGCCCACGCCGGCATCCCACATTGGCCCACTGCTGTGGCTTATCTTAAATTAAAAGGTGAAAATACATTAAGTTCCAAGGTGCTTGTAGGCTTTGCGGCAGTGCTACTCTTGATTTTATAGTCTGCTGCCAGACATACACAGTAGAACAGTAGAAGCACAAGGCCAGCATGGCAAATAAGTCCTTCATCTCCCCTATTGATCTGACTTTCGTTTCTCAAAGCTGTGGCACCTCTACACATTATATTCCATCTACAGCACAGGTACAACGCAGAAATAGTTCACTAAAACACTCTACTGTATATTCCATTATTTCCGACCCCTGTTGCTGGTGGCATATGGCACGTACATTATGAATGTCTCCCTTACCTGACCCATACATTTCAGGTCTTGAAACAGGTCTCATATTAAAGATCTGTTTAAATCAATCAGGTGTGTTTGATTAGGAAGATTTTTGAATTGCTGTGCCCCAATTCGACTACTAGGCCTAATCTCTTTTTGAGAAGAGTGTATAGCAGAAGAGTAGGCAAACTTTGGGACACACTACCATAAACTTGTGCTCTGTTGAACAGTTATGTGCATTCTGTCTCTGTAAACTGGCCTGTCAATCATGCTGTCACAGTTAAAACCTCATATACACATTCCATATTTTATTTAATTAAATTAAAAACACTACTCAAATAATTATTCCTGCCATATTGGAGAGAAAACAAGTAGAACACTGGTCTGCCAGTCATGGGTCTTTAATGCGTAAAGCTCTGCTCATGTATTTTTTTTTTGCATAATGGTACATTTAAAGGTGCAGTGTGTAGTTTTTAGCGGCATCTAGCGGTTGAGTTTGCGAATTGCAACCAACGGCTCCGTCCCCCGCTCACCCCTCCCTTTAGAGAAGCTACGGTGGCCGATACAGGGCTAAGATGCCGTCGTCTGAGACCGCAGAGAGCAATGAAGTTTCTTTACAAAGGTAAATTAAGGCATTATATTTACTTAATTATTCAATAAACGATGTCATTGCGAATATTACTGTTACTTGTTCATCATTGTGTCAGTGTTTATTATTAAAAACATAATAGTTCATTAAGTAAGGTCTTTATACTCCTCTGAAAACGTAGTTATGTATATTATATTGCATTTCTGTCTATAGATCATCCTAAATATTACACAGTGCACCTTTAATAGTGTCCAAACGTACCTGTTTTGCTATTGTCTTATCCATATCCTTATAAAAGTTCAGAATGTTGTTGCAGATTAAATATAGTGTTAAATAAATATTTAGTTAGATGTTGATTATCAATAATTCAAACCCCTTTCAAGGTGTCTCTACTTAACTGTCAGTCTCATGAATATCCAGCATATTTGCACTTCTTTTATTCGTGTTTGTTGCTCTGAACTGAACCTTTCTCTATAGTGCAGTGTGTTGTGGATAACACTTTGTGCACGGTTCCATCCTGATGTAACCGTCAAATCCTGCACTCATTAAAAATTCTAAATTTGCCACCTCAAGAAGCGTTATGACAAAAAATTCACATTTGTCCGCTTTTTCCCTGATTGCTACACACATTGTTTCGGGTGATGTATACATTTGAATGAGATATGCATGCTTCCACAGATTGATCAGGATAATATTTTCAAGCCAAAATCTATGTAATCTATGCTCATTGGAAAAACATGCCTGTATCTACATTTTTGCAAAACAGACAATTCACAGCATTTTATACAGACAATTCACAGCATTTTCACAGGAGGATCAGGCTGGGAAACAGAAAGCCAGGACATTTCTCTAAACAATTAATCAGAAGACCAAAAACAAAGCATGCAGAGTTTGGCACAACATAAATCATGACAATATGTTTTTCATTTTTGTGTGGACTTTCCTTTTAAACCTCAAACTTACTTCCTGTCATGGGTCTCTTATAAAGAAATCCACAATTCCATAGCTGCCACGCTTCATGACACCACTGACAAAGTCAGTAAAAAAAGTTCCTATGCCAAAGACTGGCTGATGCAGCTACTCACAAGTCCGGGAAAAACAAGCAGTCAAAAGAAAGTTATGTATAGCTGCTGAGAACTGTCAAAGCATCAGCGAAAGGTCAAAAGACATTGACCAACTTAACGTACATGCCAAGCTGTGTCAGTAATTCTGTGCTGTTAGTTTTCCTATCTGTCACTGTCCTCCAAAGACACACACACACATACACACAAGCACACAATAGTCCTGTGTGTGCCTGGCTAATTGAAGACCATTAAATACACATGGCCTCAGGAGCATTGCTAGCATGGTGGATATTGAATAATTTAAAAGCAGTTCATCTAAATGGGAAATTCTGAAGGCTGCTGTTCTAATAACATAATCAACAATGCTGTGTTAGTGTCAGCGTCCTTATTACATTGTCTCAAAAATAATTAAAACAGTTGAATTAAAACAAATTCACAGTGATTTAAAATCTAAAAACTCATTTACTAAATTGGGTAGAGTCTGAAATGTTTAGTAGTTTTGTTTGTTTGTTTGTTGGTTTTTCATGAATAAGATAACTTGCTGCTTAATTTGATCCCAGAAGGTTTCCTGTGAAAATTTTTAACATTGCAAAAACTTGAACCACCGATTTGGCAATTCAGTATTATATATCATGCAATGTGGAAGTAGCCTAAACAAAACATAACTAAACAAGACAAGACTGAAAGCTTATATTCTTTGTTTTTACAAAACAATTTATTGTTAATAATAGTCTACTGGTGTCATAATTTTAGAATTACCTTGGCTTTTGAGACATTTTTTTACATTTTAATTTTTTATTATTTCTGAACATATGATATATTTCATGTATCTTTTCTTTAAAGATATTTAAGTGATTTGTTTTATATTTACACCATACTGACAATTTAATGTGTGGTGCACTTGCGATAGAACTTTCTTTAACTAGATGGTTAATAAAGAAAATTGTACTTGAATCATGCTGTAGTTACATTTTTGAATTCACTAATTAAACGTTAAAAAAAGAAGAAGAAAAAAAAATCGAGATTTAATTTATTTATTTATTTTGCCATATCACCCAGCCCTAATATTTACCATGTCCTATGACAACCCTACAGTCTGAACAAAAAAAAAACTACAACAATGGTGGTTTAACTGAGTGCTACAATAACATACTGCTTTATAAATGAGCCAGATCAGCATCAATTTATTCGCTTATTTATTTATTCATTTATTTTATGTTATTATTAATGAGCCTCCATTACAACTAATTCTGCATCATTAGTAGAGATGTTATGTGAGTAATAAAAGCTGTGGGATGCCTGCCTTTTTCAAGAGCCAGAAATAACATTTCCATGGTCTGTAATGACAGACTATATTGCTATCCTTAATGTCATGTCTTCCTTCACATTCATAGTTAACAAGGTCTAGCTTATATGCTGGTCATTACATCAAATCTTTCACTCTTAACAGCCCTAAATGTCAATGATAAAGCATCACAGGGATGGAATCCACACAGATTTAATGGATGTACAACAGTTACAAGGAGTTCACATAATAATAAAAAAAAACATTTAGAGATAATGTAAGAGTGTATGTACTAATGACTCTGTAGATTGCAGTAAGCATTTGCTGGCCATCATGCATGAATGATTTATGGTGTCGTTTTATTTTTGCTCTTAATATCTTGCATATATAAGCTGGAAGGAAACTGGATTATTAAACAGCATATTTCAGGTTATTAACAGTGATCATTTCTAGGATTTCTTAGTGGATCACTATGGAGGTGTTAATATTTGAAGCTTGCATTAGAAATGCAGTCATGTAGCCAGTTGCATTTCACCAACAGAGGTCAAACTGGTCACTATAGTGCTGCTACATGCATGCAGTCACTTATTATGCTACATAAGTACATAAAACAATCTATAAATGCTGTACTTACTTTAGCTGGTTAACAGTCTGCACTGTAAAAACACTGGGTACCGTAAAGTTGGATTTTTAAATAATCTCCTTTACAGCTCCAGTGCCTTCCAGTGTCTTGACTCACCCCGAACACCTTGCAGACGTTTTTTTTTTTTTGAGTGTCCCACCCCAAACATATGACATTTTTTTGGGACAGCATGACAAATCGACTAAAAACAGTCCAAGTTTTTACATCTTGAAATCCCTGCATTGTCTCATTCCATTGAAGTCTGTCTGGCAGATTTTGAATACAAGAAAAATGTCTAAGAAATCACCCTTAAGCAACACATCTGATCAAGGTCAGATAAACCCAAACCCAACCTCAATTTGTACAGGTAACACTTCTATCATTTTAGACATCCTTAGTATAAACACAGCAAAAAAGAAAAACACCTGCTACTGTAACTCAAGCTGGCATTAGTGCTAAGTCACCATTTTGGCACAGCCAACACCTCTGTCAGAGTAGCAGCATGGTGGCAGTGTCCTCTTAAATGCCCCCTGCTCCTATTCACACCGACAGGTCCTGGGATCAGGCAGCACACACAGCGCTGTCATCTCTGGCATTGCATCTAAAGAGGAAAGAACTGATAACCGGATAACAATAAGACAAGAGCCACACACACACTCCGGCCAAACAGGTGCAAGCAGCTGACAACAAATAATGAGCCTGTAGGCGACCTCGGTTCCCTTAAGAACTAATTTGCATGTTGGGAGCGGAAGTGGGTTCCAGGGTGGACTGCCTATGTTCTTGAGGCAATATGAAGCACTTCAAAGCAGTACCTGCCTCTCCTCTGGCAAAAACACATTGACAGCCAGAAGTAGTGTGGAGGAGGGAGACTGTTGTCATACCAGTGACGGGGAAGGCTTTGTTGGCATACGGATTGATAAATGAACATCAACCAGCACTGCTGCTGCCCATTAATCATCTGGAGTACATCAGACATCATATGTCAGAACACCATACGCATGACCAGGAGGCCAGGAAATAGAGTTGAGGTCTAGAGCTGCAAGAAACACAGTCTTTCTCCAACATTTCTCTTTTTGTTCATAATTTGTTATTTTCCAAGAATGGAAAAAATAATCAGTGCAGTAAACAATTGGGATTATAGGTTCTTTTTTCATTTCACTGAAATAAGGGATCCATTAATCATTACTTCTGAAAAGCCTGACACATACAGAACAGCTATTTAGATAGCATTCAGTGCTGAAAACGTAAGGTTTGAATACAGTCTAGATATTGTCAAGATACTCAATATTTCGTATGATTTTCTGAATGTACGGCTAAGGAGGAAAGCTAAACTTGTGTACATAATTTATCAAAATGTTCATTATAGCACAGTTCGGTTTTAAATCTCCTGAAATGTGCAATTATATATACATAATTATGCATCTGGATACAATCAAAAAACAAAAATGCACAGTTAAGAAATAAATGTTTTTCTTTCTCAGTTATAGTACTGCATTGAATTGTTAAGTGAAATAAAAAATAAATAAATACAGTAATAATAGCATTTTAACATATATATATATATATATATATATATATATATATATATTAGGGGTGTAACGATATGCGTATTCGTATTGAACCGTTCGGTACGAGGCTTTCGGTTCGGTGCACATTACAAACCGAACGATTCGTTGGACTAATCCTATTACATTTGGAAAATAAAAGAGCTTAACGTGTGTGAAATATCAGTCCCACTGCGCTCAACAATGCAGCCCAAACGACAACAGGCAACGTGCTGTCTGCCCCTTGATAACCTCACCTTGCTGGGGAGAATCTTCACTTCAACTGAATTGCTAAAATATTTAATTATAACTGCAATACGCTGTTATACAGCAGTGAATTATATTATTTTACATGGAGCACAAACGTCCGTCTGTGTAACAAACTATGTGCATATTTACAGACGAACTACACTCATGTTCATATGCCCAGACAGTCAACAGTGATAGGTTTTTGGAAATTGTACTCGTTCATTCACAAGTCTGATGCGGTTCAGTTCTTTGAATGCGCTGCTAACTCTGCCGGTGGAGAAAGACTGCGTCGGGAAGGTGAAACCTCGCGCTCGCGGGGCGAAACCGGTGACATCATTCAACTGAATGAAAGCTTAAGGTTTATCCAAAATGTTGCTAGTTGCTATGCGCTTTGTCTTACAAAAGAGTCGGTAAACACTGCAACACTGGTTCATGCGCCCGCGTGCGTGTGTGTGTGTGTGCGTGCGTGTGTGCCACGCACGGAGGTCTGAGTGATACGAGTGCACTTGAAATACGAAGTCGAGGCGGGTCCGGATTTAATTCCCTCCCGGTCCGGTGTCCGGACTTTGAGAAGCGCTGCGCTATACCGTTATCAGCAGGGGCGGACTGGAACAAAATTTCAGGCCGGGAAATCTAACACTCATCCAGGCCATCCCATACACCCACCCAGAACACATTTTTAAACCGGACAACAATATTTTTTGTATGGCCATCATCATCATTGCATAAAGTTTAAATTCCTAGGCTGGGGCCGTGCAAAATAATTAAAGGTTATCTTAGGTTATCGTTAACTTCCATTTTCCTTTTTAGTCTCTTCATTTTGCCTGACATCTCTATGTCTCTCATGTGTATGTTTACTTTTTTCACTAATTTTCTTGCACCTGTCACTTTTCCATCAACACATCTCCACCTTGTTGCAAAACAGCCACCTCATTGTAATTTGTTTGCACATTTATTTTAGAAAAAATTAAGTATTACATTATTGTTTTATCTTGTCAAAATTAGCACAATAATAGCTACATCTTGAATATATCTTTATAGAAAAATCTTAAAATGTTATATGTTTTTGCATTATCATGGGTCATGTTTTGTCCAAAGGAAAATTAGCCATGGTATTATTAGACCCATGGTAAAAGTAACCATGTTTTTGGTGGATTGATTTCTATTTGTATAACCAGAGTTTTACTACAAATACCATGGTGAAACTATATCGTGTAGCAAAACCATTATTAATTTGTGGTTACCATGGTTTAAC
This sequence comes from Schizothorax lantsangensis, assembly GCA_027422415.1. NCBI lineage: Eukaryota > Metazoa > Chordata > Actinopteri > Cypriniformes > Cyprinidae > Schizothorax > Schizothorax lantsangensis. Next base: position 5,041,286 of record CM049859.1, read on the forward strand.
TATAGTAACCATGGTTTTGGTTTTATTTTTAGTAAAACCACGGTTAATTTTCCTAAGGGTTGTGTTGTTGTCTGCCATAACTCCTCCTAAACCTGTTATAAAACTATGTGAATATTTGTCTGCTAAATTCCTTCTCTTTACAATAGTTATTATGTCCTTTTGTTAAGTTTGCAGTAATTGACTGTTACTTATAACATTTGCTAGCAGTTTAATGTTTAAAGATAAACAAAGATAAAACTACAATAGTCTATGTACGGATGTAACTGACCTGCACTTGAAGCCCTGAACAGGACAATTAAGCCTCTCTGCTCCACCTGGGAGCTTCCACTCCATTCTCGAGTCTCGCATCCTTTTGGCAGAGGCGAATCGCGTTGCCAGTCAAGACTAACCGATTCATGATATATTAGTTTTATTATTGAATGGCGAATTCGGAAATAATCACTTTAGTACATTCGGCAGGCAGCAGAAACAACAACAACAACAACAATATAAAAAATAAATAATAAATAATAATAATAATAAAAAAATAAATGTAGGGCAGCGGGCCAAATTGGCTGCCAGGCCAGCGGGAATTCTCCCGGTGCTACCGATGGCCAGTCCGCCCCTGGTTATCAGCATGTTGAAGTAGATTCGTCTCTCTTTGTCTCTGAGAAATATGCGGCGTCAGATGCCGAAAGCTCCGTCATTACTCCATCATTCCGTTTTTACTTTCACTTTCTGTTTATAGTGAATTGACTGTGATTAAGACGTTCACCGGCATAAATCTTGCACAAAGTTTGCACGTGTGCATATATATATTTGCTCGCCTTCATATATAACATTGCGACGTAATCAATTGGTAAGAACGCGATTGTGTTATAAATGAATTTTGTGAATTACTAATATATATATTAGGGCTGGTAAGCGATTAAAATTTTTAATCTAATTAATTGCATGATGTGGCGATTAATTAATCTAATTAATTGCAAATTAATCGCACATGAAATTTGGCTGAGAAATTACTCCCAAAAGATAATTTAAAGTCATTGTTGTGTAAAGCACAAAAAGTAGCTTCAGCAAGAAATATTTTGTTTGATACAATTTATTACATATACTCTTTTGGACCATGAGGTTGAGTAAATGATGACACAATTGACATTTTTGGGTGGGTGAACTATACCTTTAATAATTAATTTTATTATTATTAATATGGAAATATGAAATTATTTATTTAATGAAATTATACTCTAAATAATAAACTAATACTGCCAGTAGGTGGTGGTAAATGTCTTAATGATTAAGTCATCGAGTCATTTATTCATTCGATTCATTCAAATGGCTGATTCATTCAGGAGTGAAGTACAGGTGCATCTCAATAAATTAGAATGTCGTGAAAAAGTTCATTTTTTCTTGTAAGTTATTTCAAAAAGTGAAACTTTCATATATTTTAGATTCATTGCATGTAAAGTAAAACATTTCAAAAGTTTTTTTTTGTTTTAATTTTAATGATTAGAGCTTACAGCTCATGAAAGTCAAAAATCAGTATCTCAAAATATTAGAATATTTACATTTGAGTTTCAATTAATGACCATCCCTACAGTATAAATTCCGGGTATCGCTTGTTCTTTGAAACCACAATAATAGAGAAGACTGCTGACTTGGCAATGATCCAGAAGACGAACATTGACGCCCTCCACAAAGAGGGTAAGTCACAGAGGGTCATTACTGAAAGGTGTGGCTGTTTACAGAGTGCTGTATCAAAGCATATTAAATGCAAAGTTGACTGGAAGGAAGAATTTGGGAAAGAAAAGGTGCACAAGCAACAGGGATGACTGCAAGCTTGAGAATACTGTCAAGCAAAGCTGATTCAAACACTTGTGAGAGCTTCACAAGGAGTGGACTGAAGCTGGAGTCAGTGCATCAAGAGTCACCATGCTCAGACATCTTCAGGAAAAGGGCTACCAAGCCACTTCTGAACCAGAGACAACGTCAGAAGCATCTTGCCTGGGCTGTGGAGAAAAAGAACTCAGTGGTCCAAAGTCCTCTTTTCAGATGAAAGTAAATTTTACATTTCTTTTGGAAACAAGGTCCCAGAGTCTGGAGGAAGAGTGGAGAGGCACAGATTCCATGTTGCTTGAAGTCCAGTGAGAAGTTTCCACAGTCAGTGATGATTTGGGCTGCCATGTCAGCTGCTGGTGTTGGTCCACTGTGTTTTCTGAAGTCCACAGTCAACGCAGCCATCTACCGGGAAATTTTAGAGCACTTCATGCTTCCTTCTGCTGACAAGCTTTATGGAGATGCTGATTTCATTTTCCAGCAGGACTTGGCACCTGCCCACACTGCCAAAGGTACCAAAAGCTGGTTCAGTGACCATGGTGTTACTGTGCTTGATTGGCCAGCAAACTCGCCTGACCTGAACCCCATAGAGAATCTATGGGGTATTGTCAAGAGGAAGATGAGAGACACCAGACCCAAAAAATGCAGATGAGCTGAAGGCCACTGTCAAAGAAACCTGGGCTTCCATACCACCTCAGCAGTGCCACAAACTGATTACCCCCATGCCACGCCGAATTGAGGCAGTAATTAAAGCAAAAGGAGCCCCTACCAAGTGTTGAGTACATATACAGTAAATGAACATACTTTCGAGAAGGCCAACAATTCACTAAAAATGTTTTTTTTTTATTGGTCTTATGAAGTATTCTAATTTGTTGAGATAGTGAATTGGTGGGTTTTTGTTAAATGTGAGCCTAAATCATCACAATTAAAAGAACCAAAGACTTAAACTGCTTTAGTCTGTGTGCATTGAATTTATTTAATACACGAGTTTCACAATTTGAGTTGAATTACTGAAATAAATTAACTTTTCCACGACATTCTAATTTATTGAGATGCACCTGTAAATAGTTATTTATGAGTGGTCCATTGAATCATTATGCTTGTTCGACTTGAAGCAGATTATCACCATCAGACCGATCGGTGTGTGACATCAAAGTACTGCAAGTCCTTAAAACTATAATTCGACTTGAAGCAGATTATCACCATCAGACCGATCGGTGTGTGACATCAAATTACTGCAAGTCCTTAAAACTATAAAAGTTATTGATTTCCTCTTTTTTCTTTTGTTCTTGATGAACAGACATCACAGCAGCTGGTTATTAGGTTGTTTTGGCTTCTATTTCTTTAAGAGCTGCCGCTACCGAACATGACGCGGATCTGACATGCATCGTATTTTCTGACAGTTTTGAAAACCATTTCAGAGACATGTTCTTAATGTAACTCATATATAACATATTACATGCTCTCACAGTTTTATGGCAGCTTTAATTGCCTTTTTGGTAACTGCGTGACTTAACTGATCACGACATTGCATGCTCGTAGTTCCTTTCGCGATTTGATATGAAATGATATAGGCTATGCATGTGCCGGCACCTTTGTGTGTGTATTGAAGAGCACGCGCTGTGAGCAAAGTACAGTTTCTGCGCTCGTTTGACTCGCACCTGACGCTGAAGTGAAGTTGAAGCGCGTGTCTGAAACATCTCCTGTTTGATGTGCTCGTAAAGATGTTGCACTGAATAAATGCACTTCTTGTCAAGAAAAAAGAGACAGAATTAGCAGTTGTGAGTGGGGTGGCCAACCCTAGGCCCCGCCGCTGCGTTAACAGCGTTAAATAATTTTAACGCGTTAAACTGAAAAAATTAATCGCCTGCGTTAACGCGCTAATTTTGACAGCACTAATATATATACATACAGAGCCGATCCTAGCATTTTGGGGGCCCTAAGCAAACTTTCAAAAGGGGCCCCCACTACCTGTGGTTTCACACCTAACCACCACCTCCCATCCTCCAATGCGCATATCTACTGACACCGTATTATTTATCTTTCATGATATAAATATGAAGATAAGCCTATATTTCATGTTAGGCCTATATACAAACATTTTAAATTAGAAATGTTTGACCATTCCTCGAGCAATAAGTGCAATATCACATGAGTGCAAATGTGATACTGATCTAATACAACAGTTCAGTAAGTAAGAAGTTAATATTGTGTTATTTTAGACACAATGTTGTCTGTTTTGCTCAATTTTGCCAACTAAAATGTAAAGACAAAGCAGAACTGTTCGTCTCTGAGCAACACACAGCGGCATTTCATTTCTTAATGCACGTTTTGAACGAATTGGGTGAACCATTAGGCGCGTTGGATTTAAAGCGCCGCTGCACAGACCGATCGGTGTATGACATCAAAGTACAGCGAGAGCGATTCAAAAGCAAAAGGAGTGTCTGCTCTCTCATCTGTATTTAGTTTAGAATTTAGTATTTGATAACTTTATTCAATTTCTGTATATTTCTGCTGAGGGGCACAGGTAGGTATAAATATTTATTATCATGGGTTTATGTGAAGATTGTTTTAAGTTTGAGCTGGATCACGTGACCCTTCGACAGCGATGCACGCGTAGTCTTTCGCTCTGATCACTTTGTCAAATTTTATACTATCCTGTCAGTAAATTTCGAACCACTCTGCATTGGACGCATCATGAGTACTTCAGCAGTCAAGGGCGATCGGAAAGGAGAGATTGAGCAATCGCCAAAGAAGAAAAAAACATCTACAGAGAGGATCTCGACGATGCTATTGCTAACGGTATCAAGCTAGCATTTAAAGAGCAGCAAAGCATTTTGGATTCAGTTGTGACTTCGGCAGTAAGAGATGCGGTGGACTCTGTGCTGATTCCAGCATTGCGTGAACTGCGCGAGGACATACAAGCGACTAACAATTCTGTTAAAGAGCTGAGAGCAGAGCTTGAGGCGCTAGCTAGCGAGGCGAAGCAGACACGTGACCGGGTTGATTCCGTTCAAGCAGCTGCATGTGAGGATAGGAGGACAGTCATGGAGTTAAGAAATCAGATGGAGCGACTCACCGAGAAGATGACGGATATTGAGGATAGGAGCAGGAGGAATAATGTACGGCTGGTGGGGTTGCCAGAGGGGGCAGAGGGCTCCAACGCGGCTGGTTTCCTCAGAGTTAATCTTTCCAAGTGGATTCCTTCCTTGAGGGACCGTGATATCGAGATTGACCGGGCACATCGCGTATATGACAGAAGGAAAAACTCTGATCGGCCGCGCACTCTCATCTTCCGTGTACTAAGATGGCATGACAGATCGGAGATCCTGAAAGGTGCTCGGCAGGCTTATCCGTGAAATGCACACGGGACAATGTCACACTACTATTTTTTACAGACTTTAGTCCAGCCACAACCATCAGGAGGAAGGCCTTTAATCCGGTTTTGAAGAAGATGACAGCGCTTGGTCTCCAGCCCTTCCTCACCTATCCGGCGGCAATTAAACTACGGCACAAGGGTGAGCAGAAAAGTTTCGACTCTCCTCAGAAAACGGAGGATTTTATCAGCTCCCTGTCGCAGAGGAAGTCATATGCTGAGGCTCTACAAGGCAACGGGAAAGCGGCAGCCATCATCTCTTCGACCCGGCGGGAGGGGCTTGAAGGCCGGAATGGAGGTGATCCCAACTGCCCGGGAGAAGATGGTGGCAGGGTGGAGAAGGATACTTGCTAAATCTCTTTTTATATGATTTTTTTTTTATTTAGATTTTTTTTTATTTCCTCTCTCCCCCTGGAAATTTGTTTCTATTTATCCGACACAACTGTCTCTTTGCTGGTAAGACTAACACCCTTTTTTCTTTTTTGGAGGGGACTAATGGAGAGTAGGTTTAATTACAATAATTTTTTGGCTAGGTGAGCCTTTCGGGGGACATGTCTTGCGTTGAAGTGGATCGGTCAAGTATCATCACTATTTTTTGTTGCTCAATCAGACCTACGTTCTCGTTAATGTGCGGTCTGAGTTGTTTCCTGTTTATAGTTGTTCCTTGTTCATGTTTATATATGGTTTTTATTTTTTACAACAGACAATCATATTTTTATTTACTTTACCTTATTTCTAAAATTATTTTTCATCTAGGTTGTTTGGTATCTAGAATGCGCTACAGCGTTTACATGTTATTTACAGAATGGGAGTGCTTTTGCTTTTCTTCATTTGCTGAATACAATTTTGGGATTAAGAATATTCAATGCATACTCTAAATATTTTATCACTGAATGTGAATGGTTTAAATTCTGCTGTTAAACGAACCCGTGTGTTAGAATATTTACACCGTAAATCTATTTCATGTGCCTTAATAGAAGAGACACATCTAAAACAATCTGACGTGGCACGTTTCCAGAAAAAGTATTATAAATTAGCAGCCTTCTCCTGCGCACTTAATAAAACTAAAGGGGGGCTTATCCTTGTTAACAGGAAGTTACATTTAACTTTGAACGATTGAACATGATAGATTTGTTTTTATCCGTTGCAAAATACATAATACTAGGTTAGCATTGGTCTCTATCTACGGTCCAAATGAGACAGACAGTGCATTCTTCACAAATGTTTCCAAAACTCTACTTGAGCAGATTGATTGCCCTCTAGTGGTGGGTGGTGATTTTAATGCTGTCGTAAATCCTGCTTTAGATAAATCTCAATCTGATGCAACAGCCAATCCATCCTCTAAATTACTAAATAAATTTATCACTGAGCTCAACTTAATCGATCTTTGGAGAATTCAGAATACTAAATCTAAGGACTTCACTTTTTTTTCTAATAGACATAAGACTTTCTCTAGGATAGACTACATATTTTTCAGCCCATCTTTAATTTCGTCTAATTCCTCCATCTCTATATTACCAATTTTACTATCCGATCATTCTGCTGTGTTATGCAATATCTCTCTTTCCGATATTAAAGCCAAGTCCCCTAGATGGCGCATTAACATATCATTACTAATTAATCAGACTTTCATTACTTCTCTAAAAGGATACATAAAGGAATTTCTTGAAATTAATATGCCCTCTGATGTGGATCCTAAAAATACTATGGGAAACGACTAAGTGTGCTATACGAGGTTTCTGTATATCTTTCTCTTCTACTCTTGCCAAAGCGAAAATTCACCAGTTTACACAATTAGAAAATAAAATCCAATCATTACAAAACCTACAAAAACAACATTTTACTGAGCAACAGGCTACCCAGCTGTCCTCTTTAAAATAAGAATATGATTTACTCTCACACTAAAAGGTGGAATTTATCTTCCATAGGACTAGGCAAAAATATTATTTTGAATTAGAGAGACCTAGTCACTTATTGGCCCTTAGGCTGAAAGAATGCGAGTCTAAGGCATATATTAGATATTAAATATTTAAAGGGTTTTACACAAATCTGTATAAAACCGAAACAGATTTTGATTAAACAATTTGTAAGCAGTATTTAGATAAATTGGAATTGCCTCGGATCTCACAGTTGGATAAAGAATCTTTGGAGGCCCCATTAAGTTTGGATAAGCTCCACGTCTCTCTAAAAAGCCTTCAAAAGGGCAAATCGCCGGGTCTAGATGGTCTCCTCCCTGAATTATATTTAGAAATTTGGGATTTGGTAGGGACACTTATGCTTAATTAATTTAATTTTGCAATTGAACATGGGGTATTTCATAGGGATCAAAGAACTTAATTGATATCATTACTTCTTAAAAAAGGGAAAGATCCATTAGTAGGGCTGTGACGGTGGCAGATTTTTACCACCGTGGTCGTAATGGACCAACTACCGCCGGTGGCGCGGTGTGGTGTATATTTATATATATAATTAATAATATAAATAAATGAGGCTCAATTATCCATTAACAAACGTGCGTGTTTATTTTAGCACTTCCGTCAGTGACCACTCAGCCTGCAAAACACTAAAATAAATATCAAAGAAATAATACAGTTAAATAGGAAAGTAGCCTTAAATAAGAAAGTTAAATGCACCCTGTCTACCTCACGCGAGCGGCGCGGCTAGAACCCATTATAATCAGTGATGCTGTCTACAGATGCGGCGAGATAAGACACGACAAATCCCTCACAGTAAACTGCCTCATCCTATTTATGACATACTGACACAAAGTTCAAATGTCCTGTAGACAGACTCAACCTGTTGTGCTGCGACGCAGCATCCGGTTTAGACACGGTTCACTGTTCCTCCACCAAGCAAGCGGGCATGTGACCTCCTCGTCTGCACGCGCTCTCTGTGGAATAGGAATCGCGGCGTATGTAGCCACATTTCTTGTTAGAATCTTCCATTTACCGCCGTCTCGTTCGTATTTGGCCAGTTTGGAGAAAGCCTCACCAAACCTGACCAGCCGGGCGTTTGCGATCACGTGAACTTGAAGACACTTGTACAAACGCGGATGGGTGACATGAAAATAAATGATTACAGATCGGCGATGTAGTATTTGGTTTCCCAACAAGGTCCATCGCTCATCACGAAATAAATTTGCTGAATGCAGAATAAACTGTATTTTCCTGTGCTCAAACCTGCCAATCTAAAGGAAACGCCGTGTATGGCGTTTGAGGTAATTTGTGAATTAGCATAGATTTATAGTCTAAATAAATAAAAAATTAAACTGTTACTATTATTACACTTGTATATAAAACTTTGTATTATGCTTGTGTTAGAGTGTGTGACGTCACGTGCACTACCGCCGGTGGCAATAGACAACCGCGGTGACCGTCACAGCCCTATCCATTAGATTGTTCCAGCTACAGACCAATTTCGCTTATCCCATGTGATCTGAAAATCTATGCTAAAGTTTTTGCTTCTCGTATGGAAAAGGTAATTCATAGCTTGATCAAGGAGGACCAAACCGGTTTCATCAAGGGGCGCAATGCGTCTGACAATATGCGTCGACTCTTTCATATTCTTGACTTTGCAGACTCCCACCCGACTCCTTGTGCGTTTTTTTCACTTGATGCAGAAAAAGCCTTTGACAGGCTAGAGTGGAATTATATGTGGGCAGTTCTGCAATGTTTCGGCTTCGGTAAACACTTCATTTCTATGATTAACCCTCTGAGGTCTGAGGTGATTTTGGGGCCCTTGAGATGTTTTGACATGCCCTGATATTTGTGCTTATTTCAGCTACTTATAACATACTATTGACCAACATGTATTTGTTTTTGTATTCAGCACAAACTTTGCTACAATATTATGTGACCAAGATGGATGTACATGTTTGCATTTTTTTAGAAAAAAAATATTATGCGTGGTTAGTAAGTTTTGGGTGAAAAAAAATTGCTGAAATAAGGCCATAAAACCCACACTAAATAGTCCTGAATAAGACTTTTGAGTAATCAGTCTTGTAGGCTAGAATATTTACTTCACAAGTAAGTGAGAATCATTCTGCTTACTCATTTACAGAAAACAATATATTGATTAAAATTTTTTAAGACATGTTTTGTGATTGAAAGCCTATATGCGAGGGAGTGGCAATGGCCTTGAATATTAAGTGATTCTCACCTGAGACACAAAGGGCCCTCCCATAATGGACCCTAATGGCCCATCAGTGTGACTGACTTTGAGGCAGGTAAGAGAGAATGTGAGGAGATTGAACAATTTTTTTTTTTTTATTATTTGTATTTTATTTACAACACCGTATAATCAAAACATACATAATGCAGGTCAAAGACACATTATTGTGCACACTGATCTAACCACAGAGATGTGAACAGACTTTGAGTCATTCCTGCAACAGATTATGTTCAACAAGTGACACAAGTAAATCATGCCTGATATTTACGTGTGTTATTTAAGTGTTTCTGCTACTTTCCATGGATTCAAGAAGAAAAAAACATAATCAGTGGTCAAGGAGCTTGTTTTACCATATAATATCAGTGTAGTTGGACATCTGATGTTGGTACAGCACTCTCAGAGGAAAACAGTTTGAAGAAAGTCATCAGGATTCATCTGTGGTGCAGGTATCTGATTCAATAAAATACAAACAACCAAAAAAACAAACATTTGTGAGCATGTTAATATCAGGAGCATCTTTTTTATATATATGTTTTATAGACTCACGCATGCTTTGTACTATCGTAAACAAAAAAAATACATTTTATATCTGAGAAACTAATTATTATTGTTTAGAAAAAACGAACTATGATTTTGTAGTCATATAGCCTAGTATGTATGATTGTATAGTAGCTGTTATGATTCCGTATCCATAGACTCACGCATGCTTTGTACTACTGTAAACAAAAAAAAAATACATTTTATATCTGAGAAACTAATTATTATTGTTTAGAAAAAACAAACTATGATTTTGTAGTCATATAGCCTAGTATGTATGGCTTTGTACTACAAAAGATGTACTTTGTACTATAAAACAAGGATATTTTATATCTGAGAAACTAATTATTATCGTTTAGCACGCTATTAAATCCATTTGTGAACATTAAACATTTTTCTAAACATTGTAGCATTCATCATGTTGTCGTTTGGGAAAAAAAATAAACGCGTTCAAGTTTGAGTCACAATAACACGTTAACTAATGCAAAAAAAGAGACATTACTTACTCATCAGATCGCTCTTCTCTTCTGGATGAACTCTTGCTCTTATTTTGAGGCAAATCCAGCTTTTATTCAGCGTGTCTTCTTCCAGAAACGAACAGTAATGTTAGCCGCGAGGAACGATCTGGCTTTGTTTGTTGTTGGGCGTCTACATGAGCACGCGGCACACGTGGTTATTTACATATGAACGCGAGGGGGCGGGATCGCATGAGTTAGACGGGACAGACTGAACATCGCGTTGGTTTCATACGGATTACTTCATCACAGAATGTTTGTTTTCGATAAGACTTACTTCATTTCAAAGTAGACACTTCCAGCTTTCTATAGATATAACTCCCATGTCCGTGTGTTGAGTTTTCGCTGAGTTACACTTCATTTTAGTGACGTATTTCAAAGAGCAGCTCGCGGAGATGGAGAAGACAAAGAGCGCATCCTGTTTGTTTTCTTTTTTTTTTCCAAAACCACAAAGTTTTGTTGTATTCGTGAGTGTACACAAAAAAAAATAGACACTTCAAAGTTTCAATTGATGTATAACACTTATCTGTACGACCAAAATCGACGGAGTATTTTTAATGTCTTTTGCACTGGTCTAAAAAAAACGAGTTGGTATCGCCGGCGATACAGCCGTCCCCTTAGGGTTAAGACATTATACCACTCACCTGCAGCATCAGTCATAACTGGTAATAACATTTGTCCAACCCTCTTGGTCTTCTTTAGGGGTAATCATGTGCGGTGATATATATGATAACCAGGGCCTCTGTTCATTTCAGATGTTAAGAACCACATTTTGTTTACCAGCATCCGCATATTTTGTCTTTCTTGAATTACGTTCTGCTCTCAAAGCATATGGCGTTCCTTGGTCCTCTCCCATTTCCTCTCATCCTATGCGGGATTGAATTGCACCATCTGCTGGTCGGCCATCTGTTTCTTTGATATACAACCCCAAATCAGAAAAAGTTGGGACAGTATGGAAAACGCAAATAAAAAAAGAAAGTAGTGATTTCTAAATTTACTTTGACTTGTATTTCATTGCAGACAATATGAACACAAAATATTTCATGTTTTGTCTGGTCAACTTCATGTCATTTGTAAATATACATCCTTTCCTGTCATTCAGACCTGCAACACATTCCAAAAAAAGTTGGGACAGGAGCAATTTAGGGCTAGTAATGAGGTAAATTGGTTAAATAATGATGTGATTTGAAACAGTTGATGTCAACAGGTGATTGCAATTATGATTTGGTACAAAAGCAGCATCCAAGAAAGGTCTAGTCCTTTAGGAGCAAAGATGGGCCGAGGCTCGCCAGTTTGCCAACAAATACGTGAGAAAATTATTGAAATGTTTAAAAACAATTTTCCTCAAAGAAAGATAGGAAGAGATTTGGATATTTCACCTTCAAAAGTGCATAACATAATTAAAAGATTCAAGGAATCTGGAGGAATTTCAGTGCGTAAAGGACAAGGGCGCAAGCCTAAGCTGAACAACCGTGATCTCCGACCCTCAGGCGGCACTGCATCAAGAATCCTCATTCACTATAAGCGATTCACCACATGGGCTCAGGACTACTTTGGAAACCTTTGTCAAGTACCACAATACGTAGTTACATCCACAAATGCCAGTTAAAACTGACTGTGCCAAAAGAAAGCCCTATGTTACAGTGTCCAAAGGCCGTCGATTCTCTGGGCTCGGAGGCATCTGGGATGGACCATCACACAGTGGAAACGTGTACTGTGGTCAATGAATCAGTATTTCAGGTATTTTTTGGGAGGAATGGACTCCATGTGCTCCGGACCAAAGAAGAAAAGGATCATCCAACTGTTACAGCAACAAGTCCAAAAGCCAGGGTCTGTCATGGTATGGGGTTGTGTCATGCCCTTGGCAAAGGTAACTTGCACTTCTGTGATGGCACCATAATGCTGAAAAGTCTGAGATTTTGGAGCAATATGCTGCCTTCAAAAGACATCTTTTCCAGGGACGTCCATGCATATTTCAACAAGACAATCAAAACCACATTCTGCACACATAAAAGTCCTGGCTGCGGAGAAAGGGTCAGGTACTTGACTGGCCTGCCTCAGTCCCGACCTTTCCATAGAGAATGTGTGGCGCATTTTGAAGCGCAAAATCGACAACAAGACCCCGTACTTTGCCCACCTTAAGACTGTTTGCAGGAAGAATGGGACAAAATTGCACCTGAAACACTTCATCACTTGGTTCTTCAGTCCCTAAACGTCTTTTAATGTTGTGAAAAGATGGCAACATACAAAGTGGTAAATGCTTTATTCCCAACTTTTTTTGGAATGTGTTGCAGATTAATGACAGGAAAGGATGTATATTTACAAATGACTGAAGTTGACCAGACAAAACATGAAATTTTTGTGTTCTATTGTCTGCAATGAAATCAAGTAAAGTAAATTTAGAAATCACTACTTTCTTTTTTTATTTGCGTTTTCCATACTGTCCCAACTTTTTCTGATTTGGGGTTGTATAATAAGATTATTGATTGCATTACAAAACCTCTTTCTATTAAATCTATTTGGAATAGGGAATTATCTGACCTTAATTTATCTGTCGACTGGGAGAGGGTGTGGTCTAACCTCAGCTTAACATCTAAAAACGTGTCTCATCGTCTTATTCACTTCAAAGTCATTCATAGAGCATACATAACTCCTTACAAAAGATTCAAAATGAAACTACAACCAAATTTTAACTGCCATATATATGTTACACTGCATCATCAGGTACCGTTCTTCATATGTTTTGGGAGTGTCCCATCGTCATTAATCTTTGGACACATGTAAACCTGGTTTTATCTTCCTTACTACAAATCGATTGGTTTGCTAACCCAAGTTTGTGTCTTCTTAATGATGATTCTGGTCTCTGTATAAGCTTAATACAAAAGAGAATGTTGTTTGCTGGTTTTACGGCAGCGAAGAAGTCAATAATACAAAAATGGTTTATGCCACACGTGTGGAAAAACATATTTGATCCATAGCCTCCTGCAAATAGTGACTTGTGAATGTACAACAGCGCGAATTAATGGGGCCAAGCCTTCCACTATTGAGGCTTGGCAGTGTTTTTCCTCTAATATACGTGATTATATAAAGGAATGACTTGTGTTTTATTTTTATTCATTTATTTATTTATTTTTTCTCCCTCTCTCTCTCTCCTTGGACTTTTGGAATAGCGATTATACGTTTGTTGTTTTGTTGTGTTTTGTTTGTTTTGAATGGATATTGTGTTGTGAAAAAAATAAATTGATAAAAAAAAGATTGTTTTAAGTTCACTTAAATTAGGAGTAATTTTTAAAGTCTAATAAATGTTAAAATTGATAGCTCTTAATTATAATTATTATAATGTAAAGTTGAATGCTATAGTCAATGGTTAAATATTAGGGGGAAACATTTTTATAGGGAAATCAGTATTAATTGGTATCAGTGATACTGGCCTTCAGACATAAAATTAAAGATGCCATTAAACAAATATTAAAAATATACTGTCTTTATATTGTTTGTACATTAGTTTGAAGATTGAATGTGAAATTATTGCAATATAAATGTATATTTAAAAATGTGATTAATCGGGATTAATTTCGGAAAAATGTGCGATTAATTCGTTTTTTTTTTTAATCGATTGACAGCACTAATATATATATATATATATATATATATTAGTGCTGTCAATCGATTACAGTATCTCACAGAAGTGAGTACACCCCTCACATTTTTGTAAATATTTTATTATATATTTTCATGTGACAACACTGAAGAAATGACACTTTGCTACAATGTAAAGTAGTGAGTGTACAGCTTATATAACAGTATTTGCTGTCCCCTCAAAATAACTCAACACACAGCCATTAATGTCTAAACCGCTGGCCACAAAAGTGAGTACACCCCTAAGTGAAAATGTCCAAATTGGGCCCAATTAGCCATTTTCTCTCCCCAGTGTCATATGACTCGTTATTGTTACAAGGTCTCAGGTGTGAATGGGGAGCAGGTGTGTTAAATTTGGTGTTATCACTCTCACTCTCTCATACTGGTCACTGGAGGTTCAACATGGCACCTCATGGCAAAGAACTCTCTGAGGATCTGAAAAAAAGAATTGTTGCTCTACATAAAGATGGCATAGGCTATAAAAAGATTGCCAAGACCCTGAAACTGAGCTGCAGCATGGTGGCCAAGACCATACAGCGGTTTAACAGGACAGGTTCCACTCAGAACATGCCTTGCCATGGTCGACTAAAGAAGTTGAGTGCACGTGCTCAGCGTCATATCCAGAGGTTGTGTTTGGGAAATAGACGTATGAGTGCTGCCAGCTAGAGGTCTGCATTCCCGCGGCTGTCCCGTGGGAACCGCGGGACCCGACCAGATTTCTTGCGACGCGGGATTAAATTCCCGAATAAAACGCGGTAGCGGTCGGTAACTCTGGTGCAATTTGAACGGGAGCGGGTGGTTTAACAATATCCCGTTCCCGACTTCCTTTCAGAACAGCATATCTGAACTTTATTATTATCAAGCACCGGTAATGCCTGCACTGGGACTGTTATGCACGCGCTGCACTCATGAACCAGTACTTCGTTTTATTTGCGGGGTCTGTGCGCGTAGCATGTGCATAACGATGCTCAGAGCAGGCTAGCCTACCAGTGGTGAATATACGGCCCTCAGACAAAATAGGCAGGTTGTTGGTGAGTGACAGAGCAGAATAAGGATGGAGCAAACTATTTCCTCGTCTAAATACTGAAAAGCTGATATAAAGCCACCCAGCTTTATATCAAGCTGATTTAAAGCTGCTTTGACACAATTTGCATTGTTAAAAGCACTATACAAATAATAGTGACTTGACTTGACAAAGTGTGGATGCGCTGTCCTTGAAAAACTAATTCGGTTTTGTTTATATTTTGCTTAGCCTATAATTTTAAATGACAGATGTCGAATTTATTTATTTATTTTTCTCTGCGACACTTTTCCTAGGCTATGTTTACAGCAAGATGTTAAACAAATTTACTATTTTGACAAGACAAATAAAATTATAATAGGCCATTTTTGTACAACCTACATTTTTTTTCTCTCTGTGACACTTGTTCCTATTGTGTTGTAAATGTTAAACGAATTGTATCCTGACAAGATGAATAAAAACAAGGACTACAATTTTTGTACAAAATTTTTATTTTTTTCTGTGACACTTTTTTTGTTGGCAGCAAAATGTTAAACGAATGTTGTGTCTTACAAAATTCGTTTAACATTTTGCTGTCAATAAAAGACTCTTGACAAGACGAATAAAATAACAAATCCAATTTTGTGCATGCTACACTTTTACTTGTTTGCCTATCTCTCTTTCTTTCAGTAGAGGAAATTTAAATTTGTGATTCTGGAAACGAGATCCCGCCCTCAGGACAATTCAATGCTGGTCGGACCAATCGGACGCTATACTGCAGGACTGTTTTGATCACGTGGACTGGGACATGTTCCGGGCAGCGTCTGATGATGACATAGAGGCGTACTCAGATTATGTAACGTGTTTCATACGGAAGTGCGTAGAGGACGTGGTTCCGACCAAAACAATCCGTGTCTACCCCAACCAAAAACCGTGGATTAACAGCGATGTTCGAGCAGCCTTGTCAGCGCGGACATCTGCCTTTAAATCCGGGAACTTTGACGATCGAAAACAAGCCAGTTACGATCTCAGGAAATCCATCAAAGCCGCCAAACAACAGTATAAAAACAAAGTTGAAGAACAATTCAACACCAACAACGCAAGAAGCATGTGGCAGGGCATCAATAACATCACGGATTGTAAAGGGAATAAACCAGCGACAGTGAACATTGCCGCCTCTCTACCGGACGAGCTTAATCTCTTTTATGCTCGTTTCGAGGCTCACAACCCCGCCCACACAGAGAGCGCTCCCACGGCTGTTGCAGAAGAGGCAAGTGCATTTTCCATTTCTGTCGCTGATGTAACCCGATCCTTCAAACGGGTGAATATCCACAAGGCTGTGGGTCCTGATGGCATCCCAGGCCGTGTGCTCCGAGCATGTGCATTCCAGCTAGCCAGAGTTTTCACAGACATTTTCAACCTCTCCCTCTCTCTGTCTGTGGTTCCCTCATGCTTCAAAAAATCCACCATTGTGCCCATACCAAAGAAAAATAAAATCACATGCTTGAATGACTGGAGGCCCGTTGCTCTGACACCCATCTTCAGCAAGTGTTTTGAGAAACTTATCAGAGACTACATCTGCTCTGTGCTGCCTGCCTCACTGGATCCGCTGCAATTTGCATATCGCAGCAACCGTTCCACAGACGATGCTATTGCCTTCACCCTGCATACTGCTCTCTCCCACCTGGAAAACAAGAATGCCTATGTGAGGATGTTTTTTGTGGACTACAGCTCCGCATTCAATACCATAGTGCCTGCCACACTGGTTGCGAAACTCCAGAATCTAGGACTAAACAGATCTCTGTGCAGCTGGATCCTGGACTTTCTGACAGGCAGAAGTCAGGTGGTCAGAATGGGCAACAACACTTCATCTCCGCTGACCCTCAACATACGGGCTGGTGCTCCGCAGGGCTGCGTTCTCAGCCCACTCCTGTACTCCCTGTACACACATGACTGTACAGCCACACACAGCTCCAACGTCATCGTTGGGGGTGGGCAAATTCGCTGACGACACAACGGTGATAGGCCTGATCACTGACAACGAGCGGGTGAGACGTTTTTTTTTTTTTTTTTTTTTTTTTCAGCCTACAGAGGGGTGGTCGGAGGTGAGTACCCTGACTAAATGGTGTCAGGAGAACCACCTCTCACTCAACATCGACAAGACCAAGGGGCTGGTGGTGGATTTCAGGAGGCCTTGCTGGGCCCCGTTTGTGGGGTGGGGGGCCTTTGGGTCTCCGGGCCCACAGAGCAGAGAACCGCGGTTGTCCCTGCGGTGGTTCTCCTGGGGGTCTCGTGCCCTGGGGGGCCTCCGGACACACCCATCACATGGAGGAACATGAACACAAGCGCGCTCACACACACAGGTGTACACTCAAGCATTCACATTGGTGTAAAAACAGGTGCTCACAGACACACATTGTCTTGATCTGCTGTTGCTTCAAAACTTATTTTGTAATATTAGTTATGTGTGCTGCTCAATAACATTTAACATTTAGAATTTATTGTGATTTATACAGATGTTGGTTGTTGCTGCAGTCTCTTTGATGTTCAGCAGGTATTGAAGCACTGTTTTTTTGTTTTTGTTTTTTCTCCCTCTCTCTCTCTATCCCCCATTCTCCTTTTTTCTCTCTCTCTCTTCCCCTTCTTTGTTGAGTTTTCTCTGTCCCCTGGTCTTGTCTGTCACAGTGTGGTTAAGTAAAAGGGTATATAAAATTTAATTAATTAATTTATATTAAAAAAAAATAAATAAAAAATAAATAAATAAATATATTTAATTAAAAAAAAAAAGAAAAAAAAAAAAAAGGCTCACATGGTCCACTCACACAGATGCAGTGCTGAAGAAGTCACACACACATCAAATTCGCTGACGACACAACGGTGATAGGCCTGATCACTGACAACGATGAGACAGCCTACAGAGCGGAGGTGAGTACCCTGACTAAATGGTGTCAGGAGAACCACCTCTCACTCAACATCGACAAGACCAAGGGGCTGGTGGTGGATTTCAGGAGACAGAGGAGAGAACACACACCCATCACCATCGACAAGACACCTGTGGATAAACAGCTTTAAGTTCCTCGGTGTTCACATCACCGAGGATCTCACATCCACTCACACAGATGCAGTTGAAGAAGTCACATCACGCCTCTTCTTCCTGAGACGGCTGAGGAAGTTTGGAATGAGCCCCAGCATCCTCAGATCATTCTACACCTGCACTGTGGAGAGCATCCTGACCGGCTGCATCACCGCCTGGTTTGGAAACAGCACCGCTGGCAACCGCAAAGCACTGCAAAGGGTTGTGCGAACTGCCCGCCACATTGTTGGAGGTGAGCTTCCCTCCCTCCAGGACATCTACACCAGGCGGTGTACAAGGAAAGCCCGGAGGATCACCAATGACTCCAGCCACCCGTCCCACAGACTGTTCTCTCTGCTGCCCTTAGGAAGACGTCTCCGCAGCATCCGATCCCGCACTAGCCGATTGAGGGATAGCTTTTTCCCTCAGGCTATCAGGCTAATGAACAGCCAGAACTAATACACCTTACAGCACACTCCCACTTTACGATATGCCACGCACTGCACTTTAACTCCACAGTTCAATCTGGACTACACGTACACACTGCACAAATACAACAATCTATCTGCTACCACTGGATACCATCCAATGCACATACATGACATTTGCATATCCAGCTTATGTACAATCTACTGCACCGTTGCACATTACTGTGTATGTATATATGTGTACATATATGTGTACATAATGTAGAATGTGTACATACGGTGTATAATGTGTATTGATAACTGTAAGTATGTCTAATAGTAAGTATGTCTAATAGTACACTGTGTGTACTGAGTATATGTATGTGTATATTGCACATTGTCATCTGTATAAGTCTGTAAGTATGTAATGGTACTGTCTATATGTTAATTGTTTCTGCACTGTCTGGAGCACGCTCTCAAGAATTTCACTCATCAAGGCACATGTGCTGTGATGATGTGACAATAAACGTGATTTTATTTTATTTGATTTGATTAAATTTTGCGGAATAGTCGGGTCGGGATGAAAATTATTCAAAGCAGACAGCGGGTGAACAAAGAGTGAATATATAGCGGGATCGGGTGGGTGCAGAATAAAACCTTGCGGGAGCGGGCGGGAGCGGGACTTAAAAAACAGTTCCACGCAGACCTCTACTGCCAGCATTGCTGCAAAGGTTGAAGGGGTGGGGGGTCAGCCTGTCAGTGCTCAGACCATACGCCGCACACTGCATCAAATTGGTCTGCATGGCTGTCATACCAGAAGGAAGCCTCTTCTAAAGATGATGCACAAGAAAGCCCGCAAACAGTTTTCTGAAGACAAGCAGACTAAGGACATGGATTACTGGAACCATGTCCTGTGGTCTGATGAGACCAAGATAAACTTATTTGGTTCAGATGGTTTTAAGCGTGTGTGGCGGCAACCAGGTGAGGAGTACAAAGAAAAGTGTGTCTTGCCTACAGTCAAGCATGGTGGTGGGAGTGTCATGGTCTGGGGCTGCATGAGTGCTGCCGGCACTGGGGAGCTACAGTTCATTGAGGGAACCATGAATGCCAACATGTACTGTGACATACTGAAGCAGAGCATGATCCCCTCCCTTTGGAGACTGGGCCGCAGGGCAGTATTCCAACATGATAATGACCCCAAACACACCTCCAAGATGACCACTGCCTTGCTAAAGAAGCTGAGGGTAAAAGTGATGGACTGGCCAAGCATGTCTCCAGACCTAAACCCTATTGAGCATCTGTGGGGCATCCTCAAATGGAAGGTGGAGGAGTGCAAGGTCTCTAACATCCTCCAGTGACTCCAGTGGCACCCTGTGAAGCTCTGGTGAACTCCATGCCCAAGAGGGTTAAGGCAGTGCTGAAAAATAATGGTGGCCACAAAAAAATATTGACACTTTGGGCCCAATTTGGACATTTTCACTTAGGGGTGTACTCACTTTTGTGGCCAGCGGTTTAGACATTAATGGCTGTGTGTTGAGTTATTTTGAGGGGACAGAAAATGTACACTGTTATACAAGCTGTACACTCACTACTTTACATTGTAGCAAAGTGTCATTTCTTCAGTGTTGTCACATGAAAAGACATAATACAAGATTTACAAAAATGTGAGGGGTGTACTCACTTCTGTGATATACTGTAGGAATATATATGAATTTGCTGGAACATTGAAAATGATGGACTGGCCCCTTCAAAGTCCAGACCTCAACCCCATCAAGCAAATTTAAGGC
Organism: Schizothorax lantsangensis; assembly: GCA_027422415.1. Lineage (NCBI taxonomy): Eukaryota > Metazoa > Chordata > Actinopteri > Cypriniformes > Cyprinidae > Schizothorax > Schizothorax lantsangensis. The sequence goes on from CM049859.1 coordinate 5,061,605, forward strand.
ATGTTGGAAAATAAACTGGACAGATCTATTGTAAAACCTTTGGCTCGAGTTGCAGAAGGCATGGGATAGCATTATTGTTAATTTTTTTTTTTTTTTTTTTTTAATGAAGCAGAAAAAGTAGAAGTTAGAAGATGTTTGTTAGGGTGTTCTGGGTGGTTGCTTATTGGCCAAATCAATAGAGCCCACCCCTAAGTCTTAATGATATTATGGTCTCTAAATAAGACTCAGGAACTCAATCAAAATCTTAATCAAGAGTCTTTTTAGGGCTTGACATTAAGCATTCTCATGTGGTTGTCCTTCGGACAAGTAAATTTGTCATTTACTTCTCCGAGTATAAAAGTTACTTGCCCAGAGAGAGAGAGAGAGAAAAAAAAAACTTAATTGAGTTATACATATAATTATTTATTGTAGTTATACAAAACACATTTAGTTTTAGTTAGATTTTTCTTTTTAAATAAAATAATGAAAAACAAAAAAATTAAATAAAAAGGAAGTATTAATTACAAATACAATTATTTTATATTAAACTTAAAAATAAAATGCTAATATTAACTTTTTTATATATGATTTTTCAAACTTATTATTATTTTTTAATTAGAGTTAAATTTAATCAGACAATTAGTATAAGACATTTGGGCCGTTACCAAACAAATGAAATCAGTATCAACAAAATTCATATTTGCAATGTAGAGGAAACAGAAGCTGCACCTGAAGTGGGATAGATATATTTACCCACTGTTAATGCAGCTCTGAGGGACATGGAATGCTTTAATCTGCAGTTGTACTGAGAGACTGTGCAGTGGAACTCACTGATGTCTTCACAGACATTTTCAACATCTCACTAAGCCAGGCTGTTGTCCCCACATGCTTCAAAGCTACCACTATCATTCCAGTCCCGAAGAAGTCATCTCCATCCTGCTTCAATGACTACCGTCCAGTAGCACTCACTCCTATTCTCATGAAGTGCTTTGAACGGTTAGTCATGCAGCACATCAAGTCTGTCCTCCCCCCCTCCCTGGACCCCTTCCAGTTTGCATATAGGTCCAATCGCTCGACCGATGATGCCATCGCCACTGCCCTCCACCCAGCCCTCACACACCTAGACAAAACGGACACGTATGTCAGATTGCTGTTCATAGACTTCAGTTCAGCATTCAACACAATCATCCCTCAACAGCTCATCCATAAACTGGTCCAGCTGGGGCTCAATACGTCGCTGTGCAACTGGCTGTTGGACTTTCTGACCGGGAGACCTCAGGCAGTACGGGTCGGCAGTAACACATCCAGCACCATCACACTGAACACAGGGGCCCCCCAAGGATGTGTGCTGAGCCCCCTCCTCTTCACTCTGCTGACCCACGACTGCACACCGTCACACAACTCCAACCGCTTCATTAAATTTGCGGATGACACGACTGTGGTGGGTCTCATCAGCAACAGAGATGAGACAAACTACAGGAGCGAGGTGAGCCGCCTGGCCGGGTGGTGCAGTGACAACAATCTCTCTCTGAATGTGGAGAAGACGAAGGAGATTGTCGTTGACTTCAGGAGAGTGCACACTCAGCATGCTCCTCTGACCATCAATGGTGCGACCGTGGAGAGAGTGAGCAGCACCAAGTTCCTGGGTGTACACATCACAGAGGACCTCTCCTGGACCAACAACACTGCAGCACTAGCCAAGAAAGCACAACAGCGTCTCTACTTCCTCCGCAAACTAAGAAGAGCCAGAGCCCCGGCCCCCATCATGTGCACCTTCTACAGAGGCACCATCGAGAGCATTCTGACTAGCTGCATCACTGTGTGGTATGGCGCCTGCAACGCGTCCTGCCGCAAGTCCCTTCAACGGATAGTGAGAGCAGCTGAGAAGATCGTTGGTGTCTCTCTCCCCTCCCTCCAGGACATTTACAACACCCGTCTCACCCGCAAAGCCCTCAGCATTGCAGGTGATCCCACCCACCCGACACACAACTTCTTCAGTCTGCTTCCATCAGGGAGGAGACTGAGGAGTCTCCAAGCCAGGACAAACAGACTGAAAGACAGCTTCATCCACCAGGCTGTCAGGAAGCTGAACTCCCTCCCGTCCTTGCCCCCCCTCCCCTCTCTTACCCCATGAATCACTGAACTCGGACCCCCACCACCCACACTCACACACACTCACACACACACACACACTCACACTCACACTCACACTGAGACAAGCACCGGTCACTTGTACAGCATTGGACTGACCTCATTCATTCAACTACCTCTTCTGGCAGTCTGAATAAAAAAGACTGCTCCTTGTCACTTTAAATAGTCTTGATAAGCTCTTTGCACTACACCATTTATATTCTGCACTGTTTGTTTGTTTGTTTATTTCACTGATTTGCACTATCTGCCATGTGCCTTATGCCACTTTATCCATTTTTTTTTTTTTTATATCATTATTTTTATTTTTTTCCTACATGTCCTTATTTGTATATTTGTAATAGTTGCATTTTTGTGTATGTATGTGTGTATGTGTGTGCATGTATGTATGTATGTATGTATGTATGTATATTGATTTGTACTTATCTGTATTTTTTGCGTTCTACTGTTAGTGTTTAGTGTTATCTGTATGCACCAGGGAGTAAGAGAGTAACGTAATTTCAATTCTCTGTATGTATGTACGGTACATGTGGCAGAATTGACAATAAAGCTGACTTTGACTTTGACTTTGACTTACAAATGAATAAATAATGTTTTGATTCATAAAACATTGAATACTGATATTTGAAATTATAAAAAAAAAATACTGTAAATGTAAAATTAAAACCACCAGTAGGTGGCATCAAGTCACAGTTTATAAGCGAGTCATTGCGACTGAAAGGAATCATTTAAACGGTTGATTCATTCAGGCACGAAACACTGTCATATTGCTCAGAGACGCAAAACAGTGCTGTGGCTGTGTTTTGAGTTATTTTTGTTGGTGAAATAGAGCAAAAACAGGAAATTTGGTGTCTAAAACGTAAGTCTCTTAATGTTAACTTCTTGTTTATTGAACTGTTATAAAATTACATTTGTAATCATGATGGTATTTGGAGCCAAAAAAACGGCGCTCGATCTTCGTGTGAAACTATATGAAATTATATAAATATATACATTTTCTGCTCCCATATCTTGAATTTTCTGATCATTCTTCATGCATTGTAATACTGAATCATGCAGTGAAAGAACGCACTCGCACGTGAGCTAGTTTAACCTAGACGACTTTACGTAATGTATATGTGCACTAGGTGTGTTTTGTTTGATTCTTGCAATATACTCATTAAAACAACAATTACGAAATGATCGCAAAAGATATACCGCACACCCCTATAACAAAGGCTATATCATAAATAAAGGCAGTTATTATTGTTTTTGGTATTGACTTTTTCAAGTTTCTTGTCCGATTGGGCAAGTAAATTTCTCTTTCACTTGCCTGTCCAAAACATTCACTTGTCCCAGACAAGCGTTAATGTTGAGCCCTGATACCCATTTTATCATGTGTCAGGCACTAAATCCAATCATTTAAAAAAGCATTAGCACTACTCTAGAAAGTGCTTTGATATATAATTTTACAGTATTAAACTTTAGCGCTGAAGTTTCACATTTAATGTTAGGGTTTTATTAAAATTAATTACCATTACTACGAGCAATATTAACAGTGATGCCTGCCTCAGCAAGCACCACTAATTATATGAAAGTATGTGGTAATTAGGATCACTAGAGCATGCTGCTATGACTGGTCACACATAGATGATAACGATGATAACGCTCGTCATTACAATTGAGACCAGCTGCAAGTGCAGTGCCAGCGCTCCTAGTGGGTGAAACCTGTCATAATGCATTACTGCTCTGTTCTGAAGATAAAATGCTACACTACACCACTGCCACCTGTGCTTGTCGCTAAGCACTCTTATCTGGTTATATGCTCTGTTACCACACATTTGTCACCCCCACACACAACATACACCAGTGCTGGTGTTGTACAGGGTGTGGTCCACTGAAAGCACACAGCTAATTTCAGTTGCACATGAGAGCTCTCTGAAGGTACTAATAATGAGAATTATCAATAGGCCGTCATGGGTGCCTGCATATCTAGTAGTGGTTGTCTAGGTAGCAAATCCTCATTGGGAGACAAGTGATTACTCTCTGTCAATAAATGAGGCTGGGTTGAATGGAGATAACTGGATATAAACCACCAATTATTGCAGCCCCAACAGAATAAATAATATCTCTCCCAAAAATGAACATTGTGTTTATTTACTCTCTCTAATCTGTCATTTTAAACTGATTACATGGATTTCTTTCTTGTGTGCAGAAAAAAAGATGATTTGCTAAATGTTCAATATGCTCTTATAAATGTGGTTGGTGATCCATACTGTCAAGCTACAAAAATGATTATACTGTATAGTACCATGAAAGCAACATAAAATAATTTGTATAGTTTGTGTGCTATATTGATAGACAGAATCAGATAATTATTAATATTAATCTGTAGCTTTAGGTCTAAAATAGCTCAAAGCTATATAATAGATTTGTGGGAAACAAACCTTCTTACACATGAAACATAACACCGTGTCCTAACTACACGCAACGCAACAAGATTCCAGTGACAAGCAATTTGGGTGTCCACACTAGACGCGACAGAATCAATCAAATATCACAGCCAATCAGAAGCGCGTGTAGGCGGGCTCTCTCTGAAGGCGCTCTGCTCTCGCAACAAAATGGAGAAGTTTATAATCTAATTCATAAATATTAAACCTTTTTAACCTTATTAAATGTACTGAGTGACTGATACCATCTTTTTTATGGAATACACTCATTGATTCGCAGTGAGTTCACAGTTTTAACGTACATATGGAAGCAGAATAATGACAATAGTTTTTGAAACATAAAGCATGCTGAATTCCACAAATCGAAAAAAAAGATGCATTGCAATTAACAGTGCTTGCATTTTAATGCCTTGTATTTCCAGGGCTTGCATTTTTAGGCCCTGAAATTTAACATAGTTGTTTATTTAAGCTGTGAATATTTCAATTCAAAATATTTCACACACATTTTCATAATTAAAAATTCAATAATTCATATTCACCTTCCAGAATTCACTTCCAAAATATTCAATCTGTTTAAAAATACGATGTATAATATTCGACAGGCAAATTTCGGTCATTTTATTTCACTTTCCAAATTCGCTGCCACAAATTCAGTGGTTAAAATTCGGCAGAAGATTCAGCGTTGCACATCCGGGAACCGCAGGAATAGCAGTACAGCACCGATGCATGATCTCCAGCTGATGTCACCAGCAGGTGCCGCAAGCGGCTGTTGATGAAGGCCATATGTGGATCAAGCCATTCATTTACAAAAACTGATTTGCAGAAATGGAACAAGCGCTAAGTAGAAGTTTTGATTATCGGGGCCAGTATAAACATGTGGAAATGCTGATTGTGTGTATGTTTAATTCAACATCTTCGCTGTTTCCCGTAGCCTACATGTAAGCAGCTTTCTTTAGCACAAAGGAGATTATAATGCTCTTTTACCCAATGCTGAAGTTACATCTGAGGAAGACATATATTGCTTTCGGTTGCTTAGTTTCTGTAACTTTGTTTCATGGCTTGTGTGACACTGTGCTGTAATACTGGGGTTCCCCTCATACGTCACACTCCCAACGACGAGTAACGCGCCTCAGTGAACTAATACAGTGATATAAGACCTCAGATCTCAGAATACACTTTATTGATGATTATGCAAACCATAGGCGCCGATTTATGTTTCTGCCGGTGGGTGCTCAAGTTTCAACCCCCAACGTGCAGTATAAATATATAAATAAAAACACATTTTCACCGCTGTTTCCATAATAACTGGGCTAAGTTATACACACACGCAACAAATTTAATATTTTCAAATATTTAATTCTCATTACTCAGCAATTAATTATACTGGGTGTTTGTGTTTTTTTTTTTCTAGAGTATACTTGGATGGTGCGTTTGATGAATTTACTACACAAAATGTATCTTGCGAAGTGAAACGGGTGCGGTTAATGTATCGACATATAACAAATTTTTTACGAGACAGTTTTATTCTTACATATACTATAATAAAATATATTAAGCCAGAGACTATTAATGTCAGTGAATAAATACAAAGATACGCATTCATTTTTTGTATTCCTGAATAGCCTCATGGTAGAATTTTCGCTAGGTGAGTCAGAGGTTTTGGGTTCTAATCCGCCCTCACATATTTTTTTCCCCCTTATCGTATATCAAGAGCAGGGACACGTTTGTGTGTATATTGTTTTGTGATGTAACTGGAATGAATAGATATTCTCCACAACGTCATGAGCAATAGATTGAAGCGCTCGTGTGTGTGAAGACAAGAGAGAGTTCCGTCACTAATAACAATGCAACAAACATTGTAGCACTACAGTCGCAAAGACATGTCCCACCCGTAAATTACGCCTATGCAAATAATACACACATTCTTTCTTTGAGGGTTGCGCTTCACTTAATAAAATGATTTAATAAATACTTGTTTACAATAAGCACTTATTCGCGCGTACACAGGCCAAAGTTTGAGGGGGCACACCACGTAATATCTGAGTGAGCGCAGAGCCGTGATCTCTAGGCTATTGGAGAGCAAGCCCGCTGCAAGCCGAGAAATTTGTGCACCCCGTGGCACCCTCTCATATTAAAATAATGCACTCTTGACATTTGCCATTAAAATAATGCCAAAAACTGCCTCAAATGAACTATGAAAACAAAAATAAAGTCGTACAAGCTGCAATCCATTTCTTATTGGTTAAAATGAATGGAGACTATCTCGTATTTTTCAAAATTACAAAATTATTTACATATAAAAGATCCCTGGAAAGGTTGTAGTACATTGCTAGATACAAAACTGACTTACTACAGGTTAGATTTTGCCAATATCTCTCTTACGGTATGTACAGTACACAAATATCTTTTTTTTAAAACTACAGTAATTCACCAAAAGGTTTTTTCATGTTCCACAGGTTGTAGTACGTTGTGAAATTTTGCCAATATCTCCCTTACTGTATGTACAATTCACAATTAAACTATCCTTAAGCCCTGCCCCCCTTAGTTACTGTTGCTCCCTCGGACAAACAAACGGAGTTGCTCACTGTCTTACAATGACAGCTACAGTGACTTGACTGCGCTTATTTCACTCCTCCCCTCACTGCAGCCACCTGCTCTCACCTACATTTCAGGCGAGGCGGGGTGCATCTCAAACAAGCCTAATAGCTGTCATTGTGTTAGTGCACTACTGAGCCGCTTAATGTGTTTTCTTTAACCGATTTCTGAGGGAAACAGCGTGAAACCTTGCGCATTCGTTCATATTCTACATCTGCTTAACTGTCGATATAGTTCGCATAATCAACAATAAAGTGTATTCTGAGATCTGAGGACTTATATCACTGTATTAGTTCACTGAGGCGCGTTACTCGTCGTTGGGGAATCCTGGAGTGTGACATATGAGGAGAACCCCAGTATTACAGCACAGTGTCACACAAGCCATGATACAAAGTTACAGAAACTAAGCAACCGAAAGCAATATATGTCTTCCTCAGATGTAACTTCAGTGTTGGGTAAAAGAGCATTATAATCTCCTTGTGCTAAAGAAAGCTGCTTACATTTAGGCTACGGGAAACAGCGAAGATGTTGAATTAAACATACACACAATCAGTGTTTCCACATGTTTATACTGGCCCCGATAATCAAAACTTCTACTTAGCGCTTGTTCCATTTCTGCAAATCAGTTTTTGTAAATGAATGGCTTGATCCACATATGGCCTTCATCAACTGCCGCTTGCGGCACCTGCTGGTGATATCAGCTGGAGATCATGCATCGGTGCTCTACTGCTATTCCTGCGGTTCCCAGATGTGCAACGCTGAATTTTCTGCCGAATTTTAACCACTGAATTTGTGGCAGCGAATTTGGAAAGTGAAATAAAATGACCGAAATTTGCCTGTCAAATATTATACATCGTATTTTTAAACAGATTGAATATATTGGAAGTGAATTCTGGAAGGTGAATATGAATTATTTAATTTTTAATTATGAAAATGTGTGTGAAATATTTTGAATTGAAATATTCACAGCTTAAATAAACAACTATGTTAAATTTCAGGACCTAAAAATGCAAGCCCTGGAAATACAAGGCATTAAAATGCAAGCAATGTTAATTGCAATGCATCTTTTTTTTCGATTTGTGGAATTCAGCATGCTTTATGTTTCAAAAGCTATTGTCATTATTCTGCTTCCATACGTACATCTTTGCTTTAATTTATTTTCAAGATCTGAGGTAAACTGTCTGTTGTTGCCTTAAGTATGGCTATAATTGTCACGCAATATGATAGTCAAACTCACATTAGGCACTTTTAACATTGAATAAAGCAGATAATCTGAGATTATCACTGTCATTAGTTTGTATGTTGTTGTTCCAGCTGCGATGTCACAGAAATAGAAATCGTTTCTAAAATATAAATTTTGCGTGTCGCCGTCGTGGCTAGTTAGGACAAAAACTTAGGGCTGGGAATCGATTCCAAAAAGAATCGTTTCCTCGATTCCGAGACGTTGGGAATCGACTCCTCATTCAGAGCCGTTTTCAGTTCAACGAAGCTTATCTATGGGTGCCTCTCAAACGGAAGGCTGCATCCTACGAAGGCTGCATAACTCGGCTGCTCGTCATCAAATGTCGCTGAACGTCGATTCACATCATGAAAATAAACTGAATGTAAATGAGTCGGTAAAGCACATCTGATTAAGGATGCAGTCTTCCGTTTGAGAAGCACCCATTAGTTATCCCAACTTTCATTAATTCGCCTCTTGCTCACTAATAGTGATTAGAGGTCTAATTCGTTTCCACGAAAAGGTTCTTTTGGATAGATCATTTTAATGATTCAAAAAATTATTCAGAGGTTATTTCAAGGTGGAACTGGCTTCTGATGTCCACAATTTTGAGTGCTGCACGACAGAATAGATCACGACATGATCGAGGGTCTTTATCTTATTTACATCTTAAATTAAATGCTATTTTTATCCTTTCTATCAGCAAATGATAATTCTGAAAAAAAGAAGAAGAAAAAAAACGGCGAGAGCACAGCTCAGTGGCCGAGAGCGCATCTGATTGACAGATAAACCACAAGCTCTTATATCAGTGTTATTGTTAATGTTCTGGTTATTTTGTTTCAGTGTACAGTTTATTAATTTTGTGCAAAGCACAGTTAAAGTATACATCATTCAGCTGAACTGTGCACATGTATTTTTCTTTATCTTGTTCCTTTCATTCAATAAATGCATGTCCACTGCTGAGCTGTGGGCTATGACTAATTTCATGGGCAATGCAGACAAAATTACAATTTAAAATCAATCAGAGCTACAGAGATGTATCGCAATCTTTACAAATAAAGCTTCATATTATGAGAAGGCTACTTTCTACGACCTTTCTTAGGTTCCTCCAATCTAAAAAACAGGAATCGAAAACAAAAATGAGGAATCGATTCTTGGAATCGAATTCCATTGATTCCAGAACCAGGAATCGTAATCGAACAGCCCTACTGATTAACATGGAAAAATACCTATTATCGCGTGTCGCAGCGCCACACTGCATGTAGTTAGGACACGTTGTAACACTAATTTTATTGTCCTTTTTAGAGCTTTGGTGTCACTATCCTCTTTAGCTGTACTTAAAGGGGTCATCGGATGCCCATTTTCCACAAGTTGATATGATAATTTAGGGTCTTAATGAAAAGTCTGTAAAACAGTTTGGCTAAAATTTCTCAGTGGTAGTGTAAAAAAACACCCTTTTAAACCTGTCAAAAACAGCTAGTTGAACAACTAGTAAATTAGCACATTATTAGGAAAGGAGATTAGCAAAGAAGCATTAAAAACCCTTATACTCACTTCTTCTGTAGGTGAAGCTGGATCACGAATGATTCACGTGAACATAACTTTAGATGCATTTAAGGTAGATCAGGGGGTGCATTCCCTTCAGAAACAAACGTAATCCTCTGCGTTTTCAGAGGCTCAGATGTCAGGAGTAAATGACGACTGCTATTTTCATTATTAAAGCCAACAACATAACGCCTCAATCGCTTAATCTGAGACATCTTTGTCTTCCCCTGCACTGGAGTCGACACAATAGCGGACAGCTCTCTCAGCTCACTCACGGCGGGTCTAAGGTAAGACAGTCTTGTCAATCAACTATCGTGGGCGTGGTTATGACGGTAAATCAATGCCATTAATAAGCGAGCGCACCACTAATGCTGTCGCGCGCGGTAAAACACTTCCGCGAGGGGAAAACAGATCCACACGCGAGGAAACGGGAGCCCGCGAGCTCATTTCAAACACTCGCGCGCGCATGACTTGTCCTCTGCGTGCAATACAAGCCCTCGCGCGCGCATGATCATTCCCCACATGCTCGCGCTCGATCTTCTCTCACCTGCTTGCGCAAACACTTTTATTTTTGTCAGTCGTGGGGCGGGGCTTGCTGGTTTAATTGTTACCTCAAATGTCATTGGTTATTCCCCTTTTCCGGAAGACACAGTGTTACTAGTTATCTGCTATCAAGATCAGTCCATTCACTATGATGTATATGAAAATTGATTCCTGTTTATTGAAAAGAAGCTTGTAATACATTCAATTCCAATGTATTTACTTATTTTATTTTTGTTGCATTATTCTTTTTTCCTTTGTATTATCAAATAACAACCGGGCCTCGACATCATACCAATTCTTCTCAGAAGCAATCCAGAAATTTGGCATACTGTCAAGGCAAGTACAGTAAAGAAAAAACATTTGATTTTTTTTTTTCTGGAAATGTATTGCATTTTTATTTTTATTTTTATCAGGGTCAAGGGAGACCAAGGACTGGAGGATGTACATGTTTTCTTCAAGAGGCACTGACCAACATAGTTTCATATCTGGTAAAAGTGTCCATAATCAAAGGTAAAGAGATATGAGGTATGGTGACCCTGTTTTAGTTGCTCTGTCACCAAGCTGCTGTTTATGCATTAGTCAAAGTGGATTTTTAACTATGTATTTGACTGCTAAATCATTAGGATATTGAAGAGACAAGCTTCTTATGATGCCTGTGAAGATTTACATTTAGTAATTTACCAGATGCTTTTATCCAAAGCGACTTACAGATGAGGACAATGGAAGCAATCAAAATCAACAAAAGAGCAATGATATACAAGTGCTATAACAAGTCTCAGTTATCCTAACGCAGTACATGTAGCAAGTTTTTTTTAATTTTATAATAAATAGATAAATACAAAAAGAATAGAGAAGCTAGTAACTAGAAGCTAGATTTCAGAGCTGTTCAAGAATTTTAATCTCCTTTGAGTTCGGATGGGTTGAGGGCACTCAAACACCTGCTGAATTCAACTGGTCCTAATTTCCCTGTCAAAGAACAGTTTGCTTTGTCAGTTTTTTCTACAAATATGGGGTAAATAATAATGAAAAAAAATCATTGCTATGTCCCAGTCTAGATATGGCTCTTTGATGTCCTGAAGATTTAGCAGTTAAATACATCATTAAAAATCCACTTAGATTAATACATAAACAGCAGTGTGGTGACAGAGTAACTAAAACAGGGTCACCATATCTCATATCTCTTTACCTTTGATTATGGACACTTTTACCAGATATGAAACTATGTTGGTCAGTGCCTCTTGAAGAAAACATGAACCTGGCAATCTGTACATCCTCCAGTCCTTGGTCTCCCTTGACCCTGATTTAAAGAAAAAATAATGCAATACATTTCCAGAAAAAAAAAAAATTCTAATGTTTTTTTCTTTACAGTACTTGCCTTGACAGTATGCCAAATTTCTGGATTGCTTCTGAGAAGAATTGGTATGATGTTGAGGCCCGGTTGTTATTTGCTGCATTCAAGTACACGACCTGCAAATACAAAGGAAAAAAGAATAATGCAACAAAAATAAAATAAGTAAATACATTGGAATTGAATGTATTACAAGCTTCTTTTCAATAAACAGGAATCAATTTTCATATACATCATAGTGAATGGACTGATCTTGATAGCAGATAACTAGTAACACTGTAAATCAAATGCAAACATGGTGAACCCTGTGTTTTATAGGAACACAGACTAAACAAACCTTCAAATATTACAATGTCTCTATTTACAAGATAAAGATAAAACACTTTTTGAAAACTTTCCTGTCATTCCTTTAGTTTTATATATATACAGTATATATATATATATATATATATATGTGTGCGTGTGCATCATTTCAGTCTGTAAAAAGGGTTCATATGTGAATCTCTTATCATCACAAGACTGCAATCACTAGTAATCAGAAGAGTTCCTGTTAATGAAGTATCTGGAAAAGATCTACTCTATGATCAATGCATTAAATTACATTAAATAAAGACAACAATAAATAAAACAAGCAAATTAAACGATAACTCGCATGTATCTGGTCCACTGATGAAGCCATGTGTCAATCAAGTGTATTATGAATCATCTTATAGCAGGCATCCAATACTGTCTTCCGGAAAAGGGGAATAACCAATGACATTTGAGGTAACAATTAAACCAGCAAGCCCCGCCCCACGACTGACAAAAATAAAAGTGTTCGCGCGAGCAGGTGAGAGAAGATCGAGCGCGAGCATGTGGGGAATGATCATGCGCGCGCGAGAGCTTGTATTGCGTGCAGAGGACAAGTCACGCGCCCGAGTGTTTGAAATGAGCTCGCGGGCTCCCGTTTCCTTGCGTGTAGATCTGTTTTCCCCTCGCGCGACAGCATTAGTGGTGCGCTCGCTTATTAATGGCATTGATTTACCGTCATACGTGGTCTGTACAGAACTATGTCATTCTGACAGGAATCTCAGAACAGCCTGATTTGAGAGAGGTGATTTTAAATTAGGTATTTAAAAAAAACACTGGGTGGATTTTTATCATTATAGGATGGATGTGTACACACATTTCCAACACACATTTATGTTCAAACAACTTTTTTTTTTTTTTTTTTTTTTTTTTTTTATTCAACAATTGCACAGTTTACAGGAACGTTCAACTCCATTATAAAAATAACATAATGTGCAGTTTCTAACATTGCAGGTGTTTTTACATAAACAAAACATAAACAACAGACTCACATCATCACATTTGCCAGGGGAAGTACAGATTTACAAAAAAATATCAAAGTGTTTACAAACATTCACAGTTTTTGTTGCCTTTTGATTAAGAGAATACTTAATCGTGTTGACATATTGCTTGACCTCATTGTTAAAAGCAATAAAAGATGTTTTGGAATGCGCAAACTTACATTTATGAATGTAAAATTTTGCCAAGAGAATAATGAGATTAATAATGAAAGTTTCATTAGGCCTAGTCTTAGTTCTGTTGAGGTCATAAAGGCCAAAAAGAACATCCTTCCAAAACAGCTTGAAATCTATCTCAATTTTTTCTGCAATAAAATTACAAATGTCAGACCAGAAACTTTGGACAAAAGGGCAGTGCCAAAACAAATGGGTAACTGTTTCAATATTCATAGAACAGAAAGTGCACATTACATCAATGTCTTTTTTAAATTTTTTAACAATATGATCATTAGACGGGTAAAACTTATGAATTATTTTAAATGATATTTCTCTAATTTTGTTGGTCAGCAGGTATCGGTTGGGTAAGAGCCAGACCTTCTTCCAGTCAATGTTTTGCACAAATTTATTCCAGAATGGAACCACATATGGGACTGTGATAATATCTGTTTTGAACAGGGATCTAATTAGTTTATTGTTCTTACCATTGTTACACGAAAAACAAATCTTACCAACTGGAGTGTCAGTTAGCGATAACAAAGTTAGTTGTTGTGTGTCCAATCTTGGTTGAGCTCTATATAACATGGAGACACCAACAGAGATTGCTCCAAAGACTTTGGCATAATCTCCAGGAGACACAGGAATTTTGTATTCTTCTAGAAACTCATTATAAGAGTAAAGACAACCAGCCCTGTTAAATAATTGGTCAACAAAAATAATGTTATTATTAAACCAGTAATCAATAAATAAAGATTTGTGTTTAAACAGTATGTCTTTGTTGTTCCATATGTAATATTTGTTGGGTGAAAAGTTGTGTTTGAAAATAAGAGACCATGAAAGGAAGGCCTGGCGGTGAAAGGATGACATTTTTATCGGGACTTTATCAATATTATAATTACAGGTTAAGAAAAAGCTCAACCCACCCAATTTTGATAGAATATGACAGGGTATGACATTCCAAATAGAGTTAGGGTTTTTAAAGAAGTGTTTCAACCAATTTACTTTAAAAGTATTATTAAGAGTACAGAAATCAATAAAGTTTAATCCACCCTTTTCATAGTCATTTGTTAGAACAGACTTCTTCACATGATGAGTTCTATTTTTCCATAAGAAGTTAAAAAGTAGCTTGTCAATCTCATTAATATGTTTTTTGTCCACATACAGAGATAGAGCTGGGTATGTTAACCGTGATAAACCTTCTGCCTTAGACAGTAGGGTTCTGCCTCTGAGGGAGAGATCCCGTAACAGCCACTGGTTCAACTTTTTTCTGGTTCTTTGAATAATAGGGTTAAAGTTCAATAAAGTCCTTTTTTGTTGGTCCTTGGTAATTGTGATACCTAAGTGAACAAGTTCATTTTTTACTGGGATACTACAAATGGAAGATTTCATGCAGTCCTTGATAAACATGATTTCACACTTATTGATATTCAGCCTTAAGCCAGAGGCCATGGAGAATTTTTCTATGGTATTTATTGCAACAGAGACTTGATTTTCATCTCTAAGAAAGAGAGTGGTATCGTCTGCCAGTTGAGATATAATAAGCTCTCTACCTAATATATTGATGCCGTTTATCTCACTTGAATTAATATGATCAGACAAAAGCTGGGCTACCAATAGGAAGAGGTAAGGCGAAGCCGGGCATCCTTGTCGGATGCCTCTAGAGACATTGAATCTGGGAGACATACCACCTGTTAGTCTAATTGAGCTATTACTGTTGTTATATATACTTTTAATAGCTGAGGAAAAAAACTCACCAAAACCGAATTTTTTAAGGGACTGTAAAATAAATGGATGTTCAACGGTGTCAAATGCTTTGTAGAAATCTACAAACAGCATGAGCCCACCCTCCTCTACCATTTCTGGGTAATCTAAAATATCTAAAATGAGCCTTATGTTATTTCCTATATGCCTTTTGTTCATGAAGCCTGATTGTGTTTCGTCTATGATGGAGTCCAAAACAGACCGTAATCTTCTAGCCAATAAGAGAGCTAAGATTTTATAATCGTTGTTAAGTAAACAAATTGGGCGCCAATTATCTAAAAATAATTTGTCCTTGTTTGGTTTAGGAATTAGAACTGTTATTCCTTGGGTTAGAGAGGTGGGGAGGCATTCGTTTACAATGGATTCTATGAAGACTTTCAATAAAAAAGGGGACAGTTCAGCGATAAAAGATTTATAAAATTCGGAGGATAGCCCGTCACACCCAGGCGATTTGTTATTTTTTAGTTGGTGTATAGCTTGCTGTACTTCTTCAAGTGATATAGGCATGTCACAGTACTCTCTATCCACTTCGCTTATCATCTTCACTGAAAGGGAGTTAAAAAAATTATCAGAGGCAGTTGGGCTAAATTGAGAGCTATACAATTCTTTATAAAATTTTGAACAAAACTCTGATATTTTACGATGATCTTCAGAGATAGCTCCATCAATATTCAACTTACTGATACTGTTATTGGTGGAACGATATTTCTCTAGACTAAAGAAATAATGAGAGTTTTGTTCGCCTTCTTCTAACCACTTAGAGCGAGACCTGATAAAGGCACCCTTTGCTTTTTGCCGATACATTTCATCAAGTTTGATTTGTGAGTAAGATAACTCTTCTTTTTCCTCCATTGTTAGGAAGTCAAAATCTCTGCAGGATAATTTTGTTATAGTAGAGACAATCTTTAACTCATCTGCTTTCCTGGCTTTGACTGTTTCAGCACCAAACTTTCTTAAATATTTTCCTATCTCATATTTGAGCAGGTCCCAGTTGAGCCCAAAACAGTTTTCTTTGTTTGCTTTAGACCAATAAAATGAAATCATATCCTTAATCTTATGTTGGACTACCCCATTTTGCAGTGTAGAACAGTTGAGCTTCCAATAGCTTGAGCGTGTGGTAAGTGTAGAGCCAGCTGAGATATTAAGAGATATGCATATGGCTTTATGATCAGTTAAGGGAGTAGGGCAGATGCTAACATCAACATAATCCTTGTTTAAACTGTCAGATATAAGCCAATAGTCCAGTCGTGATTGCCTAGAGCCTGATTTATTGCTCCAGGTATACAATCTGCTATTAGGATTCTTCTCTCTCCATATATCTATCAGTTTAAATCTTCTTATAAAGTCAGTCAAGTATGAGTCTGAACTGTTATGCTGAGAAGGTGGACTTTTATCTATAGAACCGTCTAAAATAACGTTAAAATCACCTCCTAACAATATAAACGCATTTGGGAATCTAACCAACCAACCTGTAAAGATGTTTTCAATCGACAACAGAAGATTCACATTTTCTTTCTTAGTATTGTACCCATATATATTAGAAACTAAGTAGGTTGAGCCATTGTGTTCAATAACTTGGCAAATAAAGTGACCGTCTGGGTCACATTGTGTGGTCAAGACATTTCCATTAAACCTGTTATTTAAAGAGGCTACCCCGGCTGAACGCTCTGTTCCGTGGGAGAGCCATATAGTATTTCCCCATTGAGACCTCCAAAAGTTAAAGTTGTCCTCCTTAGAGTGAGATTCTTGAAAATAAATAAAGTCTGATTTGAATTGTTTTGCGAACAAAAATAATGCTTTTCTCTTAACACTATTCCGGAGACCCCTGACATTTAGCGAGACAATTGACAACATTTATAAAAACAAAAAGTAAGACCTATGAAAGATAAAGAACTTAACCTTAGATAAGCCTTGATTAAATACTACTAGTGTTGATAAGTAACAGTGGGCTGTCGAGATCGGCACCATATTTAGCATTATAACTCAGCACCATAATATAACCTTGACATCACTCACGTAAATGAAGAATAATGCGCTATATCATATAAACGTAGAAGTAAGAAACGTGTAAACATTATACCCCTTTTTTTTTTTTTTTTCTTTTTTTTTTTTTTTTTTGAACCAGCAGGTACTTCACCTGCTATCTAAATAACACAAAATTTTACCCTGAGATAAAACAAATCAGAGTAATTATCCTGGAATGACCTGAACACGAGGCACTTCTTAGGCAAACCTTCAGAACCAAGCCCGACAGATCACAAACCAATTTCCAAACCGTTCACGAATCCTTTTCCTCCCACGAAGTAAGCCGTTTTCCCTTCATCCCGAGCTTTCTTTATGTGCGGCCACAGTTTTTGTCTGTTCTCTCTGTCCTCTTGGGTTAAGTCCTCTGAGAAGCGAAGATCGTTGTTTTGAAGATAAGAGTTGTTTTTTGCTGCTTTCCAAACTGCATCCCTGTATCTTCGAGAGATAAATCTCATGACAACGCCTCTAGGTTTCGTCTGATCTTGTCGAAGTTTTCCCGCCCGATGCGCGACGTCTATAGCAGCAGATAGCCTTTCCTTTTCCTCCGGTAGAATCGCCTGACAAACACTGGTCACTCGAGCCTGCACGTCCTCCTCCCTGTCCTCTGTCAGCCCTTGGAGCCGCAGGTTCCACCGGCGGCTGTATCGTTCCAGCTCACTAACCCGGTTCATAGTTTTCAAAGCAGAATCCTCGTTCCTTTGCACCCTCTTCTCAATGTAAACCACCTTTGCATTTAAGACTTTAATGTCGCCGCGTACAGATTCCACCATTTTTTCGAGGGTGTCGCTCCTGTTGTTAATAAGATCAGCCAAGGAGCGCACTGCATCGTCTGAGCCGAAGCCGGCTTCTCTAGTAAAAGTTGGTTTCTTATGGAGCGGAGGCTTACTTGGCGTTATGGGCAAGGGCGGGAATTCTACTTCGAGGCTTGTTTGCAGGTTGCAATCCATTCCGTCGTTGGTATACTTGTGGTCGCTAGCTAAGCAGCTAGCCCCCTCCTCGTTGGACATGGAATCGTTAAGACGCTTCTGTCCGGACTTTCTAGGCATTATAGTCGTGTTCGTTTAGTCTTTCGCTGAAAGTTTGTGTTAATCTTTTCTTGTAAATTATTTCAACTGCATTTGCAGAGGCTGGCGGCCAATATGTGCTTTAAATCCAACTTGATGCCGAGAGCTCGTAACGTTGCGACTGTTCACTCCGCCATCTTGCCGGAACTCCTATGTTCAAACAACTTGTAAAGTGAATTTTGCATCTGATGACCCCTTTAAAGGTGTAACTTAGACATGGCACCATCAGAACATATTTCTCTAGGGGGACCAATTATAGTATCTTTTTTGTAAATTGTGTGGATGTTTGATATACAGTATTATGTCATATTAGGATGCCATTAGATTATAGACTAAAAATATGAACTGAAACCAACAGACCTCAAGTTCAGTTTGCAATCTTTTGTTATTTGAAGAAAACAACACTTTATTGTGGTTTGTTTTTGGTCTCCAGACTGAAAAAACATAAGAAGTGCCTACTGGAGCTGAACATAAACAAGGCATCTCTACTGATCGCTGCAGACAAGAAGGGAAGGAAAGAATCTCATTATAAATTGTGTTTTCTGTGCGTTAGTTCAGAATGGCTCACATTTCATAACTCAATATCTAGCACCGCTACCGGCTGATGCTAATACTGTTTACTCTGAGCACACTCTTCATCAGGATAGCTGGGAATAACACTGGGAAATCTAGTCCTTCTTGTGTGTATTTTGCAAGTGTTTAGGAATAATGATTGTAACACCAGAAGTCCATTCATGCGAGTCTGAAACAACAATATGAACATCTGAGTTTCTTGTAGAATGTTTGACTATACTCTGATTACATGACACAGCTTTTACAGCCAAATTTTTATTGTGTTTACACTAGGGCTGTCGCGATTTGTTGATTTTAGTCGACTAGTCGATTTTTAAAAATTATCGACTTCATTTTGCTCGCGTCGACTAACCGGCAAAATACCGGAAGTGGCGCATTTCACGGACGAGAATTCATAAAACACATTATTAGACTATTTTCCAAGGCTGCATGAAAAATTAAACCCATTTAAAAATCATAATTAAGCATAATTGGGAATTCACAAATGCTAGGATTTAATTAAATAATTATATGCGATGCAGTTCTAATACAGTATATGCAGTATATAGGTTAAGTATGTGTATCACACAGCGGCTCCGTTCACAGTAGTTCCACAGAAACTTGTCATTTACATGTATGGAGCATCTCAAACTCCATCTCTGCATGTTGTTTGGGTTTATTATAACATTAATCTGGGAACGCTACGTGCGCCATTTCATCAGATTTGTAAGGTAAACCATTTATAAACCTACGCAAACACAGGAGAATACATTGCAATTTCAAAATAAAAGCTCAAACCCTCACTCTGAGTTTACACATTTTGATGTCCATATATTAATTTAATTACAGTGGCTATAGCATTTCTGTCCTAAAGAAATTACCAAATATTAAAGATTAAGTGGACATTTGAATTAAATGGTGCTTGGCCAATATTAAACAAGGATTAGATCGCGCAGTAATGTGTAAAAATAATCATCAGGCCGTCGGCGCCCCCTGCAGGCCTTTGTTGTTATGCGTAATGTTCAATAAAACCATATGATTTCTAGCTTTTGATACTTTATTTGAACTAATTATTATTGCATCATTGCTATTATATATGTATTTTAAGTCATTTTAAAAGCTATTGTTCACTTACATCTATTTTTATTACCACAAAAAAAAATATTATAATTATAGGGCCCTATGAAATCCGTTTTATTTCCAAATTCATTTTTATCCATTTTCATTTTTCTATACTCTGTTTTAATGGTTAAATTAAATTTTATTAATCAAAAAGCCTGTCTAACTAATTGAGTTTTACAGTTTTATCTATACCAAATTCTGTTTTCCATTATTTTCTGGATTCCATTTTAATGGTTCCATTAAATTTTAATAATCAAAAGCATCTCCAATTAATTGATTTTATATAAAAAAATATATATTATTATTTATTTTTTTTAAGAAATAATGCACATTGACATTTTTCACCTAAATAAATTCTGGTAAATACTCCTTTAAAAAGTGTTTTTTGATTACAATTTTATTATTAGTAGACTAGAACACGTGGATATGTTGTCATTCTTACACTATAATACTGAACTTTGATTTCAGTGATTTGGAATATGAGATGGACACTTGCTTCTTGCACTCTATGTTGCACTTTACTTATGCTTTAAAAAGGGATTTCATAGAAATTTGGATTTCATTTGGTTTAATAAAATATTCTTAAGTAAAATTGTTGATTTTCTGTTGGTAATTAATCGTTTAGATCAGTGGTTCTCAAACATTTTACACCAAGTACCACCTCAGAAAATATTTGGCTTTCCACGTACCACCATTATGACCAACATTAAAATGCAGTAGCACTATGCACAGTTAAAAAAATAAAATAAAAAAAACGAGTCAGTTTTATTTCTAATAAGAATATTTATTATTGTCAGCCTCTTAAAACATTGTAAATACACAGTTTGAACATTAACACTGCACTGTGTTTACTTCCAGGTAAATAAAAAAAACTTAATTATTAAATTAAAATATATTGTACCTAAAAGTGAAATAAAAACTGAACTGTACTTAAATGTTAAAAAAACTGTACTTAAAGATTAAATGAAAATGTATCATACTTAACATTTAAGTACAGTAACTTAGTATTTATTTAACTTAAAGTAGCTACAATACATTTTCATTTAATCTTTATTTAAGTACAGTACAGTTTTTATTTCACTTTTAAATAAAAAAAGTGCTTGATTAAAAATATAAATAAATAACAAAGGCTGTATGTGTAGCTGCAAGTAACAACAATATGTCCCAGGAACTTTTTTCCCCCAGACCTGTTGCTGTCTGCGTTTCCATCGTGGTCTAAAGTACCCAGAAGATTAGGCAAATAGTCTGGTGACGTAACGTTAGGTCTGCGCGCGTTTCTTAATACCAAGTATGCAAATCTCGGACTTGCATCCTCGGTAGTTCAGACTTCACGAGACTCAGGAGTGTGAACTCCCGCGGACGGAACGACGCAAGTCCAGTAATTCTGCAAAGAGCAGCGTACTTGATAACGTCAGTCAGCTCGCCTCGGCTGCTGCAATCTTCCTCACTGTATTTACAGACGAAATATCTCAAACACCACTGCCTCTTTTCGTTTTCATTTAAACATATTAATAGCCGCAGAATGTAGTTCAGGGAACGTACATACATTACAATGAAACAAAATATTATATCAAACATTGCCTGTTTTCATTTTCATTTTAACATATTAATAGAACAAAAGAATAAAGACCAAAGATTACCTGTTAGAGTTACCCAAAACGAATTATATCTTATGTTTAACCACTACAGAGACATCAGAGCCAGCGGCAAATGTCAGAAGGACTAGTCGAGGTTATGCTCCTCTCTTCGGGATACATGAGCACTGGGCGCCCGGTGATCGCGTGGAGCTCACATCTCCGAAATCGGCAAAGCACATTTTCAAATAGGCGCTGTTTTTATAAATAAACCGCCGATTTGAATTTTAAACAACTACATTCTCGCCTGGAATACTTTTAAAACTACATTTCATGACACAATGACAGTAATAAAAAAATAAAAAAAGCGAATATATGTTGGTTGAGTGCTGCTTGAACTCAAGCAATCAGCATGTTCAGAACCCAAGTCCCGCCCCCGAACGTTCCAGACCTTTGAAAAAGTAATACCTCTCAAGCAGGTACTTTCTGAGGGGAAAATTTTTACCTGGATCTTTATTTAGATCCTGGTTCCTGCAGTGTAAACACAATACCAGCCCAAAGTCCCTAGTTCCTCGGTAAAGTTCCTACGGTTGAAAAGCGGCTTTTGGTGGACACGCGGCCTAATTTATATTTAATTCAGAGATTCCTCTGCGTACCACTAGAGGAAGCTCACGTACCACTAGTGGTACGCGTACCACACTTTGAGAACCACTGGTTTAGATTAGGGCTGGGCGATATGGCCAAAAAAATTATCACGATAATTTTTTTCATATTAGTCGATATCGATAATTATCACGATAAATGTCAAATCTTTATTTCTTTCAAGTTTAAAGACAGATAAAGTGAAAGTTGTAAAAATCAGACCATTAGAAAAATGTATTTCTTAGTTTCTGCATGGTCTAATGAGTGATATTGTTTCAAATCAAGAAACAGGTATAATATTAATAATAATAATAATATCACTTTTTTTGTTCTTAGAAATGCACATTTGATAGTAGCTTGAGTTAGGATGCAGAGGTACATTTTTGTTCATTATCAAAATCAGTAACATCTGCAACCTCACTGACCAGGAGCATTGGTCTCCCATTGTAGCATACATTTAAATCATGATAAACACAGTTTATAGCACCTCAATACCATTACTATGAAAAACAGTAGTCTAAAAACATTCAGTACAAATGCACACATGCTATAGCTTAATCACAAATGCATATTATAATTATATAACATTACACCTGTAATAAAATTCTATGTGAAATCTCACAGTCACAATACCATGGAGTTGTACTACAGTAAATCTCGCTTCTGACTGTCTCGTTGCACACAGTGTTTCTCTTGTTTGGCTTTGAGCCTCTGAATTCTGATCTCACAGCGCTGCATGCATCTGCTCTAGTGAGCAAAACGTGATGAGAGTCTTTTCGTTCCGCTTTTGATGCATAAACATTATATCGTTTATCGCTCTTCATATTGTTTTATCGAGGAAAATTATATCGTGATAATTATCGTTATCGAATTATCGCCCAGCCCTAGTTTAGATTAATCGATAAATTAGTCGATAGATTAATCGAAATAAAAATTGTCGTTAGTGGCAGCCCTAGTTTACACGTGTAGCTCTCCTTTTGCAGCAAACAAGAGACCATTCTTAGTCTTTATATCTTTACATGAAATACTATGAACAATGAATGCTGGGATAAGCAGGATTTATACTTTCGCTCGGCTCCGCTCTGCGAGCCTCTGCTGACTGTGCATGCACCTTTACAAACGGATGAGGCTTTTATACTTGTCGCGTTCACCGTTGTACTATTCTTTGAAATGACAGGGGGCGAGGAGGAGTAATTGTCCTCTAAAACTATCGGGAATCACGGTGAGAAGTCGTCATTTGCCGGTAGGGTTGGGAATCGAAAATTGATTCCAATTCCAGAATCGGATACTTAAGGTCAGGAATCGGATACTTGTTGTCAAATTAAAATTTAGATTCCGCCTATCGATTCCTATTAGGGCTGCAACGATTAGTCGACATTATCGACAACGTCGACAATAAAAAATTGTCGACAAATATTTTTGTTGTCGAGTAGTCGTTTGATCTCATATGAGTAAGAGCCTGCAATACTGACCTAGCGCAAGACTGATCTGCCAGAGAAGAACACACACAGCACTGCAAATGCATCCAAACTTGAGCGGCGTAGGCTTTCCTCTCAGTAACAGTGTGAAAGCGTTAAAAATGCATCTGATTACAACGATGTGGATGTTTGCATGAGCAGTTCAGTAACGTAACATTACTCCAGTAGAGTTCGGTCACATTATGTTTATAATATCGTGTAGATAGCTAAACATTTACGTATTAAACATGCATGAAGAGAGGTTACAACTTGATCACAGCACCTAACATTAAAGACAAAGCACTTGATAGCTCATGTTTTGATTATCAGTTCGTTAATAGATTGTTTCTTAAACACGATGTCAAATGTGCACATTCAGTTATTTTTCATGTAGCTAATTAAATGGTGAGAGAGTGTCTCTGTCTGTCATCTCATTTTGTGTGCCATCTATTTTTATAATGAATTGGTAACATTACAATAAGGTATCATTTGTTAACATTAGTTAATGTATTAATTAACATGAATGAACAATACATTTATTACATTTAAGTATTAATCTTTGTTAATATCGGTTAATAAAAATACAGTTGTTCATGTTAGTTCACAATGCATTTATCAATGCAACTTGTGATTTTAATAATGCATTAGTAAATGCTGAAATTAACATTAAGATTAACAAATGCTATAGAAGTATTGTTCATTATTAATTCATGTTAGGCAAGGCAAGTTTGCACATTTCATACACAAAAAAAATTCAAAAACACAAAAGTGCTTTACATAAAAGGAAGTGAAATAGACATTAAAAATAATAATCACAACAATAAAAACATAAAAGGAAATTATATAAAAATTTATTTAAAATGAATTTAAAACCGTTACGAATAGAAAATGATTATACATAAAATACAGTGCAGTCATGTTAACTAATGTTAACTAATGAACCTTAATGTAAAGTGTTACCAATTAATTGTGTAATAATTGTAATTACATAATATGCTTTTCTAAAGCTGAAGTGACCTTTATTTATGTTAGAATATGTATAACTTAATATTCTAACTAATTGCAAAAACTGAATAATCAATCAAAGTCTACTGATTAACCAGTGAATTAATCGACGATTAGTCGATTAATCGTTCTAATAATCGTTAGATTAATCGATTATCAAAATAATCGTTTGTTGCAGCCCTAATTCCTATGCGCTTTTTTTTCTTCATCTGTGAGGACCGGACCTACAGTGATCTGCCAGGATGCTCGCTAGGCTACAGTTGCGATCAGAAGCCAAAAAAGTTAAGTATAATATCTGTGATAGCTAAACATGTTGCAAGAGAGGTGTCACCACCAACATGACAAAGCACTTTAATTTAATAGTTCGTTAAAGATTGCAAACACGATTCAAACACCAATGTGATTCTATTCCTAAATTCGTCTGTTTCATTCCTCAACCTTTGACGTACAGCGCACAATCACATCAGTGTGATTTGAACATTTAAATCTGCATTCGCGCTGCTACTGACCTGAAGAGAGCAGCTGCATCTGTCTGGGATGAAACAGCCTCACAGTCTTTTCAACTACACAGTATCATTATTTCTGTGTTACAAACATTCAAATCACAAAAGTAATGGGATAAAAGTTATAGTTCAGATATAAACTCTGATGTGTACGGTAGTGATTAAAAATAGAGTAAATCACCTTTTGAAAGTAATTTGACACTTCAAATGTAGATTTATCGATTACATTGTTACGCCTGTAGGTGGCGAAAATGGGCTGTTAAAATGTATTTGTCTTTGAATCACACAAGAGATTCGTTCAAGAACACTGATTCATCCAGTAATGAACCAAGTACATCTTGAGTGAGTCACTGAATCATTCATTCATAAATTAAATGTGATTTTGTTTAGTTGTCTAACGTTTTTTTCTTCAGAATCATGAGAGAAGCACAACTTCCATTGGGGAAAAAAAAGAAAAAAGGAAAAAACTAAAACTTAATTTGTTTTTTTAATTTATCCAGAATCATGCAGTTCTATTTTGCACACAAACAGCTCTTAAAGAGTCCAGTTTTTATGTAGCCTGTTGATTTTTGTTCATGGTATTCAGCTCCAATAAATGGTTTGCAAAAAATAGACACAGGATAAATGTTTGATATCAATATTTAATCACATTGGAATCGATACTGGGAATCAAAAAGAATCGGAGTCGATAAGCAGAATCGGAATCGGAATCGATAAAATTCAAACGATACCCAACCCTATTTGCCGGTACAAGACTTCCCGCGTGATGAATGAGTTGATGAATTAATAATTTCTTTATGTACTAACTGATTAAGATAATCTTAAGATTTGGGTTTATTTCGCATCAAACACAAGACAACTTTAAGCAAATAGTGTATAAATAATGTCTACATTAATTCTAATTCTATTTTTATACAATAAAAATAAAACGTACCAATTAAAATGCCTTGGACAAACTATGCAAAAAAAACATCCCAGGTTATGTATGTGACCATGGTTCCCCGAGGAAACAAGACGCTGAGTCGGAAACGCTAGGGGAATGCCTTCAGCGATATCATGCTCTAAATCATACGTGTAATCAGTCCAAACGATGGGCGAGACGTCACGGGCAGGTGATGTAACGACCAGGAAGCATAAAAGCACGTGAGGTGTAACCGGCGTTAGCTTCTAGGAATGAAGCAAGCTCTAGTAGGGATGCCGGAAGTATGGCCCTGCGACGCAGCGTCTCGTTCCCTCGGGGAACCATGGTTACATACATAACGAGATGTCCACGCCGCCAGACTTGCAAATCCCTGCCTAGAGCACAGCTATGGCGAGAGAACAGAAGAGCCAGGAGTGGCTCGCAATTCTAGGTCATAGAACCTGACGAACGTGAGGGGCGTAGACCATCCCGCAGCGTTGCAGATGTCCTGCATAGGTACACCTGCCAGAAAAGCCTTGGAGGCCGCCACACTTCTAGTTGAGTGAGCCTTGACCCCCAATGGTGAGGGGAGATCAAAGGACTCGAGGCTATAGAATAGCATCCTGATCCACCACATAGCATAAGCTTCTTTGGCCGGAGGCCTCAGCCTCAGCGCACCGTGGAGGAAACGTTTAACCAGGGGGTCCTTGCCCACTGACTGACCACCAAGAGGGGCATGGTAATCCACAGCCATATCACCCTGCAGCCCAAGACCGGTTGCCCACGGAAGCTAAGCAGGGTTGAGCTTGGTCAGTACCTGGATGGGAGACCTCCTGGGAAATCTAGGTTGCTGTTGGTAGAGGTGTTAGGGAGGCCAGCAGGGGGTGCTCACCCTGCAGTATGTGTGGGTCCTAATGCCCCAGTATAGTGACGGGGACACTATACTGTCAAAAGAGCACCGTCTTTCGGATGAGACGTTAAACCGAGGTCCTGACTCTCTGTGGTCATTAAAAATAACATGACACTCATCGTAAAAAAGAGTAGGGGTGTAACCCCGGTGTCCTGGCCAAAATTCCCTCCACTGGCCCTTGTCAATCATGGCCTCCTAGTAATCCCCATCCACTTGATTGGCTCGATCCCTCTCTCCTCTCCACCTGTAGCTAGTGTGTGGTGAGCGCACTGGCGCCGTTGTCCTGTGGCTGCCATCGCATCATCCAAGTGGATGCTGCACACTGGTGGTGGTTGAGGAGAGACCCCCCCCACATGATTGTAAAGCGCTTTGGGTGTACAACCATACACAATAAAGCGCTATATAAATGCCTCATTCATGCATTCATTCATGGTAGGCCGCTATAGCCGCCACGTAGACCTTCAGGGTGGAGTGTGTTAACCCTGCGGAAAAATGGGCCTGCATGAACTCCAGCACTGTACCAAACAGGCAGTTAACTAGGTTGAGCTGGCGGTCTCCGCACCATGAAGTGAAGAGCCTCCACTTCAGGGCATACAGCTCTAGATTGGAGGATGGTCTCAACAACCTCGGTTGAGAGACCAGAGGCTATGAGAGCCACACCCACAGCTTCCACAACTCCAGGTGGGGGTGAAGGATCATGCCCTCCGCCTGTGAGGTTATTTGTCTAGAAATTTTGAATGGACCCACATACCTGGGACTGAGCTTTCTACATGGGAGTCGAAGACGTAGATCTCTGGTTGAGAGCCATACCCATTGACCAGGCGTGTATTCGGGGCTCGGGCGTCGATGTCGGTTAGCTTGATGAACTTGTCGTCTTACGGCATGAAGGAGATGAGTATGGGCCCGATCCCAGACCTCCTCACTGTGTTGCAGCCAGTCGGTAATGGTTGGTAGGTCGGTGGGTTCTCCTGACCAGGGGAACATTGGAGGTTGGAAGAATAACCCGGTATTCATAGTGCCCACTAGTGGTAGAGAATGCTGTTTTCCATTCATCCCCCTCTCGAATGCGAATCAGATTGTAGGCGTTACGTAGGTCGAGCTTGGTGTAGAATGTGGCCTGACGAAGTTGCTCTAGTGAGGCTGGAACTAGTGGCAAAGGATAGCGGAACTTAACTGTGATATCATTCAGGCCACGATAGTCGATGCATGGCCGAAGTCCTCCATCTTTTTTCTTAACGAAGAAGAATCCGGCTGAGGCCGGTGAGGTTGATGGTCTGATGAAACCTTTAGCTAGCTCTTCTTCGATGTATTGTCTCATAGCTTCAGACTCAGGTTGAGCTAATGGAAAAATTCTACCTTTGGGAGGAGTGGTGCCGGACATCAACTCTATGGCACAATCGACTGAACGGTGAGCAGGGAGTTGAGATGCTTTCTTCTTGCTGAATGCTTCGGCGAGATCAGAGTATTCGGAGGGCAGGTCGGTGTTAGTTGCGTTCTGAACGGTTGGAAAAGATGGGATGGTAGAGGCTTTGGGAATCTTTGAGAGACAGCGTTCTTGACACGTAGTGCCCCATTGAAGGACCTGCCCCTCTCTCCAGGAGATGTGAGGATTATGTGTGCGCAGCCAAGGTAATCCGAGGATGATAGGGTGATTTGGTGAGTGAATGACGTAGAATTTAATGAATTCTGAGTGAAGAGTTCTGATCAGCAACTTGGCTTCCTCTGTGATGCGGGAAACTCTCCCCTCTCCGAGAGGGCGGCCGTCTAGCGCCTCCACTGCCATGGGAGAATTACAGGGGGTCAGTTTCAGTTTATGTTGCTGAACCAATTCTAGCGACACAAAATTGCCTGCTGCTCCAGAATCTATCAATGCCGTGGTAGAGATTACTTTGTCCTGAATTATAATTTTGACTGGAAGTTTAAAGCTTGATGGAGAGGTCGTAACATGATCACTCACCGATCGAGAACTAGTCGATGGACGGACCGGGCAGGATATTTTCATATGTCCAGCTTGACCGCAATAGAGGCATAGTTGATTCTGCATGCGGCGTTCCCGTTCCTCGGACGTTATGTGAGTG
Organism: Schizothorax lantsangensis; assembly: GCA_027422415.1. NCBI lineage: Eukaryota > Metazoa > Chordata > Actinopteri > Cypriniformes > Cyprinidae > Schizothorax > Schizothorax lantsangensis. The sequence goes on from CM049859.1 coordinate 5,090,507, forward strand.
AATCCCAACTGCATGGGTTCGGCCATGGTGGTAGTTTCGGGCATGTAACGGGGCGTGGTCCGAGCGGAGCGCCGAGAACGGATCAGATTGTCGATCTTTATGGCTAACTCAATGAATTCACTCAAACTCCTCCCCTCATCTCGACAGGCCAATTCCGACTGTAACTCCAGATTCAAACCTCTCCGGAACAAGAGTTTTAGTGTGTCCTCCACCCAATTAGTTTGAGCCGCGAGAGTTCGGAAAGATAGAGCATACTCTGCAGCGGGCTTTCTTCCTTGCGAGAGAGTTCACAGTTGGTCACCAGCATTCCTCCCATCTGCGGAATGCTCGAATACCTCACGGAATTGCTGGAGAAATGAATCGAAGGTGGGGAAAGCTGAGCCATCCATCCTCCAAACAGCGGTCGCCCACTCTAACGCCTTCCCGGTGAGTAATGAACAAAGGCAATGCGGCTTGAGTCTGTGGGGTATAGTGAGGGTTGCTGGTTAACAAAAAGCGAGCATTGTAGTAGGAAGCCTTTGCATTTGGCAGATTCTCCATCGAATTTCTCTGGAAAAGCGAGTCGGGGGTTTATTGAGGGTACCTGAGCTGGTGGAGAGCTACTGCGGGCCGGTGGAGGATGAGATGCAGTTTCGGGCGGTGATACACTTAGTCCTTGCAGTGCTTTGACCAGCTCCTCGGTCAGGGTGGTGAGTCGATTTAACTGGTTTTGGTGCAAGGTGAGCTGTGAAGCTTGTGCAGATAGCTCGGTTGATAGTTGCATGAGCGCTGCTGGATCGCTGTTTGGCGAAGTCTTCTGTAACGAGGAGTCAGAGAAGTTTGGATCCATTTGCAGTTTTATTGAGAATAGTCAGGCAGTACAAGGTCAGATACCAGCAAGGCAGATCAGTAGAGACAAGGCAGAGACAGAGTCGAACACCAGGCAAGAGATCAGGGCAGGCGGCAAACAATCACAGTCCAATAAACACAATCCAAGTCGGGGCAGGCAGCAAACAATCAGAATAACGAGTAAACAGTCCAAGGTCAGATAACAAGAAAGCAAACACGGGTAGAACGCTCAGAAATGACAGCCAGGCAAATCAAGACTTCGCAACAGGTCTGTGTGTGTGTGTGGCTTATATGTGTGTGTAAATGAGGAACAGGTGTGGATGATTGATCAGTCCCAGGTATGAGGGAAAATGTGAAACGGATTCCGAATGGCAACTGACTAGTATTCAGGTGATGGTTCCCTCTGGTGGTGCGGAGGAGGCGGTATGGGAGCCTCCTCTGTAACAACAGCTTGGTTTAATGTGTCGGCGCCGACACAGCCGGTTTTAAAGGGTTAAACTGCTTATGTTTCACACAAATGCCAGCATAGACGAGCATGTTTGGCTAGAATCGCCAGAACACGTGCATCTTCGGAAGCAGAGCTGCGTGGAAAGTTACAAAAAATGCTGTGCACACCGTCACGCAAAACGACATTGCGCGCACTCAAAGCGAACTTCCGCAAACACCGCGATGACGGCATATTTGCTGTGCACACCTAAGCGAACTTGCGGCCCCGTCGAGTATAAATCAACCTATAGGCTCCAGCATCCTGTAACTCTACATCGGACAAGCCATTTGGGGAATGAATGGATGAATGGATGAGCAATGAAACAATGTCTACTTTTGCCCTGTCACGGTATCAAAATTTCAGTATCAGCACCAATAAAATTACCCAGTTCTCTGTACCAATTTTGGTACCATAGCAAAAATGATTGCTAGTATTGTTTTTTTTTTTAAACTTAGTTAATTATCAATGCTATTGAGTGAATAATACATAGTATTGGGTAGCTTAAAAATATATATATATATTTTTATATGGCTATCAACTTAGCAGCAACTCCTGAAATTTAGCAGCATGAAAAAAATAAAATAAAGTTATATACAGAAATCTCATATCACATTTCATATCACATTTCTGCAGTACAAGCTCACTTAGTGAAAACTGCCATTATAATCAAAAAAATCTGTCTATATGGAACAATGAATCTTATTTCGTGTTTATACATTGTTGGTTATAGAAAAAAGATTTCAGAGCATGCAAAGCTCTCGATGAACAAGCTCTGTCATTTTGAGTGGATACTGAGTGAACGTAAAAGCCTCTGATTGGCTATTGCGTTCACACGCTCATCAAACATGTTCATGATTGGCTACAATGCTCAACGCTTAAAAAACACTTTGTAAATAGAAACCTATGACGTTCTTCACAGAGAACTCACACAAATACGCACAGGAGCATTTAAAAGCAACCGCCTATCAGTGGCAACCGAACCGACCTGGTACTCAGTGTCAGTATCGTTGCGTTTTTAAAATGTAAGTATCAACTTGGAATTGAATTATCAGTACTTTTGACAACACTACCAAAAATAGCATCTTACCTAGTATGATGAAGCACAACACTCATTTAACATTAATGTCTCTCAACATTGATAATCCTCTCTTCTGGTGTATCATTAGGTACACCTCAAAAGTTAATAAAACCTTTGCATCATACATCATGTCGAGGTTTTAAGCAATGCTTCCTGAGAGCATGGAGTGCACTGGCAAGGAGCCATTAGCCAAAAAAAGAGGAAAAAATCACATGCACATTAGCTCATTAAAACTGATTAATTATGGCACACCATTAAGGTATTGCAACATTTAAAATGATCAGGGGAAATTGATAATTCCAGACTGTGAAGTGACTTCATGCCTTGACTTTATACACAAAAGTATATATATTACCTGGTCAAGCTTTTGATATAATTCTATGACCAGAAGTTGGTAACTATACTTGTTAGCTATGAATAGCTATATGACTATATATGACTCTCGCTTTCTATTTAGTTGTTTAAACAAGCATGATTAAACAAGCCTGATCTGCAATTTTTTAAATTTTTGAGAAAGTTTGGAAGTTCAAATATCTATTTCGAAATATAAAGTGAATACAGAACAAACTGCATAAAACTGCAGAAGAAACATAGCAAACTCAATTACTCTGCAATATCTCTGCAGTACAATCTTGTACTGTAACATCAAGTACATCACAACTTGTTTGCTTGCAGTTCTTACAACTGAATCGTTCTGGTTGACAGAAGTTCAAGATTCTTCACTCTTACTAACACATTCACACAAGCACTGACACACACACAAATCTTTCTTCCAGGGTACAAAGACAGTTTAATAAATGGAGATGGCAAAAAGGGCAAAAGCAATTTCACTGTAAAGAGGAAAGACCAACATTGCCAAAGTTCTCCAAAGTGCAGTGCTATAATTTTAAAACGAACCCAAACTTGTACAGTGTCAAGATAAATTTACACCCATCTGAACATTTCTGCAAGAAACAAGCGATCAACCCTGCTGCATCAGCACTGCTTCATGTGTGTCGCATGCAAGGGATGACAGGTGGACGGATTGAGGGTGAATGGGGTTTTAAGGCTTCTCGCCTCAAATGTCAAAAAGCACATTTATGATACACTCACTCCAGTAAAGCTCTCTCCAAGGAACGAAGGCAAGAGATATCAGTGCTCAGCCAAGGCCGGTGGAACACAAAAGAGGTTCCAATAAGATGGATAATGAAAAGTCCTTCCATCTATGTGACAACTCCAAATGAAGTGATGGCTTGAACGTAATGCTGCAGAAACATCTAGGTTGGTAATGAGGTAAAGAAGAGACATGTCCACAGAAATGGAAGTGGAACCTAAGGTTTAACAACCAGTGTGTCTTTAAATAAGTGAAGATGTACTTAATATATGTGTGGAGGACAAGTAAGCTATATCTCTCAGACAGCAACAACAAGGATTAGTTTCTGAGAAAAAAAATCAATTTTATTTTCAATATTCTGCAGAAAAATGGTGCCCAAGTCTCTTGTGCAAACTGTTGACCCTCCTTTTTTGGCACTCTGATTGGGTAAATATACTCATTCACTCCAGTCCAGAGACTCCCAATAAATGTTTCAGTCACCTGCGCATCTTGTCTTATTTATATATGCATGGCATACTGCCAAAGAACAACTCTGTCAAACCAATGATCAGATGTGATAAGGGCAATGCATCATTTTATGATGATTTTTTAATTAAGCAATATACAACTTGTGAAATGCATTTCTGATGATCCATTTCGAAGATGGCTGTCAATATACTGTATGTAAACACTGAAAGCTACCGGAAAGGTTCATATAGTTTAAAGAGGTCAACTAGGTCATAACCAACTGTTTTTTTCTTTTTGCAATATTTTTAGCAGCAGAGCTTTAAAGGGAATGCATTTTACAGCAATTTCTTAGAAAGGGCTTTAGTATGCTGACAGTGTGATATGCTTGTTAAGACTATGCTCTCTAAGAGGGTTTTTAAAAACATCTGGAGACTCCAGTATGTTTTTATTCTTTTGTGTTCCATCTAGCTCTTGGACACGATCCTAAACCAGCATTATCATACAGGGCTTCTTCAAGGGCAACTAGTTCTTCAGACAACCCATCAACTAGCCCAGGGATAATCACAGTCCTCGGGGTCAAATGCATACATGTCACAAGGTCATCAGTGATCCACTGCTACAGTTTGGATTTTTTGAGAATTAGAATTTTGCTGCTTTCTCTGCATAGCAATTATACTCTGCAATTAAACATATAATGATGCATATAATGAATACCATTATAATGAAATAAAAGATCTACACTGCAGGCTTGTCGATTATAATAATGTGAGAAGGGCCATTCTTATAGGGCATATTCTTGCATTCCTTTGGCTCTAAAGCTCTGATGTTAGTCTATGAACACATGCACTAGATGGGCGTTTGACAGCATTTTACTGTTTTTCGCTTGGTGCACCATGGTTATTAGAGCTGGGTAAAAAATATACATTTCTCGATTTTAATCAAGTCTCACTTTTATGAAACTTTATCGATTCTTAAATCCCAAGAATCAATTAGTCTAGCCTGTTTTCAGTTAATAAACGGAACACCGTAGTAAGCCTCAAATCCAATAACTCACAAAAACGTTTTAAATGCAAAAAATGTGTTACTTTTGATACGAAACAAAGTCTCAGATTTCAAATTCTGTCCATTTTTTTCGACATTAAAAAATAAATACCATTTCTGCACTGTTTAATGTGGAGTGAAAAACTCTGTACCTCCTTCAAGAGAAGTTCAAGAGAAGTGGCAGCACGAAGCGCATGTGAAAGGATAATCTCCTCTGCTTTAATATCATCACAAAATAAACATGAATAAACAAAATAAACAATGAATGTATGGTTAAGGCATGTTAAAAAAGTAAAAAAAAAAATGAAAATTGAAACAAACAAAATATTGCTGATTTAAAGGGGTCATGACATGAGAAATCAAATTTGCCTTGATCTTTTGGCATATACGAGGTCTTTGTACCTCCTCATTCTAAACAAAGGCTTTATTTAATCAAGCTCCAAAAACAGCTTGTTTTGGATTCGAGGGGCAAGGTGATATCACCCGGGTGCAGTTGTTTGCATAAACACTGCCTCCAGAGCAAGACATTGACGAATAGTCTTCTTCTCACCATAGGTCCCGCCCACTGAAGTTCAGCCACTTAAAGGTGGGGTATGTAATTTTTCGGGGCCGAGTACCAAAACAAACTTGTAGCCAATCAGCAGTAAGGGGCGTGTCTACTCATGATGTGGAGGAGAGAGCGTTCAGTGAACAGCCGAGCCGAGCGACAGAAAGATAGAGATAAAAAACAAAAGAAGAAAACGTCTGCGGAACGATAAGGCAAGAAGTAGGACCCATGTAAATATCGGATCAGCTTTCCAGCGCTGGAGAGAGCTCAAGGAGCGGAAGTAGGGCTGCACAATTAATCAAATTTCTAATCGCGATTACGATTATGGATGCCACGATTACATAATCGTTCAAAGCCGCGATTACAAAAATAAATAAACAATTAAAAATGCCCACTTGCATTATTCTGTGTGCTTAAGGGGTGTTTGCAGCGCGGGGTTTAACAAACTCAAACACACTGGATAAAAGACATTTTGTCTAACTGATAGTCGTTGTCACTCTGTTGTGCAATGATAGATATGTTAAACGCCAAACGTGTCAAAAGCGTAACCAAATAGCGGGACTCGTTTGAACCACAGTTGCCAAGTCCGCGTATTATACACGACTTTGGGCTTCTTTTTTTGTAAAGTTGCCGGAAAAAATCCCTGGTCGCAGGTTGCGGTTTTTTGGGCTTATTTCAGAAAATATGGTTGCTTGTTAGGGAAATCTGACAAGCAACTTCGTTTCTTTATTTATGTTCGCCGTATTCTCCAATGCATTGATTGACACTCTGTCTGCTCGCAGTTAATAGCCAACCAGTGCAATAATATACAATAATATAAATGCAGTAGAGTAATTTGCCATATGTTCCGCCCCCTCATTGGAGAAAAATCACATTCAAAAAGAAGGCGCGTGATGCTGTAATCCAAGCGATGATAGAAGTAGACGTAGAGGAGAGGGGTGAGTTTTTTACAATGTTTTTGTAATGTATTAATTATCACGGGCTGTAATAAAAAAACAAGTAGGCATATCCTAATACTAAGAGTAAATACATTTGGTTCGAATAGCCTGGTATGGCAAAATGTCTTAAAATTTTTTTTTTTTTTACATTTAAACTTAGACCACATTATTAGATTACCTTTTGACTTCAAGAATGCACATAAATGACAGCTTAATATTTTTTTAAAATCTTTTTAATAATCTTTTTAATAATATTATATAATATAATATTTTCTTTTTTAATATAATATTCTAATTTAATATAATATTGTTTATTATTATTTGATAGTTATATATACATTATTTTATTTTAAATGGAAGAAAAACCTGTTTTTGACCTCAAATAAAGCACGTTCCCTCTGTACATGGCTGTGGGGACGAGCAGTTTTGTGGTGCTTGGAATTCTTTATAATTAATTAAAAACAAATATTGCCACATTGATGGCTCAAGAAGGTGTAATTGTTCAAATAACACACAGTTTAATTTTAAAATATAAAAAATTGTAACCAACTGTAATATTTCTGTAAAGGCTAGGGACAGAAAACTGGACATTTCCATAGAATGACCCCTATATATTTTAGGCTATAAATATGTAGCTATGTTACAGCTCCACTTTGAAGCTCTTGTGTTTTTCTCCTTTTCCATCTCTCCAATCTTATGATTCACAGGTGATTGGAGATGAGTTTTGTTATGCATAATTTTACCCTTTTTTTGTTTAAAGAAGAAACCAAACCAATGTATAGTTGACATTTGAGGCTCAATGCTATAGAAAAGCAATAAAAGTTCAGGAAGAGTGTTTTCAGCCTATTTTTAAATATATATTTTATATAAAAATATGGCATGCAGCTTCAAACAATGGCATAGATCTGTTCAAAATAATCGTTATTAATAATCACAATTACAATCTCAAGGGAATAATCGACAATTATGATTTTTGTCACAATCGTGCAGCCCTAAGCGGAAGGCCTGCGATCAGACGCCGAGGTTGCTTTGGTTCTTCTCGATAGGTTAATAACACCGTGTCCACACCGGACGCGCCGCGCCACGACAGCTAAAGTCTGCCTATACTGGACGCCATAAAGCGACCGCTGAAAATCATTTGAAATTTGTGTCAACACGTCATAAATAGAACGCGGCAGCAGTTTTCTGACGGGGATTTGTCATGACGAACCGCGCATCATCCAGTGTAGACAGCATCACTGATTATAATGACTTCTATAGTATTTTTTCGCGATGCTCACATCCGGTGTAGACACGGTGTAACATTGGTTTTGCTTTGTTTCACAGAACTAATCATTGCCTGGGTTGCGTAGGTTACGTATGTGTGGGGCAGAGCTATCAAAATAGGGGCGAGACCCTTTGTGGTAGGGGCGTGTTTGTTTCGGTGATTTCAAATATCAACATTGGCTTCCAGAAATCGCTTACCCCACCTTTAACGGCTGAAACTTGATTATACTGAATGCTTGTGTCACGTTGCGTCCAAAGCAAATAGAAATTACAATCACTGCTGCAATCTTGTCTACACTGGATACAGTATACTGATGCGCATTTGCTTTCTGACACAGTCCACACACTCTTTCACTAGACAAATGGAGTGAAAGAACGTTCACTTTGGCGTGTTTGGTTTAAACAGCTCGTTCACATCTTTGTACAGATATCAGAAGGATCCCAGCATAAGGAACAGGTGGATACTTTATTTTAAACGGCACCCCAGATCATGTCAGAGGAATGTCCGGAGCATTTTGCTTTGTAAACTAGGCACGGTGTCATGGAGAGTTCACAAAAAAAACCTTTGTTGAAAGATGAAGCGGTACTATATCTGACTGCAGCTGCATCACAAACCGTAAGTAAATGATTTCATAATGCTTTGTCTGGAAATGACCATTTTATTTTGATTATGTTGTCAAAACACTCACATGCAATAGCGAGGGGGCGTTGATACTGTTTCCTATGCAATGACGTTAGCCAATCATAACAGTGGCCGATCACTGAGAAGCCTTAAAGGACACGCCCCTTTAAGTTAAGTTTTAAAACTGTAGTTGTGAATAAATATGCTTTACAAGTCTAAAATAATATTACTGTGAAAAATCTTGAAAATTAAATGAATTAACGCACATTTTAAAACTAAACAATGATTAAGTAACATGAAGTAATTTTATTACACTGCATTTTCTAAAAGTGGCCCCAGGAAACCAAATGTCAGTATCTCTGGTCTAGTTGATTTTGAGAACATGTAGTTTTGCACATTCCTAGTCAATTTGGAGCTTGGATGTCTCCTCCTAGATTATCAAGACTTGAGTGTTCCCTCTCGTAAATCCTCCTGGAGGAGGAACATTTTGTGGAATCCATCAGGTGTAACCGCCACTGAGGAAGAAAGCCGCTCTAACGTTTTGCCTCACAGATGACTGTCACCTAAAGGGTAAACAAAACGCAAGATGCCTGTGCTCTGGTGAGACTCGTGACTTATCAATACTATCAGTCAAGTGCCATGTGTGTCACTGTGCATTATCTCTCCTATCAAAGCACTTTGGCCCGACAGATGTGACAGGTTTCAAGCTCTCTGCCCTCACTTGCATGCACTATGTAAACAACATACACTATATTGCCAAAAGTATTGGGTCACCCCTAGGGTTGGGTATCGTTTGGGGTTTTTTCGATACCGGTGCCAAATCGATACTTTTAAAATGGTGCTGGTGCCTAAACGGTGCCTGAACCGATACTTGATATATATATATATATATATATATATATATATACACACACACACACACACACACACACATACTGTATATGGAACTAATGAAGCTCCAGAAAATCCCCAATATGGACAAAGGCATTGCTATTCCTGTAACTGAGTAAACAGAATATATAAACGTTTTGAATGATAAAACAAATACATTAAACACTCGACTACGACAATATATAGTTTGTCTGTGTTATTCAAGCCATCTCTGGTATTTTCATAATTAAGTACTGTATATTTAAAATCCATTGCTAATCAATGCATTATTAGCCTATGGAACATATTTTCTGCCTTATTCTGTGACAAGAAGCTATCAGATCACAAAAGGAAGCATTTAACAGTTGTTGTGGACTAAAAAGGTTATAATGTTCTATTTTGTTGGTTTAAACAGGTTTAAAAACGTGAATACAAAAGAATTTTAGCTTTAGGCATTTTAATTAAAGCTAGGGCTGGGCGGTATATAGAGTTTGTACGATATATCGATATATTCTTTATAATCGATACGTTATTATGAAGCAATACAGTTAATATTGATATACAGTAGTTTGATACGAGCGCATCTGATAAAATATCTAGGGAGGACACAGACTGAACTGCTGCGGAGAAAGTACATAATACAATTTGTTCTAAACATGTGACAAGCTTTATATGAAGGGCTATAAAAAAAACTCGTAAGATACAGTAGCCTATAGTTTATAGTTTCAGTTTAAAGCGGCTCGCGCTCACAGATGCTCTGACAGAAAGGCTGCGTGTGCCGCTGACAGAGATGCTTCTCGCGCTGTTTAATGTGTTTGCTGTTTTCCGTAATGCATAACTTACAATTCACAGGTATATTCTCCATCTGTAAATGTTAGAAAGCCATGGAAATATTTCCATTTTGCTGTCAGAAGTGCGTGAGCTTTTGCTTTGCGATTCTCTGCTAAACTTCAAAGACTTCATTTAGAATGAGCGCCGCCGTGCGCATGCGCGCCAAACAGACGGCGCCCAATGAAATAGGAGCGCAATAACTCTGACTAAAATATACATTTTGCTGAAATATTTGTAGTTGTAGCCTGTGATGCTTCTTACGTGCGTTTCGGAGAAACAAAGGACAAATATTTGAATCGATCGCTCAGGCATGGCACCGAAATGAGGCACCGAAATCTGAGTTCTGATTCGGTTCTAGTACATACCGGTTACATAGGTACCGGTGCCATATTGATACCGGGTTTCGGTACCCAACCCTAGTCACCCCCTTCTAATGAACAGGTTTGACTACTTTAGTAATTTCCATGAGTACAAATCTTAATATTTAAGCATATTATGATATTCTAGGGAATTGGGTGCTTCTAATTGTATAGCAACAGTTTGGACAGGACCCTTTTCTATTCTAACATGACAATGCATCTGCGTATAAGGCAAGGTTCAAGAAGAAATGATTGATTCAGTCAGTGTGGAATAACTTGACTGGTCTGCATAAAACCAAGTCCTAATCCCAGCTGAACACCTCTGGTGTTACTTTAAATGCAGACCTTGAGCCAAAAACTCATCACCAAACACCAATGACTTGTAAATATGGGTACAGTAATTTTAGACACTTCCAAAACTGTTGCAACAGAGATTGAAATACAATTTTTAAATACAATGAACTACGTTTTCATCTTTGTTGCCACAGTTTTGGAAGTGCATTTTTCTGTTCTAAAGACGGGGTGTCACAATACTTTTGCCCATATAGTGTGTGTACAAGTCATTGGTGTTTGGTGATGAGTTTTTGGCTCAAGGTCTGCATTTACAGTCACACCAGAGGTGTTAAACTGGGATTAGGACTTGGCTTTATGCAGACCAGTCAAGTTCTTCCACACTGACTGAATCAATCATTTCTTCTTGAACCTTGCCTTATACACAGATGCATTGTCATGTTAGAATAGAAAAGGGTCCTGTCCAAACTGTTGCTATAAAATTAGAAGCACACAATTCCCTAGAATATCATAATATGCTTAAACATTAAGATTTGTACTCATGGAAATTACTAAAGTAGTCAAACCTGTTCATTAGAAGAGGGTGACCCAATACTTTTGGCAATATAGTGTATCTGTTAGCCAACAGTTTAGTGATATCATGTCATTTTCAGATACCTCAATATGATAACCTGCCACCCTCCCATTGACCAACCACATTTGATGCCTCAGGTTTGATCAATAGCTAATGCAATCTGAAATTCTATCCATCAAACTCTATCCATCATACTGATTGATGCCAACTGAAATCATAATACCATTATCGTTATCTGCCTCACCACCAGTCCCAACTGACTCTACATGAAATAATGAGTGGGGAAATGATTAATAGGGAAGAAATGGAAAGTAAAAAGTTGACTGGGTTCTGGAAGGCAGGAGAGAATTAGTGTGGTGCAGTAACACATAGTTAACGAGACTAGTGCAGCCACAAGACCAGATGAATGAAAAGTAGAGAAATGACCAAGGTTTGAGTAATTGTCCCAATCTGTGCCTGAAGCCCAATATGGCTAACGGGTTGAATTTTTATGGACGAGTCCAGGTCATTATATGCTTGTGAGCAGGCAGCCACCAAAAAGTCTGTGAAGAAGATAAGCAGTTAAGCTATGGGGAGAATGTGAGGCTGTGACCTGGATTTTTTTGACCTAAAATTAATTCTGTCCTTATCTTTGACTTTGCAAGTCTTCTGTTTTCCCTTTTGTCTCTTCAACTTCCAAGTTCAGCTGTCAATAAAAAATTGAACAAAGAAAAAAAGGACTTGCTTAATAAGAGCATGTTCCCTTCAAACTGGCCTCATCAAACACAGTTTATCGATATTTATTTGAGGCAGTTTTGACTAAGAATCAAATGAAGTCCAAGTACCCTTGAAGCTACTTAATGAACATTACGTGCATGCTAAAATGTGTGACAGCTACCTTTAGAAGATGAGAAGTGTTGGCCACTGAAGTGTAAATTCTATGAACTGGCAGGGAACAAATTACCATATTTTATTTATTTTGGAAATTAAAGAATCTAAACTAACTGAACTAATACATTTGTCTTCTTATCATTCACAGGTGAATTGCGCTGAATTTTCATGCACATATATAAGATATTTGCATGTTAAGTGATCTTTCAGAATTTTACAAATGCATTAAATAGATGCAAATAAGATTTTCATTGGCTACAATGGCTCTTTAGGTGCATGAGCTGAATCAGTGAGTCATGAGTGCTCTAGGCTAACTCTCATTTCTCCTTTCACATATCTCTGTCTACTCACTGCTTGTACTAGTGAGTGACAAGCTCTTGACTGACCCCGGTAGAGTCTTCTTGCCATTAAAAAGGCTCACCTAGTTTACCTTCTGTCAGAATCGATTAACCCCAGCTCTACTTTTCCTTTCTGGTTATGCGGCTGAAGGGACAGTGATTTAAGCACAAGCTGACATCTCTAACACAATCACACTAAAGTAAACCTATCTATTTTACTGTATGCTAATAGTTTGGGTTATGATTTCTCTTGGTTTTCAAAAGCATTGTGTCTTTTGTCTTGTGTTTCTGAAAATGTGTAATAATAAAAAAACAAATTTTAACAGTTTAACAAGTAAATTGTATTATTCTCTTAAAGTGAGCAGTATGGGGGAAATCTGCCCCCCCCAAAAAATGTCATATGACCATTCTGATCCATGCAAGTATTTCAGTCAGACACAACCAGGCCAGGTCTGACATGAGACAACAAATAAATTTGACCATCTCGCTGGCACGTTCTCCTTTGTGTTTTCCTCCTGCGTGGGGATTGTCAAATAATCCTACTTCAGAGGTGTAAAAACTGCTGAGTCATCTAGAAATACCAAATACTAAGGATTTGGAGAGCTCAGACACATTTTTCTGCTTCAGAAAAAAGGCAGTGCTTTTCTTCAGCCATCCCAGTTTGACGTGTAAATCTGGATTTTTCACTTCTTTCCAGCATAGCTGCCCACTAAAAAAGAGGCTCTGAGCTCCAAGCACATGAAAGGTTGAAGTAACGGTGAAAAGTCTGTTTAGAGACAGTCACAGTTAAGAAGTCATCTTGTTATATGCCTCGCTCTGCCTATGTGATATTGAAAACAAGGTGTAAAGGGTAGGGCAAGGTTAATAGCAAAACCCTGCAACTCCACGGTAGATGAGTCATGGCTCATTTAGATTAAAACAGGTGGTCAAATGTCAGAGAGTCGAAGAGGGTATAAAATTCTAGAATAACATTGACTCCCTCCAACCTTATGAATATATAAATATATAAAAATTAATTCAATTTTAATATGCAAATTTCAGTTGCCTGAATAAGGACAAGCAGCTTTGATATCTTGGGGACAGAAGCCAGTTTTAAAAGTTAGGAATAATGGATGGTTGTGACAAACAACAGTAGAAACTAATAATTCGTCCCAGTGACTTTAATCACTTTGGCACCATTCCTTTAAAGTGAAATGCTAATGTACAGCATTAATCTTTCCTTGAAGTTAGTGGAACCAAAGCTAGAGAGAGTAAGAGAGAGAGAGAGCGCGAGAGAGCAGACATAAACTGTTGCCCACTCCTCTCAGTTTTGCAGAAGTGCTGAAAGTGGGTTTATTTTCTTGCTTTGAGCACTGCATTTGGAGCTATAATTGTAATTCTGGCCTGAGTCGAGCTCACAGGCTAGCTGAAAATGGCTCCCTTGAGGGGGAGGAGTCTTCTGGAGCTCACAGACCTTCAGTTTTCAGCACTTAACCTGCCATGTTTCTTATCTACCACTGCCCTCATTACCATGGCCTTGCCAAGATATCTGGGCTATGGTCTTCACATCTTTAATGTGCTTTTTAATCTGTTCCAGGCCATTTCACAGCTGTACGCCTTGTCTCTCAAGGGTTGGGATATACACCAAAAGCAATGCTATATGAGTTAATTTCTCCTACTGTTCAACCTTTAGCATAAACTATTATATGAAAAAAAGTTTAAACATATTTCTGTTTTTCTAAAGGCATAGTTTATTAAAATTAAATTAAATAAAGGCATAGTCAACTCAACTACCACATTGCTGCTGCAACAAGCATTTCCACAGGTAAGGCCTTCTGGAGATGAGCATCTCTCCTCGGCAAGCAGATGTGCAAATGTTCTGCATCACATCCTGGAGCTCAACACACAGTCAGTTTTGTTAAAAGTGGTGAACACTAAATTCTGTCACCAGTGCCGATGTTGCTTTCTTTCTTATTGCAGCCTTTGATCTTGAAATTAGCTGACAATAAATAAAATGCAGGACATCTGTTGCTTTCAGTGATGTGAACTCTACTGACTTTATTTTCGTTTTGCAGAGACACATTTATGTGGCCAGGTCTTTCTCCTATAAACATGTGTCTGTCTAGCTTAATTTCACTCTCTTTCCTGAACATCCTGTTTTTGTCAATTTATGTTATGATTTCCATAAAAAATTATTGAATCATGACGAATGTTTTGTCAATGTGTATCATGAGGTAGTTACCTTCTAGTTCCAAACCCATCTTTATGTCGCAAAAAAAAAAATCACGCAGCTGTAGTCCATGTGAATGGGAACAAGGCCTTTTGAGCTCTAAAAATTACCTTTAATTACCACCAAAGTAGTCTGCAGTCTATATTCCAAGTCCTACATTTTTGTCAAAAAAAATAAATTAAATGTGAATAGTTTTTTCAATGAGCATCTTCTCCAAATCCCCCACCAAGCTCTAATGTAATGCACATGCACTGAAATGTCATGGAATGATACTGTATGTGGACCTGAGCTTGAATTTTTCCAATCTCTGTCAATTTTACACTTTCCTGTCAAAAGCCACAAGACCCATAAATAAACCAATCTCACTTTCGTCAAACATGGCATCTTAAAACACATCCATTGCAAGGCTGATAGTAAACATGCTGAACATGATTGGTTTTAACATGTCTAATGATCATTCACAATGAAACTTACTTGACTTGCAAGTGTGAATGAGATTTCAAAAAAACTGCAAAGAGGAAGAATTTAACATTTCCATTCTGTTTCTCACAAAAACATATGATATGACATTGGGATATTTGGAATATGCTGCATGGACATCAGAAAAGAAAAAAAAATCATTGGCACAACATCCATTTGGGAGCGACATGATGATTAAATAATGACAGGAGTTTATTTTGAGCTAAATATTACTTTAACATTTTGATGCTAGCTGCAACAATTTTTATAAGCACCGTGTAAATGCAGGACCTCCAGTAGCTACATGATAAAAGTGTATTCATACATACCCAAGGCGCTTGTTTGCGCACTAAACCCCCCTTTTCTCTCTCTCGCTCTCTTTTAATAAACGGTCAGACGTCTTCCACCCATTTGAAAGCAAGCTCACTTGCATTAGAAACCAACCGGTTGCATAAGCGCTTTACTGTTGAGCTCATAAATGAAGTAACTCCATGAAGACCATAATAGGCTATCTATTGACTGAAATGATTTGTCACGATATGAAAACCAGCAGACGGAACAAACTACAGAAAACGCACGCGCAATCCAAGTGTTATCTCTGACACACCGGGATCCGATCGATCGAATTTCCAAGGCTATTTTCGTAGGAATATTACAATATTTAAGAATATTTAAGTTCCGAATATGACGACAGTAGCACATTCCTTCTCAGATAACACATTGGAATTTTGCATGGAAATAATCTTGAAGAATCCTAAAATGTAGTAAGTTTTCATTCAAGGTTATATGCTACTACAAGAGTAATCAATTTTCTATCACATTTTCCATTAATAAAATAGACGACTATAAAACGCACAACTCATAGTTACACGTTGACTTTTACCTCAATAAAACAAAAGCTTTGTCGCATCATCAGTATATTTCAACAGTGTGAATAAAATAGCTACCGATCGACAGCGTGACTAAAATTGATCTTAATAAATAGGGAAAAAAATGAATGTCTGTTAAAAATATTTAAGTGATATCATCTCAAAGTAACAGTCGTCAGTCTTGCCCGTGATAAGCTCTCGCTCCTTGTCAGGTTCACCTCAGTGTATCCGAGTCTGCTGTGGCGAGAGAAGACCTGTTAAACCTTAAAACAAATGACGTGTTCCTCTCAAAAACACACTTACTCGTGAATAAAACACTGCGGGATTTTACGAAGACATGTCTTTAACGGCGTTGCCCTGTATTTATATCTATATGACACGCATTTTACGCATCATTCAGTCATTATAATATGAAATGTACCTCACCAGAGATAAATCCTATTTTTCTTCCGACGGACTTCAGACACTTTCTGAGCTCTGGCAGCTGATTTCCCCCTCTGTCTTTCCACTTATTTCCCAGTAAATTCTTTCATGTCCATGGGTGAATTTTGAAGTATTTGCCACAGATGCTGAAATGAGGGTAGTGGGGGAGCGCTAGTAACGTTGGAAAGCCTGCCCTCCTCAAACGAACCTTCCCGCCCCCTCCTTCCCTCAGTCGCAGATTGGTGCTGGATGGCGACAAATTTCCCGCTCGGAGGAGGGTTTGAATACATCGCCGCCGATCGTTTCCAAGCGCTTAAATGAAGGCTACGGCGACCCTTTGGCAGAGAATCAACAATTAAAGTAATAGTTCAGCCAACATTATGTTATTATTTTACAACTCCTGGTGTTGTTCCAAAACCTGAAAACCCAGATTATTTTGAAGAATCTTTACGCAGCTCTTTTCCATTCACAATTCCTTGTTCAAAACACACAAAAGTGCCAAAAGTCCAAAGTGGATAAAAGTCTTGTAGTTGATTAATGAGTTATATTTAACTTCAGAAGAAAATGAAAAAAGTAACCTACAAATTGTAGGCTATGTAGCCCACTACCGTTATGGTATATTACAGTATTTAAGATTCCCTGTCGATACTCCACTCGTACTGCGTCTTGATAAAGACGCATATGGGAAAAAGCCTTTTTTCTCCTGAACTGAAGTCTATTTCAATCACGCAGTGAAACTGCACGACTATTGGTTCGTGCAGTGGTAAAAAACGAACCAATGGGTCGGCAGCGGAGCTGCACGAACCTATGGCGACGATTCCCGCCAGATCCCGCCAAAATGGGCGGGGAATCTGGCTATATAAGCGGTCGTTTCGCCATAGGATCCTCAGATTTCTTCTCCTTCAGCGACGACGACTTCGTCTACACTGACCCAGAAGCCTACTCGCCGTTGACACGCCTCGCAGCTGGACCCAGCGACCTCGATCTGCTCGGCTGATCTGCCTTTTCTACGCGCCCCAGCATCGCAGCAGTTCTGGTCCCGTTCGCTGCCGCCATCCGGCGATTCTCACGTAAGTTTCTAAAAGAGCAAATCGGCGTTCTAATGCCGCGCCGTTACTGCGGCTTGTGCAGGTCTCCCCTGCACGCCGATGACGGTCACAGCGAGTGTGTTTCCTGCTTGGGGAAATCCCATGCAGATGCCGTGCTCGCTGGCTCTGATTGTTCTCACTGCGAGAGCATCAGTCTCGCCTGTCTGCGCTCGCGGATCGCTTTCTTTTCAGAGAGTGACCCCGCCCCTCGCGCCCTCCCGTTTTCTTCCTCCCAGGGACCTGTGAGGAAAAAACAGCAGGGCAGAGGATCTCAGCGCCCGGTTGAGAGCGAGCTCACGCCGGCTCAGATCCCACGTGTCTCGCTCTCGCCACACAGAGAGGTTTCTCCCGTCCTTTTTTTCCAACCTGACCAGCATCCCTCTGCAAGCGCGAGCGATCTGGTCTCGTTCGGGGGAAGTGACGATGAGCTGGCCGATGACAGCATGTCACTGGCAGCTTCAGATGCTGAGGAGCTGTCGGGCTCGATAACTGACCCCGCCCCCTCACGTTTGCCCGTGCCCAGCGCCGCCAAGGCCGGGATGGATGCCGAACTTTTCCGTGTCCTCTCAAAAGCGGTTGAAGAGCTGGGTTTGGAGTGGTCTCCACCAGAGGAGCCCTCTCGCAGCCGTCTGGATGAGTGGTTTCTGCCGGGGCGCCGTCAGGCCCCTCAGCAACGACCATCGCCATTCTTCCCTGAAGTTCACGACGAGCTCACGAGATCTTGGCGCTCCCCTTACTCTGCCCGCCTCCGTACTTCCGCTTCATCCGCCCTCACTACGATTGACGGCGCTGAAGAAAAGGAATATGAGAGGATGCCTCAACTGGATGAGTCAGTGGCTGCACATCTCTGCCCACCCACTGCCATCGGCTGGAAGGCGAAGGCCAGTCACCCATCCAAGCCATGCAGGACCACTTCAGCGCTCGCTGGACGCTCCTACGCTTCAGCTGGACAGGTGGCTTCGGCGCTCCACTCTATGGCGCTTCTCCAGGTCTATCAGGCCAAGCTCCTCTCTGCCGTAGATGAGTCTGAGCCTGATCCTACGACTCTCAGGGAGCTGAGAAGCGCAACGGACCTGGCTTTGCGAGCCACCAAGACTACCGCTCAAGCCATAGGAAGGTCTATGGCCAGCCTGGTGGTGCTCGAGCGCCACCTGTGGCTCACGCTGACGGAGATCAAGGACGCGGACAGGGTCTCCTTCCTTGATGCTCCAATTTCCCCCAGCGGCCTCTTTGGACCTGCGGTGGAAGGATTCGCTGAGCGCTTCACAGAGGCACAGAAGGCGTCACAGGCTATGCGACACTTCCTGCCCAAGCGCTCCAGCCCAGCAGCTGCCGTTTCCGCCCCTCAGCCTGCTAGGACTCAGCAGCCGCGAGGGCGTTCACGCTCAGCCAGACGCCACCCCCCTCCGAAGCGCCAGGGCCCCCGACCCAAGATAGCGTTGGACCCTGCGCCTCCGGCGTCCTCCTGATCTGCAGGACAGGAAGAGGAAAGGGTCGAGTCCCGCCACGGCCAGACCGCCCACCAAAAGGCCTCTCGTGAGAAACCTCTTGGCACCCCGTTTTCTTCCGGGTGCAGAGGGAATTGTGTTTGTTGCTACAGGGTCCGTACAAGCGCCCATGCAACCGTCCGCTGTGATAGTGGAAAAAATAAAACACAAACATTCTCAAAAAGAGAGCAATTTTCCTCTTCCGTCCCTCACGAGTGCCCTGCCTCCGTGCAGCCGGCCACTCGAGTTTATCCAACCCCTTGCCACGCGGGCCGAGGCCTGGCAGGCCATCCCCGGAGTGTCAGAGTGGGTTATGGGGATAATAAAACGAGGTTATTCACTCCAATTCGCTCGAAGACCCCCGCGTTTCAGCGGCGTGGTCTCCACCTCGGTGCAGGGCGAGAATGCTCGCGTTCTGCGCTCAGAGGTGATGACGTTGCTGGAAAAAGGAGCCATAGAAATGGTTCCTCCAGCTTTGAGCGAGTCAGGCTTTTACAGCCGTTACTTCCTCGTCCCCAAAAAGGATGGCGGCCTCTGGCCCATCCTCGATCTCAGACGCCTGAATCACGCCCTCATGAGACGGCCGTTCAGGATGATCACGCAGAAGCAGATCCTCTCGCAGATTCGCACAGGGGACTGGTTCTGTTCTCTGGACCTGAAAGACGCATACTTTCACATCCAGATAGCCCCCCATCACAGATGATTCTTGAGATTCTCAGGTCATCACGCTCTCCGCGCTTCCTCCGTCTGAGGAGGACCGGGAGTTATCCTTGTTATGCCCTGTCAGAGCTCTGAGAATCTACTTTGAGCGTTCCGCCCCCTTTAGGCGTACGGAACAGCTCTTTGTTGGCTTCGGTAACCGCGCCAAAGGGCATCCGGTCACGAAGCAGAGACTCTCTAAGTGGATAGTGGATGCTGTCATGCTGGCATACTCTTCTTTGGGCCTGCAATGCCCCATTGGAGTACGAGCCCATTCGACTAGAGACATCGCCTCGTCATGGGCGTGGTCTAGCGGTGTGTCCATTACAGAGATTTGTGCGGCGGCTGGCTGGGCCACTCCGTCCACATTTGCGAGGTTTTATAACCTGGACATACCGGCCTTACAGGCCAGAGTCCTCTCTGCTTAGATGAGCTTGTATACATACGCTGTGGGAACAATCCTGTCAGAGATTTCTTGACCGCAATGCGCTCAGGCTCTCTGATTGGCACCCTGCATACTCCGGTTAACTGAGTATACAGGAGTCATATGGAACGATCATCCAGGCCGAGCATGACCTCTATGAGTTTAGCTCGCTTTAGCCTGAAGTATACTACTTACTTCCCTATGGGCATTTATGCTTATGGAGGTATATACAGTCGTTCATCTACCCTAGCACGGCGTGATTAAATTCAGTTCCCATATGCGTCTTTATCAAGACGCAGTACGAGTGGAGTATCGACAGGGAACGTACTCGGTTACTGTCGTAACCTCGGTTCCCTGAGATACGGAACGAGTACTGCTTACTTTGCCGTGCCAGGTAGCTGCACGACTCAGTCGTCGCTTCAGTCGAAGTAACCTGAGGATCCTATGGCAAAACGACCGCTTATATAGCCAGATTCCCCGCCCATTTTGGCGGGAATCGTCACCATAGGTTCGTGCAGCTCCGCTGCCGACCCATTGGTTCGTTTTTTACCACTGCACGAACCAATAGTCGTGCAGTTTCACTGCGTGATTCAAATAGACTTCAGTTCAGGAGAAAAAAGGCTTTTTCCCATATGCGTCTTTATCAAGACGCAGTACTCGTTCCGTATCTCAGGGAACCGAGGTTACGACAGTAACCGAGTATGATATTTAATTTACGAATATGACGATAGTAGCACATTCCTTCTCAGATAGCACATTGGAAATTTCTATGGAAATAATCTTGAAGAATCCTAAAATGTAGTAGTAAGTTTTCATTCATGTTGAGTAATCAATTGTCTTTCACATTTTCCAGTAGTAAAATAGACGACTATAAAATGCACAACTCATAGTTACATTGACTTTTACCTCAGTAAAACAAAACCTTTATGTCGCATCATCAGTATATTTCAAAAGTGTGAAAAAGCACCTTTATGGTGCTTTTATTTAGAAGATTATATTGGACAAAATGTTTACCCCCCTGAATGCAAGATGAGCGAGCATTACTTTTGTTTTGTTTACTGGAAGTCAAAGATATACATTTTACACAAATATCTGCTAGAGGAAAATTTGTATGTGAAATGTACTGTATGTGAAACAGTACACTACCATAGGGTTGGCCTCAATGCTGAGGGAGGCAAAATAAAGCCACGATCAATTAATTAATACATAATGATGATTTCATAAGTTTTTTAAACAAGCTCAACAGCTTTTTGTTATTCACTATTTATATATTGTACACAGATTACTAATCCAGGCAATGTTTATGAACAAAGCTGTGCTGCTGTTTTAAACCTAAAATCTTGTTTAGGAATGGGTTGGATCATGGAGCATGGTCCTCCTCATCTCGCTATTATGGTCTTGTAACACTTTTTTAAAATTAGTTGGCGAGAGTTACATTTATTTATTTATTTATTTATTTATTTATTTCCTGTACAGTCAAAAAGCTCAAGATTCAATGCCATTTGCAGAATGACTCACTCTCCCTCCCTCAGTGAAACTGCACCTGTTTAAAGCCATGAACACTGTAAAAAATAAAAAAAGTTGGGCAAACTTAAAATTTTAAGGCAACCAGCTTCAGCAGATTTTTGAGTTTTCTCAAATCAAATCAAATCACTTTTATTGTCACATCATCACAGCACATGTGCCTTGATGAGTGAAATTCTTGAGAGCGTGCTCCATACAGTGCAGAAACAATTAACATATAGACAGTACCATTACCTACTTACAGACTTATACAGACAATGTGCAATATACACATACATATACTCAGTACACACAGTGTACTGTTAGACATACTTACAGTTATCAATACACATTATACACCGTATGTACACATTCTACATTATGTACACATATATACATACACAGTAATATGCAAAGGTGCAGTAGATTGTACATAAGCTGGATACGCAAACATCATGTATGTGCATTGGATGGTATCCAGTGGTAGCAGATAGATTGTTGTATTAGTGCAGTGTGTACGTGTAGTCCAGTTTGAACTGTGGAGTTAAAGTGCAGTGCGTGGCATATCGTAAAGTGGGAGTGTGCTGTAGGGTGTATTAGTTCTGACTGTTCATTAGCCTGATAGCCTGAGGGAAAAAGCTATCCCTCAGTCGGCTAGTGCGGGATCGGATGTTGCGGAGACGTCTTCCTGAGGGCAGCAGAGAGAACAGTCTGTGGGACGGGTGGCTGGAGTCATTGGTGATCCTCCGGGCTTTCCTTATACACCGCCTGGTGTAGATATCCCAATGTGGCGGGCAGTTCGCACAACCCTTTGCAGAGCTTTGCAGTTGCCAGCGGTGCTGTTTCCAAACCAGGCGGTGATGCAGCCGGTCAGGATGCTCTCCACAGTGCAGGTGTAGAATGATCTGAGGATGCTGGGGCTCATTCCAAACTTCCTCAGCCGTCTCAGTAAGAAGAGGCGTTGATGTGACTTCTTCGGCACTGCATCTGTGTGAATGTAGTGAGATCCTCCGTGATGTGAACGCCGAGGAACTTAAAGCTGTTTACCCGCTCCACAGGTGTCTTGTCGATGGTGATGGGTGTGTGTTCTCTGCTCTGTCTCCTGAAATCCACCACCAGCTCCTTGGTCTTGTCGATGTTGAGTGAGAGGTGGTTCTCCTGACACCATTTAGTCAGGGTACTCACCTCCGCTCTGTAGGCCGTCTCATCGTTGTCAGTGATCAGGCCTATCACCGTTGTGTCGTCAGCGAATTTGACGATGACGTTAGAGCTGTGTGTGGCTGTACAGTCATGTGTGTAGAGGGAGTACAGGAGTGGGCTGAGAACGCAGCCCTGCGGAGCACCAGTGTCGAGGGTCAGCGGAGATGAAGTGTTGTTGCCCATTCTGACCACCTGACTTCTGCCTGTCAAAAAGTCCAGGATCCAGCTGCACAGAGATCTGTTTAGTCCTAGATTCTGGAGTTTCGCAACCAGTGTGGCAGGCACTATGGTATTGAATGCGGAGCTGTAATCTACAAACAGCATCCTCACATAGGCGTTCTTGTTTTCCAGGTGGGAGAGAGCAGTATGCAGGGTGAAGGCAATAGCATCGTCTGTGGAACGGTTGCTGCGATATGCAAATTGCAGCGGATCCAGTGAGGCAGGCAGCACAGAGCAGATGTAGTCTCTGATGATTTTCTCAAAACACTTGCTGAAGATGGGTGTCAGAACAACGGGCCTCCAGTCATTCAAGCATGTGATTTTATTTTTCTTTGGTATGGGCACAATAGTGGATTTTTTTAAGCATAAGGGAACCACAGACAGAGAGAGGGAGAGGTTGAAAATGTCTGTGAAAACCCCGGCTAGCTGGAATGCACATGCTCGGAGCACACGGCCTGGGATGCCATCAGGACCCACAGCCTTGTGGATATTCACCCGTTTGAAGGATCGGGTTACATCAGCGACAGAAATGGAAATTGCACTTGCCTCTTCTGCAACAGCCGCGGGAGCGCTCTCTGTGTGGGCGGGGTTGTGAGCCTCGAAACGAGCATAAAAAAGATTAAGCTCGTCCGGTAGAGAGGCGGCAATGTTCACTGTAGCTGGTTTATTCCCTTTACAATCCGTGATGTTATTGATGCCCTGCCACATGCTTCTTGTGTTGTTGGTGTTGAATTGTTCTTCAACTTTGTTTTTATATTGTCGTTTGGCGGCTTTGATGGATTTCCTGAGATCGTAACTGGCTTGTTTTCGATAATCAAAGTTCCCAGATTTAAAGGCAGATGTCCGCGCTGACAAGGCTGCTCGACCATCGCTGTTAATCCACGGTTTTTGGTTGGGGTAGATACGAATTGTTTTGATCGGAACCACGTCCTCTACGCACTTCCGTATGAAACACGTTACAGAATCTGAGTGCGCCTCTATGTCGTCATCAGACGCTGCCCGGAACATGTCCCAGTCCACGTGATCAAAACAGTCCTGCAGTATAGCGTCCGATTGGTCCGACCAGCATTGAATTGTCCTGAGGGCGGGTGCTTCTCGTTTCAGTTTATGCCTATAAGCAGGCAGGAGCAGAACAGAAGAATGATCTGATTTGCCGAAAGGTGGGCGGGGGAGCGATTTGTAGGCGTCCCGGAAAGGAGAGAAGCAGTGGTCCAGTACACGATCACCACGCGTGTTGATGGTGATGTGTTGAAAGTATTTTGGAGCTATTGTTCTGAAGTTGGCTTTGTTAAAGTCCCCCGTAACAATAAACGCTGCATCTGGGTACGCGGTTTCCTGCTCGCTTATATTCCCATACAGTTCCTTGAGTGCCTGGTCTGTGTTGGCTTGAGGGGGGATGTAAACAGCTGTGATTATGATGTAAATTCCCTCGGTAGCCAGAATGGTCGACACAGAAGCATATGAAATTCCAGATCAGGGGAGCAGAAGGATTTAATAGAGTGTAGATTCCTTTCATCACACCAGGAGTTGTTGATAAAGAAACAAACACCCCCACCTCTGCTTTTCCCTGTGAGCTCTTTCGTTCTGTCCGAGCGGTGCATGGAGAACCCCGTTAGCTCGATGGCTGAGTCTGGAACCACTGCAGACATCCATGTTTCTGTGAGGCAAATAATGCAGCACTCCCTTGTTTCTCGTTGGTATGAGATGCGTGCCCGCAATTCGCAGAGTTTGTTGTCCAGTGACTGAACGTTAGCCAACAAAATGGTTGGGAGTGGAGGTCGGAGGGGACGAAGTCTGAGTCTGACAAGGACTCCGGCTCTCTTTCTCCTTTTTCGGCGGCGTTTCCTCGGTTTTGACCGTGCGACCCAGACAAAGGGCTCTGATGCGGTGTCCGTAAACAAAGCGCCAGCGTTCAAGAACTCAAAGTCTGGTTTGCGTTGCGCGACGAATGAACCAATGTTCAAAAGCGTGTCTCTATCGTAGACAGTTATACTAACAACATCCAACAGGTAAAACAACAAAATAACAAATAAAACATACGAAAAACACGGCTGCCATGCTCGGCGCCATCTTGGATCTACTCAACTTCTTGTTTTAAGTTTATACAACAAAAAGTTGAGAAATTTCCTAAAAAATTAGTTGAGAAAACCCAAAAATCTGCTTTAGCAGGTTGACTTAAAATTTGAAGGTAGCTCAACTTTTTTTTTTTTTACAGTGAAGACATATTGTGATTTTGTTCCTCATATATTCACTTTGGTGCTTAATGCGAATATTTAACATTATGCATCACCACATGGAATCTAAAAAAAAAGAAAAAAAGAGTCGCCAGTTTTGGCATAATGTTTTCTCAAGGAGACAATGTAATTTACTGTACATCAGTCAGGGTCAGTTAATCATTCGAAGAATTTGATTTAGACCATATGTTATATTGAAGTTATCAGCCAACTGGAAAATAAGTATATTTTCTTGCCAAAGCCAATAAAACATTACAGTGAAAAAGCATTACAGCGGGGCCTAAATATCAGGGGAATTTCAGCCAAAATTGAGCATCACCTCTGCCTGAGCACTTAAAGTAAAGGTTCAGGGCACTGCTGTCTAATATATACCTGTCAGATACCAACTAAATTTATAGTATATTGCTGGCTACTAGTTGCTGCTTTTTGTTTACAGTAGCAGTTCAACAGTGTTTTAAAATTAAATTGCAACTGTGCAACATCAAGCAGCATAACACATGACTGTCATTCATATATTTCACTAAAAACCTTGTAGAATGGCTCTTTGTGAACATGTTATATCACTTTTGTTTTCAACAACCCTTCCAATAGGTTCCCATTCACACAGTGCCTTTAAAGGGCATACAAATGACATTTAGAATCCGCCCATCTCCTGAAAGCTGGCTCACAGGTATATTGCATTTAAATACTGTACTCAAATGCTCCTGATGTGGAGGAACCTCTGCTTTGGCACACATCCCCACAAGGTGCCCTTGGTCCAGTCGTGTATTTCTGAAGTGGCTTTCAGCAGTTGCAGAAGTCTGAATAAACCCAAAGAAATCAAAATATTTTACTTTTAGGCTGAAACATGGATGTCCTTGACTACTGTGAGTGAGTTTATTCAGATGAGCAGAATTAGCACTATTTCCACAGGCTTCAACTCTCCCCAAATCACCAATATAATTAGCTTTGCAGTCCGCATAGAGAATGAGGTAACTAATCAGATGCCTTGCCCGGACACTGCTAAGGCACAACAGCTGATAAGGAAAGATCCATAAGGAACAATAAGGAAATAATTCTCACTTCCATTGCATTCACGTTAGAGCTCATACCACGTTGTCTTGTAAAAAAAAGTCTTTGCACAGAAAGAATGGGATTAGCCAAAAACATTGTAGCACACCTTACCTCAGCTATGTTTAAAACATTATTAGTGATCATTTATTTATTCCTCTCTACAGTTATAATGGATTTAATATTATAATGTATTATAATACAGGCTGTTGAATATTGCTTATGATGGGTTGATGAACCCGAGTGTTCTCAGACCTTTGATTGTGATGTTGGGGTGAACTCTGATGAGGATTCTTTACGTTCCTCACAGTCCTGGTCCCTGAAAAAAAGTGGCCACTCCATTTTGAGTATTAAGAAGTTTCTTAATAGCACCAGAGGAGTCAGGAATGAAGAGTGGAGAGGAAAATTGAGAGTGTGTGTAACAACTCTTCATTGATTCAGTCAAGAACTTTCAGTTCTGAAGTTCTGAAAGCACAGGGGAGAAAGCTTTCACTGATCAGGAGATTTATCATTGAAAAAAACTCACTTTGAAAGCTATAAAAGATAGTGAATATGTTTAGTACCTTTTTCCCCATTTTGTTTTTATTTCGTTTTTCTTTTTTCTTTTTTCAAACTAGTTTGGAGTGGGAATACTTTTTCCAAAAAGTTTCACTCCCTGTCATTTGAGTATGTAGAGGTCATTAAAGGCCGCCTGTTAAAAATCAGAGCAATATATGAACATGTCCAACTTCATTAATGTATATGCTCCACTTGTTTGAGTACAGATATTGGTTTTCTTGGAGTCTGTACTTGATGTCTTGGGGGACTGTAATTTTTATTTTATTTTTTCTCTGAGAGGTTTCCATGGTAATCAAAATAAGTTTACCAGGACTCATTGTGAAGATAATGTTTTGTCTATGGCCAGACTAAATCATTTTTATTGTTTTAATCATTTTAATGTTTTTTTGTTTTTTTTCATTAGCCTTGGTCTGATCGACCAAGTTTTTCACAGTTCTGTCATGACAACTCTCAGAGGGATTGACATGGTAATGTACATGACAATATAAATGTGTTTGATCTGGCGGAATAGATCTGCTACACTGCTGCTGCGGCAGAGCAAGTACTGAGACTTGCTACTGCCAATACATCCACAACATGCTGCTGTGAGTATGTAAGAAATACTGCTGCACATATCAAGAATAACCCCCATAGCATATGATCACCCCATACAGTAGCTCTATACAGGTGGAGCTGGGGAAGGTGGAGGGTTTCTGAAGTGCGCTGCAACTGCTACCACAAACAGTAGCCAAGTATTTGAATGTTGAGCAACGAGCGCTACACACACACACACACACACACACACACACACACACACACACACACACACACACACACACACACACACACACACACACACACACACAAGACAGCCATTCTAAAGGCAACAAATACCACAGTGGCCAGGGCAAAAAGTTAAAGTTTTATTGTATGGGTAAAGGAATATAACCAAAAATATGAAACCAGCAAAAAATGTATTTAAACATAAACAAATCATAAATAAAGACTGGTGAGCTAACTAATTTAAACTACCACTTACTCAAGAGTTAAGAAAACTTCCTATCTCCCGAGGAAGAAATCAAACACAGCAAAAGTCTTCCGGGTCAGCTCACTTACCTACGTTTTCTATGTACTCTGTGGTAACTAAACAAGCAATCACTCACCATCCTTAAACAAAAGAAAATAAGGAAAAACAAGACCAAAAGCAAACACAAAAACAGAGTTCCCAGGGCAAGCTGTCATTGAAGTTCTACCAGCAGCTCTTAAATAGGCAGAGGCCTCAGGCGTTTGTAATAGTCTCCGCCCCCATTCAATTAGCAGCTGCACTCAGGAAAGAAAACAAAAATAGAAAGATCAGGGGCTCGTAACAATATACATATATATATATATATATATTAGGGGTGGCACGGTACACAGATGTCATGGTTCGGTACGTACCTCGGTTCGGGGGTCACGGTTCGATACGATTTCGGTACAACAGGAAAAAAAAAAATCTACTATGCTCAGTTTCTTTTCATTTATTTTGAACAGACAGTAGTGCAAATTACAATTTTTTTTTCCATCTAGATGTGAAAATACTAAATATTATTACATGTTATATATAAAATCTGTTTTGTTTTCATTGTGAGTGTACATAAATAAAAGCAGACCTTTATACAGTGATTATTAATAAGACAATAACACACACGTGCACACACACACACACACACACACAAACACATCAGTTCTAGCATTGGTAACATGACAGCGCAGTTGGCACTTTATCAAAATAAAATACAGTGAACCAAACATCAGCGAGCCCGCCTCTGTGTCACCGTGGGAACGCGACTGAAGTACAAAGCCTATAATTTACATAATAAATAATAGTTTAGCATTCAGTTAAAATAACCGGATTATTTATACTACTCATTGCAAATAATGACAATTATCTGCACCTCAGTATTGTAGTCCATTATAAAACAGTATGCAATGATAGCGTTTTGAGTGTAAATTATCATTTTAATTATTAAAATTATTAAATGGATGCCACCTTATTGAGACAAAAAAAAAAATCCCTCCCTACACCTTCCCTAACTCTACCCGATACTTTATTTTCAACTTTTTGATTATTTCCTTCATTTTTATTGAAAATAATTGCCTTTCTGAAGTGATATGTGATTTTAAAAGGGAGGGAAAAAAAAGCTTGGTAAAAGGCGGATTCGAACTCGGGTCGATCGCGTCAAAAAGTCCACAGCACACACTCTACCAGCTACACCACTGGGGCCATTGTTAGATTTTACATTTACATTTATGCATTTAGCAGACGCTTTTATCCAAAGCGACTTACATTGCATTCAAGTTACAGTTTTACATTTGATCAGCTCTTGCTTTCCCTGGGAATCGAACCCATGATCTTGGCGTTGCTAGTGCCATGCTCTACCACTTGAGCTACAAGAAAGCTGCAGATAATCATTTTTTGTAGCGTTGACTAGCCCAATTACACATTGGTGGGCGGAGTTATTATAAATAGCCTCTGCCAACAAGGCGGGCTGTTTGCACTTAGTGTAAATAGACACTCCATTTTCTTTATGGCAAGGTTGCTTACAGTTAACAGCTTTTTACAGTAATTTGTCTTTCAAAAATTACCATATACAGAGACCTAGGTCATCAGTCCACATCATGATCTTGACTGGGTGCTGGCAGCACCACGCTCCACCAGCATTCAAGAGAACAAGAGCTTAAGCGCTCAAAGACCAAAAGATCTGATCTACAGATCTGATCAAAACATCTATTTTCCAGAGAGAGATTTGCAGGCCCCTCAGCCAAACATCGGCTCTGGCACAATAACCAGCACCATTTTGGAATAATCTGTTTGAGAAATGGCAAAAGGGCACATTTTTGAGAATGACTTGGTAGCTTGATGAAATGAGTGAGCCGACTAGTAGTGGAACCACACTGGCCAGAGGCCACCTAAGACATGGTTATGGCCTTTTTATGTTTTATTTTTTTTGCCTTTGCCCATGCAGCCCACCTTAAGGCATAAATCCGTGCTGACCAAACACAGCCCCTCTCAGCAGCAGAACATTGTCTTCTACAATCACCACTAGCCACTGGAGAAGGACAAGTTGAATCATTGTTTGGTTTATGGCTAACATAAAAACAAATATGTCTTAATATATGTTCTAAGAACATTTAGCCAATGTTCCCATTTAGTTATGAAAATGTTATTTTTGAATAGCCACTGAATGTTCAAAATGTTAATTGTTTTCATGCTTTATTGTTTTATTTAATTTTTTCTTGGTTATCTGCACATTAGAGAAAACATTAAAGGGGACCTATTTATGCTGCTTTTTTACAAGATAATGTCTGAGGTGTCTCTAGAATGTGTCAGTGAAGTTTCAGCTCAAAATACTCCACAGATCATTTATTACACTATGCTATACATGCCCATTTTAAAGCAAAACAGAAGCAAAAATGCTGATGATACTGATGAATTTGCTGATGATACTGTGGTTCTGGGCCTCATTTCCAACAATGATGAGACCGCATACTTGGATGAGGTGGAGAGACTTACATCATGGTGCCAGGACAACTGTCTCTCTCTGAACGTGAGCAAAACTAAAGAGCTGATTGTGGACTTCAGAAAGAGACACCTGCTGCCCTACACTCCTCTTGTGATCAGCGGGACCCCTGTGGAGAGAGTAAGCAGCTTCAAGTACCTCGGTGTAAACATCTCTGAGGACCTGACTTGGACTACACACATCCAAACACAGGTTAAGAAAGCCAGGCAAAGACTGTACCATCTGCGACAGCTGAGGAAATTCAGGGTCTCACCAACAATCCTGAAAACTTTCTATGCAGGGACCATAGAAAGTGTATTGACTCAGTGCATCTCAGTGTGGCATGGAAACAGCTCCAGCCAAGATTGCAAGGCCCTGCAGAGAGTTGTGCTCTTAGCTGAGCGTATCTCTGGGTCTGCTCTCCCCTCTCTGCAGGACATCTACCTCAAACGCTGCAGAAGCAGAGCTGTCAAAATCATCAAGGACTCAAATCACCCTGGAAACTGCCTATTCACTCTGCTGCCATCTGGTAAGCGCTTCCGCAGCCTGATGGCAAAAACTGAGAGACTTAGGAGGAGTTTCTTCCCCAAGGCCATCAGGCTCCTGAACTCAAACTCAGCCTCTTAACATCATCTGACTTACTTCAAATCACTAAACACACACTCATTATTCTCTACCTCATACTGTCAGTGTCATTTGCACATTTGCACACCACACTTTCTGTGTCTTGATATCATATCTTATCTTATTTTTTATATTTATTTTATTTTTATTTTTTTGTGATTGGCTGCTTCATGTCAACCATGTTCAACCTGTTTGCACATTCCTCTCTGTACAGTCATGCTTATCTTAATATTTAATTCTACAGCATACTGTCATGCACATTCTTTTATATTTTATATTTTATTCTTTATATCTTATTTTTTATTCATTTTATTTTATGTATACTTCCCTTGTGTTGTATTTTTCAATATTTGCACTGTCCATGGAGCGGACCCGACTCTCATTTCACTGCTGGTTATACAATCTCTGTATAGTCGTGTATGTGACAAATAAAACTTGAAACTTGAACTTGAAACTTGAAAATGCATGTATGCTGTTTGCATTAGTTTTAAAATCATATCAGTTTAAACTTCTGGTTTTCTGAGTGTACACATCTGAAGCTCGGCGCATCACGTGAGTACTAAACACAGTCGTCTTTCACGTCTTATTGCATTTATGCTTTCAAATACACACAAGGTTATGTCAAAACACAGTTATGTATGTAAACAACTGGGAAAGAAATAGCATGTGTACTGTATATTATGTGTGTATTAGTGACATCAGTGTCTATGTTGTTAATATGAATAATTCGATTAGATTTCAATTCAATATGGAACATTCAGTTTTATCCATTTGCAAAAGCTATGTAGAAGTTACTTTAGAATGTTCTGAAACAAGAAGTTCTTAAAAACGTCAAACTAAATGTCTAAAAAGGTTTTAAACAGTTCTTTAAATTATGTATAATATTTTTGAGCTAAAATTTTGAGATTGTTTTTTGAGAACAAATCATTTTAAACAAATTAATGCAATTCTCTTCTCAGGGTTCTCAAAATTCTCAAGGTTCTCTTAAAATGAAAGAATTTTAAGAGAACCTTGCCAGAATGTTAGCCAAAGTTTTGAGAGTGTTCTCTGTTTGCTGAGGTAGTACACACTGAAGTGTAGCTCTGTTTAATGAAATTTTCACTGCTGAAGACCTCATTGTCTGTGGGTGGTATTTTTTCTTTGGTACATTGTCAATAGATGGATCACTGAAACTCACTAAACTACTACAAAATTGTCATTTTGGCTTAAGAAGGCTTTGCATTGATCGACAGCTCAGCCTAATGCCAAATGCTTGACAGCGAGTTGACACGTGCCTTGGGGTTAGCCACTAATCATGCACTGGCAGTGCTGGGGAAAGCTGAGATCCTTTATACACAATAGCTCAATATGATAAATGTATTCACTGAGGGGATATTCTGAGATGCAATTAAAGTGCAGAACCCACGGGAGGTATGCTAACTCACACATGTGTGTACTATCATTGAGCAGAGTGAGAACACAAACCTTTAAGAAAGCACTGTTAACGACTTATTGTCACACTCCACGGTGATTCAAATTTATGAGATTCAAGCAAGGAATTTAATGGGGACTGAATATGGTTATTAAAAACTGATGAATGTTACTTGTTTAGCTATGATCATCGTTTGGCTCGTTAATGAAAAAAAAAATTACTCATTACTCTTTACTCCTTTCATAGGTAATGCTATTACTTCATCTATTACTCTCTGTCAGCAGTAATTCGTTACTCGTTAAATCACTTTTCCGTTACACTCCACAAAATTGGCAATTGCATCCTTTCTTCTTATGTGTACCGCTTTGTGAATGTTAGAGTATACTAGAGTATACACTGTACTTAGCATTTCTTTAGAAAGAATCATAATTTCTATTGATTTTCCATATAATATTGTGATTTGATGATCAGTAGCGGCTTCCAGTACGGTCTCCCTGTTTTCTATTCTGCAGTCGCTGTTATGACTCAGAAAAAGATAATTCGCTGCAGAAACATCATTCACAGTTCCACGACATTCTGCTTCCGTATATACTGTAACAAACCCATAGAAACGTCTGAAACATCTGATTTTCAAGTGGTTGTTTATTGAGCTAAAAGTGCATAGATTGTCATATTAATTTCATGACTTTTTTTCAAAACAGTATTTTACTGTAAAATTATAAATGATTATTTTTTTTAAATATCATATATATATATATATATATATATATATATATATCATATTGCACAATATTTTTTACACCTCCATAATGAACCCACATTGTCACATTAAGCACTGAACAGACAATTCAGCGGAACAAACAAAAACAAACTTAGCTCAGCTAAATTACTTTAAGAACTATGATGACAGCACGATTATTTATCTCATGACCATATTCTCTAATACGCTCCTGCTTTCATTAAATCAAAATACACATTAAACCGCAGAGATAACAGTATTTAGAGGTGCATGCAAATCTTGTCCATCCATTAATTCTCAAATGAATGCGCATTTTACATTTTTATGAGCAAAACATTTTTCCAGATTTTGGGGAAGCAGAGGTATTTTATCAAATTGCCTCCATGGAGGAAATAAAGATGGAACAACTAATTTCTGCCACCGGAAGGTTTTCATAAAAACATAAATCTCCAGATATGATGCTGCAGTAATATCATCGTGGGCTGTCAGAGACGATGACTGAGTTTAAACTCCCCCAAAGTGCATGATGCAACACCATGCCATGGATTTGTATTGAACAGACTTCCCCACCTATCGTTCTCTGTCTCGCCTGGCAGGCAACTTGACATGAATAATATTTTAGCACTTGCTTCCTTTTCCCTTTGGGTGAGTCGAAGTAAATTACAGGTGCCAATTTGACACTGGGTCAAAACTGAGCCAGCCTATTTTACGCCTTATTTAATAGACTTGAATGGTTGGAGATTGACTTAGATTGATGGCTCTCATAAAATGGAAAACCGTGTCATCTAAATCCCACCGGGGGAAAAGTCTGCAGTTTTTAACTCTACACTGTAACACCGCATGATGCTTTAGTTATTCAGATTCTATTTGTTCATACTGTACTGTAAATGGTTTAGATGCACACATCAACAATTTCCAATTATTTATCAGATCATTTCACTAGATTACTTTTCCTCACTTGTAATTTTTCATATCCCTCCCTTCACTAAGGGGCTCATAACGAGAGAAAAAAAACAGAATGAATTTTGAATGATGAATTTTGATCATATCTCTGTCCACCTGCACTAAAGACACATTGGAAGTCAGCTAAAAATATCCAGATACTATACACAGTGTTTCTCCATTGGTGGGGTCACGGAGTGTGCAGTCAAAGAAACAACAACAAAAATAATTCTATGTTTTTCTGATGCAAGACTTTTATTTTGAAAGACATGAGAGAAAGCTGTTGACACTTCTGTCAGGCGCAGTTAAAGAGAGCCAGAGAAAAAGGTGATGATTCAGTATCTGCGGTCAGAATTTGTCAGGCTATATGTAAATGTCATTATTCTAACTTTATTTTCATAACTTGTTAAAAAATAAAAAGTCTCTCACCTCAAAAAAAAAAACTTTCCTGTCCTGTCAGTCGTTATTGTTACGGGGCAAACAAGATGTGAGACGTGTGGATCCATTTGCAAGGCTTTTATTCAGAGATGTGGTCATAAAGCAGGCATGGTTTAGACAATTGCAGACAGGTACAACACAGGTAAGACAAAGAGTAATCCTAGGACAAGCGTGGGTCTTCGATCGGTGAACAAAATCAGAGGACTTGACAAAACAGGTAATCCGTTAACATAAACAATAGTCCAGACAGGGGCAAACAGAGTCCAAACGGCAAGACGATAGGGCAATACGAAATACACAGGCAAGGATCTTCACACAGGAAAACAGGCAAGACTAGACTAAACTAAGAACTAGGAACTATGAACTAGACCGGGAACTGGCTACGAAGAGTAGCTATCGCTAAAAGAGTGATAAATGCTAAACAATACTCGGCAATGAGAGAGAGGAAGTCCATGGCTTATGTAGGGTGTGTGATTGGTTACAGCTGTGGGTGAAATCAGTGCAATGGATGATGGGAAATGTAGTCCAGGGTATAGTGTAACAGTCTGTGTAGTGTGAGAGTCCATGTGGAGAGTGGGTGACCACTGGTGGTGAGTGAACGGAAGTTCATAGACCGGATTCGTGACAGTTATACTATGTTCACAGTGCACATTGCACATGCAAATGCAGCGTGAGTGGTATATTATTTTTATTATAAATAAAGTGCAAAAAAAACAAAAACAGATGTAGATATGTTGTCAATTGCTAAGACATGATATTTTTCAAATAATGTAACTGGTATTTTGTGTTTTAACTTGGAAGTAGAAGAATGTGCATATGGGTATTGTAACGATTATGTTTAGTTTAGTTCAGTTCCTGTCATGTCAGTTATGAGCTCTCATTAGTTACCATGGTTTCTGATTAGTTAATCCTTGACCAGCTGTTCCTGTTTAGTTCCCTCATTTACCATGTGTGTATTTATACTCCTTATTCGAGTCTCTCTATTGTCTGTGATTATCTTGTGTTATGTGTTGTTATATGCCCGTATTCTCAGTAAAGTCAGTTTGGAAGTCAGACTCGTCATTTGCTGTTCTCATTCTTCGACAACCCGTGACAGGTATGATGTTCATTTTATTCATCAGGAGCAATTGTCCACATGTATCATTAGCAGTTCATGTTAGTATTGTGTATTTACTATGGTAACTGTTGTTTCCAAAACCCCAAAATGCCACTTAATTTTTCCTGTGTGCTATTTTGTATATTTTAAATAACTGTGGTGATGCATACAAACTAACTTTACTGTATTTTTTAAACTGGGATTGCTGTTTAAAAGCTTTACCTTATACTGTTTATTCATCAGTATTAGTCAGATTCTTAGATTCATATTCTTATTAGTGAGAACTGATGTGCATGTTTAGTGAGATGGTACTTTTTTGTGTCAACCATTTTTGTGAAATTAATTTGCTTGGTTTTTAAAAGCAAATTTATTTGCGGCTTAATGTTCATAGGAAAATGTGGGTCCCATTGCCAAACCAGCTGAGACCCACTGCTATATTATGGATATAAAGTGCATGCTAATACCAGGTACAAAATGGGCCTTTGTGACCTTTTTTTGCTGCATTTAAAATTTTAAATTAAGAAATGTAAACATTATAGATACAATTTGTATTCAAGTCACTGTATCTATGAATTGCATTTTTTATATTTTTGAATAAATGAATAGATCCAGACATAATTTCATTGACCCAACACCCTAAAACCCACTCAGAATGGCTTAGCAGCACAATAATTCCCTAACAATGACCCATAACTGCATAGCAATGCCCTGCCAGGCACCCACATTGACTACTCACATTTGCCTCAGAAATGTCAAAATCTAGTATCATAATGTATAATATATTCGCTACATTGTGTGACATAATGATGACACTACCTGGGATGTGTTGTATCTTGGATATGTTATATGATGTTGTTTATGACAGCATGTGTAAAAGTAAGATGGCTTAATGTATGTACTAGCATTGCAGTCAGTGGAGATTTCTATAGACAACTGACTTACTGTCTGCAGTGTGGGTGGTGGAGAACTTGTAACGGTGTGATTTCTCTTCCTCTAACCTCAGGCCTTTGCATATCTTCTCTCGCTCTCGCTCTCTCACACACTCCTATATCTGCCTGTGTGGTGAAACTGTACAATCACCACTTACACTTGCCAAGCTGCAGCATTTGGATATAGTGACACATTGTGTCCACCTGCCAGATGAACAATCACATCACTATGGCTCGTCCAATTACAGTAATCCTGCTAATAAGATTCATGCACACCAAGAAGAGTGTGTGTGTGTTTAACCAGTCAAGTCAAATGAATTGGGTTTCACTGGGTCACAGGAAATGGCTCGCAGGGTGAAGACCCCCCTTCCAGAAATCATTAAAAAGCTGGCATGCAAGGCCAGGAATGTTCATCAAATTAACGCCTGAGCCTGAGGGTTTCACAGTAGGCCATGGAGGCAATAAGGCCCTTGTCCATAAACCAGCAAGCTTTGGCGACAGTGGATTGGATGGATGGACAAAAGGAAGTGGGAAAGCCAGGAGTGGAAAGCATAAGAAAAATAGACTATAGCTCATTGGCCACTCAGGGACAGTGGCTGATTTTTGCTTTTGGGAGAGCCAAAGGGAATTTGGCATGGTTAACCATTAAATTCTAACAGAGACGGCTGTGGATTTGCATAGTTATATTGAGTTATTTTGTCCCTGCTTCCTGAAGGAATAGCTCACCCAAAATTTACTCATTTACTCTCCAATTTCTCATGTAATTCCAAACTTGCCCGAATTTCTTTCTCTTGAGGAACATAATGACATATATTTTGAAGACCACCCTATCTGTTCTACGCTAAAAAGAAATCTACATTTACTGACTAATATCAAATGTATGCCGCAAAGGTGGTAAACAAGTGGCACAGACTGTTTAAGAGGTGGCATAAATGTATACATGGCGATTACAACTGTATACTTGAGGCTGAGGTTGGTCAGATCAGGCAAAATTTAGTCTTACATGCACATGTTCTAATTTGACACACTGTGTTTGCTTATGAGACAAATGAGAACCAATGCTGCTTTGTGTCATTGACATCAAACATGGCATGCTTTGTCTTAAAGGGTTAGTTCACCCAAAAATGAAAATTCTGTCATTAATTACTCACCCTCATGTCGTTCCAAACCCGTAAGATCTTCGTTCATCTTCGGAACACAAATTAAGATATTTTTGATGAAATCCAAGAGCTCTCAGACCCTGCATAGACCGCAATGCAACTGAAATGTTCCCAGGTCCAGAAACATAGCAAGGACATCGGTAAAATAGTCCATGTGACATCAGGGGTTCAACCGTAATTTGGCGCACCACTGTGGAAAAAGTATCAAGACGCATGCGCTTGCTTCTGCTTAATGTAAATATGAACCTGCTGTTTGTTAACATGCACATGCGTCAGTTTGCGCATGCATTGTTTACATGAAGTGGAAACGAGCACATACAGCATGTCATGATACTCTTTTCACAATGGAGTCACACTGCTGCAGATGAGAATTGTTGAATAAGGCTGTTATTTTTGTTTTCTTTGCGCACAAAGTATTCTTGTTGCTTCATAAAATTACAGTTGAACACCTGATGTCACATGGACTGTTTGACCGATGTCCTTGCTACGTTTCTGGACCTGGGAACATTTCAGTTGTATTACTTTCTATGCAGAGTCTGAGAGCGCTTGGATTTCATCAAAAATATCTTAATTTGTGTTCTGAAGATGAACGAAGGTCTTGGGGGTTTGGAACGACATGAGGGTGAGTAACCAGTGTTGGGGGTAACGCATTACAAGTAACGCGAGTTACGTAATAATATTACTTTTTTCAAGTAACTAGTAAAGTAACGCATTACTTTTTAATTTACAAGAAAATATCTGTTAAAATATTTTTCAAAAAAGTAACGCCAGTTACTTTTTTCCCATTTATTGACTCATAGTTATTGAAAAACTAACTGAAATAAAATAATAATTAACAAAAATTAACAATCGTTTTCATAATCATTACGTTCTCACCCCTTGGCGGAAAAATATTTGAGTTGTGTGACAGTTTAGGGAAATACCTGTAAGTGGCGCATCACACACATTGGGTTATCTGACGGAGAGATGCAAAGCAGTTTAAAGCAGAGTCCTGCACCGGTCCTGTTTGCTAAACGTGCACCTGCAGTAGCCTACTTAACAGAACACCCGACCCGTTATCCCACAGCAGCACTAATTTAATTCTGTACCAGACCAGAACCGTTTGACATAAAGACCGCGAGTCGCGACCCGAACCGCACACGCATTAATCTACAACATCAGGTAGGCAAACTTATTCATTTTCTCGTGTAACACAAGCAATCAAACCAACATTAGGCATTCTAAGTTGGTGCTTTGAAGAAAAACAGACACCCAGAGCAACGTGATAATTAACAGAAAATAAAGATGAGAACGTGCATCCTTTCTGTAAACAATTCAAAACTTGGCCTAGCATCTCGTGATCACTCTGCCAAACTTTAGAACAAATATGCATAGGCTAAATCACATCATACACATGCTTATAATTCTTCATAAATAAAGAAAAGAACATTCAAATATGAGTCTTTACTGCGATTGTCGTTATTATTGAATTTCATTAGTCATTAGTCATAATTCATTAGATGATTTATGCGCGGCTGTTCATGGAAAAGTGAGCAAGACACGACAATACCATGATTATGGTTAAATAAGAAAAAAGACATCTAATATAACGAAATTAGGCTACATTTATTTTCATATTAATATCTCAACACACCATTAGATTACATTATCGCAACTTGTGTAGATTTATGCGTTTCAGCATGCGTTAATTTTGTGTCGCTAAACGTTTGCCTCAAGGTTAAATTATGCCTACGTCTTTCTTTGGCCTTCACTCTGGAAGTGATCTGTTGATTCTGCTAAACTTTAATTAAAACCGAAACTAAACTATATAAAAACTAAATAAAAATGTGTTCACAAAATAAAAACTAAACTAAAACTAACAAAAATATTAATGAAACTAATAAAAACTAAACTGAATTTTATAGCAAATTTGAAAACGATATTAAAATAAAACGAATTTAAAAATTCAAAACTATAATAACCTTGGTGTGAACATGCTGTTACTGTAGTTCTAGACTAAATGTGAATGTGCTTTAATTCATCCCACTCGCAAAAAACTGATTTAGTATTCATCAAAATGAATTAAAACGGTGAAATGCAAACACAGAATATGACACAAACCTGCAATAATTAAATATGTTAAACAACACAAATGTATCTAATCCCATTTTATTAACCAATGTCTTTGCTGCTGACCTTTGATGATCCAGTTCAATCATACTGATAAGAAAAAATGACTTTAGATAAACTAACAATTGTGCTTCATTGTTTTTTTTATTGCTGAAGAGTGTTGAACTTCTTCTCCTGCGCTCTACTCTTCACACGTGAATTTACTTTTCCTTTAGCCTGAGGTTTATTCATTACACTTTTTGGTGTGAAAGGGCTTTTACATTTGCTATAATTACAACTTCTTGTATTAAAAACAATCAAGCCCTGCTCATATTTAAAAAGTAACGCAAAAGTAACGTAACGCATTACTTTCCTAAAAAAGTAACTAAGTAACGTAATTAGTTACTTTTTTAGGGAGTAACGCAATATTGTAATGCATTACTTTTAAAAGTAACTTTCCCCAACACTGTGAGTAACTAATGACAGAATTTTCATTTTTTGGTGAACTATCCCTTTAACATCACGTGTGTGTGTGTGTGTGTGTGTGTGTGTGTCACTGGTAGCTGTTATATTTTAAATGCCAGGAAGGGTTACACCATATTTTTGTGAGGTCTTACCTAAATGCACTTTATTAATATATGACTTAGTGACATTGGGCCTCATTCATGAAACATTCGTAATTATAGGAGTACATTCCGAGTAATTTGTGCGTAAAACGGACCTTCCTGAAAACTCTCCTCCAGATACACAAACGCTTACTTAAACGTCCGATTTGATAGTAAAACATGCATATGTTAATTAAATCCAATCATTCGTAAATAGGGCCCTCGTGCACGCTCATTCACAATTAGCATAATCCCCGCCTATGACTACAGCTACGCAAATTTCGTGTCCAGAAACGCAGTGGAATATTCTGGTCTACTTTCTCAAGTTTGGCTCCAGTTTATTGCATAAATGCAAAAAAAGAATAATGGGCCATATGGCTAACAATAAATACTCAATAACGTGTGTCCACCAAAGCGTTTTTAGCCACCTGAAAAATGACAGGTGCTCTTCTGAAAACGGCCAACTGGCGGCGCTTGAAAACGCTTTGGTGGCACAGCGTTTTTCCCATAGACTGTAAAAAAAAAAAAAAAAAGTTTTTTTCCAGCTGTCGATTTGGTTGCTATGAAGTGGAATATCCATGGCAGTAACGTATTACTAGCATCGCATTTTGAGGAATATTACTAAATATAAAAATGCAGTAACCAGTAATATTAACTTCTCTATTGTTGTTCAGTTGTTGTACAAGTAGGATGATTGGTCGGTGTGGCATTTGTCCCGCCCCTCCTCCATTGATTGGACGGCTGGGTAAAAAGTGACAGTGTCAAGCGCTGCGTTCTACCCAAAGCTAAACTGGAGCTAAACAGTTTATCAACTCTCAGCTACAAAAAATAAATAAATAAAAACGGAGCAACCGACCTTGTAATATATTATAATGGCAGTGAATCAAAAATCAGTGTAATCAGTTTGCCAAAAAGAACACGGAACGTTTTACGCACCATTTACACGTGGTAGGGAGCAGGTGTAAATTTATTTCGTACCAACTAACATTTTGAAAATACGAACATTTTCATGAATCCGAAAATTTACGTCAGAACAGCTTTACGAACGATTTACACAAATTTGTTCTGCTCGTGTTTCATGAATGAGGCCCATTGTGAGTTAGACAAGACTTAGCTAACAGGATTCAGAGGATTCAGAAACCCTTGTTATTAGTGACACCAGTGACTGTTAAGTGAACTGCAGCCAGCAACTTATTTGCTTGTGCTTGCACTCAAGAACACGTAATGTACAAGAGGTTGAACATGACTCAGTTCTCTGTTATACTCATGGCAAAGTTCCTTTTCATTCTTTGCTTAGAAGTAAAAAGAAGTCAGAAATACCTTATTTGCAGCGATATACTGTTAACGAACATCCAGACACCATCTGCTCTGCTGAGACATTGAGATGAATATGTAAATATGTGCTGCACACGTTCTTGTCAATGACAAAATAAGGATGACAGCGGTGAAAAAACAGCACTTAAGAAAGCATCTGATCATAGCGATGTGGATATGTTTGCACCAGCTCTGCAATTCACTAGTATCATGTCTTCAGATGAGGTTATTAAATATCATGGGTGTGGTTTGAGCATACCATGAGCACATGAAAACTACATGTTTTTCATGTACTCATGGTATGATCAAACCACGCCCATGATATTTAATACTTTTTTTTTTGTAACCTTTTTTTCTTGTTCCAAATTGAATGAGTTTGTCATAATAAAACAGAGAAATATTAAAGTCCCCCTCCACAAATTGGTAACACCCAACTATTACTTATTTATGCCCTCCACCCCTCCCGGGGTATGGGCCGCCAAAGGTAGATCTCCAGAAATTTCTGTCCTGGGCCATTCTTTCTAGTTGATTCCAGGTGTAGCCCATCCTTTTGACGTCTGCTTCGAGGTCGCGTCGCCATGTGATTCTTGGACGGCCTCGCTTCCGCTTGCCTTGAGGATTTCACCTGAGAGCCTGCCTGGTGATGTTTGTTGGTTGTTTGCAAAGCGTGTGCCCTATCCAACCCCATCTTCTCTTCCAGATTTCTGCCTCTACGGGAAGTTGGCCGGTCCTTTCCCATAAGTTGGTGTTACTGATAGTGTCAGGCCAGCGAATGTGGAGAATTCTTCTGAGACAGCTGTTGATGAATGTCTGGATTTTTCTGTTGGTTACTTTGGTTGTCCTCCAGGTTTCAGCCCCGTACAGCAGTACTGACTTCACGTTAGAGTTGAACAGCCGGAGCTTGGTGGTCAAGATCAGCTCTCTGGAAGCCCAGATGTTCTTGAGCTGGATGAAGGCGACTCTTGCTTTACCAATTCTTGCCTTGACATCTGCATCTGTTCCACCTTGCTGGTCGATGATGCTGCCCAGGTAGGTGAAGGACTGCACTTCCTCCAGGGGACATCCGTTCAGTGTGATTGGGTTGATGTTGCTGACGTTGGTCTTAAGGATCTTGGTCTTCTCTTTGTGGATGATGAGTCCAACCTGTGCTGATGTGGCAGCCAACACACTGGTCTTCTCTTGCATCTGCTGCTGGCTGTGGGAGAGGAGTGCGAGGTCGTCGGCGAAGTCTAGGTCATCAAGTTGACTCCACATGGTCCACTGAATCCCATTCCTGCGTTCGCTGGTAGAAGTTTTCATGATCCAGTCGATGGCGATGAGGAACGGGGATAACAAGCATCCCTGTCGTACTCCAGTGTTCACCCGGAAGCTGGTGGTGAGCTGTCCTGCGTGGATCACTCGGCAGGTCATGCCTTCGTATGAGCTCTTGATCAGGTTTACCATCTTGGATGGGATGCCATACTACCGGAGGAGCTTCCATAGGACCTCTCGATCCACACTATCAAAGTTGATGTACAACCCCAAATCAGAAAAAGTTGGGACAGTATGGAAAACGCAAATAAAAAAGAAAGTAGTGATTTCTAAATTTACTTTGACTTGTATTTCATTGCAGACAATATGAACACAAAATATTTCATGTTTTGTCTGGTCAACTTCATGTCATTTGTAAATATACATCCTTTCCTGTCATTCAGACCTGCAACACATTCCAAAAAAAGTTGGGACAGGAGCAATTTAGGGCTAGTAATTAGGTAAATTGGTTAAATAATGATGTGATTTGAAACAGTTGATGTCAACAGGTGATTGTAATTATGATTTGGTACAAAAGCAGCATCCAAGAAAGGTCTAGTCCTTTAGGAGCAAAGATGGGCCGAGGATCGCCAACAAATACGTGAGGAAATTATTGAAATGTTTAAAAACAATGTTCCTCAAAGAAAGATAGGAAGAGATTTGGATATTTCACCTTCAACAGTGCATAACATAATTAAAAGATTCAAGGAATCTGGAGGAATTTCAGTGCGTAAAGGACAAGGGCGCAAGCCTAAGCTGAACAACCGTGATCTCCGATCCCTCAGGCAGCACTGCATCAAGAATCGTCATTCATCTATAAGCGATATCACCACATGGGCTCAGGACTACTTTGGCAAACCTTTGTTAAGTACCACAATACGTAGTTACATCCACAAATGCCAGTTAATTCTGTACTGTGCCAAAAGGAAGCCCTATGTTAACAGTGTCCAGAAGCGCCGTCGACTTCTCTGGGCTCGGAGGCATCTGGGATGGACCATCACACAGTGGAAACGTGTACTGTGGTCAGATGAATCAGTATTTCAGGTATTTTTTGGGAGGAATGGACGCCGTGTGCTCCGGACCAAAGAAGAAAAGGATCATCCAGACTGTTACCAGCAACAAGTCCAAAAGCCAGGGTCTGTCATGGTA
This sequence comes from Schizothorax lantsangensis, assembly GCA_027422415.1. Lineage (NCBI taxonomy): Eukaryota > Metazoa > Chordata > Actinopteri > Cypriniformes > Cyprinidae > Schizothorax > Schizothorax lantsangensis. The sequence goes on from CM049859.1 coordinate 5,134,712, forward strand.
TGGGGTTGTGTCAGTGCCCTTGGCAAAGGTAACTTGCACTTCTGTGATGGCACCATTAATGCTGAAAAGTACATAGAGATTTTGGAGCACAATATGCTGCCTTCAAGAAGACATCTTTTCCAGGGACGTCCATGCATATTTCAACAAGACAATGCAAAACCAAATTCTGCACACATTACAAAGTCCTGGCTGCGGAGGAAGAGGGTACGGGTACTTGACTGGCCTGCCTGCAGTCCCGACCTGTCTCCAATAGAGAATGTGTGGCGCATTTTGAAGCGCAAAATGTGACAACGAAGACCCCGTACTGTTGCCCACCTTAAGACTTGTTTGCAGGAAGAATGGGACAAAATTACACCTGAAACACTTCATCACTTGGTGTCTTCAGTCCCTAAACGTCTTTTAAGTGTTGTGAAAAGGAATGGCAACATTACAAAGTGGTAAATGCTTTACTGTCCCAACTTTTTTTGGAATGTGTTGCAGGTCTGAATGACAGGAAAGGATGTATATTTACAAATGACATGAAGTTGACCAGACAAAACATGAAATATTTTGTGTTCATATTGTCTGCAATGAAATACAAGTCAAAGTAAATTTAGAAATCACTACTTTCTTTTTTTATTTGCGTTTTCCATACTGTCCCAACTTTTTCTGATTTGGGGTTGTACAATGATGAATTCCACTCCAAAGACTGCTCGACTATGATGCGCAGCGTTGCAATCTGGTCTGTGCATGATCGATTCTGCCAGAAGCCAGCTTGCTCATCTCGTAGTTGTGGATCGACGGCGTCCTTCATCCGCTCTAGGAGGATCCGATTGAAGACCTTGCCTGGCACTGACAGGAGTGACACCTCTGTAGTTGTTACAGTTGCTGAGGTCACCTTTCTTTGGAAGCTTAGTTAGATAACCCTCCTTCCAGTCAGTCGGTACCTCTTCTTTCTCCCAGATCTTCTCGAAGAGTGGGTACAGCATTTCCACTGACGAGTTCAGGTCTGCTTTCAGGGCCTCTGCTGGTATGTCATCAGGTCCAGCAGCCTTCCAGTTCTTCAGCAAGGTGATGGCTTTCCTGATCTCTTCTCTGGTCGGCTTGTCGCAGCTGATGGGGAGATCTTCGTCGGCTGGGATGATGTCCGGTGGATTTGGTGGCGCTGATCTGTTCAGGTGCTCCTCAAAGTGTTCAGACCATCTATTCATCTGCTGCGCTAGTCCTGTGATGGTCTTTCCCTCCTTATCCTTGACAGGTCGTTCTGGCTTGCTATACTTCCCAGACAGTTTCTTTGTCGTGTCGTACAGCTGTTTCATGTTGCCGTTGTGTGCTGCCTGCTCCGCCTCAGCTGCCAGTCCATCTATGTAGTCTTTCTTGTCCTTCCTAATGCTCTTCTTAACTGCTCTGTGGGCTTCTGCGTATTCAACTTGGGCCTTGGCTTTTGCTGCCCTAGTCCTGCTGTTGTTTATTGCCCCTTTCTTCTGTTTTCTCTCTTCTATCTTGCCCAAGGTATCAGCTGTGATCCACTCTTTGTGATGGTGTTTCTTTGTTCCGACCACTTCTTGACAGACTGTTCTCAGTGTCTCTTTTATAATCTGCCAGCTGGCCTGTATACTGCTTCTTTCCTCTTCTTCGTGCAGCTCTTGTAGCACCTCAAACTTATTCTTCAACTGAAGTTCAAACTCATCCCTGACGCTGGTGATCTTTAGGCGGCTGATATCATACTTCACTCTACATAGTGTTGTTTCCATCCAGTTCTTTTTTAACTTCAGCTGCATGTTGGCTACTACTAGGTGGTGGTCGGACCCCACATCTGCTCCTCTTCTAACTCTAACGTCCTGAAGGGATCTTCTAAACTTCTTGCTAATGCAGATGTGGTCAATCTGGTTCTCTGTCACACCATCCGGTGATACCCAGGTGCTTTTGTGGATCCGCTTGTGAGGAAAGACGCTACCTCCGATGACCAGGTTGTTGATCGCACACAGTTCCGCAAATCTCTCTCCATTATCGTTCATCACTCCCAGCCCGTGTATCCCCATAACTTGTTCGTATCCTGTGTTGTTAGGTCCAACCTTGGCGTTAAAATCTCCCATAAGGATGACGATGTCTCTGGCTCGTAATGTTTCCACGATTTTCTGTTATAAAACTCATCCTTGTCTTCTTCATAGGAGTCGTTGGTTGGAGCGTAACACTGGATGACGTTGAGGTTGACCTTCTTCTGTTTGGTTCTGAAGGATGCTGTGATGATTCTGGAGCCATGCGCCTCCCATCCAATCAGTGCCCTCTGTGCTTGCCTGGATAGCATAAAGCCTACTCCCTGCGTGTGGGGTGCGTCAGTCTCTTCATGCCTGGAGTACAGCAATAGCTCTCCTGTCATCAGTCTCCTCTGTCCGGCTTGCGTCCATCTGGTTTCACTGATGCCCAGTAAGATCAGGTTGTTGTTCTTCATTTCGGCAGCTACCTGCTTAGTCTTGCCTGTCTCGTACATGGTCCTGATGTTCCATGTGCCGATGTGTGTTCTCCTGGTCGAAAGAAGAATCGGCTCTGTGGCTTCCTTTCGGCTTTCACCACCTAGCGTCATGCGTCCCCGAATTGTCGAAGATCTTCCCACTTCCAGGAAATTAATCTCTGTTTCTCTATTTGGCGTTTCTGTAGCAGTTAGGGTTTTTCCGGGGTGGGGTTGCTAACCCTACGCCCAACCCTCCTCCTTTTTCATCCGGGCTTGGGACCGGCAATGGCGGAGTTTGTAACCCAACTATTGCCTCTCTTTTATTTTTTCGATGACTGGGAGAAGCACTACCTAGTAGACAATTTTGCATTGCTGGTCAAATTGGGACAGTAAAAAGAAAAAAAAATGTACTAAGGAGGTATTACAATATTGAGTAATCAAGTTAATGACACTACACTAGGGCTGTAAAAAAAAAAAAAAAAGATTTTCGAATATTCGTTGAGCTTAAAATATAAATCCACATTCAAATGCAAAAGCGTTGAATTCAAATTTTAGGTGTGCGTCAGTCTGCCTTATCAGTGGCACACAAGATGCGATGACGATGTAGGTGTCATTTCATTTTAATGCTTTTTTTTAGCCTATCCAGTTGAACCCACTAGATGCGTTGCTGCTACGTTGTTCATTCAAAATATTGCAGAAAAAGAGAACATCAATGCAGAGAAGATGTTGTTTACGTCAAAACTGAAACGCATATTTATCGCAATTTATATAGGGACATCTACCACCGTTGCACTCTCGTCTCGCACAAGAGAGCCGCATGTTTAGAAAGCCATGTAAAATTAATGTAAGTTTAACTTTTAAAAAACATGTCATGAGACTTTAAGGCGGTTTTTCCCCATCTCGCTGCATCTCATGTTTTTAAATGAAAAAAGTACTATTTGTGTGGTTTTCGGTCATTTGTATTAAACTACACATACATACATGATGCTGTTTTGTTTCTAATTGTTTAAGCAACTTAATTAATTATATATGGTTTATAAAACATTATTTTAAACATTTTGCACTTTTTTTCAAAGGTAGTCGTGTTATTTTATTGCTTTGACGAAACGTGCATTAGTAATATTTTTGCTCGATGCGCCCTCTTGTGGCCTCAACTGAAATTATTATTTTTATCTTTCCCCTAACTGAAATTATGCCTTTTAAATTGGAATATTATTTGAATATTGATAATATTTAAGTACAAAATTCGAATTTCGTTTTTCAGAAATTTTGACAGCCCTACACTCCACATAATATAGCTAGCAATCTAATTCATTTAAATTTGCAAAACAGACACTGGAAGTGTTATATATTTAAACAATATCATGAGCAAGAATGACGTTTTCCCGAATATCATCACGATTGCAAGTGTTATATTAAACCGATGAATAACTTGATGTTAAGTGTGTAGCATTTTGACCAATCAGACACACAACTATTCGTTATATTTAACAAATAATCTCTTATCCCCCTCACCTAACCAAAGGGACAACTATGAGGGTCTGTGGACCCTTGCCCCGAAATGCATCTAACACCTAAAAAGGTAGAACAGGCCTCTGGTTCCATGGCAACCCATCTGATAACACTTCTTTTATTGATCAAATTAATGCGGGCAGAGCAACTCACTTCATTTCCCCTTAGGAAAAAGAGACATAAAATGGACTCTTCTCTAATTAATTAATAGAAAAACCTTTATTTGAATGAACACGCATATCTTCAGGTCATTGTGTATATTATTACTGTTCTTGTATAAGTTTTTGTGTATTGTATACTGTTTTATGCATGCTTATGATAGATCACTAGTTAATATCACGTTAACTGTATCATGTTTGGTCTCTATCAATTCGTCTTTGGATGATCTAATTGAGAGTGAATATTACATGTTGATACCTATGCCACATATTAGTGTCCTAAGAATCTTTAGTAGTTTCTGCATTAACCCAGGTGAATTACCTATGCAAATTACCATGCCTGGAGACAAAGAGTCGTAAAACTTTCCCTCCAAAAGTTCAGGACTCCCATTGGCTCTTTGACACCCCAGAGGTGTGAGCTCTATAGCAGATAAAGCTCTCACATAAGTGAGAGTCTGAGGCCAGGCATTGTGATGTACCAGGAGGAACCCAGGGCCCACTGCACCCAGTCTGCGGTTCTGTTAGATCCTAAGAGGATGAGGAAGATGTGAGCTAAAACTCTTCTGAACACCTTAAGTTTTGTGCCAGGCCTTGCGGCCTTGTCTTTCCATTCAACCAAAGCTCCTCGGACCTCAGCAGATCTCTTTCTTGGCTCTTTTTCCACTCTCTACCGGGAAGAACATTTCTACCTCAGAACATCTTTGGAATCCATCACTCTTCAACCTGGAAGAACGTGATCGGAAGTCCAAAACCTTGAAACCATTAAGACTTTCATCTGAGACTGCATTCCGGACACTCGTCACGACCAAATGCATTGCAAGTATTGTACATTTAACTAAACAGAGGTTATTAGTAGTGATCGACCGATATTGATTTTTTAGAACCGATACCGATACCGATAATTTGTTTGTTTATGTGCCCGATAACCGATATGCAGAACCGATATTTATTTACTGTTATACTTGTGTTTTTGACACAATGATTACAACACCACTGAACTGAACAAACCATTTTATTTATAACAATCACTCCCTCCTTGCATAGAAAACAAAACAAATCTTATTTATACACCAATAAATAGAGGGGTCTGAGAGTACAAAAAATAAAAAAGTTCACTGTTACTAAACAGTTTTTGTTTAAAAATAAAATCTTCGATGAGGTAAAAAAACAAACAGGTAAAATAAATAAAGCACATAAAAGTAATTCTCACCAATTAAAAAATAAATAAAACTTGTGGCGGCAGGTGACGTCACGTTAATTTGCATGTCATTGTGTCAAGTTTGCGTTCAGACGAGTTTTGGCACTTAAGATCTGTTCTAAATGTCACATACTGTAATTAATACAACAATGCCAATAAAGCTGTTCACATTATACTTTCTGTTGTCATACATTAAACAAGTATAAATAGTAAACAGGAACCATTAATTTTACATGTTAACCAGGAATCACTCTCACTATACTCCTTAAATCCTGATTTATAATCGCAACATCGTCTGATAAAATCAATATACATCTAACTTACACTAAAAAGCGACTATATGCGGTGGTTTTGGCTGTATTACTGTTTTGTCTCATTCAGCGCACTGTCTGCGTCTGAGTAACAAGCTATGCGCATATTAACAGACGAATTATGTTCATATTTAAAAGTCCAAACAGTCAGTAAGCGACAGGTGCTTGGAAACGCTGTTTTGTAAATGATTTACTGACGATTTTGCTGCGTTACGGCCAAATTAATGCGCTGCTTCACTGCCGCTCACTGCACAGAATAGACGCAGAGAGAGTCGACACTGCGCCGGGAGAGTCAGATCTCGCACTCGCGGGGCAGTAACGTTACTGGAGACAAATTCCAATTGAACGATAGCTAAGGTTTTTTCAAAAAAAGTCGCTAGGTTTGTCAGTATGTACCTGTTGTGGGAAAAAAGCCGCCAAAAGGGTCTGAAAGTTGCTAAATACTGAAAGTCGCGCTCTTGTGTGTGAGAGGCGGGAGCTGATGGCAGCGGGTGGTGGATATTGTTGCAGCCCGCCACAAGTAAAGAGAGAGAGCTTGTCTGTGGGAGTGTCTACAGTTCTTGAGCACACAGAACGAGCAGTGTGAAACGCGTCAGGCGCGGGGAGATTTTCAACTAGTTAATCGATCGCGGATGGTTTCATTATCTCGGGCGGATAAAAAAAAAAAAAAAGTGTAAGATAATAATAGTAATAAAAACAAAAATGTGTCACCAAATATACTTGGGCGGCCGTTAATATACCTGGGCGGCCCGCCCAGGTAAAGTCTATGTGTGGGAAACACTGGAGTTGTGTTTACTAGGATGTTTATTAGGGAATTGATGGTTATATAGTAAATGTTTATATAATTACGGTGTTTTAATCGTGAATATTTTTAAAAGTTACATGCGGTGGCCGTGCTGTAGCATTTCCTGAGCATCAACCCACTGAGTGAACAGCAATATGAAGCGGCTTCACGAGACTAATGATGAGCAAATATACAACAGAGAGAGAATTTAATTCAGCGCTTTTACTTCCAACTTGCGCTCATTCATGGCTGTATTATTTAATTCATGCAAAGTTACGTCTTTATTGGGACAGGACTTGACGGATTATCTTACGTGACTCGTCTATTTCTTAGAGCCAAGCTGCATAAACTACATATCAAGCATATGTATCACATCTAATTTGTGCATTAATGGCTGTTATGTTAAATAAAATTTACTAATTACAGCAAAGCAAGTAATACTTTACCTGTGCACGCCGTTGTCTCGTCTCCCCTCAGATGCGCTGTAATGGCGATCATGCGTGCAATTCTTAAAACGCCCACAAGATGGCGGCATTTATCGGAAAATCCGATATTACAAAACCGATATCCGATTATGGAAAAATGCTTAAATATCGGGAAAAATATCGGTAAATCGATATATCGGTCGATCTCTAGTTATTAGTACAAGTTATAGACCCCGTTATAAACGGCGCTGATGGTTTTACTCAGGTGGTTAAATGACTTTTTCCATAACTGCATTCTCTGGTTTTCCTGATGTTTTCATCCATCAACTCTCATTAGCCCTTTCCTCATGTATGAGTGATTGTATGTTTGTTTGTTTGTTTGTTTGTTGACTAGTCTGCATTAGTGTTTAGTTAATAAAACTCTTGTGCACAAATTACATAAGTTTCTGATTCTGCCTTGCATATTAATGTCCCTTTACGATTTTTGACCCTCGCTACATGCTCTAATGCAGTGGTTCCCAAACTTTTTCTGCCGGGCCCCCCTTTTGTAGAGAAAAATATTTTGGAAAGTCTCTTATGCTCACCAAGGCTACATTTATTTGTTAAAAAATACAGTAAACACTGCAATATTGTGAAATATTGTCAATTTAAAAAATATATTTGAATGTTTTAACATATAGGCTACTTTATTCCTATGATCAAAACTGAATTTTCAGCATCAATACGCCGGTCTTCAGTGTCACATGATCCTTTAGAAATCATTCTAATATGCTGATTTGATGCTCCGTAATCATTTCTGATTATCATCAATGTTGTAAACATTTGTGCTGCTTAATATTTGAGGAAACAACTTTTTTCATGATTCTCTTATGAATATTTGAAATTGTCCTTTGTGTCAGAGCGCTGGAGTTCATCAGAAATAGAACGGGACATCAGTTTATTGTCATGCATTTGTCGACGAGAGGAGCATAACCTCGGCTAGTCTTTCTGACATTTGCCGCTGGCTCTGATGTCTCTGTAGTGGTTAAACATAAGATATAATTCGTTTTGGGTAAATCAAACAGGTAATCTTTAGTCTTTATTCTATTAATATGTTAAAATGAAAATAGGCAATGTTTGATATAATATTTAGTTTCATTGTAATGGATGTACGTTCCCTGAACTACATTTCTGTGGCTATTAATGTTTAAATTGAAAATGAAAAGAGGCAGTGGTGTTTGAGATATTTCGTCTTTTGAATGTGAGGAAGATTGCAGCAGCCAAGGCGAGCTGTTATCAAGTACGCTGCTGTTCCATTTGCAGAATTAGTGTTGCGTCGTTCCATCCACGTGATTCACACTCCAGAAGTCTGAACTACCGAGGATGCAAGTCCAAAATTTACGTACTTGGTATTGAGAAACGCGCGCAGACCTGACATTACGTCACCAGACTATTTGCCTAATCTTCTCGGTAGTTTAGACCGCGATGGAAATGCAGACAGCAACAGATCTGGGGGAAAAAAAAGGTTCCTGCGAAAAAAGTTCCTGGGACATATTGTTCCAAGTAATTTCGGTGGAAAAGCGGCTTTATATTTCTACATGGCAAGTGGCCGCATAAGCGGGAACATTACACGGTGTAGTCTTTATCACCCTGCAGAGGTTTTTTTTGCTAAATAATCTGCTGACTGTGCACTATCCTTCAGCCTTGCCACGCCCCCCTTGTCATAGCTCCGCGCCCCCCAGTTTGGGAACCACTGCTCTAATGCATTAATAGGAAAGTATTTTCTGTGGCCACGGAAATATCCTTTCTTAGAGTTGATATGAATTTACACTGAATGTTCGCTGGACGAACAAATCAGTTGATGGCAACTTAATTCTGCTACAGTTATTACTGTCAGCCGATATAAATAATTGTAATTAATCATAATTAATTGTAATTATTTATATACAATTCCCTTTTAAGCAAATTTGCTACAAGTGATATACCATGGGGAATGTTAAGCTGCCGACAACATCATCCTGCATGATCATTTTGGTGGTGGGTCAGTGATGGTCTGGGGAGGAATATTTTTGGAGCATCACAGACTTCCACGTACTAGCCAATGGTATCCTTACTGCTGTTAGGTACCGGGATAAATTCCTCAGAGCCATTGTCAGACCTTACGCTGGTGCAGTGGGCCCTGGGTTCCTCCTGGTACATCACAATGCCTGGCCTCATGAGGCGAGAGTGTGTAGGCAGTTTCTGGATGACGAAGGCATTGATGCCATTGATTGGCCCTCATGATCCCCAGACGTGAATCCACAGATGAAGGCCATGCACAGTGCATACACACTATAGCAGCAGATAGTTTGGATCAGTATATTACTCAAATATTAAGCAATGCACAAGCCGTAACTTGGTTAATTTACAGTATGCCACAACTGGCTAAGCTGTCATTTAAGCACAGCTTTTGTAACTTGCCGCTTGTTCCTAAGAAGTCTCCACAGCAGACTTCTTAACTATCTTATCCAGCAAGACTTTCACAATTACTTGTGATTATTAGATTAAGCAAATGTATAAACACTGACTAGAAATTGACTATAATATGTTATGAATTCTAAAAATTACAGTTTCACAGGTTTTCTGTGGATAAGCTGGCCTTGTCAGCAAACTCATAGAGTGTGAATCTGATAGTAAGTGGGTGTCTGGCTATATTGCTGAAGATTTGTTTCTAAGTGCTTGCTCACATTTATGCATGTGGCGTCTCTGACACCAGACCCGATTCTAATGAGGCGGTTCAGCAGACTGGCTCAGGGTGCCGCACCCTAGCCATGCCACAGAACATTGACAAATGGCTGTGGTCTCCTCGTTTAATCTAAGTGAGCAAGGCCACAAGAGCTACCGGCAATTTCATAGAAATGAGTCCCCTGAGTCTAAACGTGACTTCCCTTTTGCCTCAGTCAGTGCGCCATACAAGAAAATTGCATTCATTTCCTGGGAAACAATTGTTTCTGAGTAAGGGGGAGACAGGAGAAAGAAAATTGAGTGATGTGCATTTGTACATTGAAATGGTAAACATGCAAACTTTTCCTTTGCTTTGCCAGATGAAAGAGGAGGCTTATGCAAATCATTTCACACTGCAACCCTTCGAGATAGCCAGGTTTTGGCTTTTTGTCCTGTTGGGTTTCGCTGCAGTTTGCTTGTTTGCTTTTCTCTGCTTAGCATGTTATACAAACATATGCTGTGTTTGGAAAGCATACTTATACATGGTTTCTCCAGCAATATATATCTACAGCAGTCCACATAAACTGCGAATGCTTTGTATACCCAAGCTATATGAAAGAATGAGTTTTCTTATTACTGCATTATCTCATTCTTATTGCCATTATATGAATTTCATTGTCATTTGAGGTATAACATGAAATTCATATCCATAGTAAAATGTTTAAATGTACTTTTCTGAGATATTTTCCAGTTACAGAGGGATTTTTCATTGTTCTGTGTTCTTATTGGTTGGATTGAGTGTGGGCAATTTCATGCGCTAGAAAAGCTGTACCCAAATTGCTCGCCCATGTGGAAAAACAATATAGAAATGTTGCCAGATAACAATAACATAAAATCACCTAAATGCTACTGATGCTAAATAAAATCTAATTAAGACAACAACATTTGTGAACATCAACCCCCCACATTCTCATCTTGAAATAATGCTGTGTTTCATGGAAAACCAGATATGTATTCCTACTTGAAGACTATATATTTTCTTAAACTACTGTACTTGCATTTAAATTAATATTTGCTACAGGGCACTTATTGTGTACATGCATACATGTTTTAGATTGTACATGTATTTAAAAACACCTTCCCATACTTGCATCTATAAATATATATATATATAATCTATACAATTTTTTTTTTTTTTTTTTTTTTTTTTTTTTACATTTATAATTACACTTTTGACCCTATACCTCTACACCTTAACTCACACTTAAACCTAACCTAACCAAACCAAACCACCAAACCTAACCCTAAACCTAACTGTACACACCCCGATAGCAGTAAAATGTATTTTGCAATTCAACATGAAAACAATAAGTACATGGTTCCAAACAATTCATTATATTTGCATAAGTACATATTAGTAAAAGACACCTAATATAAAGTGGGACCTTACTTGATATCATACCATAAATGCTTTTCATGCTATGCAGACAGATATGTCATTTTCTATTGTTAATAAATGCCCTGGCAATCAAGCAGCAATGGATAAATGCAATACAATGGGTTTCATTTATGCATTTTTTGGGATGCAAATAACCAAAGAATTACCTTTTATTAAGTGTATACTTTTTCCTCCTAAGATTAACTTTAAGTGAGTGTTATATGATTGCAAAGGTAGTGTAATGTAAAAATTTACATTTACAAAAAATATAAAAAAATACATTTAATTGGACTGACCCCTGTGAGTGAGTGTGTGTGTGTGTGTGTGTGTGTGTGTGTGTGTTTTATTACAATTAGGCTTGTATTCCCTTTTGAACATAATCATTCACACTTGGTGCAAAATGTTTTGATACTCATGCATCCTATAACACAACAATGACAATTCTGACATACGTACATACGTCTGCATAGTAACTAAACAAACACATTAATAAAACCCATACTCTTTACCTAAGTAATAGACTCATCAAAGACACAACAAAAGGAGTGTGCCTTCTCAGCACACTCTTTGTGCATAGAGTTCCAATCTGCCCAATGCATAGGCCTACATATCTCTCAATTAACAAAGGCGGCAGAAAAAGTCCTATTATTGGTGGTCCTCACTGGATTTCCTTTGTTATTTATTGCTGTCTTCTCTCCAGAACCCCTAATCATACTCTTGGTTTTAATGTTGTGGATTAGCCTGGCCTATTTACCCCATCTCCATACAACTCAACATTACATCGCGCTCTTTCGCTTCCCCCACTCCCATCCTCCAGCCGAAGCTCAGCCCACATGATCATGTAATCATGCGTACCTATGCAGCTAGAATACTAAACACCATGCTGAAGCCCTGCAGAGAGCTTCTGAGGCAAGATACGCAGTTGTGTTTTGACTGTAGCTGCATGATTCTAGCAGAAAAATAACTGCACTTAGCGGTCGCCGTCGAATTAACTGTTGATAAATGGCTGAGCTCTCTTAGTCAAAGGTATACTCTTAAAAAAAATATTGACATTAATTATTTAGATGCAGACTCAAAACTGAAATGTTGTCATGTTTTCAAAATGTGTCTAGCTGACTGTATAAAAAGTAGAGAGTAAGAGTACAGTATTGATCTACTGTGGAACTAGCCTTACATTTTTGAGTAAGAAAAAAAGAAGATATTTGTGTGCCTTACCCTTTACAAGCATTCCTGATTATTATTTTAACTGTTTCCAAAAACACTTTCTTTTGTGGTAGAGGTGCTGAAAACTGTGATTCAATAATAACCTCTGCTAGTTTAAACATTTGTTTTATTAATGTGTTAGATTTGTTTGCAGGTCTGCTTTAATGTACATTACTGGTTGAAACTTTATAAACTGAAGACTTCCTGATTTGGGAATTACCCCTGCTCCTATAACACACTTTGATGTTTTCTCATATTTGAGAACTTAAAGTAAGAACAAAACATTTCAAGGGTTGTAGAAGTGGAAGAAAAAAAACAAAGCCCAGGATGTGCACAAAGGACAGGTCAGTGTGCAGCAAGAGATCCTCTCGAATGAGAAGTCCCAGAAGTGCTGTGCTGCTTCCAGAACTGTGCCCCACATACTGTATCTTGTAGCTGGGAAAGGCAAAAACCTTTATGCATCCCTACAGAACTCCTTGTAAAAGTACTCGGGAAGAAATATGACAAAACTCAGTTACACAAACTACACAAAAAGTGTGTCATAACCTAGATGTGTCAGGTCTCGCAATATACAAAGCTTATTATTCACATGAGAGCCACTGTCCTGAACTCGGTGTCAGTGGGAGAAGTCTAGCGTACTTGAAGATAATGGTAAGACCCATCTAAGGTCAAACTATGGAAACCGTAGTGAAGGCTGGCAACAAATTTCCTTTAATGCAATTCGGTTCACTTTGTGGCATTTAGTTGCAGTACTATAGCTCCTACAGCTTGAATGGAGAAACAATGAAATATTCAAAACTTTATCAAGATTAAAAATCATAAAATAATGACATCATGACAAGAATGGCATCTTAATTTTTTACAAAAGATAAACATTACAATTAGCTAAAATACTAAAATGAACATGAACTGCATATTGTGATGATACCTTGGTATCCAAAACACAGTAAACCTATGATACTTTTTTGTGCTGTAAGAGGTTTGGTTTATTGTCAGTGTTTTGATATGTGTTATCCAATGTTTGGAAAATCTGTACTTGATTTCATGGGATGCATGTGCAAATGTTGAACTTACTGTAGTAGACCTTCATCACTTACAAGCTATGCAGGTTTGGTTGCCAAAGCACTAGTATATAGTAGCCATCTGTCTTTATTAAAAAATAAATAAAATAAACACCTGTCAAAACCTGTATGGAAAAGCTGCCTGACCTTCAAGGTGCAGAGCAGATGCATTTACATTGTAGTGTAGACTAGTATCGATTTAAGTGTAAATACACATAGATTCTGCTTTGTCAGTTCTGTGTTTTGGATAAGCCGTTTAATTGTGCTTTTATATTACAGACGCGTAATGCACAATGACAAATGTGCTGAACCATTATTATTATTAATTATGCATTGATCATTAATGTCATTACTAAAAGTTAACACACTCTAACAATGAACATTATTTCTACAGGACATACTATAACCTTAGTTCTATCATGACAACTCTCTGAAGATTTTAGCATGGTAATGGATATGACCATGTTAATGTATTTAGTCTTGGTGGAATACATCTGCTACGCTGCTGAATTGCTGCTGGTTATTGCTGTTGTTGTAGATTATTGCTGCTGCTGCAAATATATATAATAACCCATAGCAGATCTATACAGGTGGAACTGGGGATGGTGCAGGGTTTCAGAGGAACTCTGAAAGTGTGCTGCGAAATGCTCTAGCGAATGTTAACCAGACATTTAATTGTAAAGCAGTAAACTCATTGGCTGCAAATGCAACATGAACCAGTCAGCTTGTGCCAAGTTGTTTAACACTGTGAATATCATTAGTTTGGGTTGAGGACCCATCGGCCTGTGCCATCTAGAGTTTCATGACAGAACTTGACATTTAATGTTACAGAAATGGACTCTTAGTGTGTTATTGTTACCATTTCATATCAACAGTCATGCTTGAAGATGGCCATCTTTACATACAGTCTCTACACAAAGGCCATAGCAGTGAAATGATGTAAGGGAAAATGCACAGTAAACAATTTTAATGCATGACGTGGAAGCCAAGAACCACCTGAGACGAAGTACATTAAAAAACATTTAATGCACAGCTAGCCGGGCATTTTCCAGCTTATACCATGGTCATTTGACAACAATGACAAGTTAAAGCTGTTAATGATGTTTGCAGCACAATATTTGAGAGTTGAGAGAGAGAGAGAGAGAGAGAGATGAAAGTTGTGAATGCCTTATCTGCATGTCTCTTTAAAAACAATGAAGCTGTGTTTAGTTACTTCAAAAACAGTGATTTTACCACCTTATTGCTGAGGAATATAATGGAGCACTGACAACAAGTTTCTGTCTCTCTCTTTCTAGCTGTGGGTTTGTGTGCATCAATTAAAGCAGCGAATTAAAGGTGCAATAGGTGATTGTCTTCAGAAACATTTTTTGTTATGCTGGTTGAAAGTCTCTTCACATCCCAATAGCAATCATTAAGTTAAGTGTTCTAAATGTATTTATATATTCTGTGGAAGGCATAGGACCAAGAAATGTTCATCCAATCAAATGCTCAGAACTTGTCAACATATGTATTTACATACCTCTGCGCACCCGGTTCACGCAGACAGGATATGTCATCAGCGCGGTCACGTACGCTGTGCAGACAGAGCGAGAATGGCAGGCAAACATCAAAAACCTGATCTTCCTTCCCGGTATTGTAGTACTGTTACTAACTATATTATAAAGTTTTCTCACCGGTGATGACATATGATGTATTGTTGTAATGTTGTCTCTGGTCGTCTGATCTGTTTGCGTTCATGCGTTGAGGAGTTGTGGCTTTGGACGGCAATTTGCAGGGAGGGTGGGACGTTCGCTTTCAGTGTTATCAGGCTAAAGTTAACATTTTCCAAGATCTCCTACTGCACCTTTAATATAGAACAGTGATTAAACTGACTTGCAACTACCTGTGCATTAAAAGGTTTTAATGCATACCTGCCAGCCAATCAGAATTAAGTATTCAGACAGACCATGGTATAAATATGTATATTTCATGTATACTCTCACACTTTATTTGCTTCTATTTTGGAAAAATTGATTATTGTCTAATCAAAATAACAAAATATGATGGTTGCATAACGGAAGAGAATAGCAGTTCTGCATAGTGGCTAGGACAACTCACAGGTATCGGCAAAGACTATAGAATACCCAAGACGTGTCACTCGTACAGTTTTGAGTGGGGAAAAATGCAACAGTCAATATAGCCGCTGTATCTAACAAAGCCCCACCTTCTCGGCAAAAGAGCCAATCCCCAATTGGTAAAGTCAGCGCGTCACTACAGCTGCCGTTAGAAGTCGCTGTTGCTATAGAAACAGTAAACATTCTGAGACGTGCGCCTAGGACTGTGCATGCGCACTAGCTGTTCTAGCCTGAAAAATACGCTTTTTTTTTAAATGCTATTCGAGCAAAATAAACAATATTTATGATACAGTTGTTGTCAGATTTAATTGGTGATTTCAAATATGAAATTTAAGCATAAGCTTGGCAAACAGTTTTGTAGAATTTGATGTTTCCCCATTCAAAGAGATAGGAGCTGCACTTGCATGCCCGAGAGGTGTTTCAAAGATGGCCGCCGAGTGACATGACTAAAGGGACTTAAAGGGACTTTGGTTTTGCACACCAGATCTAAAGTGTCCCGCTTTCAGTGATTAAGCATCTAGAGGCTGCTCTCATACTGTAAAATGACAGACACATGACGGACACAATCCGGAAAAACTATCGGTATGTATTATTTGCTGATAATCAATCGTTCCCCTAATCAGCTACTGGTGCCGAATCATCAGCAAAATCAATCAGTTGGTTGTCCTCTACACACGACAACAACATCAGGGTTACAACCAGTTGTGCCTGCACAATGCATGCTGCGCCACTCATAAAAGGTAATAGGTTGTGCCTATGACAACAGATTTTACCTCCATTGTGCATGTTGGTTAGACAGACTGTACATTTTCTCGCTTCACCCATCACATTCATGAATGATATTATGCCTCTGATATCTCACCCGCCGACTATGAATATTGTTTTGAATGGGCCTAAGTGGTCATTGAGTGAATCAAAATCTTCATCCTCAGGCTGAAACAGCTGACAGTTATCTCAGCCGATTTGCCAGTGTGGCCATTTGTTAGTTTCTTTGTACCTTAGAGAAGGCTATGCTATCCAATTTAGGTACTGTTTGCCCATTTTAACCAAGTGCTCCCCACAAGGATCGGATGCCAGGAGATTGTTTTTTGGGCAGGGAATTAATTCCCTGTTGGAGCAAGGAGCCTTAGAGGAAATGGCTCATTCACAGAAGGGATCTGGCTTCTAGAGCTAGTGTTTTCGAATGCAAAGGAACAATGGTGGTTTAAGCCCAATCTGGTGATTTTGTTCCTGCTACACTTTTCTCTGAAACACAGGAAGTTCCTCAGATTTGCATTTAGGGGCAAAATTGAACAAGGTGCTAGGTTTAACTGTTTTTTTTTTGTTTTTTTTTGCTAAGGCAACAGACCGCATTTCTTGAGGTGGAACTGAACTCAAAACAAGAATGATTTTCTGCTGCTTGTGTCCAGTTGATTCTCTTTTGTCTAAAACAACTCAGAGCAGTGACAGACATTTCTGTAGGTCTGTTCACAGGCTTATTGGTTCTAATAGCAGCTCCTTCTCCTATGGTACTGTTGAGCCTGCTTCATTTTAGTGGTGGGTCAACAGTCAAGTAGTTCTTCCTCACTTCAGCTGGGTTATGCTATCAGATCATATTATCTTGGTAACAACCCCAGTTTGTACCTTTAAGTGGAATCTGTTACTGCAAGACAATTATGAATGATCCCTCATCAGTAGTTTGCGGTTTAGTTTATGAAGGGCACCCAACCTATGGTGTCTGGAAGAGCGATCTTCTCCTGTGGCATTTAAATTGCCTGGAGATTTTTGCCTTTTTGTCTGGTTTAGAGCTTGTTTCCTTGTGGACATTCATGACTGTTGTATAGTCATCAGGGCGGTACATGCTGATAGTCAAGTACATAAAGCCCTATGTGGAGATTAGTACCGAACATTCTTCTTTGGGTGCAGAAAAAAATTCTGGCACTAAGGGCAATGCATATCCCAGGTCAGTTGATTCTGGAGGCATCATTTGAGGCCCGGAGAATGGAGGCTGATACCATGTGTCCAACTTGATAGAGGTTCGACCAGGCAGAGGCAGCCCAGTTCCCCCTTTGATTATCTCTTTCTCCTCCATCACTTCTGGGTAAGATGTTTTGGCTCATGTGTGGCCATTGGCCCGGTTATACTGTATGCCTTCCTGACATCTGCTTCCAGCAGTTCTTACAACAGTTTGGGAAAACAAAGTGTCTCTTGTTGGTGAGAGATTAAAAAGACCATTTTGAATCCAAAAGCCCCCTGTACTTGAATGCAAGAATGGCCCTACTATTTGCATCAGTAGTGCAGAGAGCAGTTCACTGGAGCCAGTTCACTGCCTGGTTGGTTCAGTGCTTGCATTCCTTCAAGCATTTTCTGCATGCACTTCTCCAGCTTAAGCTACACTTAACTCTTTCCCCGCCAGCGTTGTCAACCTCCGCCAACATTGATCATTTCCACAAAACTATCATGTCCCCCAGAATATTTTGTAGTATGAATGTATGAACATGCGATATGTCAAAAGAAAAACAGAGACTCTGCTTTTAAACAAAATACTATTTTTTTTTTATCAACTCTTGAATGTGGGTAGGTTTCATAAAACAGCAACATTTTGAACGAAAAGCTAAGAAAATCATGTTTTTTTTTTTTCTTAAAGACTAAGTTCGGATCGGATTCAGAACAATGATCAAACCACAGATGGAGCAGATCACTTCCATCAACACCTCTAAGCTTCCATTCCTGGGTCGACATAGGGCTGGACAATAATTCAATATCAATATGTATCGCAATATATTTTTTTTCGGTGATATGATTTTTAAACACATTTTCGATATTTCGATATACATTACCAGTGTTTTCCATACATTTATTTATTTGTGGCGTTTGACTTCATTGTATAAACATGAGCACCGCACGTTTCTAAATCAAAATGCAGCGCGGGTGTTTTATATGAATGTATCTGTGAAGGAAACCGTCTGTCTTTAGAAAAGTTTCGATGGCATTTTCATTTTATCTGATAAAGTTGCGTTCATGAGCGGAGCTGCTTAGAGTACAGCCATTACTGTGGAAACCGCTAGTACTCCCGCTCTCACAGCGCCTCCTACTGGCAGAGAATCAGATAGCATTTTCAGTACATTTTTAGCATTTTTAATGATGTTGTTGTTGTTTTTTAAGAATTCTCTTCTGCTCACCAAGCCTGCATTTATTTTATCCAAAGTACAGCAAAAACAGTAACATTTTGTAATATTTTTACTATTTAAAATAATTAACTGCTTTTTATTTGAATATATTTTAAACTGTAATTTATTCCTGTGATCAAAGCTGAATTTTCAGCATCATTACTCCAGTCTTCAGTATCACATGATCTTCAGAAATCCTTCTAATATGCTGATTTGCTGATTATCAATATTTAAAACAGTTGAGTACATTTTTTCAGGATTCTTTGATGAATAAAAAGATCCAGACCAGCATATATCTGAAATAAAAAGCTTTTGTAACATCATACACTATTCCATTTAAAAGCTTGGAGTCAGTTTAATGTTTTTTTTTAATTTTAGTATTTTTTTGGGGGAAAGAAATTATCGAAATTAATACTTTTATTTAGCAAGGATGCTGTAAATTGATCAAAAGTGATGATAAAGACATTTATAATGTTACAAAAGATTTCTATTTCAGATAAATGCTGCTCTTCTGAACTTTCTATTAATTAAAGAAACCTGAAAAAATTCTACTCCGCTGTTTTCAACATAATACTAAATGTTTTTTTGAGCAGCAAATCAGCATATTAGAATTTCTGAAGGATCATGTGACTAATTATGAGTAATTATGCTAAAAATTCATCTTTGAAATCACAGGAATAATTTCACATAGAAAACAGTTATTTTTAAATAAATTTAAAATTTAAAATAAATTTAAAATAAAATTTATAGTAAAAATATTTCAAAATGTTACCGTTTTTGCTGTATTTTGGATCAAATAAATGCAGGCTTGGTGAGCAGAAGAGAATTCTTTAAAAAAACATAACAATCTTACTGTTCAAAAACTTGACTGGTGGTGTATGTTAGCCCATAGTTTGAAGTTAAAGATATTAATAAGGTGAGTCTGAGATGTTTATTTGACAGTGATTTCACATTTCTTTTTTTTTTATTTTCTTTTTTTTTTACTTAAAATATTATATAGTTTTATAGGAGAAGGTTTCATAAACTTGGCAAATTCATTTTTCATAAGTTTGTAGGTGCAGACATCTGTTTTGGGCATTCTTGACAGTTTTTATGAGGCTTTTTTAAATAGTGTTCATATCGATATCGGAATTATATCGTATCGACTGAAATTAAGAAATATATCGTGATATAAATTTTGGCCATATCGTCCAGCCCTAGGTCGACATTTAATTCGGTAATTTGGTAGGCTGTTTTGATTTATACATTATTTAATATTTTATGATCTTGTTATTTTACATATGCATCTACTCACATATGCTATTGCTTGTTTCTACTGCTTCCTTTACTGTGTTTTGACCTGGAGATTATGTACTCTTTCAGAAGATGTGTAATAATGCCACTGCTAAAAAAAATAAAAATGTGTATGGTGTTTCTTTGGGATCAAAAAGGATCATCTAAAGGTATGTCTTATTTGTGTGGCAACAAGTTGTGCATGGTATACTCACATTTGTTACTATTAAGCATGGCCATACCCACCACTAAGGTCCCATTGAGGAACCCTTATAAAGCACCACATTTTTTTTTGCATTATATTCCAATTTTACAAGTCTCACTTTTTTTTTGCCTCAATAAAAAGTTGCTCTATACATTTAAAATAAATATATTTTCATTTTTAATACAGACTTCCGACAGCAATCACATCTGCAGGGTTTCCATAACATCAGCTACTGACGTAGCGTCTCATTCCCTACAAAGGGAACCAAGGTTACATACATGTAACATACATACATACATACATGTTTTCCAATTGTATGTTCTGTGTTGCTAATAACAAGAAATATGTTTTAACTCATGGTTATACAAATCAAAAAGCAGTACTGGAACAGGGGTTTGAAGATGCAAGAAAATATGGCGAATGCAATGGATGTAGCATCTGCAGTTTACAGTAAATTCTTTAAGCTAAAACAGGGGTTCTCAATTCTGGCCCTCGAGGTCCACTTTGATGGAGAGTTTAGCTCCAACCCTAATTAAACTCACATGAGCAAGCTAATAAAGGTCTTCAGAATTATTGGAAAGTTACAGACAGGTGAGATTTATCGAGGTTAGCGCTAAATGCATTCACGCCATGTCGTAATTACCGTAATTACGAGATGACAACACGTGACATTTTAATCGGAGCTGTTCACATCCTCTGACTCGGATTTATGCATTGCTATGGCAACACTATCACTATCCCAATATGAATCTGCAGCAGGCAGGTGGCACAGTGGTTATGCGGTATAGGTTGTAGCTCCTAGTTTACAAGTTGTAGCTGAGAGTTCTACAAGGATGTGAATGCTTTTTACAAGTCCTAATCTTGTAGTTATTAGAACATGGCATGAAAGCACCTAAACTCTACAGGTAAGTGGACATCGAGTGCCAGATTTGAGAACTCCTAAGCTAAACTCTGCAGTGCAGTGGCCCTCCAGGGCTAGAGACGATTAACCCTGCTGTAAACTAATAGCTTCAGTATTCAGCTAAAGTGCTAGTGCCCACCACTGGACAATAAACAATGTAGAGAACAAATTATATCATTAAGGCAATTATCTCTCTTAACTGACAGGTGGGACTTCCAATCCTACTGCTACCATGTTGAGCGTTACAATTGCTCTCATTAATTTTTCTACAGGTGGTCAATTTTCTCTTCTTTAGGATTTCTCTTCTGGCAATCACAAGCCGAGGTGAAAGGTCAGCTGATCAACTCAATGACCACAATAAGCAGAAGGTTCCATATATCTGGTTTGATTATTAACTCTGCTGCTCTGAAGGGAACTATATGCCATAGGGTACAATTATATTGGATTGGGGGTAAGCGTTGCAGATGTGAACCTTTGTGATGGATGTGCTGGGTGAATGGAGTTCGTCATTGACTGATAAAAGCTAATAAACATGAACACAACAGTCAGAGGGAAATACATTAGCCATACGGTTACAAAACATTAAGATGAGCTAAATTAATTACTCTGTGATTGAGGGAAAATCAGGAGCTTGGATTCATAGCGAGATTAGAGAGGGATTGTTAACCTGCAAAGTGTCTTATATTGTACAATACAAGGCTTCCCCATATATTTAAAATGACTGCGCATGATATGCAATCATTTTCCTTAATGATCAAATCCATTATCCCCTGGTGTGCCCACCAGTGAACCCTCAGAGATCTGAGATGAGAATAGATGCGAGACTGCACAAAAAATAAAAACACTTCACATCAATACAAGGAAAACTTCTGTGTAATCCACTGTGGTGAAAAAAAATCTGGATGTGTTTATTCTGAATGTGTTTGATGTGAAACCATAAGACATGTCGTTTTGTTTTGCAGAGGCGGTGGTGCTCATGGGATATGGCAGCTGTAGTGCCAGAGGCCCTTCCCCCAGAACAGTATTCAGCCCGTGCGTAAAGCTTACTAGAAAATTACTCGAAAAATCCATGCAATGAAAAGAGTGTGTTCAATACCCATAACTTTATTCAAAGGCATGACCCTGTAAGCAGAGTTTGGAAAGCTAATTATTTAAAGGTACAAGGTTCAGAGAGACCCGCAGATCATAAAAAAAGATTGATAAGAAACCCATTCGAAAGCAACCACATTGCCAAGTTTTCTGTGTCTAAGCTAGGATGTGTAATAAATCACTACACTGCATTAATATTGTAATATCTTAGTGTTTCTTCAACTTTTATGATTTTTTTAAGCTGCTTTTTCCCCCTCAAACTTATTTTTGAAAATTATAAAATGCCTTGCACTGTAATGATTAAATGCTGTTTTTTTTTTTGTCCAAGACCTTGAATCATAAAATATGAAAATTGATCATAAAAACATAAAACTAGGATATTTAAACAAATATACAATATTACAATGCAAATATAGAACAATTATGTATTTACTCAGTAAAAACTATTTAGCCAAATTTTGCTTCATATCCAACAATTTTGACCCTAATTTCTACGTTAATTTCTAATTTCTACAAGTTAACATACTTATTTACCAGGCAGAAAACAGAAAATGCTATATGAAATTAGCACAGCAGAAGCGTTTTGTTGTAGAAATATTTAAATGTAATTTCCACCTATGCGATTTGCAAAATTTGATAATTCCAATCAATCAATTACTCACTCACTCACTCACTCACTCACTCAATCCACTTGAAAAAATGACAGAATTCTCCTGTGATGTATGTATATTCCCTGTTGAATACTGTTAGACAATATAGACAATTCAATCTGAGAGTGTGAATAGTGTGTTAGAGTAAAAGTGCACAGGGTCAGAAGTGCACATAGTTAAATAAAACACACACAGCTTTGTCAAACAGGGCTCTCTCGTGCACACATTTGTTTCTAAAATATATAAACTTGAGGGCAGGCTTAATCTTTCATTGCATGTTTCTTATCTTTCATAGCGTTTCTCCAAGTGTGGCGGAGAGTTTTAATGAAACCCAAACAAAGGCTACGGTTGAGAGATTTGTTTTTGTAGCTTGACCTCATTTAGCTTTCTTGCAGGCAGACATAGCTTGCAAGTTAATCATAAATCTTTTTTGTTTTGTTTGTAAGGAAAAAAAAGTACATCAAATGGGATGAGCATTCACATTGTGTTTTTGACTGAAATTGGCTCAGGATTGAAATCTTATCAAGGCATGTCCTTGGGCAACTCGGAAGATGTTAAAATTTGTGCCAAATTTTTGGCAAGCACAAAAATAAATAAATAAATCCCTCTCCCCCACATTTAAGCTATGAATGGTGGCACCTCCAGCAAAATAACGTCATCAGCTTTGTGTGACTGATAATACATTGCTCAGAAAGGATAATGTGGTCAAGAAATCAATGCAAGCAATCTTTAAACTACCCCTACAGTCTGGTGACAACTCAATAATCTAAACTTTTCAGTTGCTTCTGTTGTTTTGTTAACACCCATCTTTCACAGTCACATTTTACTATGTTCTTGCAGGAAAAGCTGAGCAGTTTTGTTATAGATTCCCTTGAACCATCCTAATGTTTGAATACAATGCAGCATTAATGCACAAAGCAATGTATTGTTTAAATTTATATTAAATGCAGTTAGAACTTAAAGTTTGCATGAAATAAAACAATTTATTTTTAAAATGAATGTTATAGATCTTATCATGAACAATTCTTTACATACTCCATCAGATGTTGGATAATTTGGTCACAATAATACAGATTAAAAGATCTGTTGTTGCTACTGTTTGATCGTGACTTTAAGAGTTTTTTTTATTATTTATTTTTTATTTTTAAGTATGCGTCCAATACAATAATACACACTTCTTTTTCACATGGTTGGGTAGAAAAAAAATTAATGATACTGTGAAAAATCCATGATTTTATGAAATTTAGCTTTTGTTACATATACAGAAGCTAACTAAAAACCAATGAGGCAATTTGAATGGAGAAAGGGTTCATTATGTGGAAACGTACTATCTGTAATATTATTATATAGACAAGTCGTGCTGTTGTTTTATTGATGTTCAATGCTAAAGCTGAAGAAACCCATCTACAAAATGTGGAAAAGATAAACATCCAAATGTAGCTTTAAAATATGGGTGCATGAAAAACATTTGTAATTAATTTAGTGCAAAGCGAGTGTATGTGACATTCCAACATTTCTGTAATTTATCATACTCAGATATGTACATATCCACTTATTACTCACTTGGTAGTCCGAGAATATAAGCATTTATAAGTTTCCCTCCTTTACAAACAAGATAAACATGCTCCAATGCCAAAGCACAGCCTGAAAGTGAATTGCAAGGTGTTGCCGGTAATCGCAGGTCTTGCTACAGGAGATATTATAAAAAAATAAAAATAAATAATCATATCTTAGCTGTGCACAGCTCAATAGTCTGCAGTGCAGGGGCAGATGATGAGCAATGAATGCGCTTTACACAATGCACATAGCCATCAGGAAATACTTACAGTAACACCTCTGAGGCTGTGGTGAGAACGTTTGGACTTCATCGCCCACATCTATTTATTTTTTTCTCCCTCTGCACTTCTCCTTCAGTCCGCATAGCTCACCCCCTTTGGCACTTGGCATCAGCTCTGTCACAAATTTGAGAAAGGCCTTATTTAGCTGGTGGTCAGATGCTTTGTCAAATAATCAGCCCTCTGGGATTGCGCAGGATCTGAGCGATGGGGCTCTTGGGCCTCAGGGATGTCTCACCCGAGGTCTCGCCTCCATCCCTTCTGCCTTTAAAGGTATCCCCTCTCTTTTTCTACTGCCTCAGCCATTTCCCTCTCAAGAATATTCTTGTTCCTCACGTCCCCACAGGGCCGCTCTTGTTATATCCATTCCCCTTTTATGCACTCTACCTACCAGGAGCAACCCACCCACATTATTCCCATCTCACCTGCTCATTTTCTGCAATCCTTTCCTGCAGGCCAGTCTAGCACTATTTGGAAGGGATTCGTTTCCTAAACAATGTTTAAGTTATCAGGAGTGCCTGGAGGACTTCATCTGAGGGTACACACATAGGGGGAAATGTTTTTGAAAAACAACACTAAAATGTTTAAAAATTCAATATGTGCTCATGTTAAAAATTCAACTCGGAGAGAAGTTTCTTGAGAATTTGTAGCACTCATGTAACTTTACACAATATTATAGACCTTATGTGTCAGAGAAATGAAGTGTGCTGCCATCTTTACAAACTGGGTTTTGAACTTTCGCTTTTGCAGTAGCCTATGGAAGCCTGTTTCTGCCACTGAATAAAAAAAATATATATACAGTATATATATATATACAGTATATATATAGATATACAAGGTAAGTGCTTGCGATTCTGACTTTATAACTTGCAATTGCGAGTTTGTCTCATGCAATTTTGAGAAAAAAAAAAATTGTGGGTTATATCTCACCATTCTGACTTTTTTCTCAGAATTGCAAGATATAAACACACAATTCTGACTTTTTTTCTTGCAATTGCAAGTTTATATCTCGCAATTCTGACTTATTTTTTCTTGTAATTGCAAGTTTATATATAGCAATTTGGACTTTTTTTCTCGCAATTCTGACTTCTTGTCCCTTAATTGTGAGATATAAACTCGCTATTGTGAGTTATAAAGTGGGTATTTTTTCCTGAGGGGAAAATTTTTATTTTCCTACAATTGTGAGTTTATATCTTCCAATTCTGAGAAAAAAAAGTCAGAGCTGTGAAGTTATATCTCACAATTTTGACGTTATTGCTCAGAATTTATTTTTAAGTTCTAAAGTTCTAAAGAAAGTTTATCTTGAAATTCTGTATTTTTGTATGTAAATAAATATATAATAAAAATAAATAATGTTATCTCACAATTATGACTATTTTTCTTGCAATTGCGAGTTTCAATTGCAAGAAAAATAGTCATAATTGTGAGATAACATTATTTATTTTTATTATATATTTATTTTTATTCAGTAGTGGAAACTGACTTCCATAGTAGCTCAATAGCATCACTGTTAAACAGTAATTAGCTGGTGAAATGGATTTACTTATTGTAGAGTTTACCAAAGTTATCATGTGCAGTGTAATGTTCAAAGTGGATGTTATAATAAATGTCAATAGACCGGGAAGATTTTCAAACGATCGGTTCATTTATTAATTCGTACGACCTTACCTTCACACTGTGGAAATACAAACGGAAGACAGAAGACAAGGAGTGCAGCGCTGAAAAGGGGCGGAGCTACATAAGGTGACTTGATACTCTTCAGACCAAACGATCATTGAGTTTGATTATATGTGTCAATTGTTAAATGAAATGAAAATTCTGTTTATATGAACCTTTAATGTTGAGATCTGGTTCACATATTTATTTACATGTGAATTAACGTGTATTTCAAACAATATTTAAATGCCTGCATAGTGCTCACCAGTTGCGTTCAGAACCAGAGAAAACCACCATAATAATGTCCTGCTGGAGGTACCACAAGTATACAGTAATTGTCATTTTTTGCCATGATGACAAGTCTAAAAATCAAGGTGACATTTATGTCAGAAGAGCTATTTAGCAAATATTTAGGCTAAATATTCTGTATCACCTGCTTACCAGTTCATAAGTCATGAGACGTAAATACACGTTTGTATGATGTAAAACGTATGCATCATGCCACTGCACATGCGTGCAAGCTATTTTTTAATTCTGAGTGCGAATGTAGACGTTTACATTCTTAAAGGTTTTTTTTTTGTTTGTTTGTTTTTTGTTTTTTTTAGCCGGGCTCAGTCAAATCGATTGAAATGTCTACATGAAGGCTTTTTCAGTCCAGTTCAATCTGATTATGAATGAATTATTGGGTGCATGTAAATGTAGATAGAGAGCAATAGTACACCAGGGGTCCGTTCTTCGTACCTCGCTTAATACATCTGAGATGATTTGAAAGATGCCAGATCTTCTAATCCTGATAACTGATCTCTGGCTAATGTCGTTCTTCAAACGAATTTGTGTATTAGATTAAAATATCTGGATTAAATTGTCTAAGATTACGGCGCTTTCTCGTGTCCCCCGAAAAGGGCAGATGTATCGATACTCGAAACCACGATCAACAACGCAGTGATTGGCTGGCGGCAAGACAGCAACGTAATGACATCATATCATTAAAAAAGACACCTGACGAAAAACTTGACAAATTTCTGGAACTTTATAAGGAAACAGCCAAGTGAACAAAACTAAATATATAGATATAAATAGATAAATGAGATGTAAATAGATAAATGAAATCTACACTGTTTTTAGTTTATTTGTAATTTTTTTTTACATGATTTCCAATTATTTATATTTATGACTTCTAGTATTTGTACAGGCTTTACATTTTTATTTCAATGTTGTAATTAGCAATTTGTTTAATTTTATCTTTGAAGCCGATTTGTTACGTGACAGCATTAATTCAAGTTTCTTAGAGTTATCTGCATCTCCTGCGCTCCATCAAGCCTTTCCCATAATCTGTCATCACTCAAATTAATGCACAGCTCAGATTAACTGTATAGCATGTGTGTAAGACTCCAATACAGTTATAAAGTAATTATTTCATCACTAATAAATCTTTAGTAGTAGTAATAGTATTATAGACTACACAACATTATTATATTATTTTCAAATTAATTTTTAAATGATTATTATTTTAAATTATTGTCCCTGGACCAGTAGGGTACTCTTGTAATAAAGTAGCGGTGGCTGGGACAGATATTAAGTATCAATTCTGCTTAAAAAGAAGCAATCTAATCCTGTTTACATGAAATAAGCCTGCTCCCGAGAAGGTTTAAGTTTACGGACCTGTTGCTATGACAGAAAGTCCAGGATGAGCTTCGAAGAACCAAATGATCCAAGATCAAGCGAAATCGGCAACAATCAAATCCAGCTAACTGAGTTAGCGACGTACGAAGAACGGACCCCTGGTATAAACTGACTCTAGACAACAACAACAACAAAAATCATCCAACTAGTGCCAACGTGATCTCATGATAATTCGTATGTATTTTACATAAAATGTTGCCGCTTCAAACGACAGGTTTTACAGCAGGATAATCGAACGCTCATTGGCTCTCGCCTGCATTCGTCACAGATTGTGACATGCCATGTTTCTGGTGAGGTGTGTTTGAATGTTGCGCGCACGCCTTCAGGAGTTCACGGAGTGGATCGGGAAAATAATCTGGATAATATTTTCAGCAATTAACAATTTAAATTCTGCTCTGCACCTCACACAAACCTACTGTATTCTGCCAGAGAGGACTGCGGCTGCAACGCATCGTCATTTGGATTACTTTTGGTACTGTTTTTGACATTTTTGCAATAAATAAATGATTGTAATTGCATGTATCTGTCTGTCATGTTTTTCTTATACTGTACAGAAATAGTTATGTTTAGGTTTAGAGGTAGGAGTGGGTTTAGCGACTATAAAAATATTTTGAATGCTATATTGTTACTAAAATGGTTATTTTCCTGCATATTTCGGTCAATTGTGTTTTATATCCTTTTATATTCGCTATAAAATGGGTATGTTAAGGTTTGGAGGTAGGTTAAGGGGTCTAAAAATCTAAATCGCTTTTTGATAAAATGATAAAAATGCATATTCGCTATAAAATGGGTAGGTTTAGGTTTGGGGGTAGGTTAAGGGGTCTAAAAATCTAAATCGCTTATTGATAAAATGATAACAATGCATTGATACAAATATCTTAATGATATAAAAGATACGTAAATATATTGTTTTTTAGCTAAAAATATGTAGCGATTTGTACATTTTAAACATTGAAATACATCTAAATTGTATATTTTAGCATCAATAAAAACATACAAAAATGTACATTTTGTGCTTGTAAATGTTATGTATTAATACCTACGTATAAACAATGAGACCAGGCTGCTAGTGCATGTTCATGTAGGAAAACAACTGAAAAACACACCATTTGTGAAACCCATTTGGCCAGTTCACTAAAAAAAAAATAGAAAGAAAAGGGAACCTCTGTAGTTCCCACCTCCTTTAAAAAATCCATCATCATCCCTGTGCCTAAGAACAATAAACCCTCCTGCCTGAATGACTATCGTCCAGTGACCCTCACATCAATAGTCATGAAGGTTTTTGAGAGACTTGTTAAGAGCCACATTAGCTCATCCATCCCTGTTACTTTGGACCCTCTTCAGTTTGCTTATCGCTCCAATAGATCAACTGATGATGCCATCTCTCACATTCTCCACTCCTCCCTCACACACATTGACAGCAGCAATGGGAACTATGCAAGACTGCTATTCATAGACTATAGCTCAGCTTTCAACACCATAGTCCCCATCAAGCTGACTAATAAACTCACAGACCTCGGCCTAAACACTTCACTCTGCGACTGGATTCAAGATTTCCTCACCGGCAGACCTCAAGTGGTGAAGGTAGGCCAGTACACCTCAAACTCCATCAACCTGAACGTAGGAGCCCCGCAGGGTTGTGTCCTGAGTCCCCTGCTCTACTCTCTCTACACACATGACTGCGTGTCCTCTCACAGATCCACATCTATTATCAAATTTGCTGATGATACTGTGGTTCTGGGCCTCATTTCCAACAATGATGAGACCGCATACTTGGATGAGGTGGAGAGACTTACATCATGGTGCCAGGACAACTGTCTCTCTCTGAACGTGAGCAAAACTAAAGAGCTGATTGTGGACTTCAGAAAGAGAC